>JANBPO010006173.1:4337308-4937308 GCA_024336825.1 Amorphophallus titanum
TCCGAGCTCGTAGAACTTGGTCAGCCTGTGAAAGTTGGCGAGAGCGTGGATGGTGAAATTCATGCCTTGAGGCTGAGCGCAAGCGCGCGTCTAACAGCGGACGCCCTGCAAAGTCTTGAAAGCGAGCGGCGGATTTTGCTGGCCCTGGACAACTCAATCGATTTGATTTCCAGGACGGCCTGCAGCGTTAGAGAGCGATAGTTCTTTCTTATTCGTTCGAAACGCGTTGACGAACGATCATTGGCAGGCCGTTTCTGGGGCGAAGGGTGATGTGCCGGCTCAGTTTCACGCTGTGTCCTTGCGGGAGTGTGAAGCGATAATGCCTTGCTAAGCTCGCGACGACCGCGATTAACTCCATGATGGAAAAAGCGCCGCCGATGCAGCTTGAGCAGGCTTCTAGTGCTACGCAACAATAGAGCAGGTGCGCATGAAGCGCCCAGATGTTTGATTGATCGGGTAATGAGCGAGCTTCTTATATTGGATCCGACGCATCGAGTAAGTTTGCCCTTGATGCGAATCTTCTGATTCCACGACTTGTTTAAACTTTGAGAAACATATGGTCTCCAATTTGAAATTTTAGGTCTCTTCTTCTGATGTCAGCATACGTCTTTTGTCTTGATTGTGCCATCTGGAGTCTTTCCTTGATAAGTTGTACCTTCTCGGTTATAGTCCCGACAAGTTCTAGGCCTAGAAGATGTTTCTCCCCAACTTCATTCCAGCAATTGGTGAACGACAACTCCCGCTATACAATGCCTCGAACTGTGCCATTTGAATGCTAGCCTGGTAGCTGTTGTTATAGGCAAACTCAACTAGAGGCAAATGATCATGCCAACTTACCCCAAAGTATATAGCACAAGCCCTGAGCATATCTTCCACCACTTGATTTGTTCTTTCTGTCCGGCCATCTGTTTGTGGATGAAATGCTAAGCTGAAATTTAGTCTTGTGCCTAAGGAGTATTGTAGACCCTTCCAAAAATGTGATGTGAAGAGCGGGTCTCGGTCAAATACTATTGTGACGGGGACTTCGTGTAGCCTAACAATCTCCTTGATATATAATGATGCTAATGTATCCATTGTCCATCAACTTTTAATGGGTAGAAAGTGTGCTGACTTCGTCAGTTGATCAATTATCACCCATATTCTATCATGTCCACCTCTTTTTTTTGGCAAACCCATGATGAAATCTATTCCTATACTTTCTCACTTCCACTCGGGAATTTCCAAGGGATCTAGTTTTCCGGCGGGCTTGTGGTGTTCCGCTTTGACTTGTTGGCATGTTAAGCAGCAGATAACAAAATCTGCCACTTCTCTCTTCATATTGGGCCACCAGAAGTTCCTTTTTAGGTCTTAATACATCTTGGTAGCATCAGGGTGAATTGCATATTGTAATACCCTGGATCCTTCGGATCAGAATCGGAGAGCTTTCGGAGTGCTTTCATGGGTCCCGGATCGTGTTTAACGATCCACTCAGGTTTTTCTACTGTATAGCTTGCGGAATCCCGTGGAGGAGTGGAGGAGGAGTTGGAAGAGAAATTAGGTTCAATGCCCAATGATGACAAATATGTTGAGGAAATTGAGAATTTGAAATAACAAAACAAGAAGCTCAATGAATTGAACACGACCATGTCTGATAGATTGCTTTCCCTTGATAAAGGAAAATCTATTCCGGATCAAGAAAAATCTAAAAAATTGCAGAGTTTGGAAGAAGAGATGGAAAGCTTTAAAACTGTCAATAAAATGTTGAATGAGAAGGTTGCTTTCTCTTGATCATGTTAAACGAAAACCTTTTGTTAGAGTTGTCACTCCTCAATGCTTTTATTATGGAAACCATGGATATGTTATTGAGGATTGCAGGATCATGAAGAATGATGATATTGTGGCAATGAAAAAGAAGTAAGTATTTGGTGGCAATGCTACTAACTTCAAAGGACCCAAAAAGACTTGGGTGCCCAAATCCGTTAAATGAATTGGCTTTGATGCTAGTGTGCCTGGAGATAAATAAAGAATGGAAGGGGTTCCAATAAAAAAGAACAAAGCACACTCACTTGGTAAAATCTCAAACTTTGCTCTTTCATTATCAAACTTGATGGTTTTGATATTTTGATATGATATTTTGGTGTGTTCTTATGTTATGCTCTAAATTCTTCACAAGTTATACATGCTCTTATTGAATGAATATTTGGTGTATCAAATGGTGATATGTGAAATGACAGGTTAAACTTGTTAGGAAGCCATCACTATGCGTGAGTTGAATCTTCCGATCAAAATCTCCGCCTTGTACCAAAATTTAGAAATTCAATATGTTTGACTTATGAGGAAACATGCTTTTGAATGAAATCATTTTGCCCTTGATTTACATAACTTTCAAGAATCAATCTGAAAATTTTACTTATTTCATCAAGGTAAAATTTTTAAATTTTGAAATTACTTGATCAAATGCAATAATTGGTATTGAATGTTGACCATGGCTTAGTTTAAAACTCGTTGACCTTGTGTGGTTGCTTTGCATGAATGACAAGCTGCTTGATTTGTTCAAACTGAAAATTTATCTCATGCAATAATGTTTTGAATGATCATGATTGAATGTTTGGGCTCTAAGGAAAATAATTTTCATGTTGAAATCTGAAATAAAATGCTCATGGATCAGTGCGAAATTCATTGAAAATTCATCTCATGTATTTACTTGCTTCATACTTTCTCAAATGTTCAAGTCCTTGCAAAAATTAAAAACTTGCATAAAGAGAATGTATTGACGTATGTGCATATCATTCATAGATCATGCATACATTGTGAATTTGAGTCTCATGTATACTTTGACTTATTTATGCTTGAATATCATAATTTACGGGCACACAAAATCACAAAAAAGATACATATTGCATGTTCATGCATACAGGGCATATGCATATATCTCATGATAATTGTATATCATGAATCATGAGTGCTTGCATGAATGTTTTACTAAATCCGTGCATGTTTGCATGTACTACGTTTACAAAACGTTTCCTTGAATTTTCTAAGGCTTGGAGTGTTCTTCATTTTTTCTCTTCTTCATCTTTTGATTTTCAAACAGGTAAGTTTTCTCTCATGTAAACTTAATTAGATCTTCATAAATATTCCTTTGCATGAGTACTTCAATTTTATGCAAGTTTTATGCATCATGATCTTGTATTTGAACCTAATTTGGAGTTTTAAAGTCGAAACATCAAGTTTTTGTCGTTTCTGGTTCGGTTTGAGAACGCATCCTACATAGGGACCGTGTTCAAAATGTGGCACCCTGACCGACCACGACTCGACAGAAAGACCCCGACGACCCTGGCAGAAGGACCTGAACATGGTCCCCTACCATAACGTGGCTTGCCCCCTGACCGTAACAGTCCCAGCCTCTAAGCTACCTCATTTTGTGTGCCAAACTTCATTCTACCCCGTTTCACATGCTGATCATCTAAAACAGTTCATTTCACGTGTAATATTATAAAATCTTAATTTTTGATTTCCAAAATCATGTCCTCGTCTTAAATTACTATCGAGAAGAAAATGACTAGGTAAATAAACTCGTAAAACTATCTTTAATTATTCAAATAACTATGCTCTAATTTTCATAAATTCTTGTACATGAATGACCATGTCTTTTGATCTAAACTCTATCTGAAAGCTTGACATCTTCTTTCAAGTTTCCTTCACATATAAACATGTTAGAAAATGCAAGAATGATTTTCATTGATTTATGTGATTATATGTTTCCGACAAGCCTTGTAGCTAGTAAGTTTACCAAGAAAGACTGATGTCTAAGGCTAGAGAACCACAGGCAAGCGACTTAAGTGGATAATTGATTATTTAATTATGATTTTGCGGATGCTAGAAGAACCTCCCACTGTCTCACCTTTTTCCTGGCCGCGATCTCTTTGATTTTCTGCTAAGCATCCGATTATGAGAAACTTGATCTAGACCTGATTTGTGAGATTTCCTGCGAAAGTCAATCATGTCTTGACTAGTAACTCATTCTCTTATTTATCTTAATGTCATTAAACATGATTCCTTAAATCATCCTAAACTTCTATTATAAACTTCACTTGTACTTCATACTACATATCCTTGAAATGAAAAATTTTGCTAGATTTGTACTTTAGTCATAAACTAATATTTGGAAGTGTTAGAGTTAAGTGTCATGGGGGAAAAATGCTACGTTATGGGAGCCACCTCTTGAGGTCGGAATATCACAAAGTGCTACATGACAGGAGCCACCTCTTGAGTCTTTAGGGGCCACCTCTAAAGTCTTGCATGACTGAATGGCCGGCTCCACATTGGCATTGTTGGCACGACCCTCGACGAGGACCTCCTCTGCTCGCGCCGATGTCTGAGGTCTGGCAGAGGTACCCACATGGCCGGCAGGAGCTGACTGCTGGGTCGGGTGACGCAGCCTCCTAAGGTGGGATATAGGCTGATTCAAATGATCAATCTGAACCTCAGGCTAGTGCCCGGTGGTGTAGCACGCGAACACCTTGACTGCGTCGTTGAGGAGCTGGACCGTCCATTTTTTCTGGGAGTGCCTCTTGGGGTAGACGGGTGTCCCCAGCCTATCAAAGACTGAGGTGCGCTGCAGAGGAGTCTCTGTCGTGACATTTGCCTGAGGAGAACTCGAGGCCGGATGTCGGTGGGGCCCGGAACAAGCCCGTCTCTGCCTCCGCTTACATGAATGAGAGGCACCAAATGGCTGGACGCCATCAGATGATGCGGTTGCAGAATTAGTCACGTCTTGCTTGGCACGGCATCCTAGTGCCCGAAAGGGGTTACTAAGACGCGCCTTTCGGACAGCTTGAGCTTCCTCCAGGGTAACTCAGATCCTTCTCAAGTCGGATTGTTGGTCTCCCTTGTCACTGTCTCTTCGACGGGACTTGGGAGCTCAGACACCGAACCGACGCTGGCGTCTCTGGGCTACTATCGGAGCGTCTACCCTTCTGAGTTCCACTTTGTCTTCTCGTGTTTGACGCAGAAGGCTGAAGAGGTTAGTAGTAGGGACCGCAGAGACGATCCACTCTGGGGGTATAATAGGTTCGCCCCCATCCAGGTGAATTCGTAAATTCCCAACAAGAATAGTCTTGCCGGAGTTGCTGGTGGCAGCGGCAAGTCACTTGCCTTTATGGCCACGATGATGCTTCTTCTGGGGAGCTGAAGACGATTGCACTCCAAGGTGGTAGACTGAGAAAACTCATCCTGTAAATGTTGGTGACACAAGGCTGTCGACCGGGAACACTGGAATCGGCCCCCAAGACCCGAAGTCTGTAGTGAAGGCCGGCAGCTAGGTGACCCGAGTGTTTCCCTTCGCCCGAGCCGATAGCAGTGTTGCTGATGCTCACAATGACGTGCTTGCACCCAAAGTTGACACTGCAGGGGTTACCGGGATGTCGATGACTCGAGGCCTTGAGCCTGGACTGGGAACTGGCGGGACCAGAAGGTGAGATGAAAGGCCTTCGGTCCACGCCGGGGCCACCGTGTCCCCTAGAGGCAGACCCGTACTGGGAGCCGGCATCATCAAGTTGTGGGGGACGTGCCCCCGTGATGGAGTAGAGGGATCCAAAACCTGACGCAGATAGCCCACGTTAGGTGCCGTCCGCGGGGAACCCCAGGGTTGTACGCCCGGTCTGCATGATGAGAAGCCTCGAACCAAGGGTTGACAATCCGGGTGATGCGGTTGCGCTTCAGGGGTTTGGGTTGAAAGGACCAAATGAGACACTGGGGAGCCCTGCCCTCCGGTCGAGAGACCCGTGTGAGGAGCCAGCTTGGATGAGGCTCGGGGCTGACGACCCGAGTAAGGTGCTAAGGAGCCGGACACCTTAGAGTGGAGACCCACACTAGATGCCGACTCAACCATGGCCCGGGGCTGCAAGCCTGACTGAACTGTAGTAGTAGAGACCAAAAATCGGGGCGCGAAGCTCACGTCGGGAGCCGGTTAGAATTGGGCCTAGGGGCTGGTGCTTGCTCGAGCAAGAGCTGGTACGGAACCCCTACGAGGGTCGGCAACAGGAGACCCGAGTCTGACACTCGATCTGGCCACTGAGACTGGAGTCAGGTGTGGCGAATTGACGGCACTGAAAGAAATGGGAGTTGAGGGTGGCGGTGGAGCCGCCACAGGGACCACACCCAAGAAGTAGGGTGATCCAACAACCGGGGCAAAACTACCGAAAGCAATCGACACCGCCAAGTAGCCCACCCATGCATGGGTGGCGATGACGATGGGACCGTAGGTGACGGCCGCCATAGTGGTTGATGCGTCAGACGAGCAGAGGCGACGGCCGCTGACAGTCGTCGAATGCAATCTGACAACTGGAAGGCGAACTGGAAGCCACTGGAAAGTGCGAACAGGTGCTCCCCTCCTACCTCTCCTGCAAGGACAGGAAAAGGGCACCAGGACTTTAGGGCTGGCACAGGCTTTCTCTTCAGCAGAAAGAAGGAAGGCGAGAGACATCCCACCGGGCATGCCATCCTTCTTGTTCGCACGCGGCGGGTTTGCCGGCGCACGACATGTGTGTGGTGACCGGACTGAGGAGTAGGATAAGGTGACAGGGAGAATGCCGGAATCTAGCGGGTTTTGGGCACTTCCTCTCATGGTCGTATCTTCCTCAAAGCGGTACCATGCACTCACCTTTCACGGAGAGTCGAGGGGAGACCGAGTGGCACGGAAAGTTTCCTGGTTTTAAGGGAAACGTAATTAGGATGAGGGCGTGCCAGTCGATTTCTCAACAATCACCCGTGGAACCGAAAATTGGCAGGGGAAAGCGCTGCCAGGGCGCAGTACATGGACTCAGGGGGTGAGAGACACGTGGAGGGAAGGGTTGTTCCATTTGTGCGAGTGCGCAGGTATTTATGGGGAGTCGTGTACAGGACGTCTTTCCCCATCGATCGTAAATAGTCGGTGTTTATTTACATCAGATTGAATATGAACACCTTCGTTCCGTGCTGAAGAGAGGTCTGTGTATGCCTGAAGTCCTGGGTGGAGAGCAGGGAGCACTTCGCAGTTGTGGGTTCGCACTAGACAAGACGATGTTGACTGGGGTCAGAGGGGCTGTGGGTTCATGCTAGGTGACATAGAAAGGGGCTGAGGGCCCGAACGTGGATGCGAGCGCATTCGTTCAAATGACAGTGCAATTTCTCAGAGCTCTATTGCTTTACAGGTAGGCCATAGTGGCCAAGGTACAACATGCGCAAGTCGCAGGACAATTTCGACACAGTGGTCAGTCCCCGGGTCAATGCGTAACGAAGCGGGTATCCGCATGTTTTACAAGGGGCTCCTCTCGTGACATGGGCCATGTTTGCTCCGTCGAACGAGGGGCTTGTAACTGGATGACTGGAGAAAGTCTCAGACTGGTGTCTGAGTGAGGGCCGATCACGGCTCGAGTCAAGTGATTAGACATGGCCTCGCGACTGTGGGGAAGCGTGACATTATGTACGTGCATGGTTGCACCCTTGTCATAACGTCCCACCTGTGGCGGGGATGGACTTGTGTGTCATGGCGAAACAACGTGTGAGGGAAGTACAAGTGACATACCTTCGGCGTCCTTAGCCGACGACCAAGTCACCCACACACAATTCTCCTTGCTGGTTGCCTTGCTACTGGATGTCCTTCTTGATTGCTTGATGCATCTCTCCCTACCCCTTGGGCTTCTAAGGGGCTTTTATAGGGAATTTGAAAGGTCAGGGAAGGGTTTTGGCGGGCTAGGGTGAATGGTTCAACCTAGCCCGGGTAAACCCATTGAACAGTGCATAGATGAGTGGGGGAGGGAGGGTTTAGGCGGACCAACCCAGAGGGCTGGTCTGGGCCGCCTAAACCCCGGTTTTCATGGTAGAATCTGCTCGGCGTCCTAGTGGGAATCCCAGGCTCGCGGAGTCTTACGGAGGTCTTGTGATAGCCGTTCCAGTCCGACTTAAGGAATATCCGGCGTAGGGTCCCAACTATCCCAAGAAATAGGGTTTAAAAAATTGCGGAACATGGGAGTGACGGTAAGTCATTATCACCGGAGTGGCATAACCCTCAAACAATCCTTATAACGCATGTAAGTCACATTAACTAGCAAGCCATAAAACACATAAAGTTCACATGTTAACAACTTTACAACATTCATTCTACTCTTTTTGTGAAATGGCATGGAAGGAAAGTAAGTATCAAGGAGCAAGAAACATGGATCTTATTCAAGATTACGCCATCTTTTCATGAAATCCTAGATAGTTAGTTGTGTTCTGTATTATTATCTACCTTAAAACGTGTTGTCTATTCATGACTTTCAGAAAATTAGAAACACGAGAAGGCTGGGTTGCTGGAACCCGAGCGCATATAGCGATTTAGGCACGGCCGCTACCTAATGGTAGTGATCTGTCGAAGACCGTGATCTGGCCAACTTTGACTCATTTCAAAAAAACACGATAGGAAGATAGCGGTCAATCGTGGGGCCGCGGTTTCCAGGTCGCGGTCACTGGAGTTCTGCGATCTGGAACAGAGATTCGCCTTTCGGTGAACTCTGACACACCTCGACTAAAAATCCGATTGCGTTCGCTATACTACACAAAATTAGACAAAATAGTACCAAAAGAAAGAGCATTCGAAGACGCACATGATGGCATATTTTATTGAAGATTAGGCCTGAGAGAAAACCTACCTTAAAGGGGTTTAAGACGAGGTCGATGGACGCCGAAAACCCTAGATGAAACCCTCCTCGACTCGACGAATCCTCCCACGATCCTGCACGCCGCTGGCCACCAAGTAAAATAGAGTTTGTTGGGGGTATGTGCCTTCAATTTATAGAGCTATGGGGGCCTCTAGAGTCCGGGGTCAATCTATAGAAATCCGGGGAGAAAAATCCGCGAGAAAATCGTGGTGGACCGATTCAATGTCGCCATCTAAAATTTGAGGCTCTAGGGTTAGGGTTTCGAGGGCAAAATGATCAATCTAAGTGGGCCAAAGGTGTAGGGTTCGGTCTGAGCCCATTAGGTCGCAAATTAGGGTCCAATTAGGCCATTTACGGGCTAGTTTTTCTTAACTCCGAATTAACCCAAAATACTCTAAATTGGGCCAATAAACCTATTTTGGATTTTCTTTTAGGGAGAGGGCGGCGTGATCATTCTGTTTCGCACGATATTCATCGCCGGGCTCGGCCTGCTGGTGCTGCTGCCCTTGTTGTCGATGAACAACACCATGAACGCGCTGCTGGGCCGTGCCGATGCCGCGCCGCGCGGCTGGACGGCGCGCGTGGAGCAGGATGGCGGCACGGTGATGGCGCGCCTTGGTGTGCTGAAGTCCGAGATTCATGCCGACATGTGCAGCCGCGGCCCCCAGCATTATTGCGTGGGCGGCATGTGCGTGTCGCTGCCCCAAGGCGGCTGCGGACGTTAGGCGTTCAGCGTTCCTGGACCGGCGCGCTGGCCTTGATGACGGCATCGGGCAGGGCGAACGCCACAAGGTCCGCGCCATAGGATGAGCCGATGGCGGTGACGATGTACTGCCGGCCGTTCAGCGCATAGGTCATCGCTGCGCCGGTCTGCGCCTTGTCCAGGAATACCGCGCCGCGTTCCTCACCCGTCGCCTTGTCATAGGCGCGCAGCCGGCAACCCTTGCGTCCGCTCTCGTCGGTGAACAGGCCGCCATCGCCCAGCACCACCAGGCTTTTGGTCGTCAGCGTGCCCAGGATGCCGCTCTGCCCGGTGCGCGGGATCGTCACGCCCTTCAGCAGCCGGTGATTGCGGATATGGTCGGGCGTCTCGCCATGGGTGACCTGCCAGGCCAGCGTGCCGTTGCGCAGGTTCAGCGCGGTGACGGTGCCATAGGGCGGCTTTTCCAGCGGAATGCCCTCGATCGAGATCATGCCGCGCACGATGGGATCGTTCAGCCCGTCGGGCGCGTAGCTGAAGCGCACGCCATGATTGCCGCCTTTCAGGCTGGCGAAGCCGCCAAAGGCGCCGCCATTGGCATCGGCGCTGCCGGCCGCCGGCGGGCCGCCGCGCGAAGCGGCCTTGCCGGCGGAATCCAGCCCCACGCCGGTCAGGCCGATCTGCTGCTTGGAGAAGACATAGAGAATTCCGGTCTCGGGATCATAGGAACCGCCGGGCCAGTTCGCGCCACCCTGCATGCCGGGCAGGTTGAAGGCGCCGAACACCTTGTCCGTCACCATCGGCGGCGGCGCATAGAGCGGGCCAAGCTGGTAGTGGCTGGCGATCTGGCGTGCGCGCGCCTTGATCTGCGGCGTCCAGTCGACCAGGTCGTCTTCGCTGACGCCCTGCCGGCTGAAGGGCGGCGGCTTGGTCGGCATGGGCTGGGTGGGCGAATACCATTCGCCGGGCACATGGCCGGCAGGCACCTTCACTTCCGGGATCGAAGAACCCCCCGCCGCCGAGGACCGTACCCGCAGCGGTCACCACCGCCGCGATCTCCGTGATGCTCACGGGGCCTTACCTTTCCGGGCCCGGCGCGGCGATGGGGGGACGGAATACTCCGGCACCGTGCTGGCCCACATGATGACCCCGACATGCGAGGTGAGGTACCACGCGGCGACAAAGCCCCCGCGCGCGTATTCGCCGGTGAGGACGGCGGAGAGATACGCGATAGCCCACACCGACGGCGGGGCGAGGGCTGCGAAGAACCCCCACTTGTCCCGGCCGATCCGTAGGAATGCACTCGTCGCAGTGACAGTACCGGCCGTGATCCACAGCCATGCCCAGGAGGCGAGGCTGCACTGGTCGGTCAGAAGGCTCAGCCCGGCGGGATCCTGCTGCGGGGTGACGATGAAGCCCACGCCCCAGCAGATTTCCCCGACGCCCAGGATGAGGAGAATCTGCCCGCGGCGGCCCAGGTGCTGCCGCAGCCACCGGACCGCCGCCGGCATCACACCCCCTTGGCGAGGCTGGCGGAGTTCGTGACGTCCCGCCACCGGGCAACCAGCCCCTTCAGCAGGGACGCAGCCGCAGCGACACCGGCCACCGCGGCGGCCTGCCACATGCCTATGTCCAGCGGGGTGGTGAGGACGAGGCCGCCGACGAACGCCTGCAGGAACGTCGAGAGGACCCGCTCGGCCAGGTCGCGCGCGTATGTGGCCGCGCCCTTGATGACGGTCTGCGTCGGCGGGAACAGAGGATCGGTCATGGTCAGGCCTCCTGGCCGTTGATGTCGACGTCGACTCGGATGACGGCGTCCTTGATGGCGGCCTCGACCGCGGCCACGATGACCGCGGTGTCCGCACCCTGGCCGGCCAGCTTCGCCAGTGCGGTGATCGCAGCGGTCTGCGCGGCCAGCCGCTTGTCCATCGAACGGACCCGGGCCTGCAGGTCCTTGAGGATGCTCTGCGGCTGCCACGTCGGGTTCGTCTTGTGATCCGCAGCGTCGACCGGGCCGCCGATCGCATCGGTCTTCCAGACCGCGTTGAAGACGTCGGCCTTGGTCATCCCCGCCATGGGGTCCTCCTCGATGGGTTCGGTCTTGCCGGTGGCGCGGGCGACGATCCCCGGGAACACCACGGTCTTGAACTGGGCGATGCGGGCCTTCCCGGGGCACGCGGTGCCCGAGGTCGACCACTGGTCGAACATGGAGTGGTAGCCGAACCCCGGGTCGTCATGCGTGCGGCAGATCCGCAGCGGGATCCCGTGTTGGCATCAAATCTGATTGAAGGTACGGTTTCGATTTATGGTCGTTCAGCTTATGTTCTTTTCGATTCGGGGGCGACTCATTCTTTTGTCTCCGAGGATTTTATTGCTCGTGTCGAAGGGCCGATGAACGAAGTTGCCTGTGAGATGCTTGTGGAGTTGCTGTCTGGCGATTATATGTCCACTCCTTTGTGCCTGAAAAATTATCCGGTTCTAGTCAGTGGTCGGAAATTATCGGTGAGACTTTACGCATTACAGTTGGCCCTACTACTTTGTCTCCTAAACCGAACTCAATAGAAAATTTGGTTTGGCCCAATTATAGGTTTTGGCTAGAACTCAGAGTTTCATTAGAATGGCCCTTATCTGACCAAATTCGAGCCCAATCTGAGCTCAAATGGGCTCATTCAAGACCCAATATCTAGGTCATTGATGGAGGCCCATTTCCCCTTCGATCCCAGCATGAAACCCTAACCCTAACAGCTCAATTTTGAGCAGAGGTGGCGTGACCCGGTCAAAGCGTGAGTATCACACGTGATCGATCTCCATGGCTCTCTCTGTCCTTATCACACCCCTAGAATCGACCCTAGCCCTATAAGTCGATGCCTAACACTCACGAGAACCCCTTTTGGTCATAGTAGCCACTGGTGTGCGCATTCGAGGATGGAGACGACGAGTTTAGGAGTGGGTTTTCTCTTCTGGGTTTTAGCATTGGTATCCCTTGTTCTCCCATTTCAGGTAGGTTCTCCCAGGCAAAATGCTAATTAACTTATACCATCATGTGCGCCTTCGAGTCCTCTTCATTTTGATATCAAATAGCCTAATTTTCATCTAGTATAGCGTTCACAATTGGATTTTTAATCAAGACATGTCGAGTTAGGGTTCCAATAGCATTCTTTTCATCTTATATCGATCTAAAGTTAGGATTCTGGCAGGATAAATCTCTAAGTAAGCATGCTATCTTGTACGAAATTTTGTTATCTTTCTATTGATACTGTTCTGCTGAATTTTGGTTCACCATAGTGCACGAATTTTGAGTTATGAGCAATGTGTATTGGGGTTCATCGGAAGCAGGGACTGAAATCTTGGTAGCGGTCGAACCAGAGACCACCGCTTGAAGTAGCGATCACCCGACAGACCGCCACCTTCTATATTTTTTTTAAAAAATTGTATATAATTTGTCAACGATTCCCTGTAGACCGTCTTATATAAATGGCGGCCTCGCGATAGACCATTTCCCTCTGGCGGGGGAAATTTTTGAATGAGAGTGTCTGACATCTACGCGTTATTTGATCCTAACAAAGGGCATGAAGTAGACGAAGAAAATTTGGATGTTTTTGTAGGCAGTCTTAAAACTCTTCTACGCACCAGGCTTGCAGAAAGAGAGAAAAGAGACAGCCCTCTTAGGTTCTCTGCTCTAGGAACTCCTGACAGGAAGCTGTGGTACGAGGCTAACGGAGAAAAGAAAGAAGAACTTAATCCTAAAGTCTACCTTAAATTCTTATACGGAGACATTATCGAGCAGCTTCTACTGTTTCTTTGTAAAGAAGCTGGACACGAAGTAACACACGAACAACACGAAGTTGAAGTTTCAGGAGTTCTTGGGCACATTGATGCTATAATTGATGGTGTTGTTGTTGACGTTAAGAGTGCCTCGCCCTACGGATACAAGAAGTTTGAGAACAACACGATTCTTGAGGACGATCCATTCGGCTACATTCCACAAATTTGTGGTTACTCAAATGTCCTTACTCCAGAGCAAGGTCCGGCTTTCCTTGCCTTCGATAAGGTGTCTGCCGACATCTGTCTTACCCCTGTATCACAGACGATTGCGAATGACTATCGGCCTGAGCCCAGAATTGAGCACCAGAAACAGGTAATCTCAGGACCTATTCCAGACAGATGTTATGAAGATGTCCCCGATGGAAAGTCTGGTAACAGGAAGCTTGGAACAGAGTGTTCTTACTGTGGCTTTAGGGAGTCTTGCTGGCCGGGTATTCGTACGTTCCTTTATTCCGGAGGACCAAGATTTCTTACTGCGGTAGTAAAGACTCCAGACGTTTATGAAGTAACGAAATGAGAGTTTTAGTTGCCTGTGAATTTTCAGGAGTAGTAAGAAACACCTTTAATAGAAAAGGCCACACCGCTTATAGTTGCGACCTTCTTCCAGAGTTATCTGAAGAACCTTCCGGAAGGCACATACAAGGAGACTGTATCCCGCTTTTGCAAAGAGAATGGGATTTGTTGATTGCTCATCCGCCTTGTACAGCCTTATGCTGCACAGGAAATAGACACTATGTTGGAACAAAGGAAAGACAAGATGCGTTGGAGTTTTTCAGAATGTTTCTTGAAGCGCCTATCGAAAGAATATGTGTTGAAAATCCTGTCGGAGTCGTTTCCACGAGCATACGCCCGCCTGACCAATATATTCAGCCATATCAGTTCGGCCATCCGGTCACTAAGAAAACTGGGCTGTGGTTAAAAGGTTTACCGAAGTTGACACCAACGAAAATAGTTGATCCCGATGAAGATGTTGTCCCCGTCCCGCGACTCGATCCGAGTCCGGAAGTGAGTCGGACTACCTTTGACCTCCGCCGGTTCCTTAACCGCGCACGATCCGCGCTTTCCCTCGCATGGGACGACGAGTGAGCTGGCTCTTCTGTTAGCGACGTATATCCCATAGGAGCTCTCCGTGTCGAGCCGAGGTTGCTCTAGTGGCCGTGTTGTTGCTGGTCGTGTCGGGTCCATTTCATGTAGTGTCGTCTCCTCGTGTCCGTCCCGCATCACTCAGCACCCACTCTGTCTGCAGTCCAGCCTCCGGCTCTCTCTGATGTGGGTGGGCACTGGCCACCCTTTCACTCAACATCGCCAGAAATAGGCTGGAATCTCTCGCGGCACTGTCAAAAGGTAGTCCCTCCTCGCCCAGGCTGGGTAGGTAGCAAAGGGCTCTCCTAGCCCCCTTCAGCTGCGCCTCGATATCTCCATGAGGTTGCCCAGTGAGGCTAAAAACTAGAGGTGCCATTGGGTTCACCACAGTCCCTCGAGCTACCAACCCTGGAAATAACAATCTAGCCCACACACTCCGGTAGTGAGTCAACAACAACATGCTTCTCTCTCTAGGCGCTGGGTGCATCGCCAGGACTCCCAACCCCTGATACACCTTGGCCAATGTGGCTGGAGCAAGGCCAACCATCTCCCCTCCACCAACAGACACACTGGCCACAGTAACTCTGCTCTCAGCAAACCATCCTCCCCATGTGGGACCACAAATGTCGCTAATCAGTATGCCAAGTATGCGGTAAGATGCGTCACGTCTGGCAAGCCGTGGAGGTTCCACCCCTCCTATGGTGCATATAAATATCTAGAGTATGTCTGGAAGCGTAGCTCCACCTCAGTATACTCCTCCCACGGAGTCTGATCCCTGGAAAACTCCTGATAGAAGCAGAAGGGCCCGTTGTAGAAGTGGCGGACCCACACATTCAGCGGCACCCTGGGAGTCTGTGCAGCCCTGCCTCTCCCCGCTAGGGCCAAGTCCCTCTAAGTCTTTACAAGATACCAGTAGCTGTGAGATACTCGGTATCGCCCCTGTCAGTCGATATGGCTACGATGGAGGTCATCTAGTACCACCTCCTCATACCCTTCTCTGCTGATCGGCAACCCAGAAATCCAGAATAGAGACCATAAGTCAAGCGAGGTCTCTCCCTCTACTGGTGCCACCATGTTCCATCGACGATTAAAACACTCCAGCAGTCCTTATAGCAGCCCAGTGTAACAGGGGTACTTGTACAAAGCAGCAATCACCGAGTACCTGATCCCAGATCTATCCAACAACACCCTATAGTGGTGCACAATCCCCATCAACCACTCGGTGGCCCCCTGATAGTATCGATGTGATGGGATCACTGCCCAGCGGCCATACCAACTGATAACAGTCTGTCACATAAGTCCGTCCAAAATGCTATGGTCGTCGTAACCCTCCTGAGCATACTGCAGACCTGCAGGCTCCAACACCAGCCTAGCTGTCCCCTTTGTCTCAATACGGTGGTGGCCATGCAAATCCCAAGAGGCAGGGCCTAGCGGTCCAACTCTGGCTCCAAACTGCTCTACTTGGCTAAAGAACCCTAGGCACTCGGCACTGGGAAACTGACGCTACCTCCAGTAGTCCTCAGAGAAGCTCGGATAGCTGTAGAATGTAACGTCATGCAGGCTGTCCCTACCTATCAGAATGGCCCGCTCAAGCCGGTGACGGGCTCCCGGAACCTGTGAGTCATCCTCCTCCATGCATGCCAGGAGGGACGTAGCTCCTGACAAACTTAAAAAGGTGGCAGTCCAGGGAGAACTCCACGGGGTAGCCTCCACTCCAGTCGCAGGTGTACAGACCGCCTGCCTCCAGAATCTGGGCCACCTCTACAACTCCAACTCTAGCTGCCCCCTCACCAACTGGGCCCTCAGCTACTGTTGTATGGCCCAGATCCAGCTGCTCTGCACTAGCCACGGTGACCATCGGTGGACCGAGAGGGCGCATCGATCACTCAGTCTATCACACCCAGTGATCCTCCTCCCGAGGCACACATCTCGGGACCCGCTCATCTCGGCCAAATCGTGCCATAGCTGTAAGATAGGGCACGTAAAACGGTTAGAACACCAGAAAGCCAACATGTATAACATAATAAAGCAAAGACACATGAAGTGTCAAAATATAACTACAACAACCCGAAACAGGGGGCTCATGGGCCGTACGCCCTTGTCTCCGCCTCCGACGCATGACCCGTGGGGGGCATTTGTTGTACCCGGACAATTTCCCAGTAAAATGCCAAGGAATAAGGGTTCAGAAATTCCCCTGAACACATTTAAGGCATGAGCCACCCGGTTGTTTATACAACTCCTTGGACCCCACCCGGAGCCCTATCCAGTTCACCGTAACGTGTGGCTACACAAGCAACTAACCGGGACCAATCCTGGCTACTTACCAGTGGGCCTGGCCCATACCCTACATGGACGCCCGGGCCAACCCGGGGGCACCCCGACTCTAAGTCTCACCACGTGGCACCCAGGGAAAGGTAGGGAGTCAACCCTGAGATGCCTTCTTTCAACCCTTCAAGGTCAAAGAGGGACCTAATCAAGTCAACCACAGGCTTTGGTGGCCCGCAGTACGCATATACAGCTCGCATACGCGTGTTCGGCATTGTCTAGAACACCTTGTGGGCACGCATATTCCAGCCCTCCGACATCAAACCACGGGCCAACCCGTGGTTCCAACATGCTAATTGGGTCCTACGACGACCCCCAGCAAGGCGGGGCCACCTCCGACCCTCAGACACGTGGCGACGAGCCACCCACCTATAGCTCTCGGGCCAACCCTAGGCTACCTTGCCAACCCGTCGTGCAACACGACACGTAGCTCGAGGCACGACCTGTGTGCCAAAAGTGCCTCTCCTTAGCTCCCATGAGCTCCCATCCTCAACCCAAGGCCTATTTTGGGGCCCCTCGACCAGCTACCCAAATCGTTCAACAACCCGAGGCATGTAAGGTATTTACCCGAATACCTTACAAGCGGCTATTACGACTCGAAGAGCAACGGCCCCTATGGGCCAATTCTAGTGTCTCGGAGCCTGGTGTCCCTCGAAGGACACCCCTAGACGACAAAAGAAGACCCTGGGGGGCCATCCCTCGGGGTCACGGCTTGCCTGGGGCCCATTCGCCCCAGGGCGCGGCTGCGTGCCCCCAGGGAGGGTGAACTCCCTGGGGGCTGTGCCCTCTCTCCAGCCCAGTGGCCCCACGGCCCCGTCCAGTCCCAGTTCATGCTATTCCCTGATCCCAAGGTGCAAAGTTTGCGTAGGGGTTCGTTCACCATACCAGTACGTGGAAGGGATTGCGAACAACGCACACGACAGCACAGGAGGGTCAGCTCTCAAGTCAACGCGCGCAAGCAAGCTCCACGTATCCACCTGTCATTTTCTTCTTAGTCAAATTAGGAAGAAAATAGGTAAAATAGGGGTTTTATAGAGGTGGGACCGCCCCCCTCTCTCCCTCTCTGTCGAGTCTGCCTAAACGCCCCTAGGGAGGGGTTTAGGCGGTCCTCCTAAAATACGATTTTCCCCGCGAAAACCAAATGTTGACGCGATATTCTCCGCAAAATGACGAGAAATTGGAAATAATTTCCGCAAAGATGGCTAAACTGCCGGAACGGCCATTCTATCGACTTACTGGCGACGCGCTTGATGGCGACCGGTCGTCTACACGACTATGGCTTCATGAAACGAGCCAAGATGGTCATCGTAAGAATATGCGTTAGGCTACGGTTTCCCGTAAAGTGTATCTGCTTTTGAATAATATATTTGAGCTGTAAAGAATGGTATCCCCAACCTGGAGATCATGAGATGACACTGGAGGTAACCACATGGTTTAGGATTGCAGATCCGATAATCTTCGCGTGACTAGCAGAAGGTACTGCCGGCAAGAATAGCACGAAGGCAGGGAATGCCGGTTAAGGTAAGGATAGGGCGAGCATTTAAGGGGAAGACCAAATAATACTAAGAAATATTTCAACGAGCTGGAGTATGAAATTTGTTTTATTTAATAAATGTTTTATTTTCGTATTGAAAGCTTATCACAATAAGGCTATAAGCCGAAGATAATTCTTGAGCCCTGCGTACACCGTGGGGTTCTTTTTTTGCCCGTGACCCAAGTTTCTGATTTCTATTCGCTCGCCTATCGATCAAGCACTGGTTGCTATTCAGTAGAGTAGCTAGATTTATTATTTGCCTGTAGATGCGTAATATAATGTGTCGACGCGCCTATGTTATAATGAGATTAGGAGGGTAAACTATTCATCAACCCAAACTCGTATTGCCGTATGAACAAAATTCTTGGATTGGACCTTGGCACCAACTCGATAGGCTGGGCTATCAGGGATACCGGCATTGCCGACAATCAGATAGTCGGCAAAGGCGTGCTTACCTTTGAAAAAGGGGTAGGAGAGGGTAAGGCCGGTGAGTTTCCTCTTGTCAAAAAACGCACGGAAAGTCGTTCCAAACGGCGTAACTATCAGGCTGAAAAATACCGGAAATGGGCGCTACTCCAGGCCCTGATCGCTCATAAGATGTGTCCGCTGACGCTTGCAGAACTCGATGAATGGCGAAAATATACCAAGGGCGCTGCCCGTAAATATCCCCAATCCGAAGCATTCACGCAATGGCTGCGCTACGATTTTGACGGTGACGGGAAAACAGACTATGAACGGTTAGGTTTCGACCGGCACGAAAACCATTATTTGTTCCGAATGCTGGCGGGCAGCGAGCAAAGGGAACACCGGGATCTCTTCAAAGACAACCCCATGATCCCAACCACCGCCCCGCTCTACCGGTCACCCGGCATCGCCAGTCTTCCCGCACCACCAGCCGATCCCCGCCCCGACCCGTTGAATGCAAATATATGTGCAACCAATCGGTTGCGCAAATTTTTTCAAAGTTTTTAGAAGTTTGGCCATCTGAAAACTTCACAATATCTTCAATCCGTCAATAATACGGAATATATAATATGAAAAAGATCTCGATTGCCGCCGCGGTGTCGTTGTCGACATATGTCGTGCCGTCGGGTCCGACCGCAACTCCGTAAATCTCATCGAATCCGGTGTGCGAACCGCTGATTATTCGGACGGGCGCGGGGTCGATATCGGCAGCTTGCGCCGGCGCAGCAAGCGCCAGGAATCCGCCTAGTGCCAGTATGACCGAGCCGGTTGCGACGGCTGCGAGTGCGCGAGAGCGGTTTGGCATCGGGAACCAATCGTTGAGTTGACGGCCACATGATATCGCGTTGCGGCCCGCGAATAGGCATCGCGGGGAAATCAGTCGATGCGCGTCTTCCCGCGGTATGCCGTCGGCAGGAGCCCGCTCCGACGACGGGGATCGCATCGTTTACTAGTGCAGGATGTTGATCGCGCGCGAGATGACGAGCGCGAGCAGCGCGAAGCCAGTTAGCGCCTGGTAGCCCATCAGCGCCTTCGCCCTCGAGGTCATCGGCATCACATCCGTCGGACTGAACGCCATCATGTTCGTCAGCGAGAAGTACGCGTAGTCGAAAAATCCGGGCTCCCAGTTCTTGTTGCCCGGCGCACCGTCGTGCTGCGGGAATCGGAAATCCATCTGCTGCGTCTGCCGCGAGTCGTGCAGGCGACGTGCGAACGGGCCGCCGAGGTCGAGCTCCCAGTACACGAACGCGAACGCAATCACGTTCGTGATCCAGACCATCGCCGCGGTCAGAAGAACGGATGGCCCGCTCACGCTCCCGGTGACCAGTTCCTTGACGACCAGCACGATAGTGACCTGGTTCACGATCGTCAGGATGACGGCAAGCCCGATCGACAGCCAGCGCGACCATGCCCGTTCGCGAACGAGGCGGGTCGGGTTGAGCACCAGCTGCGGGATGAGGATGAGCACGCCGATGCTCGGCACGATCCAGCGGGGGATCGGCTGGTACTTCTGCGGAATAAAGAAGTAGAGCGTCAGGGCGATTGCGACGCCGACGAAGACCGCCCAGCGATGCTCGGGCTGAGGTTTCGGATCCGTGTTCTCCAGGGGAGAGGCGGCTGGGGTCATCCGTTCGAGTTTGTTCATCATCCCAAAATATATTGTGACAATTGTGCAATTTCTTAAATATATCCCACGATACCATGTTAACTCATAATGATGGTTAAATATATGCAGACTCAAATTAATTATGAGAATGAGATTTGATCATTTTGATGCATAATTATGCTCATGAATTCCTCAAAAGTAATGAATGCAATGCAAATTATAATATGAAATATGATAGTGATCACTGTTGCCAGCTGGCTTCATGCTGCTTGTGCTGCTACTGTAAGTTGACGTTGCTGGCTGCTGTTGCTGTTATTGTTGCTATTTGCTGTTGCTTGCACTACTATTGCTGTTGGTTGACCTTGCTGTTGTTGCTACAGGTTGCTGCTACTACTGTTGTTGCTGTTGTCTACTTGATGATGCATGATGCTACTATTGTTGTTGTTGTTGTTGTTGTTGTTGCTGGCCTTGTTAATGCATACTGGATCACAAGTGAGGTTGACCTACCATGAAGGTTAGGTCGACACACCCAGATCTCTGATAGAGTTATTTGTTTTGGTGAACCAATGTAGGTCAACACACTTTGATGTGTGTCGACAAAATCTATCTACTTTTTTTACTTTTATATGCTGGCTGCTCCTCAAGAGTATATTGACTTGAACTCCTCTTCTGACGACCAGACTCACATGTCTATCGACTTGGTCTTGTATATATTGGAATCCTTCATATTGGAAGTCACTTCGGTCGACCGTATCTGGCACCTCTATCGACTGGACCTTCAGTTGTGTCTATCGATTGGAGCTTACATCTGTCGACTTAACGAGTATGGCCTTCACCTAATCCAGCCATGGTCTATCGACATAACCCTTATGTCTATCAACCAAAGTATAAAGCCAATTGACAGAAGCTTATGCATTCTGCTTAGCTTGCTTTTCCTTTATTTTCACCCAACTGTTTAGCTTGCTTTTTCTTGGCTCTCACCCAATCTTCTGGGTTGTTAGGCATGCAGAATGTTATGAAATTGAACATATTTTGGGTCTTAAATATGAATTTGATTGTTCAAATAATATCTATTGTTTCTTCCTATCCATGACTCAATACAACAACGAGTCATAGATAGACATCATCAAAACTAGAGACACAACATATTGTGCCGACCATCCTTTTGAGAAATGGGACAAAGATTCTCCACAAACACATATTTCTACATTACATAATATACCAATTTAAGAGAAGCCTATCAGACACTCCTTAGAGGGCGAAATTGAATTGAGAAAGCAAATAGAGGAGTTCAGCACCAACAATTAAATAAACATAGCTAAACATGAATTACTACATGAGCCATATCTAATTTGCATCACATAGTTAAACACGAAAATCATTTAATTTCCAATAGAGACGACTTTCCACAATCCAAGTGACAAGAGAAGTAAACCACTAGAAGTAAGACTAGACGCGTCAACTGACGACTTATACTGCGCCTCGGGTGTCTCCCACATGTCACGGACACGGTAACTGAGACATCGAAATAGTAACTAAAGATAACGAATAGTCAGGGTCATGCTCGTCAGTGCGGGTCCAACGCCCCCAACCAGGCGTGCACACACAAACTCAATGCCTTGAGTTAGGCCTCTAGCTAGCTTTCCCCCCAAGTCAGACGTTGATTGCAAGGCAAGGGAGCCCATGGAAACTAGCCTAAAAATCATACACCGGGAGTGCTCCTCCACCTCTCCTAGGTGGGCTGACACGTAGGTTGTCAGGCTAGGACTAGTGCGCTAATCACATAGGACAGGGAGACTGACTTAAATGGGACATAAATACATGTCACGAATCATTACAGCATGTAAAAATACCAAGTTCAAGATCCCAAACACACGGCCAGATGAAACATTGTTGAAAGTAGGGCTGGGAATAGGTGGCTGTCATGGGGTGACCGCATCCTACAAGTGGCGGTCACCTCCATTATTACCGCTAAGCCCTCATGGGTGGCTGTTCCTGGTAGGCCGCCACCAACTCCTGAGAGCAGGTAGCGGTCTAATTAAGACAGCTACCTATCTGACTGAACCGAAAATAGCCTAACTCTATTAGAACCCCTCCCTAAATGATCGAATCGAGGACATTACACACTGGGAACTTGTTACATACTGTCATACACCATTTCCACACCATTTGGACTCCAAAAACACAAGGAATGGAGCTATATACAAGATTAAACATTAGGGGTTAAAAAACCACATTCCTACATGCCATTTCTAAACCAAATAATCAATCTAGCATACATTAGATAATGCAAAACAGCAAGAAAGCACGTGAAGATGAGGTAGAGTTCCATCCCCCTACCTAGAATCACGAAAAAATGTCGTTTGGATGCGTTCCTTCGTGCCAAAACCTCTCCCACACCAGAGGAATATTAGCCACCACACGAGTGGCATCCCTCAGCCTCCACAATCACTCTACCGTCACCATGGGCCCGCCAAAACCTTCCCCTCCAAGCTGCCCTTGGACAGGCGACGAGAATCTGTCGAGAACATGAGAGAGTGAGGGGGGGTGCGTGAGAAGAGAGAGCGACGCTTGGATTGGGCGAGTTGGTTGGGCATGAAGGTTGATTCAACCTGATTTCAAAAATCGGAACGACAAGGTCAAAACGGAGGGTGGATCAGGCGTGGGCTTTGGCCACGGCTTTGCCGGCGGTGGCGAGGCGGATGCGGAGTTCGGCGGGGGCGAGGGCTTCGGCGTGGCCGCCCCATTGGAGGATCAGGCGTTCGACTTCGGTGAGGTCGGCGAGCTGGAGGTGGAGTTCGAGGCGTCCGTCGGGGAGGGGTTTTAGTTCCTGGGTCTCGTGCCAGAAGCGGTCGCGGATGTGGTCGGCGGCGAAGGCGGAGAAGCGGATGCGCACGCGGTGGTTTTCGGTGCCGTTCATCACGCCGAGGGCGGAGGCGAAGTAGCGGATGATGCAAAAATCCGCAGGGCGTTCGAACCAGCGGGCGGAGAGGGCGACACCGGCGATGCGGCTGATCGCGTAGGTGCGGAGGGCGGCGCGGTCGAGGTCGTGGCCGACGAGATACCAGCGGCCTTCGCGGTGGGTGGCGTGGTAGGGTTGGACGCGGCGCACGGCGGGTTGGGCGGAGCCGGGTTTGCGGTAATCGAAGGTGACTTCGAGCCGGTCGTTGATGGCGCGGCCGAGGCGGTCGAAGACGTCGATTTCGTGCGCGGCGGGTGCGGTGAGTTTGAAGGAGACGCGGTCGTCGGAGGGGGCGTAGCCGGTCATCTCGTCGAGGGGGGCGAGGAGTTTGGCGAAGGCGGTTTCCAACTGCGCGTGGTAGGGGGTGCCTTGGTATTGCTCGATGGCTTTTTGGGCGACGAGGAGGGCGAGGAGTTCGCCTTGGGTGACTTGGACGGTGGGGAAGGCGTGGACTTCCTCGGTGAAGTGGTAGCCGTGTTCCTGCGGGTCGTAGGCGACGGGCAGGCCGAGTTGGTCGCGCATGACTTCGATGTCGCGTTGTATGGTTTTGGCGGATACGGAGAGGGCGGCGGCGAGTTTCTGGACGCGCGGGTCGTCCTTGTTGTCCTCGCGGGAGACCAGCAGGTTCACATCGAACGCCAGATCGGCGATGCAGAGAGTGGAATGGATTTTTTCCACGGCATCCGAGCGGATCAGTTTGCAGGGACATTGCGTGTCCTTGACATGCAGCCAGAAAAACAGCTCGACGATGAGGTGGAAACAGCGGCTCACAAATTGACGGAGTTTCGGCTGCGCCTGAACCAGCACGCTGCCGGGCAGCCAGCGTGAGCCGATGACGCAATCCGCATCGCCGACATGCCGCAGCAATTAGCAGGGAAGGTGCCGAACACAGTGGCCGACACTCCGGAGACCAACACTGAAAGACTTGGCGTCACCGTCGGGTTATCGGTGTACAGGTCCGGCCAGCGCGTCGTGTTGCGCCCGCCGCCGCCATCGGGAAACACCGTCACGTTCACCCGCCCGGCGCCGAGATCCACATCCAGCGCGGCCGCGTTCGGCCAGCCGCGATACACCCGGCAGGTGGTGCCGGCCAGGCTGCCCGCTCCGGCGCCCGCCGGATACAGCGCGCCCACGACAAGCGCCACCAGCGCCTGCTCCACGTCAGACTCGTCGGCCATGCGATTTTCCTAAGTAGCCGCCTGTGTTACATGCAGGCGCCATCCCAGCTCTGACAGTTCGGCCGCCGCGACCACGCCGGTCCGTCCCAGATCGTCGCTCATATGGTCGCCGGCACGCAGCGTTACCCCGGCATACCCGGTCAGCAGCACCTCCCACGCGCCCAGCGCCGTGCCGGTGGGCAGGTTGGCCTGGTAGGCGCCACCCGCACCCGCATCAAGCACCGAGGCAGGCCAGCCGGTCAGCAGCGCCTCGTTGCTGGCGCCGCCCACGCCGCCATAATCGTTCACACCGGCCGAACTCGGTGGCGCCGGGCGCGAGAAATCGCATAGCCGCGAGGCCCGCACGCACAGGCTGGGCAGCATCGGCTGCTGCGCGGCCACGAACCATACGCCGCCATCGGCGTTGCCCGGCGCGCTCTCCGCGCGGCGAAGATAGTCGCCCGCGCGCACATAGGCGCCATCGAACACTCCCTCCCACAGCGGGTGCCCGTGCGGCGCCGGCCTGCGCCAGTCGCCCTTCAGCGGAGTGAACGCCGCATGCAGCGTCATCACCACGTTGTCGGGCACCAGCGGATCGCTGGCGCCGGAGGGCCGGTACAGCGTGCACGCGGCGCCGAGCACCCGCGCCCCCTGCCCCAGCCCGCGCCAGATACGGTCTTGCAATATTCCCGCCCGCATCGTTCAAACCACCAGCGCCACGCTGCAGGATCGCCCCTCCAGCCC
Source organism: Amorphophallus titanum (assembly GCA_024336825.1). Lineage (NCBI taxonomy): Eukaryota > Viridiplantae > Streptophyta > Magnoliopsida > Alismatales > Araceae > Amorphophallus > Amorphophallus titanum. The sequence goes on from JANBPO010006173.1 coordinate 4,362,370, forward strand.
GGGCCCCGCCGGCACACCGAGAAAGCCGCAAAGCCGCCGCCCCCAGTCATCCAGCAGCCCGAGCCGCTCGGCGATTTCCTCGTCATTGCGCGTCCATACCGCCGCCTGCGCGGTATCCAGCGTGTCGCTCGCTGCCGGCACCGCGCGCTCCAGCAGGCAAAGCTGCCCAAGATACTGGCGCACCACCGCCTCCTCGCTGCCGGTCAAATGCGCGATGCGAAACTCCATCGCGCCAAGGCGTTGCCGTGTGTTTTCTCAGGATCGAACTATGTAGGCTGCCAGCATTTCCCCCAGCGCGGCTACACTTTTCCCGTTGCGCAAACTAGCATCCCGCAGTAGATTCTGGATATATTTACCCGCGCGCTTGCTTGGTCCAGAACGACTGGCGAGCGCATCCTGCGATTCGTGCAAGATCGCAGTTCCAGCGGGCCTTCCGAGTGCGGCGGACTCCCGGTGAGTGGGCATCGAAACTACGGGCGGAATTCTGCCTTAACGAAAGGAAGGCATTACCATGCCGCGAAAAGCGAAGGCGCCTCTCTCTCAACCGATCTTTGGCGAACCGGTGTTCCAGGAAGAAGTCCCGACTCCGGACCCAGCGCAGTTCAAAGTCACCAACGACGACGAGAAGTTCTACACCAAGGAATTACAAGCCCTCCTGACCAAAGACGTCGTCTCGTTCGACAAGGCGACCGGCAATCCGGCGGATCTCTTTTCGCTAGCGGAGGCTTGGGGACCTCACGGCTCCGACATCATCAACTCCATCAACGCAGCCAAGAGCATCACGTTCCACATGATCGGCGACAGCGGCGCTTCGGCGCAGTCGAAGTACGCTTCCGAACTCAAGGTCGCCGACGCCGTGACCACCGACTTCCACACTTCCACCGCCGCAAACCGTCCGTCGTTTCTCTATCATCTGGGCGATGTGGTCTATAACTTCGGCGAATCCCTCTATTATTACGATCAGTTCTACGAACCGTTTCGCAATTATCCGGCGCCGATTCTCGCGATTCCGGGTAATCACGACTCGTTCATACTTCCCGGTACCGCGGCAGCCGACGATCCACTTACTATCTTCTCCCGCAACTTCTGCGGCACTTCGATCGTCGACACCAAAGAAGCGGGATCGCTTCATCGCACCTGCATGACGCAGCCGGGCGTCTACTTCGCGCTCGATGCTCCCTTCGTCCGCATCCTCGGATTGTTTTCGAATGCTCTTGAAGATCCCGGCGTGATCTCCAGCGAAACAACCAAGGGCAAGGCAAAGTGGCCGACGGTTCCGGACTATCAGCTCGACTTCCTCACCGCGCAGCTACAGCAGATCAAGAGCAGTAACTATTCGGGGGCGGTCATCCTTGCCGTTCACCATCCTCCGTTCACCTATGGTCCGCAAGGTGGAGGCTCCGGAGGCGGCAAACACTACGGCAGTCCGATCATGCTGTCGCAGATCGACGCCATCTGCAAAAAGACCGGCGTATATCCGCACGCGATCATCTCCGGACAGGCGCTTACGGACTCGGAGCAGTTGCCCGTTCAGGTTTTACTGGTGCTAGTTCAGATATCCTGAGCTTGATTGCAACTGGTCGCCCTACTTCACTTGGTGGTTTCTTCGGTGGTGTGGGTTTAGGACCTACTCGTGAAATCCCTGTTTCAACTGGTACAGGCACTGGGGCATCAACACAAACTGTAAAAGTGAACGCAGTCAACGCATTCATCAAAGCGGTTGCTTCTCACTCAAGTACCAACATTCTTGCGACTCCGCAGATTCTTGCACTTGATAACACGGAAGCGACATTTGAAATCGGTGATACGGTTCAGGTTCGTAACTCGACAATCGCTCAAGGTGGTGTGCAGAACTTCAGCTCGACTCCGCAAGAAGCAAAACTTTCTTTAAAGATCACTCCGCAAATCAACAAAGTAACAAGATTTGTGAAACTTAAAATCAATCAGAAGATTGATGACTTTAAAGGAACTGGTGACCCGAACTCAGGCGTGGGTCTACCGACTACAACACGATCTGCGATCACAGAAGTGATGGTTCGTGACAGAGATACAATCGCGATGGGCGGTATGTTACGTGACCGTGAATCAATTGATAACGCTAAGATCCCTATCCTTGGTGATATTCCGGTTCTTGGATGGCTCTTTAAGAACAAGTCGAGAAGAATTGAAAAAGTTAACCTTCTCTTCTTTATGACGCCGAAAATTCTTTCTCCGTACGCTAAGACTGCTTCTGCTAATACAAAAGCTGTTCTTGAGAAAAGATCGAAAGGCATGAAGCAGATGTTTGATGAGGATGAAAAAGATCCTAACGAATATATTACGAAACAGTTGAATGCAAAACTTGATCAGCAGATTGCAGGCCCACTCTATGACCTGACAGATGCCGGTCATTACAAGAATCTCAACAACGAAGAAATCGGTCCGGATCAGGATGCTTCAGAAACTCAACCGGAAGCAGCTCCAGTAGAGACTGAGACTCCGAACTACCAAGAGATTAAAGAATCGGTGCAGTAGATGTTAAGCAATGAAGTACTCGATAACCTAGAGCAGAGTAAGGAAAAGATCGGTGAGCTTTTAATCAAGCACACTTCTCTTACTCGCGCTCAGCTTGACGATGCTCTTGAACAGCAGCGGATTGAAGGCGGACTTTTAGGAGATATTCTCCTCAAACGAAACTTCATTCATCCTCATGACCTGATCAAGATCGTTTGTCATCAGATCGGTATTCCTTATCAGGCCGACATTAAAATTGAAGAGATCGATGCCGACCATGACGTTTCTAAGCGAGATGTGGAGTACTCAGACTCTCATGATCATCAAACAGCTGTCTGTAGACGATGGTTTGTTGTATTTACCTAGCTACTTTTCTCGGTCAGTATTCTACAGTACTTCCAGTCGTCAATCCAACTGACAGGCGGGCATCCATTTCGATGTGCTTCTTTCCTCGGTGATCACCCTCAACAACAGCCCGACCAACAACAGCAACGTCGTGCACCTGAAGAAGAACAAGTACCTCACCACGAGCGCTCCGGTTGCGCTGTCCGAGGTTCTGCCCCCGGATGTCACCGCCTCGCCCGAGCCGGATGACGTTGCGGTCACGCTGGCCGAGTACGGCCGGACCATGGGCCGGACGACCTTCCTCGGTGACGTCGCGTACGTCCCGGTCGACCCGATCCTGGCCGAGCAGATCGCTGATCCTGTGTTCCCAGGAGTGGCGGACCTGTGAGCCGTCACCGCGCAGCCGAAGACGCCGAGGATCTTCAACTCGTACCGCGGTGCCCGGCGCACGGTTTGCCTTCCTGCGGAATGTGCTCACGTTCCAAGTTCCGACGCAGCACGAAAAACGGCGCTTGCCGCGAATGCTCATACTTCGGGGCCACTGGAATGCACTGGGACACCTGCCCGGAACGCGTCCGATAAATGCCTACCGTCTATGTGACGGGCGGACAGTTCACCGATGTAGCCGCTATCGCGGAAGTCCTGGAACGGTTGGTTGCCAGGTTCCGGGAAGCCGGGGTCACCCCATCCCTCCTGACGGTGGGTGGCCCCGGCGCGGAAGCGACGGCAGAAACATGGTGGCGGTCACGTGGCCTCCCCGTCGAACGACTCCGCCTTCTCGAACGGCACAACACCCGTCAAGCCCCGTACCTGTTGGCACATAAAGGAGTCCAGTCGGACCCCGATTTCGTGGTCGTGTTCGGTGATTCGAAACCGGCGTTGAGGGCGTTGCGGGAGGCGGGGCGGGCGGAGATCCCCGTACTGCACATCACCTAGGAGGGCCATGAGCTGCGTTGCCGTATGCGGGAACGAACCGCCATGCAACTGGATCGGCCCCGTCCGTGACGACCTAGAACGGGCGCACCAAGATGGCCGCGATCACTTGGCGTCTCACGGGGTGCAGGTGGTCGAAACGACGTTGGACTTCCCCGCGTGAGCGGGCAGCAAAGGAACCACTTATGCCTTACGCACCTGTCCGTGAACAGTGGATGGACGATGCCGCATGCCTCGAGATAGGCCCCGAGTTCTGGTTCCGTTTAACAAGTTAAGGTTAAGTTATGGAACTTAAATAATGTACCATTGTGCTACCAGAATGCCACCGTAGCATAATGTTCTTTTAATTCTTCTTTGAAATCTTATATCAATTTTGGTACGTTCTATACCTTGGTTACTTAGTCATGAACTTGTTATTTGGAATTGAATTACTGGCCAAAATTATTATTATACTCGTTGATGTAGTTAGATTTATGACGTAAAGATGTAAGACTGGGCACAGATTGTGTCCAAGGGCTCCATGCTAGCCCGTTCGGTTGATTGTAGGAAACATACTATAAACCATGGGGTACGATGATACTGGCATCACATTGCGCTGGGAGTACTTTCTTTTATAAATGAGTGAAAGCCATGAGATAATCTAGTGAAATTACATTCTTACGTGTTAAGTGACTTTCTAGTGCATAGTCTTGTTGTTATGAAAAGTGCATTCTTGTTACATTCTTGTTTGTGAAAGGCCATACTTACATTCTTATCGTATGCTTGATCCATCTAGCTCGTATATCTCTTACTTTGATCTTATCTCATTACCTGTGTTACTTTGGTTTACATCGTATGATCTATCACATTTCCATCATTTAGAGCAAAAATGTTAATCATTTAAATATTACCTTCATGTTGATGCAAAGATACCTACTGGGCATGTGTGCTCATACCTACTTTCTTAATTTTCCAGAAAGTACAGGTGAATCAGATTCAGATTATGCAAGTAGCGGATCCGAGAGTGATTGAAGGTCAAATAGAACGAGAGAAGCCCTAGTTGCTTAGTGTCTAGTCGAGTCATATTATAATTTTCTATTTTCTTAAGTCTATGATGTAAGGATGTTAAGAGTCTTGGATCTTATATACTTTGTGGTTATCATCATGAAATAAAGTTGAAGTTTTGAGAAATTACTTGTGCAATTACTTTTATGTGGTTGTCTTGCACTCTGATTGCTTGCTTGTGAGAGGCTTACCATGCCAGCTGATCACGTTCCCGAAATTCCTTCTGTTGTACTAAAAGCTCATGGCGTGACAACTGGCAACGTTCGAGGTCCCCCATGGGGAAGACAGCCTTCTGTGGGTCGAGCTGCTATGGCCTGCATGTTTGTTGGCAGAGGGACGAAGGCTGGCATTGGCTCTTGCGGCGCAGGCGAACATCTACCATGGGTTGGGTGCGCTGTCTGTGCACCCGGTGTCACACGAGCAGAGTCTACTTTAGTGTGTGGGCCAGTTTGCTATTCCCTGGGCTGGTGACGAGGATGACAATGGTGAACCTGGTGGCCCCTTTGCTGTTCAGCTTCACTGGCCAGCCGGATGGAGACGCCGTGGTGTAGTTGGAGGGGGCCAGGAGGGCCCTATCTTACTTGTCAGGCAGAGGGGAGGAGGGGCTCCCATTTGACTATGCGACGAGAGGCTTTTGCCTGGTTTTGGTGCCGTTGAGTGATGAGGCGGCTCGCGTCCTACCACATGAGCAGTAGCCGGATGCCATGGTATACACAAAGTGGGTGATCAGCACCCGTTCGACAGTGTTGGCACTACACCAGTCTACTACTAGTGTTCTGGAGCACTACTACCCACACCAATTTGCCTGAAACTTCGGGTACGACCAGACGATCCTGCCAAACCAAGCATTCCCTTTGGAGAGTTGATTGTACAGGAGCTGAGATAGCCATTTCGTAACAGCGGCTTGGTGGGACTTTTACTGTCGGGCGGAGCCAGAGCAGTTATCGACTCTAGCATTAGATCATCGTGGGAGATTCGACGTTCATTATGCCAGATGGTGGTTTGAGCACGGCCATCTGTATCGCCAGAAGGCTCCAGCGATTTGAAAAGTTGAGGAGAGTCGACTTCTACGAGAGGACCAGCTTCCCATTCCACTGGACAGCGAGTACCTGAGGACCCGCTTCTCTCGGATTCGTTGGGATGTGGAGTGACTTGCGCAGTAGTGGCCCTGAGACAATTAGGCCTCTTTATCGTTAGTGCGGGGTTACAGTGGGGCTATCAAACCCTTGAGGCTAGTGCAGGCGGGGCCTGTGGCTGCTAGTGCTGGGATGCCATGGTTGCGGATGTTGAGGAGTTGGTGGACTCAGTTCCTAGCCGACAGTGGCTTTGGGAAGAGTACCTCCCTAGACGGAGTGCTCCAAGAGGGGAGCTTTGATGACACCGCCATCAGTGACTGGAGGCACCACATCGCTCATGCGATCGGGGCAGCCGGACCGGTAGGGTTCTTCTCTTATATTGAGCATGCTTACACGCTGATAGACATTAGGGAGGCAGTTGCGAAAGCTGAGCGAGTGCTAGGGTTGAAGCTGGAGCAACTAGTTCCTCTGTTGTTGACTCCCTTCATGGCTTCAGGTAAGACATGTCCCTCTTCCCTCCTCCTTTTTTTTATCTTTCTTTGTATATGCAGTTGAGGCATTGTTCATTGACATGTTTGTTTGGCAGGTCCCCCGATAGGGGAAGGTCATTCCTCTGCGGTGGCATCCTCCGGGAGTGGGGACGGGGGTCTTCAGCCTAGGCGAAAGCACCCCCAGGTGGATATTGGAGCAGTGGAGGTTGGAGAGTCCTCTCGAGGACCCCTGGGCGGATGAGTGTATTGAGGTGGAGCTGGCTTTGAGTAAACGCCCCGCTCATCCTTCATCTTTGCTGGTTTAGTCATTATGGCTGACTAACTTCATGTTACTTGATTGGTTTTCTTACAGCTCCGTTGGAGGCTGAGGCGGAGGTGACTTTCTCGCCACCCTAAGAGACCGATCCCTTGCTGGATGACGAGGTCGAGGCCGAGATTGATGTCGAGGAGGTGCTCCACATGGTGGACGAGACTGGCCCCAACATCGAGGCATTCCCTGACTTTAAGTCATGGAAGGCTCTCAGTGATAGTCGACATGATAGGGTCTCCTGGAACTGGTGAAGCTCTGGCCATGGTTATGCTTGTTTCTGTAGACTGACCTTGCCATGTATTTTTATACCGAGATGGTAGGGACATCGGGGGACGTTGCCCCTCTCGAGACGAGGGATGCGGCCCCTGTCTAGGCTGAGGAGCGGGATCCAACGGAAACCCAAGATGGGTAAGCACGGGTTTGTCGTAGGAGAACTTGTTGCTTGTTTCCTTGGGTCTATTACACAGGGATTGTTGACAATGTCTACTGTTTTGTTGCCCAGGTGAGGACCTGGCTGCTACCCTGGAGATGGTGTAGGAGTTAGATAATGCTGGGCCATCAGTAGAGCTTCCCTCCTTTGAGCGTGAGCCAGGCGTGGCGGGTGGCCCGACCGCCCCTATTGCTGGGGGCATGTCTATGCAGCTACTGTCGCCTTCGGTTGGGCCGCCTCTCCCTCCTTTGCCAGCTGTCGTCTTGGCTTGCATAGTGGGGCTAGTTGGGTCTTCTACCATGGGACCCTCAGGTATGCAACTGGGAACTTAGCCATTTATGGTGGGCTTTTGGCATTGTCTTCCTGTACTGACCTTCTCCTGGTGTTGGTGATAGGTACTTCATCCCCTCTAGAGGAGGGAGAGCTTCCTCATGACGTGGCCAGAGATGCAAACATGCCCGGCACCAGCAGTCCTTCGGGATTCGGAAATTCGCCCACGGCGCGGATGGTGCCGGTGTAAACATTGATCTGGTTGTTGGAGAACCGGTAGCGGCCCTTGAGCGGATACACCTTGCCGTTGGCCAGCGTGAGTTCCAGCGGCACCGTTGCATTGGTATCGCCGCCGCTGACCGCTACAATGGCGTCCGCCTTGCGGCAATTGCCCTGTCCGGTCGGCTTGTCACCGCACCCTACAAAACTATTCGGCTGTAAATAAAAGCTAATGCAGGTAATGATGCCCGCCGCCAACAGCAACGCAATGATTAGCCAGCGAATCACGCCGCTTGCCTCGCGTATTCTTGTTGAATGGTTTCGATCAGGAGTTCACTGGCTCGCTGAATGTTCTCGGAAGTCGAAAGATGCCCAAGCGTCAGGCGTAAACTACCGTCGGCAACATGCGGCGGCAAGCCAATCGCCGTTAATACATGTGAACGCGTACCTTTATTAGCCGCGCAGGCGCTACCGGTCGCCACCAATACGCCTTTTGCTTCCAATGCAAACAAGACGCGCTCGGCGTCTAGGTTCGGGAAAGAAACATGCAAATGCCCCGCCAGGCGATGTTTGAGATGACCCGAAAGAATCGCTTGTGGGAACGCTGCAACCAATTGAGCTTGGAGTTCGTCGCGCAGTTCGGTCAGACGCTTGGCTTCAAAGGCTCGGTGTTGACTGGCCAGTTCCATGGCCTTGGCAAAACCGATCACGCCAGCCACATTTTCGGTGCCGCTGCGCAGGCCGCGCTCCTGGCCACCGCCCACAATCTGCGGAGTCAGCTCCACATGGCTGGCCGCCCATAGTAAACCCATTTGCTTCGGACCGTACAGCTTGGCCGCATTCAGCGTCAGCAGATCGAGACCAAGCCGCGCCACATTGACGTCCAATTGGCCAACCCCTTGCGAGGCATCGCTATGGAGATAGATCGGTGTTTTGTCACCCGCCTCGAGGCGACGCTGACGTTCTTTTTTGATGACTGCGGCAATGTCGCGCAGTGGTTGAATGGTGCCAAGTTCGTTGTTGGCAAGCGCCACACTCACCAATCGCGTGTCTGGCCGAATCGCCGCTTCGATACTAGCCGGACTCACGAAGCCGCGCTCATCAACCGATACAATCGTATGGTCGTGACGCTTGGCCGCCTCGAGCACGGCGCCGCAATCCACGGCCGCCACGAGCTCGTCTCCACACGTGGGGACCGTGTGCACGAGGGCGAGGAGCGTATCCATGGTTATCACGGGTTCAGCGGCGCTTCGATACGCCGGCTCCGCCGGCTACTCAGCGACCTTAAGAACCGTTTTTAAGGTTGCTGAGTAGCGCGCTGCGCGTATCGAAGCACGCCGTCCGGGATTACTTCCGCCACGAGTACTTCGGCGCGAACCCCAGCATCCGCTTCGCCTTGTCGATCGAGAGCAGCGTCTCATTGCCCTCAAGCGGTCGCTTCAGCGCAACATCCGGGAAGTACTTAGCCGCGAGCTCCGCGCTCGGCATCGAGACGATGGTGTCAGCATTCGCGATTACGAACGTCTCGAAGCCCGGCAGCTTCGCCTGGAGCGCTTTGAGCACGGCCTGCGCGCCGTCGCGGGTGTCGATGTAGCCCCAGAGGTTCCAGCGGCGGGTGGCCGGGTCGGCGTCCCACGTCGGCTGGTTCGCGTAGTCATCCGCGGTCAGCACGTTCGAGAACCGAAGTCCGGTGATGCTGAGCTCGGGGTCCCACCGAACGAGCTTGCTCGCGAGCTCCTCTTCGAGGTGCTTCACCACCGAGTACATGGATTCGGGGCGCGACGGATACTCCTCGTCGAGCGGGATGTACGGCGGGTTGGCCACGATCAGATCGAACTTCTCGCTGATCCCGCTCAGGATGTCGGTGCGGACGAGCCGGACGCGATCGGCGACGCTGTGCGCCTGGACGTTGCCGGTGGCCACGGCCTTGATTTGGCCCCGCGAGCCGATCAGAGCCGCACGAAGTTTTGTGCCGCCCAAATCGAAGCAAAGATAGAAATCGGAACTGTTCAAAAGCTTAGTGGATCTGCCCACTGACCAACTCTTGCGCCATTTTTAAGAGCTGGCGGCGGGTCGTCTCGATGTCGCCGTTCGGAGTGTAAACGACCGTGGTGCGCATGTCCTTCAAGACTTCTTTGGCGCGACCGCTTTTGAGGGACGGGTTCGCCTCTTCCAGGCGTTGAATATAGAGGCCGACTTTACGTTTGAAATCGCCGAATTCGGGTTCATAAAGCCAGCGGACTTGGTCGATGAATTGCCTTAATGCTTCTTGATCGCTCATGTCTTCTCTCCTACAGTTCCATTCAATATGGAAATTACCGCGAAGTCAAAACCGCACGAACTTTTTGAAGCCTGGATGACGGAAGCGAAAGCCTTCGGTGGGATGCGCGAACCGACGGCCATGGTTTTGTCGACGGCGGCGGCGAATGGCGTTCCGAGCGAGAGTTTCGAGCCGCTGATGCCGGAAGCCAGGCCGTTCGATGTGACGACGTTGCGAGGTAGTGTCCGAGTTGGTCGCGTACGGCGTCCTCGAGTTCGGGCCATCCGTTGAGTTCGTGCATGAGCGACGTGATTTCGTCTGCCGCCAAGAAGGTGGCGGGTAGACCTATCGGCATCTCACTGCTTCTGACTCGTAGTTCGTCCAGGTCGCCGCCGCGGATGTGGCCGGCGACCCACCACCATGCAAGGTGCTTAGTCGCGGTTGTCCACGCACGCAGCAAACGCTCCCACTCGTCCCACGTCAGGTAGCCGACGTTCTCATGGTCGGTCATCACATCCTCCTTCGCTGTCGTCGAGTAGGTCACGTACTGCCACCGCGAAACACCCCACATGGTGCAGATAACACCCCTCGTAGTGGGTGCTGATCATGCCCCCGTACCGTGCATCAGCCTCATCCAACAGGTCGATCAGCGGATCAGTCATCGCCTCTCCTCGTGTCCGTAGTCGAACGCCAACGAATCCTCACACCCGCACCGGATCTGAACTTCCACACCCTGCGCGATGAGGACACCGCCGACGTCTTCGAAGATTTCCGCGACCAACGGCCACGGCTCGTGAATGCCCATGTCAGTCCTCCTTGGGGTGCTCGGGGATACGGGAGAGGATGTAGCGCGCGGTCGGCGGGACATCCCACTCGAATGCATTCGGGATGGCCAGCACCTCCTCGATCACCGGCAGCAGCGGCAGCACGGCATCCGGTTCCCGCTTCCAGGTGAAGTGGATGCCGACGGCGTCGGTCTCGTACGCCCCGCTCAGCCAGAGCGAGTCCGCCGCCATCGTGCGCAGCGCGACGCTCACGATCGTCGTGTCGAACACCACCGCGAGCGCGCCCACGATGAGAACCGCGGCCACCTTGGCGACCTCCGGATCGATGCCTTTCGTGGTCTGCGGCGTGCTCGTGGTCATGGTCTGCCTTTCGTCTTCTTGTGAGATGTCGCGGTGACGAACGTTAAGGAACATTCGTGTACCTCTCGTACCGTAGCGAATTGCGATAGAGTACACAAGTGAGCCTTGATACCACGTCGACTTCTCCGAGGAGGCCGCCTGCCACGACGCCCGCGTCCCCTATGACCCGACGGCGCGGGGCGGCACTGGAGAACGCCCTCCTCGACGCGGCCTGGGACGAGCTGGAGGAGACGTTGCTGCGGGCCGACGTAGGGGTGGGGGTCACCGACGCCCTGCTGGCCGACCTGCGCCGCCGGGCCAGGGCCGGGGAGATCGCCGGCGGCACCGAGCTGGTGGAGGCGCTGCGGGCCGACCGGCACGCTGATCGTCCAGTACCAGCAGTACCAGTACGTGAGCGGCAAGCTGGCGCCGCTGCCGCTCACCATCTCCCGGCCCCACGACCGCGTCACCGACGAAAACGCTACCGTCACCTGGCTGCCAGGATCGACCGCGCTCCAGCAGCGCCCCAACCGCCTCACCGCCGACGATTGGTCCGGCTGGGTCCAGGAACGAGGTTTGTACTTCGCGGGGACGTGGGACGCCGGTTGGACGCCGCTGCTGGCGATGCACGACCCCGGTGAACCGGAGCAGCGCGGGGCGCTGCTGGTGGCGCGCTACGGTCGCGGCACGGTGGTGTATACCGGCCTGGCCTTTTTCCGGCAGTTGCCGGCGGCCGTGCCGGGGGCGTGGCGGCTCTTCGCCAATCTGCTCGCGATCGGGTCGGGCGAGTGACAGGGGCGGCCGGTCGGTGGGCCGCAGTGGTTCTCGGGGTGTTGGCGTGCTCCGACGGGCGCGAGCCGCTGACGCTGTACTCGCCGCACGACCGACCGCTGTTGGCGGCGGTGGAGCAGCGCTTCGAGGCCATCCATCCCACCATCGACCTGCGGTGGCTCGACATGGGCAGTCAGGAGATTCTCGATCGACTGCGGTTCGAGAACCCCAACCCGGTGGCCGACCTGTGGTACGGCGGACCCACCACCATCTTCGCCCGCGGCGTGGCGGCGGGGGTGCTCGAACCGTCGAGGCCCAGTTGGGGGACGGCGGTCGACAGCGCGGGCAACGTTTATGGAACGACCAACGCTGGCGGCAGCAAGAATCGTGGAACGGTTTGGAAGCTGACCCCTGTGATCACCGGGAAAAATAAAGGAACCTACAGGGAAAGGATTCTCCATTCGTTCACGGGAGAAAAGACGGGCGAATACCCGGGTGGCGGCGTTACGCTCGACTCCTCGGGCAACATTTACAGCACGACAGCCAATGGGGGCGGGGGTACGGAATGCACCCTCAGTAACGGCTGCGGGACCGTCTTTGAGCTGGCGGTAAGCGGTACGACTTACAAATACAAGCTCCTGGAGAGCTTTGATGAAACGGATGGAGCGAACCCCTACAACAGCCCGATTCTTGGAAGCTCAGGCAACCTGTACGGAGTGACTTTTGCCGGCGGAGCCAACGAGTACGGCACGGTGTACGAACTGACTCCGTGAGGTGCGAACTCGGAACGAAACGGGAAGGTCAACTGGATGGGCGACATTGAAACCAGAGCAGTAACGAGTCGTTTCAGCCGTGATGCCAGGTTGACGCGGACGGCGGGACGCTGACCGTGCGCCTGGCCGACTTCGGCAGCGGCTGGCTGCTGGACCAGGCGGCGCTGGATCTGCACGGCATTTCAGGGGGCGGCTTCCCCGTCGAGGACGAGTCTTCCTCAACCCGTTCCGACACCGTCGCCTATCGCGCGCCCGAGGTGGCCAGGGGCGCCGCGCCGGGCATGGCCGCGGACATCTACGCCCTGGGGCTGATCCTCTACCAGATGACGGTCGGTGATCTGGACAGGCCGCTGGCCGCCGGCTGGGAGAGCGAGGTCGCCGATCCCCTGTTGCGCGAGGACATCGCCCTGGCCGCGGCAGGCGATGCGCCGGCGGCGAGGCCTGCGGCGAGGGAAAAGGCAAAGTCGCGACGGGTCGACATGATTCCACTCCTGGAAATATGGTCTGACCCGCCATCATACATCGCCGCAGCGACGTGAGTTGACGTTAGTCGCGATTCCTGATGATGGTAAGGAGTTCGGCCGTTCGCACGATCCGTGCTTCTCCGTGATGCGAGAGCCGCAAGAAGTCAATGGATTCGGCCGTGTACCCAGTTTTCGATGGCCGGGCTCATCGTCCGCAACGCGGAGGGTGCCTGGGCTTATTACGGGCTCGCACCGGACGGGCTGGGGGGCGACCTTGCACGCTGGCTGATCGGTCGCTGGGCCGCGGATGATCCGGATCGCCTGGTCCCGGAGGTTCTGATACTCGCGATCGGTCAGGGTCTGCGCCGGGGCGACGGTGATGCTGTCGCCGGTGTGAACGCCGCAGGGATCAATGTTTTCAATACTGCAAATGGTAACGAAGGTGCCATCGCGGTCGCGCATCACTTCAAGTTCGAATTCCTTCCAACCGAGAATGCTCTCTTCAACGAGAACTTCCGACGTGGGACTCGCGCTTAAAGCGGCGGCGATCATGCGCAGCAGAACCGACGAGCTTGCCGATGCGATGGTGGCGGAGGCCGGAAAATTGAAACGGGATGCGCTGAACGAGGTGGCGTGGTCGATCGATCTGTTCATCGAATCTGCCGAGGAAGCGAAGCGGTTGCATGGCGAGACGTTCTCGCTCCCCGTTCCCGGGCTGGATCAGAAAACATGCTACACGCTGCGGATGCCGGTCGGCGTTGTCGGCGCCGGTTTCATGGGTGCGGGCCTTGCGCAGGTGTCTGCCGCCGCCGGACTGTCGGTGGGGCTGGTCGATCGCGATCAGGAAACCGCCGACAAGGGCAAGGCCGGTCTGCACAAGGCGATGAGTGATCGCGTGGCTTCTGCGGCTTGGTCGCCGGTCGTCATATTTTGGGTGCCAACAAATGCCCCCCAGACGTTGGTGCTGCAAGTGAGGCACGAACGTGGCAGCGTCGACGGATGAACTTCGTCTGGATTGATCTCCTTTGATGACGAAAGCTCTAAATGGCACCTGATTCCGTCGTCGGACGCTCGAACGACGTGATTGGTGTTTGAAACGGTGCGATCGGCACTTGAAACGGCGCGACCTGACCGTCGAGGCTTGAGACGGCGCGCCTGGGCCTTAGGGCTTGAAACGGCGCGCCTAGGGGTTTGGAGCCTGAAACGGCGCGCCTTTTGGCATTTGAAACGGCGCGCCCGGAAGCTTTTGAAACGGCGCGCCCGGAAGCTATTTGAAACGGCGCGCCTTTTCTTGAAACGGCGTGCCCTGGCGGGGCGCGTCGTTTCAAGGGGGGGCAGGCTATGCTATATAACCCTTTCCCTTTGTAATTTCTTCTTCATACTGTTCATTTGCGCGATTTCTTCCTCTCTCTTCATTTCCCATTTCCCCAGAGCAAAGAGCGAGCGTCTGTTTTGAGGTGGGTTCTTGAGTTGATTTTACGCCGCATTTTCGGGCCCCGGGAGGCTCCTAGTAGGACTTGTCCTCGGAGCTTGATCCCTCGGGTGTCCCGCTTGGCCTAGGCTCAGTGCCGATGGCTTCTTTCAGGGGTCGTTTGCTTGGCAAATGACTCCGCTTCTCCTTTTGGCAGACCCCCGAGCTGGGGAGACTCTGTCGAAATTTCGTCAGAAATTACTTCCTTGTAAATACATTTCTGATTGATTCATACTTTTCTGGACATCATTTATGCAGATAAAATGGCGTCCAGCTCTTCTTCATCCACCTCGCGGGTTGCTGTGACGTGGGAGAACGTCAATGAATTAGACCGCGGAACCCGGAGGATAGCCATAGTCGCGGAGTCATCTGACTCAGAGACGGACACAGTGGACACCAGTAAATTGATGATCCTCCCCGGGGACCACTTCAAATATGAACGGGGTGACGATGTGCGTCTGGACCACCCGAAAGACAAGCATCTGCTGAACTTCCTGAGGCGCTTCAATTTGCGGGGGAAGCGTGATTTAATTCTGGTTCGTCGCGCCGAAGGGGCATTGCTGGCCGACCGAGATGGCTTATCTGATTCGGTGATCAGGGCATCACCGATTTACGTGCCCGGAGAAGCCAGGAGGTGGGATGCCATCCTTGGCTTGCAGGAACTGACTCCCGAGGTCGGAATGCTGACAAGACTTAAGCACTATTTTCTAGCCCATGAGGTTAGGCTAATCTCTAGAATGGACCCCATCCGCTATCTCCTAGAGAAGCCCGTCCTTTCTAACTGTCTAGCTCACTGGCAAAGCTTCTTATCTCAATTTGATATCACTGTTGTCGTCTAAAAGGCAATCAAGGGATATGCCATTGCCGAGCACTTGGCTCACTCTCCAATCCCTTGTACTGATTCAATTCGGGATGAATTTCCCGACGAGCACCTGGCTATGATTTCACACCATCCCTTCTGGTCTCTGCACTTTGATGGTGCACTCAATTCTCAGGGTCGTAGAATTGGCGCTGTCCTTCTCACTCCCAAAGGAGTGACCATCCCCGTTGCTTACCAACTCTCGTTTCCTACTACCAATAATATAGCCGAGTGTGAGGCTCTCCTTGCTGGACTTAAGCCTACAGACCTGCTAGGGGCGCGCTATCTTAACATCATAGGAGACTCTCAGTTGGTGCTTCGTCAAGTTCTTTCTACCTATCGCACCCGTGACCCTAAACTCAAGCCCTATCAGGATCTGGTCACGTTATTGGCTAGGAAATTCTCCAAATTGGTCTACATTCACACTCCTCAGTCTCAGAACATTCTTGCTGATGCCCTGGCATCGCTAGCCTCCTCTCTTTCTTTCCCACTTAGCCGCTCCATCGAGACCATTTTGGTTCAAAGGATGGACGCACCTTCCCTTCAGGATCCATGGTTCGATGGTCTTAGGAGATCTGTAAAAAGGAAAATAGAGAGGGAAGAATTGAAAGAAGTTTCATTAATTGAGCTCGAGGAAATTCTTGAGGAAGAAGAATTGCCGTGGTACTACGAAATTGAGCAGTATTGCAAAGATGGGACATTCCCAGAAACAGCAAACGCTGAGCAGCGAAAGGCTATTAGGAGAATCGCCTCAAGGTACACAATCATTACTGGAGAGCTGTACAGGCGGGCCCTTAATGGAGTTCTTATGAGGTGTCTAGATGACGATGAAGTATGAAAAGTGGTGGAAGCAGCCCATACTAGTGAATGCGGAGGGCATGTCAATGGACAAGCACTAGCAAAGAAGATTCTTAGGCAAGGTTATTATTGGCCCACCTTAGAAGAGGATTGTTCTACTTATGTCCGTAGGTGCCTCCAATGTCAGCTTCATGCTGACAAGATTCATGCTCCTGCTTCTTCTCTCCACCCTCTGTCCTCACCTTGGCCGTTCTCGATGTGGGCCTTCGATATTGTTGGACCACTAGGTGACCCAAATGCCAGGCCGGTTGCATATGTTCGGCTTCTGCCGAGTATTCATCGAAAGTTGCCCCCGGTGAGCTACCATTTGGAGACGGTTTCATATCTTTTCGCAGCCTTAATAGCACCGTTCTGTCTCTTACATGGTTTCTATAAGACCGCTCCAAGTCCAGAACTTTGAACATTGCAATGGTCCTTCATAGGCCGTTCATTAAAATGAACGGTGCATACCTAGCTGCTCCATTCTCTCCACGGTCTATCCTTAGACCGTTCAAATTTCCAAAGCTTCTATCCTTCACCCCGTTGCTGAACTTTTGAACGACCCGACCCTGGCCGCCCATCTTCCTAAAGCGGTTAGCCTCTAACCGTGTATTCAACGGTGTGGTCCTTTTCCAACCGTGTACATCCTGAGATTTTAATTCAAAAATCACAAAGAAAGGCCAAACTCAAGCTTTATTCAATCAAACCAACTCATTTTATTCATATTTCAAAATCCCAACATTCATTTCACATGTCTACATCATGAAAAGAAAGAAAATCACTCAATCCTCCGCTGGGCATCCCTGCGAGGATGTATCTCTCTCAGCTCTCTAACATAAGCCCGGTAGGTCTCTGTAGCCTCTGCTACCTCTATTGGTAGGGTACGCACCCTACTAATCTCCCACATGATCAGGGCGCTCCTGAACGCCTGCTCAACCTTTTCAATCCCGAGCCTCCTCCCCTGTAGTGTGGGAAAGTGGGTAGTGCTGAAAGGGTAGTCCGAGGTAGTCCAACCCGTAGGTAGCACCGGTGCGGACTTTACATCGGCAAGATGGTGTTGCTCACGAGCCTCAGGTCCAACCCTGGCCTCCTAGGTAGCCTGACAGCCCTGTCGTGGAAGAAGGCGGGGTGTATCATGAATCGATCCAAGGGCAATGTGTTGATGTAGAGGTGCCACTCATCCCTAATCTTCCTGTCTGCCATCTTGCACTCGACCTGTGGAGAGAACCTAAAAGCGCCACATATGAAGAAGAGGGGATGGCTCCTGAAGATTCGACTGGCTAAAGTGATATCCTTCCGATGAATGAATTTCATCATGACACCCATCCAACACTCTAGGAGTATCAAGGAGCCGAACAGTGGACCCTGATGTGACACAACCTAAGACGTAAGCAAGCAAGCACTCAAGCAATCCGAATGGACCGACAATGGCGGCCAACTCACACGGCGCTCTCCCGAACCCGTGGGTGACTCGGCGATGCCGAGGGGAGGTTGTGGGGGTGGTCCCTTGCTGGTAGAGGGCCAGCATACTACATAATGTGTAACCTAAATTTATGAATTAAGAAATTTTATGCCTAAAATTAATAAGTAATCAATATCGAAATACCATGTGAAGATCCAACACACTCGCACCCCTCTCTAATCAACTGACCAAAGGTCCACTGAACACTGAAAACCTAAAAATTGTAATCAAGAATCAACATAGAACGAACAAATTTAGTCAACCAACGAATAAAATTTTAGTGTATCTAAATGGTAAATAATTTCTAGAACATGAACATCGAACAAATTTTGTAAGTCTAACCCTACGCCAATACACCATTGTTCAGTAGATCTGGCGGCGAGGAAAATAGATCAAGTGTCCCTCCATGTTGATGCGGCAGGCTCCAGCTGGCCAAAGTTAAAGTCTCGTCAGATCTGCGCCATCTACATCCTCACCCTTAGATCTAGCCACATAAGGGTGGACTAATGCCTCTCTAGTCTCGATGCAGATCCAACAACACTCCACCATCGACCGACCAGAGTGCAGCCAGATCTATGCACGGGGTGGCCCCATCCGCCTCATCGTTGGTGGATCTAGGTAGGGGAGGACGGAGCAACCTCCTCATGCACAAATCTGACTATGCTCCGCCGTCGGCCTATTGGAGTGTAGCCAGATCTACACATGAGGCAGCCCCATCTACCTCATCGCTGGCGAATTTGGTCAAGGGGAGGTCAGATCAACTGCCCCGTGCACGGAGTCAGTAGTGCTCCACTATCGACCCACTGGAATGCAGCCAAATGTGCCCATAGGACGGCCCCATCCGCCTCATGGCTGCCAAATCTGGCTAGGGGGTGGCCAGAGCAGCCATCACAATGCATCCGACCAGAGCGCTCCACCATCATCCGACCAGAGCGCAGCTAGATTTGTGCATAGGGCAACTGGATCTGTGCATAAGGTGGCCCCGTTCGCCTTACTAGTGCCGGATCTAACTGGGGATGGCTGCATTAGCTGCCCCATGCGCAGATTCGGCAGTGCTCCGCCGTCGTCCAACAGGAACACAATCAGATCTGTGCACGGGTGTGGACGCACTTTTTCTATCATTTATTTTATTTGTTTTTTTCTTGTTCGCCGGGAATGGAGTTTCCCGGGTCTATTGTTATTGGGTGCGTGGGCGTGCCAGTCACCGAAGTGACGATTTATTCGGGCTCCGCGGAGCCCATGGTGCGCTCGATCTGACTTCGTCAGGCGATTGTGTAATTCGTGTCTGGACCAAAACCCGCCGTACCATAAAGGTCACGACGTCATTTAACCCGGGCCACTTCAATGCTCAGCAGTTCTCCGAAGCCCATGGCTATCAGGCGTTCGCGTTGGTACTCCGGCAACGCAAGGTAAACCGCCCGGACTTGAAGCCATGTAATCCGTGTCCGTCGTTTCCCCTGCACAAATAAGTCCTAGGGTTAGTCATATAATCATAGGGAATAATTGCATTGCATTTATCATATTTAAAATAATAAAAAAAAAATCAAAAATCAGAAAACTCAGAAAATCCACTTATCTATTCTGTTGCACTTAACGCACCTGTTCAGATGCGTTAAGGGCATAACGGCTACTGGTAGAGCTGTTATGCTCCCAACGCATTCGGCATGAGCCTTTTATTTCTTGAGCCCGTGGGATTGGCCAAAAAGGCCGACAAATCAACTTAATGAGTCTGTGGACTCATTCTATGCCCTCCCACTCGCGTGCATCCACAGAAAAATCAAAAAAATTAAAATTTTTAGGGCATGGAAACCCACCTCCCGGTCTTGGCCCCTTTTCCTCTTCACCGGCGGGACGACCTCCCTCTCCATGCCGGGGGCCTCCCCAGCATTCCTTTCAACCTCTTCTGTTTCCCTGGGCGCCGTGGAAGTCTCCCCTTCCATGGTAAGGGTTGCCGCCACCGTCGCCGGTTGTTCCTCCTCCGTTGAAGGGCTCGCCGGTGGGGAGACCGCAATCTCCGACCGGGCCTTGATTTTCTTCACCGCCTTGTGTTTCTATCCCTTCTCCCTCGCCATTTTCGTGGCCGGAGAGCTCGTCGGAATGGATGTCGCCGGAGGAAGGAGAATGGGGTTTTTGGGGGGTTTTTGGGCTTCAACGGTTTGAAATGAACGAATGAAAATTTGTGGGGTCGTTTGTTTTTTTAACACCCCAGAGACCTTAACGGTCTATCGTAGGCACGTTATATAAATATAACGCACGGACTCCAGTCCGTCATATAACTGAGGTGTTAGGTTGATAAAATTTGGGTTCGGTAGACTTTAACGGTCTCCCCTAAGACCGTTATTTTAATCATGGCGCATCTTGTCCAGTCCGTTAAATGGATTTACATCGAAAGACAATGCCTTGCTTGATCGATATTGCTATTATCATTATTTGCTGGCTAACCCCCTGTTGCAGGATATAAAAGCAATCATGAAAATCACTCAGTCATTCGTACAGGTAAGTCAGGTAAGTATCTCGGTTCTTTATCCCTTAATGCATTACTATATGTTAAATATGATATATAAGCTCGAGAACCGGCTGGTCATTCATATACCTTGGCTGTCGAAAGGTAGCCAAGTCTGCGGTGACCCTGCTCGCGCTCAAGCAGGGAAAGGAAGAGACACTATGGGACTTTGTCTCCCGCTTCCGTGCGGAGGCACTATGGATCCCACATCTCGACATCAGCATCGCCACCACGGCCCTTACTTAGGGGACGTGGGATCACACTCTCCGGCGTGCCCTCGGAGTCGAGGCCCTGATGACCCTTCCTGATCTCCTCGCTCTAGCACAGAAGCATGCGCGATGCGAGGAGAATACAGCAGCCCTGGGCCACGCGGCTGGAATCGATCGGTCCGACCGCAAGAGATTTGTCAACCCGCCGCGAGAGGGTCGGAGTAAGCAGGAGCGGTGCGATGGGGACTGCCACGACCGCTCTGAGAAGGAAAGGGACAATTATCGCCACTACACGCCCTTGACAGCCCCGCCAGATTAGATCTTGATGGAGATCCGTGAGCATCCATTTCTCAAGTGGCCTCCCCAGATGAAGTCGGATCCAAGCACGAGGAGTAAAAAGAAGTACTGTCTCTACCATCGCAATCATGGCCACGACACCGCCGACTACATCAACTTGAGGGATGCTATCGAGGACCTCGTCCGGAGAGGACTCCTCGACAAGTTCCTCACCAAGGCAGTAGAGCAACGATAGAAGACACCCCTGTCGATCGACAACCGGCCCAATGGAAAGGAGATCATGATGATCTCAGGGGGACTGACAGCGGGGAAAGATAGCGCGAGTCGGAGGCGACGGTATGCAACGGCAATCCACCCTGCGGGCCAAGGCGATGACACTCCGCGTGGGAATTCTACCCTAGGCCGCCTAGGAGATCCCATTGTCTTCTCCGACGATGACCTAGATGGTGTGACCACACCCCACTCTGATGCTTTGGTGGTCTCAGCCACTATTAACCAATGTACTGTGCATCGCATTCTAGTGGATAATGGAAGCGGACCTGATGTCATTGCCTACGACTACCTTGTTCTTATGGGTGTGGATATGTCTCGACTAACACCATTAAACACGCCACTGTATGGGTTCTCAGGCACGACCATCCACCCGGAGGGACGTATTTCGCTCCCAATCACATTCGGATCCACGCCAAAAGAGGTAACCTTCCTCGCCGACTTCACTGTAGTTCGTGCAATGACAGGATATAATACCATCATTAGCCGAGGGATCCTCAGCACGCTTCGAGGGGTTCCCTCCTCTTATTATTAAAAGCTTAAATTCCCCACCCCCGAGGGGTAGGGGAGGTCCGAGGAGACCAAAGAGAGTCCAGGAGATGCTACCTCATCTCCACGCTTGATTGGCATCCTGAAGAGGCACCGCCTGAGAAGAAGGTGAGGACCTAAGATTCGGGCCCGAGCACGAGCACTCCGGCGGAAGACCTGTACCTCATCCAGGTGGGAGAAGATCCAGGCAGGACGCTGAGGATCGGCGTAAACCTATCCGAGCATGACAGGCGAGCCTACGTGAGCTTTCTTACTACCAACCAGGATGTGTTCACTTTGTCCGAGGATGAACTTCCTGGAATCCCACCAGAGGTTATCACACACCAACTAAAGTTGGACCCCACTTGCCACCCGGTCCAGCAGCCTCGAAGGTGTTCCAATCCCGAGCGACAGGTGATCATCAGGGAGCAGGTGAGTGAGAAGCTATGCTCGGGACTACTTAGGCCTACTCAATACCCAGACTGGGTAGTCAACGTGGTCTTGGTCCCCAAAAGCAATGGAAAGTGGCAGATGTACGTCGACTACACCGACCTCAATAAAGTTACACCCAAGGATAGCTTCCCCATGCCACGGATCGACCAACTAGTCGACGCAACGACCGGGCATGAAATGCTGAGCTTCTTAGATGCCTAATCTAGGTATCACCAGATCAGCATGCACAAGCCCGACCAGGATAAGACCGCGTTCGTCACTGATCATGGCCTCTACTGCTACACTCGGATGTTGTTCGGGCTGAAGAATGCAGGGACAACTTACCAATGCCTCATCAACCACATGTTCGACTAGCAGATCGACTGCAATATGGAGGTATACATCGACAACATGCTTGTCAAGAGCCTCCAAACCGCCGAGCACCTGGATGACTTGGCGGAAACCTTCGCTACACTCAGAAGGTACAACATGAAACTCAACCCAGCCAAATGCGCATTCGGAGTGCTGTCAGGGAGATTCTTAGGCTTCCTCGTTACTCACCGGGGGATCGAGACTAACCCCGACCAAATCCGAGTAGTGCTGGAGATGCAGCGGCCAGGGCGAGTGAGGGACGTGCAGTGCCTCACCGGTCGCATCGCCGCCTTGGCTCGATTCCTGTCCCGAGCCGCCGAACGATGCCTCCCCTTCTTCCGACTGATCAAGCAAGCCAATCAAGCGTCGGAGAAGAAAGGGCAGATCGACTGGGACTAGGAGTACGAGCAAATATTTGAAGAGTTAAAACGCTACCTGGCATCCCCTCCCGTCCTCGCCAAACCACAAAAGGGAGAAGAATTACTCATGTATCTATCTGTGACGTCGAGCACAATGAGTGCCGTGCTCACACAAGAAGAAGCAAGGATTATGAAGCATGTCTACTATGTTAGTCGAGCACTACAAGGACCAAAATTTCAGTATTCGCAGACTGAAAAGTATGCCTTCGCACTCATTACGGCCCCTAGCAAGTTGCGACCATATTTCCTGGCTCACTCGGTCGTCGTCCTCACCGACCAGCCGCTATGACAAATCCTCTAGAACCCTGATGCCTCAGGAAGGCTGATCAAATGGGCTATCGAGCTGGGGGAATTCAACGTCAAGTTCTATTCGAGGACCGTGATCAAGGCCCAAGCTCTCGCCAACTTTGTAGCCGAGTGCACCATACTCACCGAGGATTCACCTGAGCAATCCTCCGAGCCCACATGGGAGTTATACGTCGACGGATCGTCCTATGCCACGGGGAGTGGAGCAGGGTTGGTCCTACTCTCACCGAAAGGGCTCGAGCTACAGTATGCCTTCCGATTCAACTTCCCGACCACAAACAACGTAGCCGAGTACGAGGCACTCCTATCATGACTACGCATGGTGAAACACTTGGGGCCGACCAGCGTATGCGCATACAGTGATTCCATGCTCATAGCCAACCAAGTAAAGGGAGAATTTGAAGCGCGTGAGCCCTCCAAGATTAAGTACTTGGAGCAAGCCAGGGCTGTGGCAAGGGAGTTCTCCCACTATGAGGTGGTCCACATCCTGCGAGAGGAGAACACCCTAGCAGATGCTTTGTCTCTCCTGGCGTCAGCTACTACGGCCTCCAACTTGAGGTTGATCTTGATAGAAGAATTATCGGCACCAAGAATAGACAAGCTAGCTTCCTAGGTAAATGCCATCAACTACGAGCCCTCTTAGATGGATCCCCTCTTGAATTTCCTCCTTTGACAATAGCTCCCAAGCGACCACCTCGAGGCTCGGCGCACGTGAGCAAGAGCGGCCCACTTCACAGTGGTGGACGACAGATTATATCGCCATACCCTCTTGGCCCCATTTTGAAGTGCTTGTTCCCTATCGCCCGATCGGCACCGATTCGCGATCTTCGCCCCGCAAAAGGTAGGGGATCGGACTCCTCATCTCGCCAGGAATCCGTTGACGCCCTCTGCGTCGCCATCCGTCGCCATTTTTCTCATTTTCTGTGTAAATCTCTTTTTGGGTGATTTTAGAGTTTATTCTCAATTTGCATGCCTCTCTCGTCTCTTGGTCCAGACGGCCGCTGATCGAAGCCGGAGAGGTACCGTTAGATTGGTCGCGTCGCGAGGATCGCACTGACGCCCACCGTTCTTCGATTCGCGGAGCATAGATTCGAGTCGGGCTGGGAGGCGCCGTTTCTCTCTCTCGCTGGTTCGCCGTCGTATCGCCATTTTTGTCGAATTCCAGGTAGGGGGATGGATACCTTATCTCGTTAGGACACCGCCGGTATCACTTACGCTGTGATCCGATGCCCGTTGCCTCGTATTTCGAGCATGTTTCTGTTTAGTTTAAATGATAATTGTTTAGGCATTAAATTAGCTTTTAATTGTTGAAATTAATTCCATGGGCATCGTATTTCATTTCTAGTGGCATGCTTAGGCTTGTGTGATTGATATGGGTTGGTAGGTTTAACGGGTTTTGTATTCCGCCGCGTCCCCCGTCGATTTCGATCGGTCGGGAGGGGTTTTCGATTCCGACCTCCAGAGTCACGAAACCCAGGTGACATAATGCGCCTGCCCCGGTGCGTTATGCCCCTTTAACGCACCCTTAGAGAAGCGTTATGTAGTTCGTGTCTGAGTTTCCTGTGGATTCCATGTTCGGGTGGCTTTAACGCGCCTGCCCCGGTGCATTATGGTCCTTTGTGTTGAGTTAAAGGTCCGTTGCCTTTAACGCCCCTGTTCCCATGCGTCATATTCTTTGTGGCGCCCCTGTTGAGGTGCGTTATATGCTGTGATTTTCTGTGAATTCTGCCGTTCTGGAAGGCATAACGGCTCATGGGAGGTGCGTTATGTTCACTATAACGCCCCACCCTTGGTCCATTATACTCCTCGCCTGTTACGTTGTGTGCGTGTCGACTTTAACGCCCTCGATCCAGCGCGTTATAGTCCTGTGGCGCACCTGCCATGGTGTGTTATAGTCTGGGTTATCTGTGGATTTCCTGAGCTCTGTGAAGCATAGCGGTCCTGCCCTGATCCGTTATGGTATATAACGTGGGGTTTCCAGTCCATTATATACCTGGAGTTTTCAAAAGCTTGCATGTGTAATTTCTATGCAATTCATGTTCCATGTGCGCCATGTTTAAATTTACATAAAAACCCAGACTTTTTAACACACTAACAAATAACCAAAAAGGGAGGGGCGCCCATGGGCCAAGTCTTAGTAGAATAGGCCCATTAACAAGCACCATGGCCTAATGACACTTAACTTAGGGAAATGACGTAAAAACCTAGGTACAAGACTTAAATAAAAGGCAAATTACATAATCATGACTCAAGAAAATATGAAAATTACATGCGGTGACTCAGAAAAATGTGGCGAGCATCCTGGAACATAGCTGACGAGCAACGGGTCCCTTGGAAAATGAGGAGTGGTAGGAGATGTCCCCATCAAGCTTCCACCCTGTTCAAGAATACATGCACTACTCCCCGCACAGGGGGGTTAGACTAGGGGAGGGGGACTTAATATTACATCAAAATACTACCTCCACACAGGGAGGGGCGCTAGGCCGGCCATGCGGGGTGAGGGAGAAGAACACTAGGTTATCAAAAAGTCGCTCGACTGGTTCTGCCAGCTTCTGGAACGAGCTGACCGACAGTCACTGTTGATGCTACCACGGACAGTAACGAACTTGAATGACACCGAAACCAGCGCCAATCCTCCGCTGACTGGTCCAGGAAGGCTCCAAAATTCTGGGGAACGGTTCGTTGTCATGGCTGGTCATGGCTGGCTCTGGAACAGGGGTGTCTTATTCTGACTTGGATTGCTTTCAGGTCGCAACAGCAGGAAGATGATGCCGTCACGAACACTCCCGGAGTCAAAAAGGTACGAGACCAAAGCGAACGTGTCCGTTTGCGAGTCTTCTCCGATCTCAATCTAGGAAGGGTACCATGGGAGGTCGGAGTCGGAAGGTAGAGGGTGAACAGTGGCAGAATGTCAGTGCTAGTTCTGAGTGGACTGACCTGCGCACTTGGGGAAGAAAATTCGGAACGGATAGCTCCGGACTCCAAATGAGGCTCCGCCCACTGTGTTGGATTGAAGACTGGTAGGAGAACGTTCCAGCCAAACAGAGCACCAAGAGGAGCTGAGGTGTGGGCGTAGCAGCTTCTGCACCGGTGCTCTGGTCTTCCCACGGATGCCAGATGCGCGCTCAGACGAGAACGGACCTCCCGGACAGCCTCGAACTCAGATGAAGGTGGGATCACCTCACAGACGAAGCTGACTAGAAGAGCTTTCCAGAAATATAGGGTGGCCCATCTGGAACTTCGGGATGCAGTGGAGTCTGGCACTGCAGTAGATGGGTGCTCCGCAGGGCTTCACCAGGGCGCAGCAAGTAGTGAGGGGGGGTGATGCCACCCTTATTTGGCCCATTAAGGGCTTTTATGTTTATTTGTGTTAAACAACACTTATGGTCTCATATGGTCTCATTGTACTTTGACTAGCCCATTATGTCATTATGTTAACTAATTCGTTGTCTCATTGAGTCGCTTGTCTCTTGGTCTCATGGTGCTGACTGTCTCATGTGCTTCATTGTGTTGACTATCTCATTGTCTCCGACTTCTCACTGCTGCCAGAGTCTTTGGAAGGCCGGTCTCATCAGTCGGTTGACTGGACAGTAGTTGGTATGGTCTAATCAACAATGCCGTCAGCATGACGATAATGTCGGATAGCAGCCTGGCCACAGAAGGGCTTCAGCTGGATACAGTGTTGGTATCAACGGCTCTTCGTCAGTTCTGGCTTTGTAAGAGTCTTCTGAAGCTTCATTTCTGCCTTGATCTTTTCTTTTGGTCTCATTTGACTTTGTTCATATTTTGCATGTCAACACATAGTGCCGGTGGCTGAGGTGAGCTTGGGGACCTTTCAGCTCTTCCTTTGTCTTATTACGACTTTTGGGTGATTCGCCTCAGGCAATGGGTGACTAATTCTGTCTTGTATATTCAGGAGGAGGCAGAGCTCCCGGAAGCGCGCACTGCCGAAGCTTGCAGGGCTTTCCCTAAGCGGAGGGAGCTTCTCAGCCCCGCGGGAGCAGACAGGCTGAGATCGCTCCGGGGGCCGGAGGTGGAACCGCTGGTATCGCTTCTGTAGTCAGGGGCCAGCCTGGAGCTAGCAGTTCCTCTTCCGCCTCTTCTGGTGCTCTCGACACTGGAGGAGACCCAGCTGTTATGGGAGATCCTGGCAAGCATCGCTATCCTCGGGGAGGAGGAAGCGCAAGCAGAAGGGGCTGTGGGTCTCCTGGCAATAACATCTGGCCCGGTTTCCTTCGACCGAGAGCGAGACCCCTACCTTGCCAGGCCGTGAGGTGACGGTGTCAAGGGCTCCGGCGATGGTTTTGCCTGCTCCTCTGGCAGTGGCCGGTCGAGAGTTATCCTTTGAAGCAAGAGGGCCCAGTGATTTGGCCATGGCACTTCCCTCTTCTTCGACCGTAGTGGATGCCGAGATATGGGCTGCTGTGGACAGCATAGTAGAGTTCAATCTTTTGGTGGTACCTTCAATTGGCCACGTCACTTCGGACGCATCGGTTTGGTAGATGCTGCTGACGTTTCGATCGATGATGCTTGCCGACCCCTCCCTTACATACCGAGGGGCGCATGCGATAGTGATGCAGCTAACCGGTGCAGAAGTTGGAAGGCAACAGGTGCATGTGTTGGATGACTATGCATCTGACAATGAGTATGGGGGTCACAGTCATCAGCATCAACGATGGAATCAGGATGACAATGAGGACGACCGTATTCTGAGGAGCATGCGTGCAGACCCTCCCCTCTTTAATGGGTCCTTGGACCCAACGGTATACCTAGATTCGAAGGCCGGCATGGATCGGTACTTCGAGTGGTTTGATATGTCAGACCACCGGAGAGTCCGATACGCCAAGATGAAGTTGCATGGAGAGGCCCAAACTTATTGGACCAATGTCAAAAGTCTGTTAATGCAACGACGTCAACCACTGATCGGTAATTGGGAAGACATGAAATCCAAGTTGAGGGAGAAATACCTTCTTGCATCTTATCGCCAACGTCTCATAGACAAATGGCAAAGTCTCTCCCAAGGGAACCGGTCCGTGACAGAGTACACCACTGAGTTTGATGAGTATTATTTGCGGTGTGGGGTTATAGAAGAGAGCACCATGACCATATCACGCTTTCGAAGAGGTTTGCGGCCAAACTATCGATTTGAACTTTTTTACCGCAATGTCACCACTTTGGAACAAGTGTATCAGGTCACTCTCGAAGTGGAGCAGTTCGAGGCCGAGTTTGAGTCTCCCCACCAGTTGGGCTCCTACCCTCAGCGTAGTGTCGAGTCCCATGGCTCTCCTAGCACGCATCCGAGGGCCCCCATGGCTCGACCTCCGGATCCCACTCGCTCTGAGCCTTTTGCTCCTAGGACTCGCCCTCCACCCCTGAGGAACCTTCCCCGTCCCCAACATCTGATGGCACCCACCGCTCATCCACCGGCACCTACACTTCCTGCCCGTCCTTTGTTGCCCACACCTCCTATCCGTTGGGAGGATAAGGGGAAAGGACCTCTAATTTGGGAGCCTAGTGGATCCCGGCAGCAGTGTTATCGCTGCAATGGGTTTGGCCATTTCACCAACCAGTGCCCCACTCGCCCATCTCTTGGGGACACAAAGGCCAAGGATACCACCTCTGTGGGCCTTGAGCTAGTCACCTACGTAGCTGATCAGGAGTTAGCCGACGAGTACTAGGAGATTGAAGGTGACGGCCAGGATGCCCCACACCCCGATGATGCCCATGTGGGGGTCGTCAGGTGTATTCTTACCCAGCCACAGGCCAGTGATGACTGGCGTCGGACCACTATTTTTCATACCTTCTGTAGGCTGGGCAAACATGTGTGTAAGGTGATCATCGATAGTGGGAGTTGCATGATAGCTGAACATCTCTCGGCTTGAAGCCCTGATGGCTGAACATCTGTTAGCTTGAAGCCCCGATGGCTGAACATTTGTCGGCTTGAAGCCCCGAGAGCTGAACATCTCTCAGCTTGAAGCCCCGATGGCTGAACATCTATCGGCTTGAAGTCCC
This sequence comes from Amorphophallus titanum, assembly GCA_024336825.1. NCBI lineage: Eukaryota > Viridiplantae > Streptophyta > Magnoliopsida > Alismatales > Araceae > Amorphophallus > Amorphophallus titanum. The sequence goes on from JANBPO010006173.1 coordinate 4,391,350, forward strand.
AATGGCTGAACATCTGTCAGCTTGAAGCCCCGATGGCTGAATGTCTTGTCAGTTTGAAGCCCCAATGGCTGAGTGTCTTGTTGGGGTAACGTCTCGATGGCCGAGTGTCTTGTCAGCTTGAAGCCCCGATGGCTGAATGTCTTGTCGACTTGAAGCCCCAATGGCTGAGTGTCTTGTCGGTGTAATGCCCTGATGGCTGAATGTCTTGTCGGATTGAAGCCCCGATGGCTGAATGCTAGTCAGTTTAACATCCTGTTGGCAGAATGCTAGTCGGTTTAACGCCCCGTTGGCGAAATGCTAGTCGATTTAATGCCCCATTGGCGGAATATTCTCGGTTCGGACGAAAGGTCGTGACGCCGATCGTGTGAGAGGTTTATTGGGTGGATGGCCAAAGGCTGAAGGTAAAAGACCATGTCTGTCTCGAGACCTTCTTTCCTTTCTTCTCTTCTTTCTTTGTGTGAAGAGACGGGTGTGTTGACATGCAAAATATAAACAAAAGCCAGATGAGACCAAAGAGAAGATTAAGCTAGAAATGAAGATTCCAAGGACTCTTACAAAGTCAGAACTGAAGAAGAGTCATTGTTACCAACACTGTATCCAGCTAAAGCCCCTTTATAGTCAGGCTGCTGTCTGACATTATTGTCGTCCTGACAACATTGTTGATTAAACCATACCAACTACTGTCCAGTCAACTGACTGATGAGACCGGCCTTCTGAAGATTCTGATGGACGTAAGAAGTCGAAGTATGTGTGATAGTCAACACAATGAGACAATGAGAATTAGTCAACACAATGAGGCAATGTGTGTTATTTAACACAAATGAACCTAAAAGCCCCAAATGGGCCAAATAGATATGGCGCCGAGATGAAGTCGAACAGGCCCAATGCCATCATGCTTTACGTGCCGGGAACTCCTTCTCCACCTTGAGGCACGCCGGGAACCCCAATAGGCGCGCCGACAGCTTCCCTCTGAGAAGAAGAAGGAAAGGGAATATAAAATCCCTTCCCTCCGTGAACAAGACAACAAGAGAGACATAAGAAAGAACAGATCACACACCAGACATCACACAACACCTGAGAGAAGAGTCATCCTCCGATACATCCCACAAGTCCAGGTGCGCTGGACACCGTACCGGGATGAGCGACATGAGGGACAGCCGTGGGTGGAGGCTTCCCTGGCCTATGCAAGACGGGATGTTTGGCTGCACTGCATTAATGTGATCGAGCCACTGCACTACCGCTTGATTATGAGGACACGGGGTGTACGCCAGCCTGTGGTAGTGTTTCCCCGTCGGGGTGACCAGTGCCCGGGGAAATCTTCAAAAGGGATCAATGGCGACAGAGATTGAAGCAGTCGGGCCAGGAAGTATGTCCAGGACTGGAAGCAAAAGGGCAAGGTAGTGACCGAGCAGGCTGATAGCGATGAGGCATACTTGAAGGCCTACGCCCAGCGATACCGCAACCAGGTCTTCCGCGGCACCCGACGACCGGTATGAAAATCTAAACTCAAACTCGTTTTATATGCCTGAATGACTTACTTTTATATGCATTGACACTTAATTTCTAAATGTAGCTAGACCCACAAGGACACATCGTCGAGCTTGAGGGACTACTCCATGCCACCGTACAGCAGCGAGACGAGTACCGAACAGCTTTGGAGCTTCTGGTGAGCTTTCCTTAGACTTTAAATGAAATATTCATGCAAATTTACTGACTTTTGAAAATGCAGCGGGTCGAGGGAGCCCAGAGGACCAGACCAGATGCACCGTCCTCCTCTACACAGCCTGCCAGGGGACGGGCTAAGCGAGATGCAGACTTTACTCGAGCTGTAGCTCGAGCCGAGGAGGCCGAAGCTACCCTCTCGGAGCGGGTAAGAAACCCAACCTTTCCTAAAATACTTCATGATTTATGCATGTGCCTAAACTGACCATGATGCAAATGCAATATGCAGGCGAGAGAGCTGACCGTAGTATTGGCTACGGTAGAGCGAGCCCGAGCAGAGGTGGAGGAGGTGCCCCTTCTCCGAGAAGAGATCGAGCGACTCCAGGGGGAGGTGACCCGGTTGAGTGGAGAGACAACAGACCTTGAGAGATATCAGACCGAGGCTCGGGAGGCACGACTCCAGGTTCATGATTTGAAGATCGAGCTTCGGGCCGTAAAGCGGACAGTCCGGATGATGGGCAGAGGACCTGAGCGGAGTGCATCCTGGAGCGGTGCAGCGGGAGGCACACGAAGTGTAACACCGAGTGGATCGATAGGAGACTACCTGTCTAGTTCTTCCGGTCGGCGAAGGAACGGGGAGGCAGATCGGAGACGACCACGAGAGGAAGAGCATAGTGCCATGGAGCCACCACCAAAGCGGCAAGAGGGCACTGTCTCCCCACCCATTGCATGGGGTTTAAAAGGGCAACACCCAACAAGGTGTGTTCATCTTCATATTGTCATGTTTGTTGTCTTAAGGATTTGATGCTACACACTTGTTCCTAATTCATATATTTCTTTGGTGTTTGTTGATTTTTTTTACAAGGGTAATCAATAAAGGAAAAACTCTCTCCATCATCCGGCCGATTGAAAGAGAAGGTGCACTCATAATCTCCCCCGCTTCGCTTAAGGTATTTATATCATGATCCCTCCTATCCTTTATTATTGATTATATCTTCGAGGCCCTCGCGTCTCTGGCGATCACCCTCCGCATTGCACACCACGTGCTTATTTTTCTTTTATTATTATCTTTGGTGGATTTTTAATTAGATCTACAAATTGGCGATCACGGTGGGACCTCCTACTATTTTTCTTTGATTACCCTTTTCTTTTGGCACCTACGGTGCCCCTCCTATTTTGCACCCACGGTGCACCTCCTATTAGTGCTCCTCACAGCACTCTTTTTATTTATTTTCCCAAGTGATCGTTTGATTTTTAGATTTATTTAAATATCCCATCTATCCTGTAAAAAAAATGGAGTCCACCACTTTGGGCAACCATTGAATGAGCGCCCATCTTCACATACGCCCATTCTCTGAGAGCATGAGCTTTTCTTGCTATAATTGATTGCCAGGGGTTCGTGAGTGACATTTTTACCTTCTATCGGAACTGTGCATTTTTCAGATCTTTAGCCAATTTCTTTTTTAAAAAAAAAACTGCATCCTCTATGGTGGACACCCATTTAATGGGTGTCAGGTGCATCAGTCACCCATTCCTCCTTTGATTTCTATTGCATATACGTTCTATGTCTGCTACGTATCACTTCTTGCTACATTTGTTGCATAAGCAGGCATTTGTTGGCCCATTGGATTCCCTGTTGCATTTTTGTACTTTGCATCTCACGTCCCATTTTTCTGTTAAAGTTATCACTGCTACCATGCTTCGGTGATATTTTGTTCCCTATCATTGCATATTCAGCTTACATTTTACCATTTTTGTAAAAAAAGAAAAAAAAGCATCCATAGTTATTCCCCTTCCTATTTGTTCTGTTCCCCATCCATCCATCACTTGCATTTTGCATCATTTGGTGTGACTTTATTTATCTTTTGCATTAGCTTGCACACATAGCATCTTTGGTTTGGGAGACCTCCTCTCTCCTCACTAGGATTCCACACACCCTTCTTGGAATCGGGACGACCCTCCATTGAGCATTCCGTCTCAAACCCTTCCAACCCTTCAGGGGCCTCATCAGCCTCTTGGGTGGCATCCCCAGTTCTTGGTAGCGGTAATTCGGTACTCGTATCGGGTTATCGGTGCCCTGAGCTCTGGGATGTTACATGTTACATGGTCTATCAGGTCGGTGCACCTAGTACACAGGTCGATGCTACTAGGCACTATATGTTAGATGCTGTAGCATAAGGTCGATGCACGTTAGAGAAAGGTCGATGCTAGTGACCTAGCGATTACAGCGTATGGTCAATGCATGTCATAGAAGTGTTGATGCACATTACAGGTAGGTCGATGCTAGTAAGCCAGTGCTTGCAGCAGAAGGTTGGTGCAATAGAGGTTATCATTCTCAAGGTCGATGCACCTTGTGTATATGTTGAACAGACAGGTCAATGCACTTACCTATGTCGATGCTATTTTTCAAGAAGCACTAGCTTATGCACACACAGGTCAATGTACCTTCATTACTCATATAGTCTGTCTGGCAAATACGGTCTACCTATTTGACTCTAAGGTCGATGTTTCTATTCTAACTTGCTGCATGTGTTAGCTATATAGGTTGATGTATCTCATTTATTCATCAATGCTCATGCAGAAATCTGTGCATTCATATGACATGTCTAAACTTGTAGAAATATCTGAGACTATATGTACCTTGATACTTATCATTTGCCTCATAAGTCTCATAATGAATAACTCACTACTTTCTATCTTGACAGATAACAAGAAACAACCCAGATCTATGCTCAAACACCAGGGTTGCATAACGACAGATCTCCTAACTCTCACGTGAAATTTGAAGTGAAGCAAATTAAGGGCATGTGATCCAAGGTGGGAAGCTGAACTAATATCTTGCCACATGGAGTAGATTACTTTCTGCATTAGACACGTGACATTCGCAGCGCACTTTTGGATAAAGTTTTTAGGCAGGAACGTGTTTTCCATGCACCCAAATTAAAAACTTATTCACTCTCGCCAGGAGATAAGTACAGAGCCCAAGCGTTCAAAGGAGTAGATGAGAGGAGAATCTAAGCATAGCTGAGAAGAGAAGCAGAAGAGAGCGAGAGAAGTAAAAGGGAGCAAGAGAAGCAGAAGAGAGCGAGAGAGTACGTGAGAAGAGTTTGCGAAGAGATCGAGAGAGAAAGAGCTTGTTGCAGAAGGAGAGAAGAAAAATAGAGTGCCATAGTCTAGGAAGAAAGTCTGAGTGAGAAGTGAGATGAAGAAGTATAGTTGTTGTCTTGACTCCTGGATCAGATCAGTTCATGAGCATTCTTTCAAGCATGTTACCACGAGATCAAGTTCATCTAGAACAGTACTCCATATCAATAGAACAATGATGATTTAAGCACATGAGACATGGTGAACCAAGCAAGCATAAGGATCCATTCAAGCACAAAATCCAAGTAACATAGTCATTTTGTAATCATCAAAATCACATATACAACAGAGGTGATCTCATCTTCATCCGAGTTCGGGGCTGTCCGGAAGGTCCATTCTCGTCAGAGCGTGCATCTGGCATCCGAGAGAAGACTAGAGCACCGGTGCAGAAGTTGCTACATCCACACCCCAGCTCCCCTTGGTCTGCTGTTTGGCTGGGACGTTCCTCTCCAAGTCTTCTATCCAACACAACCAGCGGTGCCTCGTTTGGAGTCTGGAGCTGTCTGTTCCAAATTTTCTTCCCTGGGTGCGCAGGTCAGTCCACTCAAAAGCAGAACAGACACCCCTCCACTCTACATCCTCTATCTCCCTACTCTGACCTCCCCTAGTGGCCTTCCTGGTTGGAGAACTAAGAAGATTCATTCATGGACGCGCCCGTTTTGGTCCTGCACCATTTCGATGACGGGAGTGATCGTGACGACACCGCCTTCCTGAGAGTCATTCCCCACAGACTATGTAGAAGCAGTCCGGCCTGCAACCAGAGGTGGCTTACAGAAGCTCCAGCAACCACACCATGACACCCCTTGGTGCACCACATATCCGGAGTGGAGTCCCACCAGTCACCTGTCCAACACAACAAGCGAGGCATCGATTGAAGCTTGGAGCAGCCCGTTCTGATTTTTCTACCCCAAGGTAGCAGATCAGGTCAGTTAGGACCCGTCTAGACCCCCTCCCACTCTTCTGGACATATCTCTCGACCCCGACATCGTCTGGTGCTCTACCTGGCTGCCGCTCGATGAAGACTCGACCACAGTCGTCCTCGACTTGGTCCCACCTTGATCGGACCTCAGGAGTGGTCATGACGACTTCTTCTAGTTGCTGCTGCACCACAAGACCAGTCTGAGCCAGAGTGCAGAGGTCCAGGACCTGAGCCCGCCCCGATCGGTGCCGACGACGGGGCCTCCCACAGAAATTCGCATGCGTACCAGGGCCTGTCAGTGACATTTTGGCACCAGCCACGGTGACTTCCAAGCTCAGGAGAGTGCATGGCGGCATCAACAGTGACTTTAGGTCTGTTTGTTCCAGAAGCTGGCAGAACTGGCCGAGTGGCCTTTTCGGTATCCTAGTAGTCTTCTCCCCCACCCCCACCCATTCACCTCCAACCAATCCCACCCAAGTACCTCCCACCAAGTGGGCCATCGTCGAAGGCAAAGAGCTCCACAGTTAGATGAGCCTCGACCCAAGCCTAGGCTGGTTGAGTATGAGCAACCCCACCATGAAGCCCCTACTCCAAACCCCACCCTTGCCAAACTCGTGCAAATATTGTCAGATCGGGTGGATAGGAGATGTGCTTCTATCGAGTCCTTAGTTTCCCCTTGTCCACCTCCGAGGCAGGATGAACTCATGCTCAAACCCAAGGAGGTCATGGTTGGAAACATCCATTCAGTGCCATCTACGGTGGCATCCAAATGTCCTCTCCCCATCGTGGAGGACCCTCTTCCCCCACCGGTGTGAGCTCCTCCTCCCCTGTTCCCTACACCCCCTGTCCGTCGGGAGGATAAGGGTGAGGACCCACTTGTCAGGGAGCCTAGTGGGTCACAACCGTAGTGTTATCACTGCTAGGGGTTCAGCCACTTTGCCAGACAGTGGCCCACTCGGACATCACGAGCCCTAGGGGACATAAGGGTCAAAGAAGCCTTACCTTCCGAACTTTATTCAGAATCACCCCAGCTAGAGCCACCCGTACTTCTCACGGGGAAGCTATACATAGATGAGCCACTTCTTGGCTAGCTTAGGAGAGGCCTGGTCCCTCGGACACTGTGCTATCCACCCATGGACCATGCACTACAATTAGTACCCGTCAACTCATTCCACACAACTTTCTGATCTAGTCACCATGTCGATACATTGGATGACCTTATTAAGGGACTAGATTGGCAAAAGCAGTTTACGTGTATGTTGGCCCCAGGCTTTAACCAGCCCATGAGTCGTAGCTTCACGCATCCTGCGTTGGGGTCCATTACCTCCTTGTACACCGTGGGCCATGTCACCACAGAGGTCCTTTTGTTCCTCCCCATGTCGGTCGAGCCAAACTTCATTCCACTTATCCCGAGGGAGGAACCATACCTCATACCTATGACCGCTGTCCCACCTACTATAATACATGAAGGTGACAATCAACACCATCTAGGATTCTACACATGGGACCATGAGATGAGGGAATCCATATTGAGGGGTCACACATTCTTTGATCCCTTCGATCCCTTCCTCGAGATTAAGGAATCTATATTGAGGGGTCACACATTCTTTGATCCCTTCGATCCCTTCCTTAGTGGGCCTCTTTACCCATAACTCCCAGCCCACATTGTCAAGGGAGTCTCCTATCACACCCCTCCCACTCGGGCCAACCCATCTATGCTTACTAAGATCGAACATTGGCCCAGGTCACACACATATAGGGGTAATGTAGAAAGTGAATTTGGCTCTCCTGGCCCACCCAAACCACCCAACCCTCTTAAACCTCCCAAATCTAAAAGGTCGTCAATGCGTGACTGGTTCATACCAGGGTGTCTTGGAGTTCCCCATTCCGCCAACCATCGGTTGCACCTTGTGTATGCATGGCACACATTTGGATGTCCTGGTCCACCATTGCATATGTATGGGTTCGACTAACATTAGGTTTTGTTTAGGGTCATGAGTGAGTCGGTGCTTTTCTATTTGTCCAGTTTGTCAAGAGTCTATACATATGAGTGCATAGAGTCTGCATACGTGGAGTTGAGTCTGTCGTAACCTTGCGATGTTTCTCCCTTTTCGAGAATGAAGCAAGTTGGATCTCTTGCACACGTTTTGGACTTGCTAGAGAGATACGGGATCAGCTCTTCTTTCAGTGTATCGGATCTAGTCACCCATAGGGACCCAGCGATGATTCCTAGTGAGTCATTGAGCCGTCTCCCTCCTTTTGAGAGTGACCCCACCCCAGAGTGTCCACCATTAGCCTCATTCACACAGCAGCGTGAGCATATAGAACGTATATGGGATGAGCAGGTGTCGATTACTAGGAGTGGAGCGTACCCGCACTACCTAGCACGGTGACGGATCCGCAGGCGACACACGAGCAGCTGTCCCCTCTACTCGATGGGGTCGAGTTCTTCCCACCCGGGGAGAATTGATGAGAATCGACACCAGCCACTAACATTTTATTTTTGTATTTGAGTCCTTTTAGTTTGCTTTTACATCCTTGGAAAAATGGGTTTACAATTGTAAGGCTTTATAAGCCAATTTGTTAGTCCTTAAGGATGTTTGGGTTTAATTGTAAAAGTCCAGTAGGTCTAGCATGGGGCCCCCACCCTCTTCCCCATTGGTCCACCTAGATTCTAGGGCCCATGTAGGGCTGGTCAAATGTCCAAGGTGGCTTCTAGAAGGGCTTGACCATTCAAGAGGACAAAGAGTTTAAAAAGTCCACATTTCCTCCTCATGGTCAAGGGGGTGCCCCCTTCCTTTAGGCATTTTTTTTATTTTGTTGTTTATTTATTTTGACCACATGGGGGATTAATTATACCAAACCCTAGATCTAAGGGTATAACTAGTCATTTGTACTTTCATATAAAAGGTTTGTATTTTCTATTTTTATAGAATTAATGAGAAGAATTAAGAGAAAATAGCCAAGAGCTTTGGTGCGCCCCCCTCTTCCTCTCCCTCTCCCTCTTGCAGCAGGATTGCTATGGTTTCTAGGGTCGATTCCCTGCAACAACTTGGTGGATTCTAAGGTTTATCCCTTCCCCTGGGTGTGAAGCTCAGTTGTCTCCACCGCCGCCGCCGTTCGTGCCGCCACACGCCACCTTTCCCCTTGCTATCCTGAATCCTGAAATCCCAGATAGCAACCTAAAGATCAGGTCGGTTCTCCCAATCCACAGCTCTGACCGATCTGAGATTTTGAGGGATTTTTCCCCTTTGTGTTAGCTTTCCATCCATATAAGTTTTGTCTATTATTCCATCGTTTGCTATTTTTGCTGACTTTTTATCTCTACCCTGCGCAATCTACCATTCTGCAGACCTACGAGCTAGCCCCTACTTCCACTATTTTTCCCACCCCCTTAGACATCTCCAGAAAATCCCAAAAAATTACCACGTGATCCTCACATCTTTCCCTTCCACCCATAATTTTTCTAGAGTCTAGATCCACCTTTTTCATTTTGGTCAAATTTCATTTTCAGGTAGATCTAGTTCTGTCCTATGTGTCTGTAATTTCAAGTTAGAAGCAACAGTAAACCATAGTAGTTTTCATTTCCAATCCTATTTTTTGATGGATCTCAAATAATTATATGTTGTAGCCCTTCAAGTCAATTTTCCAACGGCGCCAATCTTACCTCGATATGCCTCCGTATCTAAGCACAGAAATTCCTGTCGTGGAGGCACGTAAATCTGATCCGGGAATAGACCAACGGGGGCAGCAGCTAATTAATTCCTAGAAAATTACTTCGGCGTCAATTCAGTCGCTGCCGAGTTCAGAGGTCGACCAGAAACCTCCCGCCAACATCCCAGCCAACCGCCGCGACCAGAAGGTGACTGGAAGCCACCGTCCTAGTAGCCGAGTTCCCTTGCTGTCCAGCAAACTGAATTGAGTTGCTGAGCTAAGTTCGAATAGTGCCGAGTCGGAACAATACCGAGTCAGACCAGTAGCCCGTAGGCGCAGACTGAGAATGCGCTCGCCCAAGTGGGCGCGTTCTTAGTTAACGCGCCGCCCCGATCAACCGCGTTCATCGAGGAAGATGAACAATGAGGTGGTCAGGGTCACGGTGGTGAGACCAACCACGATCAAGTTACGACCGTCGATTCTGCCGCGTCAACGCGTTGATGCGCTCGGGGGACCCGCCGCATTCTTAGGGTCGCACCCCTCATGATGGGCGCGTTCTTCTCTGATCGCGCTCAGGGTGGAGGCCGTGTTCATGAACGCACCCAGAGCGGGTGGCGCATTCATGAGGGAGACCAATTTTGTGGGCCAGAGGGTGGGAGGGCAGCTTGGCATGCCTTCCTTGGCCCGTGTGCATCCTGGGACACCCAGTGAGTACTGTGACTGTGTTTTTGGGGGTCCGAAGGTGTCATTTTACCTCGAATAGTTTTCCCGTGGGCTTGAGGGTCCGGGCAACCCTCTCGTGCCCCGGTTGTGTTATGTAGGCCTCCGGTCGACCCGGTTGTGACCCGACGGTCAACCTTCGGTCTCGTAAGTGTTCCGGACATCCCGTGGGTTCCGTGACTATGTTTCGGGGATGTCTGGAGGTACCATGTTACCTCGATTAGCGTGTCCGTAGACTTAGAGGGTCTAGGTGACCCCGTGTGTCCCGAGCTTTTGTGTTCTTGTTGGATTAAGCCCGCCATGAGTCATCGTGCCGAGGTTTCTGACCCTAGGGTTAGGGCAGATTGACGACATGGAGCCATCCGGTACAACGGTCTTGACCCCGAGTCTTGCGACTCAAGGACCATCGGGTTATTAGGTCTAGTGGGCTGTCCAGAGTATGGTGGCCTTGAGCCACCTGTTACTTCGTGTTACTCGCAATGGGTGCATGTGTGATTTTCTGAGTCCACGTCCCGTGACCCATCCACTAGTCGTAGCTTCCACGGCATGCGTGTGTCCGCCCATCGGGAGCACTAGTGTAGCGTACCCGAGTTTGACGGTGAGTAGGCTGGTTACCGTAGGACCCCCGCGTACCGCCGAGTTCGGGCTGGTGGGGGAATTACTAGCTAGAGGACAGACCTAGGGCGTATGATCTGAGTGTGCACACGAGGCTGAGGGTTTGGACCCGCGCTGACGAGTGCGACCTCAGCTAGTCCTTTTTCATGGTACTTTGGTTATTGTGCATGTCTGAGTCTCGCACCCGGGGCGTTGTAGCTAGACACTTGTGACGCGGTGTAAGACGTCAGGGGACGCATCCGGTCGTTCTTCTAGTGGGAATTCACTCAACTGTTCAACATTCAACATAGTACCATGCAACAGAAAGCGATGGTGAGAGAGAGAGTGAGCCAGTTAGGTGGGGAGGCAGACTACGATCCACTGGCACGGGGAAGCGAACTCGCCAACGTGCTTGGCCTGGGGTGCTCGAGCGTCGACGACGTACTCGGAGGGGATGGCGCCTCGTGCTCGGAGGGAGGGTAAAGGCCCCGCTGGGAGGAGGGGGGTGCAGGGCTCGTCCGCACGCGCTCGTGATGCCGACGTGCTTGACAGGGAAGGGGACACCGCTATGCTCGGAGGGGGCGCCACTATGCTCAGCCTGTTTGGAAGGGCAGTGCCAGCTGGGGGTGACTGGAACAGTGACTGGCGGGGCGGGCTTGCGGTGGCTTTGCGGGGGAAGAGAAGGGCACTGTTGGCGAGGGCCGACAGGGTAGGGTCCTGTGAGATGATCCCGGCATGCTGGAGGTGGCAGACTTTCTGCTCAGGACGGCAGGTGGCATGCTTGTTAGCGGGGCGCAGGGATGCTGTCTAGTGGCACAGCCCACTCGGGCGACGCTCCTGCAAGGGCATGGTGGGCTGCGATCTGGCATCAAAAGGCCCCACGATGGGAGGACCGATTGGAGTCTATTCACGTGCAGTAGAACGGCATCTCATGCGAGGAGTAACAGGGTGCGGGGTCGCGGACGCTCCACTCTCCTCTATCCCACGATGGAAGGGTGCTGCCGCGGACACTCCACTCTCCCTTCGACATGCTGCATGGGGGGGGGGGTCACGGCGGCATTTGTAGGTGGAGGAACAGGCCGCTGGTAGGCTCCAGGTCGGGGTGTGGGGTATGTGAGTGGAGTGCATGGTGGTGGCGGGTAGTAAAGTGAGGGAGAGGGAGCCGACGAGAGGGAGAGGGAACAGGGAGAGTGGAGTGGTGAGCGGGGGGTCGGTAGTTGCTGTGTGTGTGTGAAGAGGAGAGGGAGTTGTGGTCGTGTGTGATCAGCGGCGGAGGTGGTGCGTAGGTGTGCAGTGGAGAAGAAGAGTTGAGGGCCGCGGAGTGCGTGTGTTAGAGAGGAAAGCAAATGACCGCAGGTGGTAGCAGGGAAAGGAGATAGAGGGATCGAGACCGATGTATATGAGAAAGGATCGTGTGCATGTTGGGAAGAGCTGGACCGTGTGTGTGCTGTGAGTGGTAGTGTGAGAGGTGAGGGGAGTGAGGGCTGAGAGGAGAACACTGCTGCGCGAAGGGGTGTACGAAGGAGAGAATGAAACAGAGGGAGAGTGGACTGATTGCAGTGGTGATTGGTTTAAAATCTCTTATGATCAGTTTCTCTTCTGACAACTTGATCACCTGGAACCTTGCTTGTCAAACTCTGCTCATCTGTTGATTGAGTATTCATTGAAAGACCTGTGTCTTGTTTGCTGCTATTTACCTCTATTCTGGGCCACATTTACTTCCCTATAATCAATTACTTTACTTTCCACCCTGCTAGAATCTACCATCTTCCTTTTGGTTCTGTGGGCTTTCCACCTGCACTGTTTTGACCATTCAAATGTGAGGTGCCACACCCATTGTTGCTTAAGAATTCCTGTGTTCATAGATTCCAGATTTGATTCCTTGGATAACCAGGGCTCATCCTTGTAGATACATCTTGCACTTGCATTCTTATTTTTTACTCCTACTCACAGGGGAAGTTCTGGGTTCTATAAGATCACACGCTTATGTCTAAGGGGGAGGATTTTAATTCATAAGGGAGCTATCAAAAGGGAAACCGTCTCAAGCACTGTTTTATATTTCTGGCCAACCATCTCCTTTTTGATCATGTCAAAGGGGGAGAATTGTTTGACGAGTTAGTGTGCCTCAGTGTGACTCATTATGTGTTGCCATCATCAAAATGGGGGAGATTGCTGTGCCCCTTGGGCTTTGATGATGGAGTATTATTTTGATGCTATTTTGATGATAGCAACTTCTTGAGTCACCAGTCATCACATTCATTCCTAAATTAGTGCTTGATTGAGTGATCATTACGAGACTGTTATACATAATTAGTGCTGTGCTTGGTATGCTTGGTACTGTCCTACCTGTTGCATTTGTTGCTGCAAGTCTGTGCATAGTCATTGTTTATAGAAGGTTTGTCAGTGCATTTAGGAGGTCTGCATTGTCCAAGATCGTGCATGTTTGGGTCTGTGTTGTCCAAGACCGTGCACGTTTGGGTCTGTGTGTGTTGCCTGTCAAGTCCGTGCAAGTCTTAACATACACTTAGAGTCAGTGTATATGCTCGATGCAAGTCCGAGCATGTTGTATGTCTTCTAGGCTAAGTCAGTGCATGGTCAGAGCAATTACTGTAGCAGTCCATGCATATACAGTTGTAGGCTCAGTCCAAGTCAGAGCATACACTATTGCAAGGTTAGTGTACTTCTGACCTTAGCCATTTGTAGACCGAGTATGTTATGCTGTACATGAGGTCCATGCATGAACAGTGCACATCTTGCATTACCTTTTGACTTAGAGTCCGTGCACATCTGTCTAAGGCACGAACTAAGGTCGGCCGAGAGGGGTGTTTTTGAGCGGGTTAGGGTAAAACCATGATTTGGGGAGTGATCGCCCGATCTAGTGATTCACCGCGTTTTTGGCCGATCCGAGGCCGTAGAATCATGCCTAGGGCTATTGGGGAGCCTCCCCCTTGATTTCTCCCTCTCCTGTGGAGGTATGGGGGCGTGGTTGGTATTTTTGGGTTCTATTCGCCATTTTACCGTCGGGACGATATAGCGGTCGTCCTAGAAACCGTCATGAGCATAACGTGCCCAGGCAGATGCGTTAGGCTTCGTATGATTTGAGTCTGGTCATCGAGGGTTTAACGGCCCCTCGACTAACCTCCATGTCAGACATGACGCGCCGGTGCTGGTGCGTTATGGTTTTTTGACCGTTGGTTTTTGACCGTTATGTACTATAGCGCCCCAGGGAAGGTGCGTTATACTTAACGCCCTTGCCTTCCACTTAACGCACCAGAGCTGGTCCGTTAAGGTCTATAACGCCCCTAGAGGAGTGCATTATAGTCTGTTTTACTCCGTGACATAACGCACCATGTCTGGTCCGTTATGCACATAACGCCCCTGGGGGAGTGCGTTATGTTTCCTTCAGTGGCTTGGGGCTTAACGCACCCTGGTTGGTCCGTTAAGCACTATAACGCCCCTGGGCAGGCGCGTTATAGTCTGGTTTCCGTTGGGAGTGACGGACGGTTAGGTTGGACCATCCATTCTCCCCGCACAACTGTGAGTTAGCCGTGCATCCGTGAGTGGCCAATGATGGACCGTTCATCATCTGAGGCCTAACCGGTGATTTCTTCCGTGCCGATTCATGTCCCGGGTGAGCAGACCTCGATCCACTTGCTGACCTGTGGTCTGACTGATGCTAGGCATCGTGTGGGGACCAGGTGTAGGGCGTCGTGGGAGTCCCAGGATGTGACATTTCCAGCTCACGTCACCATGGATCGGTGTTGTGCGAGGAGCGATCCTCGTACTCATTTACTTTCGGAGTCGATTTCCGTGACTTGAGGGTCTGTACTTCCGGTGACCCATCCACTAGTCATAGCTTCCACGGCACGCGTGTGTCGTCCCACTAGGAGCACTGGTGTGGCGCACCCGAGAGAGACGGTGACTAAGCTGGTTACCGTAGGGCCCCCGCGTACCGCCGAGTCCGGGCTAGTGGGGGAATTACCAGCTAGAGGACAGACATAGGGCGTATGGTCTGAGTGTGCACACGAGACTGAGGGTTCGGACCCGCGCTGACGAGCGCGACCTCAGCTAGTCCTACAACTAGAGCATCGTGCATAGGACACACCACTACACTGACCTCGGGTAAAGCCACGAGCAAGCTAACCCAGCAAGGTCATGATGCTCGAGAAACACGAGAGTCACGGAAGAGTAACTGGTCACGTAACTGGAGTACCTACCACTAGAAGGACAGCCAGCTGCATCCCCTGACGTCTTATGCGGTGCCTATAAGTATCTCGTCTACGATGCCGCCGCCTGTAGAAGCACAGCAGAGACTAAGACACTCTGTGAACCAGAATGGAAGTACCGTCGCGAGTGACTAGATAGGGTAACACCCATCGATGTCAGTCCAAAGTCACTGACCACGTGTGCACACACCAGCTCATGCCTAGAGCTAGGCCTCTAGCTAGTATTCCCCCCTTGCGGACGCTGTAGTACAAAGCTGGGGGCCCACGGAACTAGCCTAAGAACTGTAAACCGGAAAGTGCCCCGCTACAAGAGCCGACATGTCGTAACGTGTCGTAAGGCTACGACTAGTGGAGGATTATGAGACACAGACTCTAAAACACGAGTGCTGGAGTACAGACAGGTAAAGAAACACTGTTGCACGTACTACGAAGCATCAACGGCAGCACGGGAAACTACCGACAGACTAAGGACAAGACAACTAGACCTGAAGCTACAACGATCCTTGAGTCTCACGACTCAGAGTCAAGATCATCGTACAAAGCGGAACAAACCGCCAATCGGTCTAATCCTAAGCTAGAAGAAACGACACGGTCGAAGGAAACAACACGCGGAGACCTAACCAAACACCAAGAACCCTCAACACAGCTGGACAAGCACACTGAGGTAAGACGATACCTCACGGCATCCAGAACACTGTCTCGAACTGGACAGAACCATCGAGACATACATAAGGTCACCTGTCAACCACTGGGTCACACCGGGTTGACCAGAACTAGACAGTGACAATAAAAAGTAGTACAGAAGACTGCCGACCGTAAGAAAACTCCTGGCCACCTTATATCATGGTCATAGGCCTCATAGGACATCAAGATGTTGTGCATATGTTGTCTAGCTTTGATGATAGCAACATATCATATTTAGTTTTGATGATTCTGTTTTGATGATAGCAACAAAGTACCTTCATAAGCAACAAAGCACCATCATGACCCTGACCTTTATACCTGCCATAGTCTTGCATTAATGAGCCATAGTCTTGTATTAATGATTGCAGTTGCTTCTCTGTTGAATGCAGGCTAAACACTAAGGATCATGGGACGACCCCATGGGTCGACCCTCCGTGAGAGCGATTCTCCCATGACTGCGCAAGACCTCTTAAGCAGGGAACTAGAACCCTTGAAAAGCTTTCACCATGACCAATCCCTGGCAGATCTAGATGTGCAACTTGTCTGAGAGCAACTCCTACCAGTCCTCTATCATCACCAGGAAGCGGAATGAAGTTTGGACCCCGACATCAGAAGTTACGAATTTTCTACCCAAGTCGCGCTAGGTTGGTTCCTCTGTTCCTAAACGGACCCACCTCCACTCTTCTGGCAAGTACGATTGACCCAACGTCCTCTGAGGTTGCCATCAGTACCATCTGGAAGAAGACTTGTCCGCGGTCATCACGGTACCAGCCCTGCCTCAATCCGCATTTAGGACTGCCCGTGGCGCCTCCATCTTCCAGCAGTAACACTCTAGGAGTAGTTAGTACTAGTACTGTCCAGCCCTGTTCCAAGACCTGCACCAGCCAGCGATCGTCTCAAGGTTAATCCAGAAAATTCTAGCATCTTCCTAGGCCAGATCGAAGTGTTTTGGCTCTAGTCTCGGTCCATTTAGAGCTCGGGATCGTCCGTGGCGGCATACACTTCGACCAACTGTCCTGTGATTCCAGAAGCTGGCAGCACCGACAACTAGCCTGGCACCTTAAGATTCTAGCTCCATCCCCTCCCCTTGCTTGGCCGGCTGAAGGCCCCTCCCTGCGTGGAGGTAGCTTTAGATGTAAGCACTTAACCCCCACCACAAGATCCCCCTCTTGCGTGAGGTGTAGTGCTGTAGCTTTCCTTCATTTTCAGGACAAGCGCCATCACCGCGGCGTGCGGGTGCGTACCCACGCCTCCCCGCTCGCCCTCATCTCCAAGCGGGATAGGTGTTTTCACACCGGTCAGGTAAGTGACTGTTACCCCTTGGCTGGTTACTCACTTTACCGATTTCGTATTATCTTGAATGCCCGTCGGACGGTGAGCCGAGAGCCCGCAATTGCACACGACTTCTAGTGTGCCCATCGCGGAAAGCGAGAGAGTGCCACCCCAAACCCATGCCCCCGGCGTGCCGGCCCCCACTCAAGTTGAGAATCCCAGACCCTTAGGGGTCAGCCTAAGCTATCCATGACCCTTAGAACGATTGGGTTCCACTTTGGACTCTCATCATCATCGCCCGGTCACCTTCGGGGGATCGTGTGCGCCGAGAGAGCAAGCCGTACGCATGAGTCCGTGGTCTTCCTTATATGCTTGCTGGTTTAGGTCCTTGGTTCATCTTTGCATCCAACATCATCTTAGGGCTGCTGATTGTTTCATCTTTGCAAATGCAGAAAAATCACAATTCAACTTCGAGAATGGCGGTCTCCTTTGGCCCGCAAGTCGTGGAGAGCCACATCCGGGAAGGCTACCTCGCCATCCCACTCTGGTTCGGGAGTTTCCCTCCGGTCGTGGGCTTCCCTAACTTCATGGGGGTAGCCTTCGTTAACATCCTGGACGTGGAGGCATCCGATGAACCCGAGCCCAACGCTCCCATCCAGGGAGCCACTGAAGTTGCTACCGGCTGAGCTGTGGCCAAGAACAACAATAGCGTCCCGGCAAGGACATTGGGTTGCAACATGCACCATGTGCACCAGATTGTCGGTCCATCGCACCAGGGGTCGGCATCCTATTGGAGGAGACTCCGAAGGAACAACGCTGGCACTGCCACGGGGCGCCAAATCTCTAGCTCCGGCAAGTCCATGACTGCCGGAACCATCCGAGTCCATCTGAATGGACAGAGGTCCGAAGTGATCCCGGACCACATCGTGCTGGCCATTCCAGTCCGCAACTCCTTCTAGGGACTGGAGAAGATGAAAGAAAAGATGACGCCTGCCGTTCCGGTCGTAACACCGAGAGACACGCCAGCTCACAAGCCGACAAAGTTGAAACAAGTTTGGGTCCCCAAGGAAGCCCAACCCACGGCACCTGCCCAGGCGGGGCCCAGCTGCGCTCGCCATAGAAGGGGGCGAAGAGATGAAAGGGTCGAGGTGACGGCCATGACCCACCATCCGATAGCTGCTGCGCTAGCGCTACCCAAAAATGCTCACTGCCAGCGTCGTAGGCGTCGTCACCATGCTGACCGCCCAGCGTTAGCAAGTTACGCTCATCATGCTGTCGCCACCGACACGCAGCCACCAGTCGCTCTCCCCGACCAGGAGTGGGAAGGGATCGAGCAGGCCATGAGAAACTACCTCAGAGGCCCGAGTAGCACTCCTATGGGTCGTCAGAGACTACTGGGGGCAGTGGCATCTGCATTCCGAGAGGAACAAGAGATCCAACCTGCACCCAGTGCAGAATCAAGGAACCGGTTAGAGGAACGACACTAGTCCCCTGTGCGGGAGGAAGCGCCGCCCTGACGGTCTGTCTTTGATAGGCTGGTGTTCCCAAACAAGCCGTCAAGGAGGATGGCAAAAAGAAACAGAGACTAGAGAGTTTTCACCTACAATATGGCAGGACTCTCTAGTCGGTACGGGGCTCTACCTACCGACCCCGAAGAAGTGGCCAGGCTCACCGCCAGGCCCGGTCCCCTCTTGAGGTTCTTCCTTCTATTCCTCTCCTATTTCTTGGCGATGGCCATCTCCAGGGGAGTAGGAGGAGGAGGCACTGGAACTGGAGTTGATAGATCCCCGCGGGGATATCGTCGAGCCACTGGGTTTGTAGGATGAGGTCAGCGACTCCTCTTTGCCCAAATCTCAATCCAGGCACCTTTCGATTGTTGCAGTCGAAAGGTGGCATTGATCGCCTGCTCGATAACTTCGAGTGGTAGCTCCTACTAAGTGGGGATGCTATGGCTGACATCTGAAGATGTGGACGCGGCTTGTCACCTTTGCCGTGATTGTTGAGAGAGTTTACATGGGACCGGTTGACTCGTGTCGGCATCCGAGGATGTGTGTGTGGTTTGATGCCTTAGCCGCGGTGGCGAGGAAGATTTCCCCTGTTGAACTGTCATATTGGTACTGGTGTCCGAAGACATGTGCGCGGTTTGATGCCTTAACCGCAGTGGCTGGAATTTTTGCTGAGGAGGGGCCCGAGGAGCATGTCCAACATCTTGGTTCAAGGTCTGACCCCTGTGATCTGGCTGAGGGCAAGGTCGAGTGATGCTTGACGACATCTGGGGGCCTTGTTGCCCCCGCTGGCTATCTTGATCTCGCGCGCCGGAGGGCCTTTGTGATGGCGGACCCAGCTTACGAGCTGTGGGGAGGACCTGGTCTGGCGGAGCCGAGGTCTCACTCAACTTTTGCTTCCCCTTTCTGTCCTTGAGCATCAAAGACAGAGGTAGAGTGGGGGGAGGATGAGAGGGGCTCGCAGAGTCCGTCTGGGTCTCGCCTACCAAGACATCCTCTCGACCAAGAAGGACTCGAGGGAGCCTTGCAGTGTCTTCCTTGGAGAAGGGTAGAGACTCTAGCTCTTGCCAGGGTCGCCATTGTGCGGCCGAAGTGTCAAGGGCTGGTTGACCAGCCTGTGGTGCCGGAGCTTCGAGAGAGGCCAGAGGAGTAGGAGGGTGGATGACGTTAGCCGAGAAAGTACTCGGTCCCACCTCTCGGCTGGCATCTTGCTCCCTGCATCTCTGTAGTCGCTCGAGAGCCTCTCGATTATCGGTCTGAAACTCGAGCCCTTCCGGAGTATGCTGCTAAGGCAGCCCGTGCCCATTTTCCTAGGGAGGATCAGGCCGCTCTGGTGCATTTTTGGCAGTGCCAGGGTTTCTTCAACCACTCACCGCAGCCGAACAAGTGCCATGGAATTCCCTTCGGCATCAATCTGCTCCCACCGGATCTGTTCTTGGATGAGGTACTTGGGATCCATTCACCCCCCTCTGGATCTCAGTCTTGCTTTCCAATCCCTTAATCAGTATCAGAGTGGATAACCAATCACACACATCAGGCTCGTGCCCGAGCATCTTCTTGTCTTGCCCGGCCCCGCGCTCGGAGTGAGGCCACCTCTTGCTGAAGCACCTCAAGCTCGGAAGTCAACCGACTGATCCTAAAGTTAGACTCGACGTGAACTTGGGACTGGTTCCTCTCCTTATTCGCCAGTTGCGCCATAAGGTTGGTAATCTCGGCTCCCAGTCGAGCCATAAAGATACCCCCCTCCATGACCCTTTGAAGGAGCATAGGAGGGGTGCACCGACGGAACTCCTCCCGAACTGATGGAGGCGCCAAGTCCCGGCACCGATTGTACAGAGCAACTTGGATAGCGAACTACCCTTGCCAAGGAGAAGGGCCCCCTTCCGGAAGCATGGGAGTTGGAGCACTCCCCCTAATCGTCTCCACACTCGGGGCAGCAACGCTCGGCCCGGCCCTAACCCATACCTCAGCATCCTCCTCCACACCGTGCATCCCGACAACCTCGCTCGGGACATCCAAGCCGAGCCCCTCCCCCTGCGCTTCCACCAGTTCAAAGGAAGTCCCCTCGACTGCTGTGGGCACCTTTGGCTTGACAGGAAGAAGGCTCGGGCGATAGATACCCTCGGCCACAGGCTCCTCAGTTGGGCAGGAAGTCCTCACCTTCTTCAACCACTTCTTCTCGACGGTCAATGCCTTCATCGAAGATAGAAGCAGTTGCTCCCCCGCATCCTTTTACTTGGACCCCCTGCGCCTAGAGGCATCACCCCGAGTGACCTTTTTGCCCTTATCTCGAGCAGAGGAAGGACCCAGTGGTGCTTGAAGCAAACTCAGGGTAGTCATCTTCTCTAGCTCGACGACTTCCTGATCGGCTGGTCACCCCTCGCCATCGCTCCGCCTCAGACAGGGATGATGTGGACTCCTTCTTCCTCTTCTTTCGACAGGTCGAAGAAGAGGGCTTTTCAAACTGGTTACCCTTGCAAAAAGAACAAACACAGAACTAAATCAGATGATGTAATAGCAATCCATGAGATAAAATGGTAATAACATAAATAACAAACTAAAAATGCTACAAGATCTCAAGGGATGAGAAAACTTATTCAGAAGCCGATGGTGACTTCGAGAGATGCTGCAGCAACGCGAGCACAACGCGAGCAAACAAGACCTTTTTTTTTATTTCACAAATTTGAGAGCAATTGATTATATATGGACATATTGGGGCGCGGCTACCACCAGCCATGGTGGATTCTTCACCAGCTGCACTAGTGATTCCCTCGGGGGAACCCCTCTGAGGGCTAGGCCCTCCACTCACTACAGATGCCGCAGATGAACGCACCAGAGGGATGCCGACCAAGACCAGATACTACAGCCTCCCCGGGGTGAATGCGACCTCGACCGGGGGGGCAATGATCGACACCTGACCAGCCCCTAGTGCGACGTGATCCACAAGGTGGGGAGCAAACTGCGACAACCTGACGATCTCATAGGTCCATGATGGAACTTCAGGGGCCCCTGAAAGCAGAGCAAAGTTAACTAAGTACCACTCACAGCCAATGCAACTTAATGGGATAAGAAGACCAGTACCCTATGGTAACGGAGGACTCAACCCCAGCTCTCAAAGCAGCACTGGAGTCAGAATGAAGTCCGCGTCAACAAGAGGATACTGAAGAATGGCCTTCAACTTCTAGCGATCCTCGGCCCTGATGGAGGGCTTCCTATCACGCCAGGTGGGATGAGTGCCTCTGCGCATCCAATTATCAGAGGCATCATGGTCTTTCGACTAGATAATATATACATACCACTGCGACCAACCCTTGCAGTTAGCCGCAGAATTGGAGACTTGGATGAAGTGTCGGTGGGAGCGAGTCTTGAAATAGGCAAAATATATATCGACTGGATAACTCTGGAGATGAAAAAAATGTCAGAACAGAAGGACGCTTGGCTCCACTGATGCTCTATGGCATGCATAGATGAATCCGCAGAGGATGGAATAAGAATTGGGGGTTAGTTCCCCAGGATGCCACCCATAGTGATAAAGGACTGACACAATGAAGAGATGGATCAAAAGGCGGAAGCCCGCCTGGAAGGAGGCCATCGGGACCATAATCCCACCCGAAGGAAGTCTCATCATGTCATCATCCACGATTGGGAAAATAATAGACCGGCACTCCCCCCTCGGGGGGGAGGGGCAGGTGAAGAGGCGGCTGCCACTACAGTGGTATGGGTGCCCAAGACCAGGCATCCGTTCGAAGCCCGCGCTCCCAAAACTAGACAAGATGTGAGTCTTGATTACCAGCGTGCCTTCTGCCACCGTCAGAGGCGCCTTGCACGCCAAGCAGGCCCCAAAGCTACCAACGCCCCCGGTACAGGGAGATTGACTTCGGGTCTTACACTCCAAAAAAACCCTCTCCTGATCGACTCTCAGCCCCCTGCCGAGTGCTCAGCGACTGAGTGTAGGGTGGAAATGAGGAGGGTAATCCAGTTTGGCCCAAGAACATCCCAATAATGGTAGGCTCACGCCAGATTACTCTCGATGGGTGTGCCTGCGAGGTGGGCACACGTGCGTGGCCCACCAAAGGGAGGCCGAGCCTAAAAGAGCATCAAATTCTACAGTGCGTAAGTGACCCAAGCGCAGTAATCACTGGAGGATTCTCCAGTGACCGACCATTGCCCTCATGACATTGGTCTTGACCCCATAACCAGCGAGCACACCCCATGAGCACTGTAAGACTCACCCTGGGACCAGCCAACGGCGGGGTAATCGTCCTCCAATGGGAAACTTTCGCCACTATAGTGGAGAGCGTTACTCTACTACGGACGCCCTTCCATGTCAATGGATGAGGCTCCTCGCTCTAGGACAACCCCCTATAAAAGAGAGATCAATGGAGAAGAAAGTGGTGGTGGTTTAGTCCACTATACTATGACTTAAGAGAATAGAGCTACTCAAAGAGATAATAGAGCCACGCCAGTCGACACTCGGAGAAAGGCTACTTCCCGATGACCTTACCACCCAGCGAGCACTCACCGAGTGAGCGCTGGGATCGGCGAGCACTCATCTGGAGGTGCCCCACGGCTCCTCGACCCTCTACTACTACTACTCTCCTTCTCTCTCCTTTGCTCTCTTCTGCCTTCCACTAACACGGTGCTGAGTTAAGCATCGAAGGGTTGTCCCCTGGGGTAACACCTGGGACTCCTTTTGACGCCCTTGCTTCCTGACCTTTGTATGCTTCCACAAGCACGAGGTGACTTCCCCAACAAACAAATAGAGAAGGTGGTACGTGACCTAGGAACCATTTTTCTACCTCTACATTATCTAAAATTCACAATTGAGGAAGAGAATGAGTCAAATTTTACTCCATGGATCCTTGTAGGTCAAGTAACACTTGACATAGGATTGACATGTCAAGGAAACAAAAGCTCACCCATATATCATGAAGCATTCGGCATTCATGAGGTTGTTTTTACCCTACAGTTAACCTCAGTGACATCAATCCATTTGAAATAGGCCAATGGCCAATGTCAGGCTTTTCTTAACCCATTATGAAATCTATTTAAACTCCTACTTTCTCTAAAAAAGAGAAGCTTTAGTAACTGCTAGTATCCACGACCCTTATGCATCAAGCAACACTTACAACATTTCATGGAACATAGGTGATTAAACATAATATGTACGTTAGCATAATGCTTTAGACATTTCACAATAACAAGTCACATTTCACAGTGAAGTCACACATATATAAAACACGAAAAATGTCAAGTTCAAAATCAAGGTCATAAAAAGACCCAAGTTTTAAAGTCACAAAAGGGCACATGTTTTTAAAGTGACTGCCACCGTTAGCCACTATTTTAAAGATAAAGTTATGATTACCCAACCCTACACATTTTTGAACCTAGAATTCACCACCTGATTGAGACCCCGAAATGGAGCTTTAGGAGCCCTACTTTGCGCTAGAATTGAACTTGAGGAAGATGTCTGGGAGGGAATTGCACTGGAGCCACCTACAGCACTGGAAAACATTTGAATGGTTGACTAGAGGCCTTCTTCTGCAACACTAGTCCTGGCATAGGACTTACCAACCTGTACTGCACCAATGTCCACGGTTGCAACACTAGTCCTTCCTTCCACATTAGCTTGCCCTATCATGCTCCCCTGTGAACACAATGCACAACATAAGGATTGTAGTTTATAGTAATAAGGAATTTAAATGGATCATTTACATTGATGAAATGGTCATGTAAATAGTCTACTTGACCTTGTGTTGGCATTGATGCTTGGTCAGGACGCCATTATTTTGTATGCCTACCGGGAGGCCTCCTGCATGTATGAGTGCTAATTAAATTACTTTCATATGCATAGGTATGTCATATATTGTTACCTTGCTTGTGGAGTAGTACTTTGCCCCAATGTTGAGACTAGATTCTTACATGTCTTTGCATGATGTCCAAATTGACCACACATTTTGCACTTATGAGCCTTTGTATTTTTTTAGCTTCATTTGGGTCTCAGATTCTTCTTTAGGTCTACCTAGTGGCCTTCTCACAATGGAGGGGGGAGAACTTTTATTCTAAACTTAATCCATTGTGTCTTGTCAAGCATAGGGCTGATGCCCAAACTATAGGTGGCTTTGTAAGCTGCTACTGTGTAACAACTGTCCATGTAATCCTCCCATTTAATACCCCTTCTGCTTGCTAAGAATGCACATGAATGTGAGCATGGGAGGTCTGTTTTCTGTCATGCCACGTAGGTACAAGTTTTAGGTACACAACGCGCATTGTCATCTTTCACACTCTTTGGCGTTGTCTTTCCTTGGTGGCGATCACGGTATTCTTTCTCTATCTTTTATTGCCTTTGCCTTGCTATATGATCATGCTACCATGTTTACATAGTAACACGTTGATGTTATTCACTTAGTTCGCACATTATGTCATCACTTATACACATGCCTATTCATGTGACTTGTGGCGTCGCATTCCACACTTCTACACCCACACCGGGGGCATCCCGCAGCTGCAAGGACGCGTTCGACTGGGAGGTTTAGTATGCTGGAGTCGGGGGTACTGGACACACACTGGGTGGTGCGAAGGAGGGCTGGGACCCAGATGCGGGCACAGAGACATGCATTCAGGTGGTAACATATTTTATGCGAGTCACGTGGGCTTTATAAGTGGGCCGGGGAGGCCAAATTACAACTCGTGCAAGCCGCGGGATAATTCCGACACGTGGGTCGGTCCCCGGGTCAATGCATGATAAGGCAGACATCCGTGTGTTTTTACAGAGGCTCTCCTCGAGGTGAGGGACGTGCTCGATTCGTCGAGGGAAGATTGGACTGGGTGACCGGGGGAGATACTGGCTGATGACTGGGCGAGGGCTGGATGCGGCTCGTGGCGAGTAGTCGGGTACGGATCCCAAAGTGGCAAGTATCTCCATACTGGGAAGTCGATGTCAACTTTGGGAATATCGCTGCCGGGCTAGGGTCCGGCTCGCTTGAATCAGAGGTCAGAGCGATGGGCGGTCGACTCAGTACAAGCGGTGGGCACACGTCCTCGTGACGGAGGTAAGTGCGGCATCATGGCGTATGTGCGGACGGTGTAGGTTATCAGATGCGGGCAGACCCAAGGTGCAGATGTATTTGCCATTATCATAACGTCTTGTGTGTGTCGGAGGAGGACTTGTGTGAGGTGGCTAGATGCCATTTGAGGGAAGTACGAGTGACATAACCTCGACGTGTGTAAGCTGATTAACAAGCCAACCACGCACACTTAGCTCCTTGCGTCCATCCTTGCTTGCTGGAGGAGAGCATATGCTCGTATCTCTACGTCAGGATGATCTTGTATCTATTGCATGCCCCTGCCCCTTGAGCTTCTAAGGGATTTTTATAGGGGAAGATGAAAGGTCAAGGAAGGGTTTAGGCAGACCAAGTTGAAGGCCAAACTTGGTCTGGGTAAACCCCTAGGAATATATATTTTTTTTTTTATTCACTGAGTGGGGGAAGGAGGGGGGCTGGGTTTGGTCCGCCTAAATTGAAACGGCTTTGTCTTTATTTTGGCTTGGGATGCTCACATCCGGGTGCCTTTTATGTCCATCAGCTAGGGAGGGACCTCCGCCTTCGCCGGTACACGTTGCGGATGAACCCTGGGCCGGGTCTGAGCTGCCGTCAACCCCTGCCCGCTCGCCCAGAGGCGCTGGGGAGCTCCAGGTGACGTCGCTGGTGGAGAAGGCGCTCACTGCCGCCAGGGTGACGGCTCAGCAGGAGGTGGAGCGGAAGAGAGTGGAGGTGCTCCGGGTGGCCTCGGCTTCTCCTCCTCCGTCAATCCCCTCCTTCTCAAAGTTCGCCTCACCTCGGGCCAAGCCGAGCCACCCCACAGATGAGACCTTTAGATGTTAACGCTTTTCGGGGTCCGGTCACCCTCCCCGGAAGATCTTCTACTCTTGTATGACATGCATGTGTTCTTCTCCCAGCCGCAGCGAAGACGCTTTCCATGTGGGTCCCCTCTGTGATGATCAGTCCGCAGGAGCTGGCGCAGGAGCTGGCACAGAAGCAGGCCGAGGTCGAGAGGTTTGTGGCTGCATGGACGGCCGCTGCTCAGGCCGAGGGCAGCCAACCCACAGGTGAGGCTCTTGTTTTGCTTAACATCCTTTCGCCTCGTGGGATAAGGCTTCTTCCCCTTTTTTGCTGATGCCTTTCTCCCAATCCCTGCAGAGGAGCCCGTGTCGACTTCCGCCCCGGTCACAGATGAAGCCGGCACTCCTGTCGTCGCGCCTTCCGCAGAGGAGACGACCCCCGGCTCACTCCTAACCACGACGACCAAACAGGGTAACTCCTTTCACCGGCTTGGCTGGTGTGCTTCCCTTTGCTACTCACCGGGTGGTTAGCAACTGTCGTTTGACTCAAATGCTTCCTTATTTGGCAGGTCCCCTCGGTCCCCTTCCTGCGCAGATAGAGGCCCGGGAGATCCCTGAGCCGACACTGATATACATGAGGAGGAGGCTGAGGTCCGGGGTATCGCCGTCTGCCAGCCCGTGCGAGGAAGAGGCCGAAGGCGTCAGAGTGAGGGTTCCTTCTCCGGCCAGGGAGGAGCCTGCCTCGGCCGAGTCATCCTCCAGTGAGAAGGTAGACTGTAGCTACTCCTCTGATGAGGCGACTCCAGGCGAGGATGTTGTAAGTGCGGGCCCGTTCATATAGGGCCCTCCTTTTGTAGCTAGCTTCCGGTCCTCTTGTCTCTTATCTTCTGGTTACTTTGCAGGAGGCCCGATCGGAAACCGCGGAGGCGCCTATCCCCGATGTAGCCAACCCCTTTGGGAGACCCTCTGGCCTTGCTGGCCCTCTACCAGCAAGGGACCAGCCCTCACATCCTCCACTCGACACCACCGAGTCACCCCGGGTTTTGGGTTGAGTGCTGGGTGAGTTGGCCGCCGATATCGGCCCGTTCCAGTTGCGAGTTGTGCTTGCTTGCCTAGGTCCGAGGTCGTGACACATCAATGGAAAAGCATTTTACCCATTTGAATCAACAACATCATATTAAGTTAAGTCCAGCAAATGTGAATTTGCATCCTTCTATGTTCAGATTAATCCTGCACACATAGCTATCTTCATGTTAGTCTAGTTCAGTAATGAGACATTGAAGTAAGGGATCCCATTCAAATATTAACAAGGTTAAGCCTATGTGCATTAATCAACCATTTGAAAAGTAACCAAAGCCAATCTACTCATTCATCTATTTACATGAAACATCGTCACATTGTATTTGATCATCATCAAAATTCCTTCAAGTGAAGTTACGCATGGGGTTCAACACATGCCGTCTCCCAGCCATAACGATGCCTGCAAGTCCCGAACAGTGTTGCGCGTCCTATAGTGTCGCTCTACTGCGTCGCGCCGATCTCGAGCTCGGATGCCCTCACCAACTCTCCCCGGGTGGGAGGAACTCGACCCCGTCGAGTAAGGGTCTCTGTCGCTCTGATATCGCTCAAGCAAGTCCGGATCTATCCTCTCAAGCTCTGCCTCAGTGATCTATGTGTCCTCGGATACGGGCCGTCCTCTCCAACTTACCAAGTAGCGGTGATAAGCGCCACTCCTAGTGGTAGTCACCTGCTCCTTGAGTATAGACTCTATCCGCTCACGCTGCTGAGGTGACAGGACTGGAAGTGGACTCAAGGGAGGGCTCGCTCACAAGGGGTGGAGAAGACCCAAACAACTCACTGGGGATCACTATTGGGTCCCTATATGTGACTAAATCTGAGACATTGAATGTGGAGCTGATACCATAGTCCTCTGTCAAATCTACAACATATGCATTGGACCCAACTCGCCTCAAAACTCTAAAGGGGCCGGCACCACGAGCCTGTAGTTTCTTCACGACTCCAGAGGGAAACCGTTCCGGTCTGACCCGGATCATGACATGATCTCCCTCCTGGAACTCGCGGGGGTGTCTATGAGCGTCAGCCAACTCTTTATATCACGCGTTACTAGTCTCTATATGGTGTTTAATATCATCATGCAAACCCCTAACATGCTCGGCAAACGACTCTGCAGACTGCGACACTCTAGCACTTCCCCAGGCCTAACTTATGTAAAATTGAGGAGCCTGATAGAGCATCTCTCGCGTTCGCTGTTAGCATTCGGGTGCCCGATGGAGGACTGGACCTCGCGGGTCACCATGTTGTTGAAGCATGCCAACAGGCGGAAGTACCTCAGCCAGGAGGTTTCTGACCGACTGACAGCTGTAAAGTTGGAGAGGGTCGACTGCCGGACTGCTGTCGTTTCGTTGAGGGAAACCGTGGGACGGCTGAGGGACGCTGCGGGTGCCACATCAAACTGTCGATTTCCCTTAAAACGTGAATAGCAGAGTTGTGGGCAAAGCTTGCCAAGGCTGAGGCTGAACTGGAAGAGACAGAGCGCTTGGAGGTCCAGGCCAGAGAGGAGGTCGACCTTGCCAAAGGGCATCTTGCCTCACTGAACGAGAAGTTGTCACAGCTGGCGACCACCGAGCTGCAGCTGTAGGAGCTGACCAAGCACCCTTCTCTGGGTCTTCTGGAGGTGGAGGACGTCTTCCGGCGCCCCCTGCCTTAGTTTCTCTTTTTTACCCTTTTTGGTGTTCAATCAATTTTTTTTGGCTTCTTTTTCCCTTCGGAGCTCATATACTTCGGGGAATGCCCTGTCGGTCAACTTTCAACATTAATGAAATATTTTTATTTGCCGCCTTGATCATGACTCTTCTCTTTTCCTTCTCCCCTCAACCGGTTAGCTTAGTCCAGGGATGTAAGTTATCGACGCAGGAGAGCGCTCACGCCTTCAGCAAAGGGGTGAGGTGTTCGCTCCACCGCGGATTAACCATTCCCAGAATCGAGCTCTGACCTCCGGTGTGACGTGGGTAGGGTAGGTAGATGGTCTTGCCGATGGTGACAAGAACCGAAAAGATAGCGAACTGATCTTGCTGATGGTAACAAGAGTCAAAAAGGGGTAGCCTATCTTACCGATGGTGACAAGGTCTGAAAAGGTAGCGATCGATCTTGTCGTTGGTGACAAGGGTCGAAAGGGGTAACCGATCTTGCCGATGGTGACAAGGGCCGAAGGGGGTTCGCTCATTGACATGGGTTACATATCGAAGCAAAGAGGTATATTCATTAACAAGGATGGAAGGTCCAAGTTAATGGTAGAGATCGACCGATCTCGCCGTTGATGACGAGGGTCGAACATGGTTTGTTCATCGACATGGGTGACATGCCGAAGCAAAAGGGTATATTCATTAACAAGGACGGAAGGTCCAAGTTAAAGGTAGAGATCGACCGATCTCGCCGATGATGACGAGGGTCGAGGGGTTCTTGGGGTGGGGGTTAAGTGTTTACAACCAAAACTACCTCCACGCAGGGAGGGGCCTTCAGCCGACCAAGCAAGGGGAGGGGACGGAGCTAGAAACTTGATGTGCCGGGCTCCTCGTCGGTGCTGCTAGCTTCTGGAATCATAAGATAGCAGGTCGAAGTGTGTGCCACCACAGACACTCCCAAACTCCAAATGAACTGAGACTAGTGCCAAAACTCTTCGACTTGGCCCAGGACGATGCTCAAATTTTTTGGATTAACCCTGAGACGGTCGCTGGCTGGTGCAGGTCTTGGAACAGTGTCAGATAGTACTGGTGCTGGCCACTCCCAGAGTATTACTGCTGGAAGATGAAGGCGCCACGGACAGTCCTGAACTTGGATGGAGGCGGGGCTGGTACCGTGACGACCGCAGACAAGTTTTCTTTCAGACGGGACTGACGAAAACCTCAAACGATGTCAGGGCTGATCATACTAGCCAGAATAGTGGAGGTGGGTCTGTTCAGGAATAGGGGAACCAACCTGGCGTGACTTTGGAAGAAAATTTGAAACTCTTGATGCCAGGGTCCAAACTTCACTCCGCTTCTTGGAGATGATAGAGGACTGGTATAAGATGCCCTCAGCCAAGTTGCACGCCCAGATCTGCAAGGTAGTTACTGTGGTGGAAGCTTTTCTAGGGCTCTAGTTCACTGCCTGAGAGCTCTTGTGCAGTCGGGGAAGAATCACTCTTGTGGACAGCTCGGAGCTCGGACGAAGATGGAACCACCCCGCTTAGAAAGCCCTCTGGATGACCTTTCCAGTGGTATATGGTTTGCCACCAGATGAGTTGGGAAAGTGTCGGAGAAGCTCAGTTTATAGGACCCTTACTGTCTGCCTGCAACCTGCCACTGGAGCTGCCACCTTGTGATGGCCAATGAAGCTAGAAGGGGGGCTGCAATGCAAGGGGATGGTGGCTAATGGTTTGGGGGTTGGGAGGATGTTGCTGTGGCCTCTTGGAGGGCTGAGGGGGCAGAGGTGGAGGAGGTGGGGTGAGCTAGAGCTGTTGGAAAGAAGGGCTGGGATGGGTGTGCACTAGAGAGAAGTGGGATGGGGAGGTTGGAGAGGGGGGCGGCCTAGGGTGATGGGGTGAGTGGGGATGGTTTTCCAGATCTGGAATGAGGGGTTTAGTGGTGTGGGAGAGGGTGTCTAGCAGGGAGGGAAGTTTGAATTTGGCCTTGGGAGGGGTGGATTCCACCTTGGGAAGATGGAGGGATGCTTGGGGAAGGTTGGACGTCGAGGAACGCCACGTAGGTCGCTGACTGGATAGCCCTTGGGCGGGTGGTGACCGCCCGGGCTGAGAGCGACGCGGCATACTACACCGCGTACGCGCGACACTACCGAGACCAGGTGTTCCGGGGCGCCCACCGACCGGTACAACTCCTAGACTTGGACCCCTTTCAATTATGCTTATGATTTTTACCCAATGATGTGCTAACATCGGGACTTCTAAATGCAGACCGACCCTGAGGGACGTCTTGCGGAGCTGACAGGGCTCCTTACGACGATGATCAGGGAGCGAGACGAGGCCCGACAGGCCTTAGCCCTTTTGGTGAGTTTTTCTTGACTGATGCATTACTATTATGCTAAGACATGACTGACCCTAGAGTTTTGATTTCAGCAGGGGGAGGAGGCCCAGAGACAGGGGGCCGACGCTCCGTCTACCTCTATAGCGCAGACTCCTGCCGACTGAGCAGAGTGGGAGGCAGAGTTCCGGCAGATGGTTGATCAGGCCAAGGCGGCCAAGGCAACACTTACCAAGCGGGTACGTCTTACACTTTCCCTTGTGAATTATGTTTTTATACTGAAATGTAGCTGACTAATGGTGAATGCATGTGTGTAGGTGACGGAGCTGACTGTCGCCATAGGCGAGGGTGACTAGTTGTAAGAGGAGCTCGTACTGGCGTAGGACGAGGCCACCCGTCTGCGTGAGGAGCTGGCGCAGAGTCACGGCCTGAGAGAGGAGGCGACCCGCCTGTGTGGAGAGCTGGGGCAGAGCGTCCGCTTGCGGGAGTCGGCAGAGTGAGGCCAGGCTGAGGTGCAAGAGGAGGTAGCCCGCCTGCGGGAGCAGTTAGCACAGGCCAGACCGTCAGACTCAGTGGAGATGGCGGTCCTCCGGGCAGAGGTGGAGCGACTCCGTACTGCGACCTTGGAGCTAGAGCGATACCAACAGGAGGAGTTCGAGCTACACGGTGAGGTGCGGGCATACAGAGAGATGAGCCATTCCCGCAGCGGGATGAGTGGTAGCCGTGTAGCCCCGAGCGGGAGTCAGGCCACTCACGGCTCCGTAGGGTGCTTCCTTGCGACTTCCTCTTAGCGACAGAGGAATGAGGAGGAGGACCGGCGCCGACGGTGAGAGAGGGAGGAGGGTACGACCTCTATGATGGGTCCACCACCGAAGAGGCAGGAGGGAGGCGGTGATAGTGATAGGCCAGAGGGGGCGGCCTGATTTTGCTTTGTACTCCGACACCTGTACATGATGTGATATGATCGTCTTTGCTGACCTCCACCCATTCGAGGTGTTCGAGTGTCACCTGTCAGACGCCAACCTGTACCTGGAAGAGGCGAAGTAGGCTCCGCAGGTCACCCGCGACAAAGGGAAGAAGAAGATGAGATCAGAGCATTGGTTCCCTCCGCCACGCCCAGGCTATGTGGCTCCCCCACATGTGCCGTTCGTCGTCGAGGAAGGGGCGTTTAAGGCACTCCCCCTCGATATCAATCCTACACTAGGGGCGCCCCGCCTCGAAGATTTGCTGGAAGATGTCGAAGTACTGTCGGGAATCACTAAACCGATAGTGGAAATTGACTGCCAAGTGGCCGAACAGTTGCGGACCTTTGAAGTTTCAAACATCGAAGGGCCACCTACTATTTTCTATGTGGCCGACGAACAGCCCATCAGAGGAGACGATGATTGCCAATTCCCTGGCGACCTTAATGGCCCGCACGTCCCAATCTCGGGACTCCCTTATATGGCCAAGCATGTGGTCGAAGTGGTTAGAAAGCAGAGGATTCCCCTCTACCAACCCTCCAGTCAGAAGGAAATGTTCGAGCGGATGTGGAACCCGCCGAACTTGGATCGGAGGCTTCTACAAATCACCAGGCATCCGGGTTTGGGATTCTCAGTGGAAGATTATTACGAGGTCGACACAATATCAGCCTTGACTCCATTCGGCCGGGACTCCGTCGGAGCGGCCGCCTTACAGGAAGCCCGCCGTAAGAAGCAACCCGTACTATCACCTGAGGAAGCGCTAGACGAAGAAATCTTCCTTTGGGATCCCCTTGGCCGAGGACGTGCAAGAAGAACCTCCCCCTCCTCCGAAGGATCGGCTTCGAAGGGTCATGTCACCAGGCCCCCCTCACCTCTGCCTGTTAGTCAGGCAAGAAGTAGCGGCTCGGGTCAGATTCCAGGCTCGCACCGATACGATCCCATTTTGTTTGCCTTATATCATCAGCAACAATGAGAGATTGAGATGCTGAAGGCACAATTAGACGAACTAGCTGCACTGTGGCATACTTGACCGGGGGTTTCCTCCGCCCATGGGGTGAAGACGCAGCCTGGTCCCGAACCACCAGCCCCGATACCTTCGTCCAGTCAGCAGGAAGGGCAAGGAACACGACAAGCCCTACAGTCAGACGGCCAGCTGGGCAAGGCCTTACACTACAAGAGAAGCTACGAAAGCCTTACTCCTTCCCAAAAGAGAAGACCCGAGGCATCTTTGATTGGGCCTGTCACTACGGCAAGGTTTCTCTCCCGAGGTGGAAAGGAAAACAAACAAAAAAAAAGAAGACAAAAAAAGAAGAAGACAAAAAAAGGGAAGACAAAAGCAACAAAAAAAGAGAAAATAAAAAAATATACCATTTGCTTGATTACATAATGCTTGATCATTTTTATGTTTTAGTACTCATTTGCTTGCTCGCATATTGCATTTTCCCCTTATCCTTGATTTATTTTGCCTCAATTGATTAAAGGCTTGGCCCCTTGACCCTTTTGTGAAGGTCAATGAAGACCAACCCCTTGCTTATCGAGCAAGGGGCCAAGCCAAACAGATTAACTAACCTGTTTGTTCTAAGTGTATACAGGGAGGTAAGGAACACAAGTACACAACACACACACGCTCAAAGAATAACCAAACTTAGGTAACCAAAATGTGCGTTTCATTTTCTATAACTATCATGTATGAGTACAAAAGTGAGAAAGGAAGAGTACAAAGGTGAACACTCTCTAGCTCTCTCCACCTCCCTCCTCTCTCCTCTTGCTGCTCTCTGCCCCGTCCCGGTCTACAGGGTGACTCCGTGGGGGCCTCATCGACCCCTGGTTGGCTGCTGACGTCTCGTCTCAGGCCCGGTCTGCCTCCTTTTTCCTTTCAACATGGAGGAGCCTGCGAAGAAGCTTGAACCGGAGTAGGCACTCGGACGACCCTCAGCTCGTGCCCACTTGTGGCATCTCCTGTAGCGCTCTTTTGCAATCCGCGCCCGCTCCTCTGCTGCACCTAGACGGAGCCTCAGCTCGTCACGCTTTGCCCTCTCCTGGTCATGCTCGCGGTCGCGCTCTGCCCGCTCACAGCCGCGCTCTGCCCGCTCGTGCTCCCACTCACGCTCTCGCTCTGATCGCTCCCACTCACTCTCTCGCTGCTCCATCCGCAGAAGTAGCTGTAGCTCTAGGATGTCTCGGGGAAGCGCCTCCTCACAGGGAAACTCTATTATCGCCCTCTCTAGCTCCGCCATAGCCCAGCATCACTCCTCCCCCAGCTCCACTGCGGCTCTGCGCCGCTCCTCTGCCATCGCTAGCTCAAGCTCCTGCACCGCCCGATGCCTCTCCTCAGCCAGCTCCTCAGTGGTTGAGTGCCTCACCGCGGTCAGCTCCTCGACGGCCCGTTGGCGTGCCTGGTCGACCTCTGTGACCCGCTGGTCGCGGATCGCCAGCTCGGCCCCTGCTAGCGCAGCCTGGGTCATCGCCTCCTGGAGCTCTCGCCTCTGCAACACCACGAAAATAAATAAGGATTGATAAAACAATTGCAACATTTTCAAGTGTGCTTACTACCCATCCTATGTCAGTACGCAGACGATGTGTCAGTTTCTGGAGCTAGTGCAGGGTGACATGCTTGTGTTGCAGTACAAGGCCCGATTCATGGAGTTAGGTCATTATGCTCCCCATATCGTGGAGAATGTGGAGCTGAAGACCGAGCAGTTTGTGCAGGGTTTGAGGCAGGAGCTGAGGCACCATCTGATAGCGAATGCTGCCACTGATTTGGAGACAGTTTCACGTGTAGCGGTGTCATTGGAGCTGGATATGCAGAGGACATGAGGACAGGTTGGCCAGGGGCAGTCCTGGTCAGGCCGCAGCCAGCAGATGGCTACCCAGTAGCTGATCACCTTTCAAAACTCCATGAGTAGTTCGGGAGCTCCGACTTTGGCGACATCAGCGATAGGATCTGCATCTTTTGGCTCCAAGATCAAGAAGTTCTTTAGGAAGGATTTTAGTAAGAAGCACAAG
Source organism: Amorphophallus titanum (assembly GCA_024336825.1). Taxonomy (NCBI): domain Eukaryota; kingdom Viridiplantae; phylum Streptophyta; class Magnoliopsida; order Alismatales; family Araceae; genus Amorphophallus; species Amorphophallus titanum. The sequence goes on from JANBPO010006173.1 coordinate 4,426,574, forward strand.
GAGGGTAGAGATCAGAGGCAGGCATCTTCAGCTAGTGTTCAGCAGCTGATGCCTTATCATCGACAGGGATCAGTTAGTGGTTCTTGAGAGTCGTGTCCCTGGTGTGGTGAGTAACATCCAGGCAGGTAGTGTACGGCGCCAGTGATTTGTTTCAGATGTGACTAGGCAGGACATATGGCACGTGACTGTCCTCAGAGGGTGCATCAGCCACCCCAGCACCCTCAGCAGTAGCAGCAGTATCCTCAACAGTAGCAGTACCCACAACAGTAGCTCCAACAGTAGGGTCAGTATCCGCCACTGCCACGGTCAGCGTGCGTGGGCAGGCAGAGATCTCGAGGTAAGATTACACACATGGCTAGGGTAGAGGCAGAGTCATCGCAGCTTGTGGAAGGTACCGTTATGATTTTGGGTTGCGCAGCACGAGTTTTGTTCGACTCTAGCACGTCGCATTCGTTTATATTGGAGGATTTTACGCTGAGTATTGAGGACCCGGTGTCCCATATGTCATGTGATTTGGCAGTGGAGCTATCTTCTGGCGACTTCATGTTCACCCCGTATTGTTTCGAGAAGGTTCCAGTGTGGATTGAGGGGCGGAACTTGTCAGGCAGGCTTTATGTGTTGCACCTTCAAGATTATGATGTGATTTTGGGCATGGATTGGCTCGAGGCCCATGGAGCGATGGTGGATTGCAGAATGAAGAGGCTCTACTTTTTGCCTCCCCATAGACCCGCATTCTATTTCCAAGGTATCCGATCTACCTCTCCTCGTCTTCTCATTTTTGCCATTAGGGCCCGTCGATTGCTTGATGCCAGATGTCAGGGTTTCCTCACTTCTCTGGTCATGGTAGACCAGCCGTGTTCGGATGTGGAGGACATTTTGGTGGCGTGCGAGTTTCTTGATGTTTTTCCCAAGGATTTGCCTGGATTACCTCCCCAGCGGGAGATTGATTTTGTTATTGAGATTGTGCCTGGTATGAGACCTTTGTCGAAGGCTCCTTATCGTATGGCTCCCACTGAGTTGAGAGAGTTGAGGGTGCAATTGCAGGAGTTGCTCGCCAAGGGGTATATTCGTCCAAGCTTTTTCCATTGGGGTGCGCCAGTGTTGTTTGTAAAGAAGAAGGATGGTAGTCTGAGGTTGTGTATTGACTCCCGGCAACAGAATGAGGTGACCATTAAGAACAAGTATCCGTTGCCGTGGATTAATGACTTGTTCGATCAGCTTTAGTTTGCTCGAGTGTTCACATGGATTGATTTACGATCTGGTTACTATCAACTGTGGATTCATGAGTCCGATGTGGAGAAGACTGCGTTCAGTACGAGGTATGGGCATTATGAGTTCTTGGTGATGTCGTTTGGGCTCACCAATGCCCCCGTAGCCTTCACGTATTTGATGCATAGGGTGTTTCGTCCTTACTTAGATCAGTTCGTGGTGGTGTTTGTGGATGATATCCTTGTGTATTCGCAGTTTGCAGAGGAGCACTCGTACCATTTAAGGGTTGTGTTGCAGACCTTGCGAGGTCACCAACTGTACGCGAAGCTCAGCAAGTGTGAGTTTTGGCTTCATGTGGTGCACTTTTTGGGGCACGTGATTTCTAGTGATGGTATTTCTGTGGATCCTGCCAAGGTTGAGGCTGTGATGCAGTGGCCGAGGCCGATGTCCGTGACAGAGATTTGGAGTTTCTTGGGGCTCGTAGGCTATTATCGGAGGTTTATTTAGGATTTTGCTCGCATTGCGGCCCTGATGACTAGACTTACGAGGAAGGATGTGCCTTTTGTCTGGACCGATGAGTGTGAGCAGAGCTTCATGGAGCTGAAGAGGTTGCTCACTTCGGCATCGGTGTTGGTGTTACCTTCTGGATCGGGAGGTTTTGTATTATGTACAGATGCTTCCGGGGTTGGTCTGGGTGCTGTGTTAACGCAACACGGTAGGGTTGTGGCGTATGCATCGCGGCAGTTGAAGCCACATGAGGAGAACTACCTTGCCCATGACCTTGAGCTGGCGGCTGTGATCTTTGCATTGAAGATTTGGAGGCATTATCTATACGGTGAGAAGTTCGAGGTGTTCACTAACCATCAGAGTTTGAGGTATGTGTTCACTCAGAAGGACCTTAACCTCAGGCAGAGACGCTGGATAGAGTATATGAAGGATTATGACTTCACCCTGTCTTATCAGCCGGGTAGGATGAATGTCATTGTCGATGTTTTGAGCCGAAAGGTCGTGGTCAGTGCCTTGATGTTAAGGAAGTGGAGGCTCTGGGAAAAAGTGCCCGTAGTGTCATTCAGGCTCAAGATTCCCCGAGAACCAGGGTCAACGGTGCTTGCGAGTTTGACTATCACCCTGGCTATCCGTTGTTAGGTGACAGAGGCTCAGCATGCAGACTCTAAGTTGCCCCAGATTTTGGCTATGGTCGACATGGAACTCGGTGAGGACGGTGCTGTGAGATTCCATGGTAGGTTGTACGTCCCAGTTGAGGAGCAAGTGAGGCGTGCAGTGTTACAAGAGGCTCACGGGAGTAGGTACACTGTACACCTGGGTGCGACGAAGATGTATCGAAACTTGCGAAGACAGTTCTGGTGGCCTGGTATGAAGAGAGATGTTGCCGAGTTCGTGGCCAGGTGCCTAATCTGTCAGCAGGTGAAGGCAGAACACTAGTGACCAGGTGGTATACTTCAGCCCTTAGAGGTTCCTGCGTAGAAATGGGATCACGTGACCACTGATTTTGTGGTGGGATTGCCGAGGACTCTAAGTGGACATGATAGTATTTGGTTGCTCGTGGATAGGCTAACGAAGACGGCTTGGTTGTTACCGATCAGAGTCAGCTGCAATGTGCCCAAGCTGGCACGCCTTTATATGGAGCGGATCGTACCCTTTCATGGGATTCCCATTTCCATCGTGTCAGATCGAGATCAGCATTTCACATTTGATTTTTGGAGGAGTTTTCAGAGGGCTCTAGGCACTGAGCTAGCTTTTAGCTCAGCTTATCATCGTCAGTCGGACGGTCAGTCGGAGAGGAACATCCAGACATTGGAGGACATGTTGAGGTCATGTTGTCTGGAGTGTCAAGGGAGTGTCCATTCCAATTTTTCTCCCCCAAGTGCGCAGGTCAGTCCACTCAGAATCAGTACAGATACCCCTCCACTCTACATCCTCTATCTCCCTACTCCGACATCCCCTTGTGGCCTTCCTAGTTGGAGATCGAAGAGGATTCATCCACGAACACATCCGTCTTGGTCCCGCACCGTTCTGACTACGTGAGTGTCCGTGACGGCATCATCTACTTGCTGCTGCGACCTGAGAGCAGTCCAAGTCCAAACAGAGCAACCCAGTTCCGGAGACAGCCACGACCAGCGACGACACCGGATGATCCCACAAAAATTCAGGAACCTTCCTGGGTCTATCAGCAAAGGATTGGCACTGGTTTCGGCCTCGTCCAAGTCCAGTACAGCTCGTGGCGGCATCAACAGTGACTGTCGGTCTGATTATTCCAGAAGCAGGCTGAACCGGCCGAGTAACCTTTTCGGTACTCTTAGCAGTCCACTTCCCCACCCCGCCTGGCCGGCTTAGCGCCCCTCCCTGTGTGGAGGTAGTTTTGTTGTAACCCACATTCCCCACCTCTTGTCCAACCCTCCTGCGAGAGGAGTAGCGCATGTATTTTTTTTAAACAAGGGAAGCTACATCGGCGCAGTGTGCGGGGAACCCACACTCCCCGCTCGCCCTCATCTTCGAACGGGGTTGGTTTTTTCAAACCAACTAGGTGAGCTCTAAACCCTGCTCAATCACCACTATTTGTTCATCTAATATCTATGAAATAGCTCCGTTGAGCGAGAGAGAGAGCGCCTGACCCCGGAGTGTTCCACTTCTGAGCAGTCACCGTGGGTTGTGAGAGAGAGAGACCTAGTGCCCCAATTGGCACCCGGCCAGCCCTTGAATTGTGGGCTTTGTACCCTTGGGAGGGCCACCTTAGCCTTGCTGGCACTCTACCAGCTAGGGACTTGATCCACCACCTCCACTCAACATCACCGTGTCACCCGGGTTCGTGTGTAAGCAACGGTGGTTCGGCCACTTTCGAGGACCTCGCTCTTTGGTTGAACGTATTTGCGTGATAGGTCCGAGGACCCTTGTCTAATTACTGCATATCTCCCTAGTGGTGTCACATCAAGTGATATCAGAGCAAGTCCTAGACTTATCTCTACCAAGTCTAAGTCCTAGGGCCATGCATTGCCATCATCTGTGAGTCGTGCATCTTTTGTCATGTACACCCGTAGAGGAACCTTGTACCGGACTGACCCTTCAACCTCGGCTCCCCCCATGGATTCCAATTCCCAAGGCGACCGTTGGCCTTCGGTGAACCCGGTTGTGACCCAATGGTTGACTTTCGGTCTCGTGAGTGTCCCAGACACCCTGGACGTTTCGTGTCTGTGTTTTTGAGGTGTCTGTAGGTTCTGTGTTACCGTGATTTCAGACCTAGGGATTAGGCTGGATTGACGGCGCTGTGCCATCACGTGCAACGGTCTTGACCTGAGTCTCGTGACTCAAGGACCGTTGAGTTTATTAGGTCTAGTGGGCTGTCCAGAGTCTGGTAGCTGCGAGCCACCTATTTCTTTGCATTACTCGAGATGGGTGTACACGTGGTTTTCTGTGTCAACGTTTTGTGAGCCCCCACTAGTCGTAGCTTTCCTGCGCACGCGGGTGCGGATGCACTTGGGAGAGGCAGAGAGCGTGACCCGAGTGAGACGATTTTACGCCGATTTCCATAGGGCCCCTTACCTTTGTAGTCTAAGTCTGATGGGGGGAAAACCAGCTAGAGGACCCGACCTAGAGCAGATGGTCTATGTGTGCACGCATAGCTGGGGGTAGAGGACACGTGTTGACGAGCGCGATCCCAGCTAGTCCTTGTTCAGTGGCTACTAGTACTGTGTCTTAGCCTCCACATGGGGCGTCATAGGCAGGCACCTGAGGTGCATACTAAGTCATTAGTGGACGCATCTGGCCATACTTCTGGTGGGCGGTACTCTCATCACGTGACGTGAGCTGTTGTGTCCCGAGTTTTCATTTCCTGTCTGCGAGACGGGGCTTCGTGTGTGGTTTCGGGAGCGTTCCCGTAGTCGAGGTCTGGGGTTTTCGATGAGCGTGTCACGCCCCGAGCCTTTATTTACAGCGGAAGACTCACTCAGGGAGACGCGAACAGCTGGCATGGTAAGCCTCTCACAAACAAGCATGATCAGAGCGCGAAACAATCACACATAAGATGCAATTGCGCAAGTATTTACTCAAATTCACTTCTATTCATTGATAATCAAAATATTCTAAATTACAACCACTAATTCATCCTTTAATCAGATTTACTAGACTCAATAAATCAGAAAATTACATAGACTCAATCTAGACAATAAAGACTCCTATGTCTTCACTCTCATCTTGATATGACTTTCACTCGCTCTCGGACCCGCCACTTCGTATAGTCCGAATCCGAATTCGAATTACATTCATCTCCTGGAAAAGATTAGAAATAGGTTATGAACACACTTGCCCAGTAGGTATCTTCGCATCAACATGAAGGCACTATTTAAGTATTAACATTTTAGCTCTATGAATCGAAACACCCCCTCCCAGACCCCCCTAACAGCCAAGGGTCGCCCTACACTCAACCACCCCCCATTTCACCCCCCCTCCTACTCCATTTCTCATCGACAAGTTGCAGACCCTATTCAGTTCGCAGGCAGCAGTGGGAGCTCAACTTGCAGAGCCTGCTCCGGAGTCCTTCAGCTTCATCTAGAGGTGCTCCATACATCATCGGAAAGCTCATCGAGAAAGCTCCGCAACCGTGGTGGTCTCACCAGCATCTTACATCCCTGCTATCCGGAAGACTCGATCTCCCCAGACTGCGCAGATCAGGACCTGCTAGTGACCTGAGGCGACGTCCTTGAGCTCCCACGGTCATATCCCACAACTTCTGAAGGCGCCGCTTGGCCGAGAGATACTACAACCAGTCATCATCCATCAACAAAAAGTGGCATCTAGTTCCACATCTGGAGGAGCATTTTCTAATTTTCTTCCCCCAGGTGCGTAGAACAGGTCACTCCAGACCTGACCTGACCCCCCTCACTCAATGGGCTCCTCCTCGCCTCCCTGACATCGTCTGGTGCTCCCCCTAGTTGCTACTCGAAGAAGACTCATCCACGGTCGTCCTTGACTTGGTCCCATCACGATTGGATTTCGGGAGCGGCCGTGGCGGCTACAACCAAAACTGCTGCTACACCCTAGGATTAGCCTGAGACAGAGCGCAGAGAGCCTGTTCTAGGAGCCACCCCGGTTGGTGACGATAACAGGTCCATCCACGAAAATTCTCCAGCGTACCAGGTCTATTAGAGATGATTCGACACCAGTTTTGGTGACTTCCGAGCTCAGGGGAGTGCACAGCAGTGACTACAGTGACTCACTATCTTGCAGTCCTAGACCTGGACAGAACTGGAGAAGTGCTCGCCGGGCACTAGTTTTAGCTAATCTCCCCACCCCGCCTGGCCAGCTTAGTGCTCCTCCCTGTGTGGAGGTAGTTTTGATGTAATCCAAAGTTTCTCACCCCTTGTCCAACCCTCCTGCGTGAGGTATAGTTCATGTAACATTTAAACAGGGAGAAGCTTCACTGACACAGTGTGCAGGGAACCCACACTTCCCCGCTCGCCCACGTCTCTGACTCGGGATCGGTGTCTTCACGCCGATAAGGTATACGCTGAACCCTCCCTGGATATTTGTGTTCAACTAGTATCATTTCTAAGTTCAGTCGGTGAGAAAGAGAGTGCCCGATCCCGTGACTTCCCGCTCACGAGTGGCCACCGCGGATTGAGTGAGGAGAGAACCCGTGCACTCTGAAGCTTCTCCACAGCATGAAGAGAATAAAAAGATATTAATGTTTGAAAAGATAACCTTCCCCGGTCAAGCCAAGAGGGTGGTCTGGGGGCAAAGGAAAAGAATACAAATCTTCACTTACAACATGGCAGGGGTGGCCAGTAGATATGGGGCCCTACCCGAAGAACCAGAAGAATTGGCCAAGCTAGCCGAGAGGCCCGGTTTAATGACAAGAAGAGGCAAAACTGCAAGAGGAATGCTTGAAGCAGCCAAAGAAAAGTAAGCTATCACTACTTCAACTGCCAACATGATGACTCATGAAGAAGGCCACATTCATTTCCCAGCCTCGTCCGAGGGCTCTCCAGATAGGGAGGTTGAGAGTACTCCTGCTTTGGCGGCACTAGACCTAGCTGTTTTAATGATGATGGGAAATTACCAGCAAGAGATTGAAGCCTTGAAGAGGCAGTTGAATGAAAGAAGTGAACAAGCCCTTGTTTCCCAACAACAGGGCATATACCTTGAGTTAGCCCTGGAGGCTCCTAACCCGATTGACGCTGAGACTTCATCTATTTCTCAACCAATGGGCCATGGTGAGGCCGCTCTTCAGCCACATTCCCTGCAGGCACCCTTGGTGCAACCAGCACTTTCACCAATGTAGCAGCTACCACTAGCGGAGCCTCCAGCACCTCATGTCACAGCTTCACTTACTCCCTTTATAAAGCATCTTGCACATTTCCATCTGGCGCCAGCAGACCCGGCCATGGTTAATAAATCAATGGTTGAACATCTAATTGAAATGAAGCTGGCTGAGACGTCAAATGGTGATTTCAGCACCTTTGATGTATACAAGGTGCTGTATCCACCGCAGTATGCCGCAAAGAGCCTCCCACCTGGCATCAACAAACAGCCCAAATTTGAAAAGTTCAACGGGCATGGCTCTCCTAAAGAACATATCGCTTACTATATGACAGTAACGGGAGATTTGGCAACATATGAAGCCTACCTGCTAAAATTCTTCTGGTCCTCACTGACAGGCCTGGTGTGATGACCCGGGATCCGAGTACCAGAAAGAAATTGGTGCGACTCGAATCTCGACCCTCCTCCCACGAGCCCAAAGACTCGGAAGGGATAAAGGATGGTGTGAGGGTACGTAAGAAGCTAAAAAAATTACAGAGATAGCACAATGATCAACTAAATAATGATGCAGAAATTAAATAAATAACTAAACTGCTACAAGGTCCAGTACATCTCATGTCCAAATATAAGTACAGTCAACTGAAAGCCGGAGACTCTCCGTCGTCACCCTTTCCCCAGTGGAGCCAGAACCTAGTTCTACTACTCCCTGCTACAAGACAGCACTAGAGGCTCGATTGGCAGACATTCTAGTAGCATCCACAGCGAGAATCGGCTCGAGGTGCCTTCTGTAAAGTCGTCCTACTTTGAGTCAGCAATGCTCCCTAAGTGGTCCCGCATCGTTTCGTCATCGGCATCAACCCCGACAGGCGATTCCGTGCAACCACGCTAGAACTGCACTAGTTTCTAAGTACCATTTGGCAACAACGGTACTATCTTCCCCTGTGTGAATCGGCCAGAACTCCCTTCAAAATAGTTCTTCATCTTTGAGTCTCCAACGATCCAGAGTTGGTCCCACCATCTTTCAACAACACCTCCGCCCAGGGAGCCCATTTTACTGTGACTACGCAAGTCCCAGAAGTTTCTATCCGTCCAGGGCAGACTACAATTTCATCGACCCTGGCACATCCCCTTCCTATCTGTTTTGGATTGATCTGTCTTCTCATAAGTCGTGCCCCTCGACAATATGAAACCAAACCAAGTGGTTTCATCTCGTTCTGACATCGGCACCGGAAGTTCCACCACAGCCATCGCCTCCCTATCCGACTATTTGCCCAGGAACCAGAAGCCGACCATTTCGAAAACCACGACCGGCACGGTGATCTGACGGCATCCAACTTTTGAGGGATCGTAGTGCCCTCTGTCTGCTACGCCCCTGAGTTGGTCTCGTCGCATTTGGAGTTCTACAGCGAGCGTACCAGTTGACGCACTTCGACCACGCCAACCTGTCCGGTGAGACAGAACTGTGTAGGCCATCGACTGCGACCATCCCCACCCTCCAGTGAACTTGGGTCAACGTCAGGATCTCAGAAGCTCTTCGGCATCCATGAGGCGTCGTCCAGGCACTGACAGCACATCATTCGGACGTTGGAGCTGGGCGCACGATAGGGAACAAGCAGGCTTCATCCCGACAAGGCAGTGCAGATCAGCAGTTTGGATTCCCCCACCCCTTGTTCCCCCTTCTTGCATGAGGGTAGTGCATGTAATAATTTACCCATCCCCGTGATCCCCTCCCTGCATGGAGTGTAGTGATTGTATTAGCAGGGATCGACGCTGAGCTACACCGACGTAGTGTGTCCACTGGGTGCGCACGCTCCCTAGCTCGCCCTCGTCTTCAACCGGAGCCGGTCCATCGGACGGGCTAGGTACGTGCAGTTGCCGCTCCAATTTGCTTGCTTAGTATTGGTTCCAACTATGCCCTCGCACTAATAAACCGAACGAACGAATGAAAAGATGAACAAACAAATGAAATAAAGTAGAGTCCCGAAAAGTGCGTCCATAGCTTGCCAGCTAACCTTCCTTGCTACTAACAATGTGGCGGAATATGAGGCACTCCTCATGGGCTTAAGGATGGCTTTGGTGCTCGGGGTCAAGGAGCTCTAGATCATCAGAGATTCCCAGCTCATTCTCCGACAGTCCCTCAGCAAATATCAAACTCGGGATCCGAAATAGAAGTCCTACCAAGATCTGGTAGTCAGGATAGTCCGACAGTTTAGGAAGCTCACTCTTATACACACCCCTAGGGCACAGAATCTTCTTGTCGATGCCTTAGCCTCTTTGGCATCCTCTCTTCCAATTCCCGGTGAAGAATCATCAGCTAATGTCATCGTGCAAAGTATGCACATTCCCTCACATTCAGATCCCTGGTTCCAACAATTCTCTGAGCCTTCTCAGCAAGCCCAATCTATCTCTCATGAGCCTGAAATCGATCTCGAGGATGGAAATCCCTAGTTATTTGATATAAAAAACTATCTTAGGGATTGCTCCTTCCCCGATTATGCTACCGCTCCCGATCGGCGTGCCATTCACCGAGCCACGGAGTATTTTGCCATTATAGGTGGTCTCCTATATTGTAAATCCCTCAGTGGAATTTATCTCCGCTACCTTGATGAGACTGAATCTCGAGCTATTGTCGAAGCTGCTCACTCCAGCGAATGCGGAGGCCATGTAAATGGTCACGTGCTTACTCAGAAACTCCTTCGGTAATATTATTGGCCCACAATGAACGAGGATTGTGCTACCTATGTCCGCCACTACGTTAAATGTCAACTTTACGTGGATAAGGTCCACGCTCCCTCATCCTCACTCCACCCACTCATAGCTCCTTGGCCTTTCGCCATGTGGGCATTTGACGTAGTCGGTCCCCTGGAAGATAGAACTGGAGAAATCTGAAGAAAGTCCTTCATCCTCACCGCTACGGAATACTTCACGAAATGGGCAGAAGCTGAGGTGTTCACGGAAGTCAAGGCATCAGTAGTGGTGAAGTTCATCAAGCGCAACATCCTTGCAAGGTTCGGCGTTCCCCGTGACATCGTCACCAACAACGGACCGCAATTCACATCCCAGGAACTCCGTGACATGTGTGGTAAATATGGCATTAATTTACATCATTCATCTCCATACTACCCACAAGGAAACGGACAAGCTGAAGCTACAAACAAAACTCTCATTAGAATCATGACTTGAGTACGTATGAAGGTCATTTAGATTACAAATTCCATGCATGTGAACAATTATATGTTATTGGTTTTGTTATTATCAAAATCACTGGGATATGTATAACATCTCGAGCCGGGCCTTCCAATGGCAGACCAAATAGATATGCCATCAAGTGTTGGTCATGTCAAAATTGGGCCAACTCATAAATGAATTCCTTCAAGTGCCCAAAGGGGTCACTGACTCCAGCATAACGGTGATATGCGGGAATTTGTGATGGAGGCGGGAGCCGAAGATTTTGAAATGCGAATGGAACACTTAAGGAGGATTTTGGATCAATTCGACGTTGGAGTTCATCAAGCTTGCGTTGGGCTTGAACAATCATCTCCTGAGTAGGGAGAGATTGAGAAGAATATGGGCCAGCCTGAGCAAGAGGTTACGAATTTGGACCATGATGATAATGTGCCGGATGAGAGGATCCGGGTTGAGAAGAAGAGAAGCCCATTCCAAGAGTGGAAGGATATGCGGGCCTAGAAGAGACGTTGGCATAAGGACCCATTGGGTCAGCAGTAACATGGGCAGAAGGAGCAGGCCCATTAGGGTGAAATTGGCCATTAGAAATTGGGCCAGCAATATATTAAGGATAATAAAGAGGCCCATGAAGGAAAGAGGGCCCATTATGAGAAGAAGGCTCATTAGAAAAATTAGGCCCATTACGAGAAGAAGGCGCATGAAGGTGATTTGCAATGAGTTTTTGGGCCTGGACTGGGTCCATTTGGCTAATAAAGGTGAAAACATTGGCTTGCCCCTCGGATGGGTCAGAGGGGCCATGGTAAGATGGGCCCGTGTGGGAAGAGGATTCCACGCGAGAATAAGAAGAAAATTGAGAGGAAGAAGGGTACAAGTGGTTGGAATGATACTCCATGAGGGCAAATGAAGACTTAATATAAGAATATCAAGGAGAGTATAGGTGGGGAAGCAAGGGCTTACTGGGCTTGAGAAGAAGAGGGCTGGCCTACTAATGCAAAGACCAAGGGAAGAAAGACCTAGGACAATGGACTAGACAATGGACACACAAAATGGGCTAATCTAAATGGGCCTAACAACAAAAGAACATGTGGATCATGCACAAAATACCATTAATGGGCCTGGACAAGTCTAAACGACACAAACAATGTGAGAGTTTTCACCCAAGTCAAGCAAGTTAATATGATGGGAAATATTTTTTTTTCAAAAGTTTTGATGAGCCTTTTAATGTGTTGATTTAAGCATAATTCACTCAAGATAGGTACGATCCACCACACTTTGATGATTATATGTCTAACATCATTTGTGGTCATTGTACTTTTCATGGGGCACACGCCTCGACTTCTGTCATTCCACCATGACGGTCAGCCGGTAGCCTCAACATTCGGCCATACACCGCAAGGGCCGGCCGAATATGATTTCAAGCCAACGCGCCTCTTTGGGGCAAATCCAGCAACTTCAGATCAAGACGCCTCACCGAGGTGGGTGCCCAGCAACTCCAGACCAAGACACCTCGCCGAGGCAGGTCCCCAGCAATCGTAGATCGAGACGCCTTGCCGAGGCAGGTCTCTAGCAATCTCAGATCAAGGTGCCTCACCGAGACAGGTCTCCAGCAACTCCAGATCAAGACGCCTCGCCGAGGCAGGTCTCCGACAACTTCAAACTAAGATGCCTCGCCGAGGCGGATCTCCAATGACCTCAGATCAAGATGCCTCGTCGAGGCCGATCTCCAGCAATTTTAGGCCAAGATGTCTCACCGAGGCAGGTCACTAGCAACCTCAGACCAAGATGCCTCACCGAGGCGGATCTCCAGCAACTTTAGACAAAAATGTCTCGTCGAGGCGGATCTACAGCAACCCCAGGCCGACATGCTTCCCTGAGGCAGGCCCTGAGCAACAGTCGGTCAACACGCCTTATCAAGGCCGACCTCTAACAACACCAGGTCAATGGCCCTTGCCAGGGCAGACCTCCAACAACACCAGGTCAACGGCCCTTTCCAAGGCCGACCCTCAGCAACACCCGATCAACGCGCCTCACCAAGGTTGATCTCCAGTAACACCAGGCCGACACATGTAGGTGTGCCAGGTCTTCATCACCGATGGACTAAGTACGCCTCATCGAGACAAGTCCACGACACAACTCCAGCCACAACACCTCAAAGGTGTGACAAGTCCACAATATAAGGCGGTCAAAGCTCAGCATGGCCTATGCACCCCTACAGGCGGTCAACAAATGATGCCAGCATTCCCCAAGAAAAATCGACCACTACAGTAATGGTGGGCCGCTAACAGCCAAGCCTAGGCTTCACCATAAAGCCCTAGTTAGAGTGGCGATCATCTCATCGCCAATCAACAATCCCAGAAGTTGAGGGATAGGTGGCCCTCTGATTCCCAAGATAGGGAAGTCTCGAACCCCCTACGCCGCATTGTCGGCCACTGCTAGGCTCACTGGGGATCAGGCCAAGGAGTGAAAAATACTCATGGCACTCCTTGACATAGACAAGGTGGAAAACCTAAGAAAACATAAGGAGCCCGTGAAAGAGCAACAGGGATGGCAGCAGGTCCCTGCAAAGAGCAAGAAGGAGAGGGCACCTCGCCCGAAACTGGGGGCACATGTGCGTGGCATCACACCACGACCTGCTCCACTAGTAGCAGCACCAGTGTGGACCACTCCACCTGCAGTTATCAGAATACCCACTCACAATTGGAGGAGGCAAACTCCGCTGCCAACAGTGAAGGAAGTGAGCCCCGGGGCTCGAAGGCTACAAAACTTTATAGACGGGATGGATGATTATGTGCAGCCCGAATTAAAGCCTTTGCTGATACGGGACCACGTCCCATGGCAAGAACTGGAGCAGTTGTCGCTCGCGCAGAAAGAGCAGGCCGATACGGCATCCGACAAAGAAGGTAGTCTGTTCTGGGGGCAGGCGCCTGCTGAAGTGAAAAAGAAAAAGAAATAAAAGAAGAAGAAAAGAAAGCCCACTAAGGCCGAAAAAGTGCAGATTGTCTCCTACAACACCTTGTCAGCCCTCTTCAATCTTCCCAGTGAAGAGGACGAAGAAGAAATTTGCTTCACACCCCCTGCCAAGGAAGGCAAGGCCGAAGCTGCAACTGCTGCACATGCAACCCGGTCGGGTCGAAAATGGGGGCGCGCGGCCACCGCCCAACCATGACATCATATTCAGGGGAGAGCAGCCCTACAAGACACCTTCCCCAGAGGTTAGGGGAGTCCAGATCCCTCCTCCGTCAGGCCTATATAACAAGAGTGTGGGCAAGACAGTCCCCTCCTTTCTTGAATTCGTGAAGATGTCCAAGGGGAAGCAACCATGTCAGGAGGCCAACCCTACACCTGGGAGTGTTCACCCGCAACCTTTACAGTCTTCCGAAGCCCTGGATGCAGACAAAGCTTGCCCTGCAGCAGCCGATGAAGGGCAACAAGTGTCCAACGCCAATCAAAAAGGTGCCGAATCTGAGCCTGATGAGGCAGGTCCATCAGGGGCCGCAGTTCAGGGTTCTCCCAAGCCCAGATGGGCAGAAGAGATGAAGCTTTCCAATGTCCGAGCTGGGAGCTGAATAATGAAGCTGCTCAAGAAGCTCCCTACTAGATTTACAATCTGGGAGATCCTCTCTTTGAGTGAAGAGACCTGACAGGCCATCATCACTGCCTTGCAGACGCATGCTCGCTTCGAGACCTGCTTGACTGAAGCACTACCAGAAGCCAGCATGACCTTCACTCAAGAAGACATGCAGCTCCCCACTATCAGCCATAACAGGCCGCTGTACATGAAGGGGTGGCAACTGTGTATTATCTGGTGTGTTGCATATTCGAGTCTGTGCAGGTTTCCTGCCTTGGCCACATAAAGTCCGTGCAGGTTTCCTGCCTTGGCCACATAAAGTCCGTGCAGGTTTCTTACCTTGGGACACACTAAGTCCGTGCAGGTTGTAAGTCCTTGCATAGTCCTTGCACATTGTTACCCATAGCGATAACAAGGTACGTGCATACATAGTCCGTGCATTATGTCTTAAATCAAAGTCCGCACACGTTTTTGTTTATTTCTCAAGTCCGTACATGTTCTGGACTTAGAAAAATCTTGCTCGGTGTATAGCTATTGAGTCATTGAGGGTCCGTGGCAGTTGCACAATGCATTTATAAGTCTGTGCATATTTCCCCTTATTACAAACAAAGCCCGTGCACGTTCTGCTCAAATAAAGTCCATGTATACTTTTCCAACAAAGTCCGTGCATGTGGTTCCTTCAATAAAGTCTGTGCATATTTCCATTCATGCATATATAGTCCGTGCACATTCTTTTCATGTGAAGTCCGTGCACGTTTCGTTTTACATCTCTCATATAAAGTTCGTGCTTGTTGCACGCCTACATCTCAAGTCCGTGCACATTTTTCTCATAAGAAGTCCGTGCACATTTCTCAGACATGCAAACCAAGTCCTTGCACGTTTCTTATCAACCAAGTTCATGCACTTTCCCCAAACTAAATTCGTGCATATTTTTCGATAGAACACCAAAGTCCATGCATCTTTCTTCTTTAGAACAAAACAAAGTCCTTACACATTTACATGCCAAGTGCATATTGAGAGTCTGTGTATGTTTGGCTTCTTGCTTATTAAGTCCCTACACATCTTAAGTCCATGCATGTTTCTTTTGGCGTCTCTTCCTTCTGTCCAACTATTTTGACCTGACTATGCGTCTGATACTCTGACAGGACAGTGGCAAATAGAACTTAAGGAAGGCACATGATCCAAGAATGTAGGATGTGCCATGGTCGTGCCACATGGATAGCAAAAGAGTCGAGATTCTGACACATGGCAAGGGTCTCCTGAACCTTCCAGGCGGAGTGTTTTCTCCACATGCCTAGGGCATGAGCACGCATCTTCGGACAGAGGGAGTATTTAAGGGATCCTTCTGCAACTTAAGAAGCAATATATCTCTTCGACAGAAACTAAGAAGGATCATCGGAGAGAGCAGAAGAAGAGCAGCAGAGCAGAAAAGAAGAGAGTTAGAAAGAGAGAAGAGTGAGCAACAGAGAAGAAGGAAGAAGGTTTTGTGCACGAAGTATGATGAGGTTCAAACAAACAATAGTGACTTAATCAGCATGGTTAAGAGATTGGAAAATAAATCAAATGCATAGAGATTAATATAGTGTTAGCATCATCAAAACAACAGGGAAAAACACAACACGTGTTTTCGTCGGTTGGGATGGGCTGCTCGACTGTGGTCATCAGGGCAGTGTAGAGGGCTTGTATGTGTTTCCCTTGGTTCACCATCTTCTGGTTTTGGTCACCGTTGTTGTGCTGTACTAGCATTCTTACTTTGTTGCTTTCGTGTTGTTGTTCTTATTGCTTTCCTTTACTGTTGTTCCTTCTGTCGTTGCACTTCTGTTACAGCTTTTGTTGTGGTGGGGACCCGCGGGACCCCTACTGAGCCAATGAGATGAGGCTCACCCCCTACTTTTCAGGTGCGGTGTTCCCCTCGGAGCGGAGTGTGCTAGTCGGAGGTTCTTTAGTTGCCAGCTCGCCAGGCTGAGCATTCACTCGGCATTGGGTACGTTCTTTTTCTTGTTGACTATACTTGTGGACTAGATTCTGTAGTTATTTAATTGCTATAAAATATAATTTTATTCTTGTCAGAACTGTACATTAATTTTGTAGATTTACTTTATTGTTATGGTTTAGAATTTTAATGTATATCCACACCAACCCTTTAACCCTTCCGGGCCTCCTGGCCCATGGGTGGCAGTTTAGGATCCTAATGCTATCGGGTCATTCTTGGTATCCGGATCTTGGGTCGTTACAAATGGTATCAGAGCATGGTTATGGAAATGCATGGGAATTTGAGATGATGCAGTGATTGTGAGTCCAGATAGTCCAATACAGTCGACAGCTGGCTTAGGGTATTTTGTTTTATTCACCCCACCCCTATCACTTTCTACGTTTATGTTAAGGGTTAGTTGGCACTGAGGAGGCGAGTTCAAGCTTTGTCAGGAGTGCCGACGGGGGCTCATGTGGAGCCGTGTAGGGAGGAGCAGAGTGGTGAGTTCTTTCCTCCGGAGTTGCGGCCCTTGTGTGCTGGTTTAGGCCGAGTTTTGTGCCGGCATGTAATGGTTCTTCGTGTGGTAGGTGAGTCAGTGCCGTGGTCAGGAGGTTGGTGAGGGTAGTTTGTTGTGTGGCGGTCATGGACGTCTCTTGCGAGGGTTTTTACGGGTTTACCTACTAACGTTTGAAGGCCAGTCGGATCATGGTGCAGCAAGATCGTAGTTTGATGCGTTGGAATGGGCGTTTCGGTCTATGGAGTGTGCCGAGGATGAAGAGGTTACAGAGGCGAGTTATTGGTTGCTGGGTCCAGCCTTGCCATTGTGGGCCGCCGAGTGGGAATCAATTTTTCAATCAAATGGCTAGGTGGTTCATAAGGAGTGGGGCTGGCAGGAGGCACTAGGAGTAGGAGGAGTAGGTGTCCATTGTATCTTTTTAGCATCCAGTGGTTCGGCCACTATAGCTTGGTGTGAGTGAATAGCTAGGAATGTGTTTGAGCTATGGCAGGTTTCTCATAGACGGGCTGTGGACCGTAGGTGGGGCCGAGCTGGAGTGTTTTCTGATGAGTCAGATTGGTCTTGTTGCTCGCGAGTGCCCATGGCGGCCACCCCAGTTCTAGCCATTTTTGCCTCATTCCATTTGCCTGGCGAGTTAAGGCTCCCGACGTGCGCGAGGCACTTGGCCAGGTGGAGTTGTTGTGCTCACTTAGTGGAAGGTGCATGTGAATTTTCAGTCATTGTTTGTGGCACTTGTGTTTAATTCTGCTATTTTCGTGTTACAATTGTGCTTCCTTATGCTTGTGTCCTTCCCAAGGTGTGTTTGGGAGTCCCTGAAAACATCTTGTCCATTGGCAGTGGAACTGCCTATGAGGGTCATGTGGTTGTCCCTCGTCGTGCCTTGGTGCGTAGGTGTTGGCAGGTCATGTTGGATCGAGCGAGTAGAGTCACCGGCCATGATTGGGTGTCGTGTTGTAGGGCTGGTGTGGGGTCTCTCCAGGTGCCCTGCTGTTTAAGACCTGCATTGGTAGGTGGATGGTCTTGGCAGATGCCAGGTTTTCCTCTATTTTGTGACTTGGTCAGTGCAGAGTTGCATAGTGGAAGCATGGTGGGTTGGTAACCCATGGGCTCTAGGATTGATTTTATAGTGGATTGTGTGTGCTTCTTGATGAGGGTGTTCTAGAGGTCTTGGAGTTGGTCGTAAGGTGTTGCTCTTGGGTGAAGAACTGTGTGGGCCGTGTGAACGGCCTTGATTACTATGCGTGGGCGGTGGTGTCGTGTTGAATGGTGCCAGTAGCATGGAGAACTGGGAAGTTCAGTGGTGAGAATGGTTGGTTAAAGTTGTCTATTGCGCCAATTTTTCCCTTGGATCGTGTCGCATGGCTGAGGGTGGAGCCACTTAGTGATTGATATTGCGACAAGTCATGGCCTTTTGGGCCGGTTGTTTGGTGCTGGCATTCTGTGCTCAGGAGTAAGCTTGGGGATTGGCTGACCTTGGTCGGTATGGATGTTCCAGATGTGGATCCGCAAAGTGAGGAGAGTTAGCATTGGCATTGAGATCCCGTGTGAATGTCGTGTTGTGTAGTAGAGGAAGTTGCTGGAATTGTTAAGCACCTAGATGAGAGGAGGTCTATTGTGCCGGTTGTTAGGCAGATGTGAGGTTTGAGATCGATTGAGAGTGGTGGCATTTATGGATGGAGTGCTTGTCTGAGGCAAGACTCGAGGAAGTTTGGAGTAGGGTGTATTCTGGTGGTGCCGGGGTCCATACGTAGTGTTCCCTTGGCTTGGAGGGAGCTGTGGAAGGGATTGATGGACGTGTGTAGGTGTGGAGAGCTGGTTTCCGTGCATGGTGGCTCCTGGTTGGCGAAGCCCTGGCAGTTATTCGTAAGGTGCCCTTAGTGTTGTTGGTGTCTAGGGGAGCATGGGTTTTGGGAACCGGTGTTGGCCGGTGAGTGTTGTGGTGTTCGGCTTGAGAGTGTGTGTCGCTGGCGGTGCTGAGCTAATGGAAGAGTGTGACTAGTGTGCTTGGTGGCGAGGTTCCCGCCTGAGGATGAGATGTGAGGTGCTTCATGTATGGAGTGCTTGATGTCCTGTAGCTAGAGAAGTTGTCGACCCGAGTAGGTGCTAATTGTGGCCTTCTTGTTGAGGATCATGTGGTTCTCGGCACGCGGAGTGTGTTGGGTGTGTTGTGTCCTTGGAAGTTTCGAGGAGGCTGAGGTAATGCTAGATTTGTTAGTTCTTGTACCCCGGTCGGTGCGGGGTCGGGTGTGAATTGGTGTCTTGGAGCGAGAGGGCTCCTGAGGGTGTGCTGGTCCGGCGGTGTCCCTCAGTGTTGGGTGTGTGGTTTGTAGCATGGTGGTGTTGTGACCATGGAGTCCTTTCCATGGGTGAGTCCTTCCTTCTAAAGTCCGTGCTCCATCCTAAATTTCGAGGATGAAATTTTAATAAGGAGTGGGGGGCTGTATGTGATGACCCAGATCCCGGATACCAGATATACCCGATAGGACTATCGAATATACCTGATACCACTTGGAACCCGTGAGGCCTCCCAAGTGGATAATGGAGAACAATAGAGATTTGGGTAGTAATATATTGGCTTTCATTGTAATTAGGGTACTCAGTCAAACAACAACAGCAAGTCAATGTGAAAGAAATTGGAGCACGTTCAACCTTATACACCCAAAAGTTCGCAATCGACTAAAAGCTGAATAGTTAGAAAAATTGGTTTACTGCCACTACAACATGAGATTAAGAATAAAGAACATGAAGTTGAGACAATAGCTGCGAGACAAATGCGTTGCAAAGGATACAACTCCAGAAATTGATGTGGACGCATTATTTGATGATGATAATCCCTTGCAGTCTTGGGTTAAGATACGAGAGTAGGTTGATAAGCTCGTTTTTGATGTTGATGACAGAACATGGGCAGAGGGCATATTAGATGAAGTGAGCCAAGAGATCCAAATTTCAGAAGACCAACAAAGAGGGCCAAAGAGACTCGTGCACCAGAGAGCGCCAGTGCCTTTGTTTGCTGACGACACCGAGCAGCAGCCCGAGTTTGAGCCAACTAAACACTTAGAATCAGATAGCAAGTCAATCACTCATAGAATGGTTAAGCCATCTCCATCCTTAAAAGCAAGTACATCAGTGCATGAGATAACTGAGAGGAATAGTGTTGCTGCTCGAGAGGACTCGACAATTAAGCAATTAAAGCAAATTTATGTGAGACACATGCTAGGGGAAAAGGATTCCTTTCAAAGATGAATGGAATTATCACACCAAAAGAGAAAAACAGAGCCAAAGGCTAGAAGGCGATTGGTTTCTTATGGTTCTGATGATGATGATGATGATGCACCAAGTGATGATCCCAGTTCAGTTGCAGGTGCTAGTACTGGCGATGGCACATATGCACCTACTTCATCCTTCCACATTGACACAGACAGAGGATATAGTCATAGTGAAGGACGATGTGATTCACAGAGTCAATATGGACATCCAACAGGTTATGGAGGTGGCCAACAGGAAGCGGGCATATATGAGTGGGATCATCATCCAGAATTTCAATTCTATCCAGTTCCACCCAATAGCAGTTATGGGTTAGCATCCTCTTCTCATCCTCAAGGTTCCGCTTCTTATGCTAATTCTGGATTTCAATCAAACCAACAACCTTATACTCCAAGAAAGATCCAAAGAGGGATGCAGGACTTGGCTACATCATTATTTGGTTACAGTGAATATATAGAATACATGCAACTTTTTTTATGGGTATCAACATCAGAAGTCAGACGACGAGGAAAAAAGTTCTTCTAGCTTTTATCGAGCCTCGTGTCAGTGGCTCAGTAGGGGTCACACGGATCCCTATTGAAAAATAACACAGTAACATGCTAAAACAACAGGTAGTAGTAAAGTAGGAAAACTAAACTGCAAAGCTGTAAAAGAAAGCCAAAATGGAAGGAGTAGAATAGCTAAAAGAAAAGGGAAAAGTCGACAAGCACGGCCGCTGAACTAACCTCGGCTCCCATGCTACTCCAAACAATAACAGAAAGGCAACCCTTGAACTCGAAGGCTCAGGAGTTACCGATTTGTCGAACAAGCATGCGGCCTAAGACAAAGGCCCATGAGACCAAACAACAAGCCTAGAAAAGACCTAGATAGACATAGACGCCGACTCTAAAGCACACATGACTCGATTATCGTACACACTTTCCTAGACACAATCACACATGACTGGAACGCCGTGCACAGAACAGGACACTGACCTCAGGCAAGGCCAAGAGAGGGCTAACCGGGAAAGGTCATGACACCCGCGAAACGCGAGAGTCACGAGCCACGTGATGGAAGCTCCTCCTCACTCGAAGAACAGCCAGCTGCATCCACTGACGTCTTACATGCACCTCAAGTACCTCTCTACGGATGCCCGAAATGACTAAGACCGAGGTACACGCTGAACCAGAATAGGAACTACAGTAACGAGTGACTTGTCAAGGTCACGCCCATTGGCATAAGTCCTAACTCCCCGGAGCACGTGTGCACACCTTGGCTCATTGCCTAGAGTCAGGCCTCTAGCTAGTATTCCCCTCTGTAGGATGCTACGGTTGGACCAGGGCCCACGAAACTAGCTTAAAAATCGTATCTCGGGAACTGCCATACCATCACTCCCAGGTGGGCCGACACGTCGCAACGTGCCGTCAGGCTGCAACTAGTGGAGGCTCACTAGACACAGACTCCAAAACACGAGTGCTGGAGTGCAGACAGGCAAGAAAGCACATTAGCACGTACTACGAAGCACGAAGGTAGTACACCAATTGTCGACAGACTCAAGACAAGGTGACTAGACCTGAAACTATAATGATCCCCGAGTCTCACGACTCGAAGTCAAGATCGTCGCACAAAGTGGAACGAGCCTCCAATCAGTCTACTCCAAAGTCAGAGGAAATGACACAACAATAGGAAGCGACTCACGGAGACCTGAGGGAACACCAAGAACCCTCAGCACACTTGAACACATAAATCGAGATAAGATAATACCTCCAGGTGTCCAGAACCACTATCTTGGGCTAGACAGAACTGTCGAGACACGCACGTAGGGAGGGGCGCTAAGCCGACGAGGCGGGATAGGGGAGAGCTTAAAAGAAACCAAACCGGTGAGCGATGCCGGTTCTGTCTGCCTTTAGGAACGGGGAATAGGCAGTCGGGGATTTTACTGCTGCAGCCACTCATGATTTTTATCGGGGACAAAACCAGTGGGAGGGTCTTCGTAACTGGGTCAGGATGACGCCTGATTTTTACAGAATTCTCCGGTCGCTAGATCCAGTCGGGGGCTGGCCGCAAGCAAGGCCCTGGGTTTCTGGTTCCGTCAGTAGAGGAACTCAGCAGCAGGAAGAAGAGGCCACCACGAGCGCTGCCAGACTTGGATTTGAGCGAGGCTAGAGTCGTTGGAGCCATTGTCGAGTCCTCTTCAAAATGGCACTGGTGGGAATGCCGGCGGTGATCGGAGACGACCGGAGCAGCCAGAAAGGTGGGTGGGGGTCTATTTAGTCCAGGAACTATCAGAACAGAGTACTTGAGGGAGAAAATTAAGAAAACACTCTTCCAAATACTGAACGGGATGTCGCCTTTTGTTGATGGACGCTGTCTGGTTGTAGTAGCTCTCGACCAAGCGGCGCCTTCAGAAGCTATGGGATGTGACCATGGGAGCTCAATTAAGTCGCCTCAGGTCACTAGCAGGTCCTAATCTGCATAGTACAATAGCAACTGGATGTAGGCGCCACGACTACTCCCGAAGTCCAATCGAGATGGCACTAAGTCGAGGATGACCGTGGATGAGTCTTCTTCGACCAGCAATCTGGGGGAGCTCCAGACGATGTCGTAGAAGGGAGAAGGAACCCGTTGAGTGAGGGGGGGTCAGGGCAGACTGATAGGAAGTAGAATCGCGCGCCAGGAGGAAGAAAATGAGAACTCTTGATGCTGAGATTGAAACATCGCTCCGCTTCTTGGGGATGAAAGAAGACTGGTAGAGGATGTTTCCACCCAAGTTTGAGGCCCAGATTCGCTAAGGAGAAACCGTGGTCGAATGTTCTCTGAGGCTCTGGTTGGCTGCCTGGGTGGCTTTGCACAGTCGAGGAAGAATTGCTGCCACGATCATCTTGGAGCTCGGATGATGACGAAACCACCACACCTGGAAAGCTCTCTGGAAGAACTTTCCAGTGGTATATGATTTGCCACTATATGGTTCTGGGAAGGCTCAGAGACAACTTTCCAGATCTATCTGTGAACTGGATAGGGTCTGCAACTTGTTGATGAGAAATGGAGTAGGAGGGGGGTGAAATGGGGGTGGTTGAGTGTGGGGACGCGTGGGAGGTACCGACGGGACGGGCTCGACGCGAGGATCGCGTCAGTACCCTTCTTCCCTCGGATCGTGGAGCATGGAGACGTGTGCGAGTGAAAAGACGGCGTGGCCCCTGTCGCCCAGTCTGCACCGATTCGCGATCTTCGCCGCGCAAGAGGCAGGAGAACGGACTCCTCATCTCGCCAGGAATCCGTTGATGCCCTCTGCATCGCCATCCGTCGCCATCTTCCTCATTTTCTATGCATTTCTTATTTTGGGTGATTTTAGGGTTAATTCTCAGTTTACGTGCCCCTCTCGATTTCTGGTCCAGACGACCGTTGATCAAAGCCAGAGAGGTATCGTTGGATTGGTCGCGTCGCGAGGATCGCATTGACGCCCACCTTTTCTCGATTTGCAGAGCATGGAGTCGAGTCGGGCCGGGAGACGCTGCGTCGCCCTCTCGCCGGATCGGCACCGAAACACCGTGTTCGTCGTCATCCAGGTAGGGGGATGGATCCCATACTTCATTAGGACATCGTCGGTACCACTTGCGCCGTGGTCCAACACCCTCTGCATCATTTTTTGTGCATGTTCCTATTTAGTTCAATTTTTATCTTTTAAATGTTGAAATTATCGTTTAAATGTTGAATTTATATCCATGTGCATTGTATTTTAATTCTAGTGGCATGCGTAGGCTTGAATGGTCGGTATGGGTTGGTAGGTTGAATTGGTTTTGTATTCCGCCGCATCCCCCGTCGATTACGATCGATCGGGAAGGGGTTTCGAATCCGAACTCCGGAGTCACAAAACCCAGGTGACATAACGCGCCAACCCCGGTGCATTATGGTCATTTAACGCATCCCTAGAGGTGCGTTATATCGTCCGTTAATTGAGGAGTTTTCTGTGGATTTTCATGTTCGGGTGACTTTAACGTGCCTCACCTGGTGCGTTATAGTCCCTGTGTGTTGAGTTAAAGGTCTGTTGCCTTTAACGCCCCTGTCCCTGTGCATTAAGTTCATATGACTCCCCTGTTAAGGTGCGTTATATCCCGTGTTTCCTGTGGATTCTGGTCATTCTGGAAGGCATAACGGCCCATAGGAGGTGCGTCATGTGCACTATAACGCCCCCCCTTGGTCCATTATATCCCCTGTCAGTTGTGTTATATGCCTATTGACTTTAACGCCCTTGATCCAGTGCATTGTAGTCCTACAGCGCGCCTACCTTGGTGCATTATAGTTCTGTTTACCTGTGAATTTTCTGAGTTCTGTCGAGCATAACAGTCCTGACCTCTCCCAGGTGGGCCGACACTAAGGTCGCTGGGCTACATCTAGTGGCTCCATCACGAGGAAAGAGAGAGTAATTCCACTGGGACTAAAAGATGTATTTTTATTCATAAAATAACTTAAACTGGGCGAAAAATACATTAGAATAACCATTCATTACTCTTGGGATAGCAGAGAGCATAACGGATCAGGGCTGCCCCACTATGGTACATAACGGATCAGTCTTGAACCGTCACATGCATAACGGATCTCATGGGGTGCGTTATACTGACATGACGCGCCTCCCCCAGCCGTCATCTCCACGTATATAATCCCATGTTCAAAGGTCATGGCAGATCATTGGGGGTGTGTTATATTGACATGGCGCACCTCCCCTAGTCCGCTATAACTACCCGAACATCTTTTTTTATATAAATTAACTACTCAGAAACTATGGCGATCGACTAGGGGTGCGTTAAAGTCACCCGAACGTGGAAAATCCATAGGAAACTCTGACCATAACGGTCACTCGAGGGTGCGTTATGCTAACGACCTTCCTATAGAAAACGTGAGCATAACGGACCTATGGCGGTCTGCTATGTGACTATAACACGCTAATGGTGGTGCGTTAAGCTCATGGCGGTCACTGGCACGACCGCCATGTGAGCTGGGTGACGTGCGGGTTATGTTTGAAACCGCGCCGTCCCCCGGTCGATAGAATCGACGGGTTTTGATTACAGAACTTGAAAAAAACTAAAAACCTGTCAAGTCCAGCATGCATACAAGCCCACAGAAGCTAAAGAATACAATTAAAACGCATATAAATGATTAAAATCATAAATTAACACATTTTAGGGTAAAACTTAAAAATAGATGTAACTAGGCTAAACGGTCGTGCATGGGCGTGCATGTGGCATGGAAATGTTACTAGCGAGGTGGTGATCCATCCCCCTACCTCGATTGTCCCGAAATCAGCATTCCGGCTGCATGCGGGCGAAGAAGGAACCGCGGCCTACTCGCTCCGTCTCGCTCCACCGTCCCTCGAACCACGTGATGGAGGGCGCCAGCACGTTCCTCTTGTCGCACTGGTTCTGGCAGTACCTTCCGCCTCGCAGTCCGGCCCTAAAATGATCGAACCGAGAAGGAGAGAGAAAGAGAGGGCGTGTGGGAGAGAGAGAGTGAGAGAGGTTTCGAGAGAGAGAGAGAGTGAACGTGTCACGCCCCGAGCCAGCGGAAGATAGAACCCGGATGTGGCGTGACGATGTCTATTATCAATCATGTCAATCAGCCCAGGTGGGCCGACACTAAGGTCGCTGGGCTACGACTAGTGGCTCCATCACGAGGAAAGAGAAAGTAACTCTACTGAGACATAAAGATATATTTTTAATTCATAAAATAACTTAAACATAGCGGAGAATGCATTAGAACAATGATTTACTACTTTTAGCATAGCAGAGAGCATAACGGATCAGTTCTGCCCCGTTACATAACATAACGGATTAGCTCTGCCCCGTCATATAAAATAATGGATTAGGTGAGGGGCGTTAAGGTAGCATAACACGCCTCCACTAGTCCATCATATCCATACGATCTACTTCCAGTTACACCGATCATAACGGATCAGGCATAGTGCGTTATGTAACATAATGCGCCACTACTAGTCCGCTATGGCCACCCGAGTTATTTTTATAAAACTTAAAGACCCAGAGAACATAACAGATAGAGGGCGGTCCGTTAAGGTCACCGGAACGTGAAAAATTCACAGTTTTCCATAACTATGACGGTCATACATGGGGGCGTTATACTAACGACTTAACTAATGTATGCATGAGCATAACGGACTGGGTGTGGTTCGTTAAAGAAGTATAACGCGCCAGGTGAGGTGCGTTATACACATAACGGTCACTTGCATGACCGCTATGTGAGCTGGGTAGCGAGCGGGTTCGGTTTGAAACCGAGCCACCCCCAGGTCGTCCGAAATCGACAGGATTCGCTACAAAAATCTGTAACCTGCCTTCCCCAGCATCCATACCACTTGATAAGAGCTAAAAAACATAAATACAATGCCCATAGATGATTAAAAATATTAATTATCTCAATTTTAGGAAAAACTAAAAATAGACATTAACTAGGCTAAACGGCCATGGATCGGCATGCATGCGGTGTCAAAGCGTTCCTAGCGCGGAGACGGTCCCATCCCCCTACCTCGTTCGCACCGAATCGGTCGTTCCGGCCGCAAGCACGCGAAGTGGAGGCCACGCCCCTCTCGCCCCCTCCCGTCCAACCGTCTCACAAACTGCGGAATGGAGGGCGTCAATGTGATCCCCTCGCCGCGCTGGTTCCAACGGTGTCCCTCGCGCCTCGGTCGGGCCCTAAAAATGGGAAACCGAGAAGGAGATAGAAAGAGAGAGACGTTGGGAGAGAGAGGGTGAGAGAGAGAGAGAAATCAGGAGAGAGAGAGATAACGAGAGAGTGAGAGAGGGTTTGGTGGGTGGGGGGTTTAAGGTTAAATTTTTTTTATATATATTATTTTTTAAAAAAACCTTATTTTATGCACGGACTTGTTTAAGACATCCACTGACTTGGAAAGTGAGTCGTGCAGCAAGTGCACAGACCATGCACGGACTTTAAGCATGCGAGACGGTGGAATGTGCATGGACTTCATGTGTGTGCACGGAGTTAGAGAGTATACACTGGTGGGATGTGCACGGACTTGCAACCCCTTAATAAAAATGTATGCTCAGACTTTCAAAGCAGGCATGCTGCATATGCTCGGACATGCAAATACTTGCAATAGTGCATGCTCTGACTTGGACTTAGCTTAAGGCTTTACTTGCAAAGACTGCTACAGTGTATGCTCTGACCATGTACCGACTTTGCCTTGAAAGCGTGCAACATGCTCGGACTTGCATCGAGCATGTACACTATTTTTTTTATATAAACGAGATCGATACTTACCCTTGAGGGAGTGCACAATTTGTGCTAAATCCACCAACAGTAATCGGCCCTACTTTTTATTAATAATGAATAGATCACATACATAAACCTCGGGGTATACCCTTGCAGAAAGAGTAAAAGAAAAAAGAACACCCCAGTTGGAAGCCACCAGCGTCGACGCACCCGCCAATAGGCAGCCTGCGTCGACGCATCCACCCCCTGGTGGAAGCCGCCTACGTTGACACCTCCTGCATGAAACACGACAGTGTGGACCCTGCGTAGACGCCGTGGCACCTGCGTCGCTGCCTGCGTCAACGCATCAACCTCCCTACTGGAAGCCGCCTGCGTCGACGTCACCTGCGTCGATGCCGCCTACATGGAACACCTGCGTGGACGCATATACTGCCTGCGCCGACGTCGTGCCGCCTGCGTCGACGCCGACCCTATGTTGCCTTGGCTCGCCTACTGCGTCGACGGCCCCTGCCCGTCTTCTTGCCACTCCTGGCCCGTCTATTGCGTCGATGGCGCCCTGCCTACGTCGACGCCTCCACCCAATCCTCATCATCTTCTTCTCTTTATATTATTCTATAAATAAGACTAGTATAAACAAGCCCTATATTCTCAATTCCTCCAACTAGGAAGACCAGCTGCATCCACGGTGGCATAGCCACGAGCTTTGCTTGGAAGGTCTCTCCAGTTGCTGTATTCCCTATTAGATTTGTGGAAACATGCTGATGAAGCAAGCACATCTGCTACCAAATTACCTTGTCTTTGTATGTGCTGAATCTTCCATCCATTATTAGTAATGGTATTAATGATTTCATCCCACCACTTATATATCCTCCATGGAGGCTTATCATGGGAGTGGATCAAATTGACTAGCACGGACTTGTTTATACACGAAGGGAAGTAGGCACTATTTATGCACGGACTTGGGTTAAGGGATATGCACGAACTTTGGCGTTCAAAACAAAGGAAGTTCTCGGACTTCATATGAGCAATGAAAAAATTGCACAGACTTCATAAAACACATGCACGGGCTTTATTTCTTGTTAACATAAAATGTGCACGGAGTTGAAACATGCACGGACTTAGTTTCCTGAAAAGTGCACGGATTTTATGTTCTGGAAAGCTTGAAATGTGCACGGACTTGTTTGTGCACAGACTTGAGAGATACATGAGACATAACATGCACGGACCTTATATGTGCGAGATAAAAAGTCTGCAAGGACTTGACTCAGCAAAATGTAACTGGTCACTATTCATGCACGGACTTGAGACATACATGAGACATAACATGCACGGACCTTATATGTGCGAGACAAAAAGTTTGCACGGACTTGACTCAGCATAATGCAACAGGGCACTATTCATGCACAGACTTAGAATGTTTAACATTCATGAACATCCACGGACTCAGCTGGAAATGCGAAATATGCACAGACTTTGATGTGCTCGGACTTAGTATGAACGAAATAAACTTGCACGGACTTGATAAAATGTGCACGGACTTTGACGTGCTCGAACTTGGTATGAACAAAATAAACCTGCATGGACTTGATAAAATGTGCACGGACTTTGACGTGCTCGGACTTGGTATGAACAAAATAAACCTGCATGGACTTGATAAAATGTGCACGAATTTAGAAACTAAAAGGTGAACAACATGCACAGACTTGGAAAGAAACGTGCATGGACTCATGTTCGGATCAAAGACATGCACAGACTTAAGAGTGCACGGACATGCACGGACTTCATATAAATGTGCACGGACTTTACAAAGCTAAACCTGCATGGACTTATGTTCAGACCTAAGACATATATGCACGGACTTAATAATGTAAGACGTGCAACATTTGCATGGACTATGCATGGACTCAATGTAAGACGTGCAACATTTGCACGGACTATGCACGGACTCAATGTAAGACATGCAACATTTGCACGGACTATGCACAGACTTAGAGTACAAAAATCGGCATGGACTATGGATGCTCGGACTTTGTTTAGCACATGAGACACAAACTGAGACGCACAAGTGAGTGTGCAAGAGATGCAGGAGAGAGAGAGATGCTAAAACGTGCACTGTTCATGCACGGACTTGAAGATGCCTAAGGGAGATATGCATGGACTAACCAAGATATGCTCTTCCTCCACCAAGGAGGGAAACCCAAGTGACACAGTCACTTGCAACCCGGAGGACCGTTCCTCCCTTCCTCCAAATCAGAGGGAAACTAGAGACCGAAGTCTCTCTTCCTCCAAACCAGGAGGGAAGACACTAGCGACACCTCGTCACTAGTCAACCAGAGGTCACGGACCTCTCTTCCTCTATACCAGAGGGAACCCTCAATCTCACTCCAGAGAATCGGGGAACACACAAACGAGGTTAACAAGAACAAACGAAAAGGCCAGAAATAAAAGACAATCAGACTTTTGCTCCAAAGAGCGCAGTGACTCTGGATTTGATCCACAAGTCAATAAGTAAACGGATCTTCAAGCAAAGCTCTCCCTTCCTCTTTCTGGCTCTCACTCTTCTCTTCTTTTGCTTCTCCCATCCTCTTCGATCTCTCTTTCCTCTTCATCGTCTTCTTCTTCTTCTCTTTCATTCATTGTGCTGCTCTCTCAGGCTATACCAGACTTCCTTTCACTACGCCTATTTCTCTCAGCTCTTCTTTCATCACTCTAGATCGGGCTTTTTCTATCTCTCTTTTCCTCAGTCTTCTTCTCACAGTTTCTCACTCGAATCTTTAGCCACAATCGACTCCTCCAAGAAGGAGAAGGCCTTCTTTTATATCAACAGCAGGAAGGGCGTGTGCCTTCCACGAAATCCCACACTAAAATCTTCACACATGGCAGCATCTTGCCATTCACTGTACATGTGTCACGATCCTGAGACTGTAATCAACCTCGGATCATGTGCCACCCATATTTTCCACCGAACATTACCTGTCAACACATAGGCAAACATTAGTTCAGTTAAGATAGTCTAGATAGAAAAAGATGCACGGAGTTTGGCTTCCATGGACTCCGTGAAGGCATACAGTGAGTTTGCTTGAAATATAGAACATGCACGAAGTATAGCTTGCACAGACTTGACAAAAGATGCAAGGGCTTTGTTTCGGGAGAAACATGCATGGACTCATAAGTCCACAGACTTGTTTACTGGCAGAAGATGCAAGGACTTCAAAGTGTGCTCAGACTTGTTAGACAGGCAAAGAGTCTGCACGGGGTATGACGTGCACACACTCTATGAAGGAAAGCAAAGGGGTTTATGCCATTGGGAAACTTGCACGGGGTAGCATGTCCAGTGGGTTTATAAAAACGTGCAAGGACTTTGAGGACTAGAAGAATATGCACAGAGTTAAGACTCCACGGGGTTTACAAAGACGTGCAAGGACTTGAAGAGCAGAATGCAAGGATATAAATGTAAACCTAAAGGACACAAAGGTAAAATAAAAATATAAATGTCCGGAGTCGATTCCCATCAGAGTGCCACTAGACCAAGGTATGGGTAGCTTGGTCAGGGCAGAGTGTCGCTAGACCAAGGTGAAAGGTAGCTCGGCCAAGGTGGAGTGCCACTAGACCAAGGTATGGGTAGCTTGGTCAGGGCGGAGTCCCACTAGACCAAGGTGAAGGGTAGCTCGGTCAGGGCGGAGTGCCGCTAGACCAAGGTGAAGGGTAGCTCGACCAGGGAGGAATGCCATAAGACCAAGGTGAAGGGTAGCTCGATCAGGGTGGAGTGCCGCTAAACTAAGGTGAAGGGTAGCTCGGCCAGGGTGGAATGCCACAAGACTAAGATGAAGTGTAGCTCGGTCAAGGCAGAGTGCCACTAGACCAAGATGAAGGGTAGCTCGGTCAGGGCGGAGTGCCGCTAGACCAATGAAAAGGGTAGCTCGGCCAGGGTGGAATGTCACAAGAGCAAGATGAAGGGTAGCTCAGTCAGGAAAGAGTGCCACTAGACCAAGGGAAAAGGTAGCTCGGTTAGGACGGAGTGCCACTAGACCAAGGTAAAAGGTAGCTCGATCAGGGCGGAGTGCCACTAGACCAAGGTAGGGGTATTTCGGTCATTCTGGGAATGCCGGCTACACCGTGTGGTACAGCTTCATATGTTTCCCATTGAGGGGGGAGAACTGGACGACTTCTTTGTGGTCTACCAAGATGTACCATCACCAGGTCTCCTTTCTTGAATTCTCATCCTTTGACTAGCTTATCAAAAGCACGGGCCATGCGAGCTTGGTAGAGTTGGATGTTTTGTTACACGCGGAGGTGCTTTCCTTCGAGCTCGGCGAGCTCCTCCAGTCTTCTTTCTATATTGGTTTGTTCGCTGTTGACCAGCCATGTTGGATGGTGACTCGTAGTGAGGGAACCTCTAGTTCAATCGGCACCATGGCTTCTGACCCATACACGAGGGAGAACCGTGAGCAGCCGGTTGGAGTTTGATAGACGGTACGATAGGCCCAGAGTGCTTCGTACATCTTCTTTTCCCAGTCCTTCTTGTTGGACTTGATAGTCTTCACCAGCAGTGTGCATAGCATTTTATTGAAGGCTTCTGTAAGTCCATTGGCTTGAGGGTTGTAGGGGGACGACATCCTCCAGTCATTCTTATATTTATCAGCTAGCCGATAAACCTTCTGGTTGCTAAAATGGCTGCCGTTGTTAGAGATCATTCGGCTGGGTGAGAATTCAAGAAAGGTGACCTTGTTATGGTCAAAAGAAGAGAAGTAATGGTAGCTAACCCCAAAGGAAAGTTGATCGAAAATTGGGTAGGTCTGTATGTTGTACATTGGGTCTATGATGGAGGTACTTATGTCCTGGTGGATCGCAAGGGTGCAATTCAGTTTTCCCCTCTCAACGGGAAACAAATAAAGTTATATCGGGTGGCTACACCAGCACCTGATGATTAAACAAAGATTAAAAAGAGCTTCATAAGTTTAAACACAACCCCATCAGGTCACGATGCTCCTGACAGACCTTACGTCTACACGGGTGAAGGAAAACCTATTCCTTGCATGGACATTAACCTTATGTCTGTGAATATATATCTACGCCGTGATAGACTCTATGCCTTAGCCAAACACCATTCAACGTTGCCCCAACGGACCTTAC
Organism: Amorphophallus titanum; assembly: GCA_024336825.1. NCBI lineage: Eukaryota > Viridiplantae > Streptophyta > Magnoliopsida > Alismatales > Araceae > Amorphophallus > Amorphophallus titanum. The sequence goes on from JANBPO010006173.1 coordinate 4,458,911, forward strand.
GTCCACACGGGTGAAGAAAACCTCTTCTTTGCATGGGCATTAACCCTATGCCTATCAATGTATATCTACGTGGTGATAGGCTCTATACCTTAGCCAAACACCATTCAACGTTGCCCCAATGGGCCTTACATCTGCACAGGTGAAGAAAACCACCTTTTTCCCTCCACGGACATTGGCCCTACGCTAGTGAACGCCACCTTACAATGTTCCTGATGGACCTTACATTCGTAAGGATGAAGAAGACCCCCCCTTGAACAGGCATTAACCCCATGCCCATGAACACTTTCTTGGCGCAAGGCCTAGTGCCCTAGCCAGATGTACACAGTATCACCATTACGGACCTTACGTCCGAATTGGCACAGAAACTCTTCCTTTGCACAAGCATTACCTTCTTGCTAACTAATAAATCACTTTCTCTGCTCAAGGCTTTATGCTCTAGCCGATATATGCATAACTTCGCCATTAAGGGCATTACGTTCAAATCAGTGCATAAATCTTTTCTTACTTTGACATTGCTTTCTTGCCAATGAATACATCCTTCTTCGGCGTAAGGCTTTATGCCGTAGCCGATATATTCACATTATCGCCATTATGGACCTTACGTCTGAATCGGGGCATAGATTATTCCTTGCTTTGGCATTGCTTTCTTTCCAATGAACACCCCTTTCTTGGCACAAGACTTCATGCCCTAGTCAATTCTCATACAATATCGCCATTATGGACCTTACGTCTGAATCGACTTAGAAACGCCTCCTCTGTGTTGGCATTGTCCCCTTGTCAATAAATAAACCCCTTTCTTGGCACAGGACTTCGTGCCCAAGCCAACTCTCATACAATATTGCCATTACGAGCCTTACGCCCGAATCAGCGTAGAAACTCTACATTTGCATTGGTGTTTGTCCTTACCAACGAATAAACCCCTTTCGGCCCAAGGCCCTGTGCCCTAGCTAACAGTCACATGCTATCATCTAGGGTCGAACATTGCGTATCGATCCATCACCATTTTCTTTACCCTTGTTGTTAAAAAAATGAGACTTAAAATAGAGATGTCCCATCAGACTTGTTCCTACGCAGGGATAAGGGCAAAAATGGCAATAACCTAGCTGTGGCAAAAACCTGAAAGGGCACTGCAGGTAAAATCGGATATCCCACCATGTGAAAATCTGAAAGGGCGCGTGGGCAAAAGCAAGATGGGGCTGACTTTGGTGAAAACCTGAAATGGCACTTAAGTCAGTAATGTGGTAACTAAAAGTTCCTCTTTACCTTCACCCGCATGGAACTCCGGATAGGATATATACCACAAGTCCCACCGAAGAGCCGCTTCTCACAAACCCCCATTGACCATTGTCATCATCGGCAAGACCGGTCAATATTCCCTTAACCTGGACCTTTCGTCCTCGTTAATAAATAAATCTATCTTTGCTTTGGCATTTAGTCATTGTCGATGAACAAACCACCATTGACCCTTGTCATCATTGGCAAGACGGTCAACATTCCCTTAACTTGGACCTTTCATCCTCGTTAATGAATAAACCTATCTTTGCTTCGATATTTAGCCAATGTCGATGAACAAACCACCATTGACCCTTGTCATCATCGGCAAGACCGGTCAACATCCTTTAACCTGGACCTTTCATCATCGTTAATGAATAAACATATCTCTACTTTGGCATTTAGCCAATGTCGATGAATAAACCACTATTGACCCTTGCCATCATCAACAAGATAGGTCAACACCCCTTAACATGGATCTTTCATCCTCGTTAATGAATAAACCTATCTTTACTTTGGTATTTAACCAATGTCGATGAATAAACCACTATTGACCCTTATCACCATCGACAACACCGGTCAATATTCTCTTAACCTAGACCTTTCATCTTCGTTAATGAATAAACCTATCTTTGCTTCGGTATTTAGCCAATGTCGATGAACAAATCACCATTGACCCTCGCCATCATCAGCAAGACAGGTTAACAGCTCTCAACCTGGACCTTTCGTCCTCGTTAATGAATAAACCTATCTCTGCTTCGGCATTTAGTCAATGTCGATGAACAAATCACTATTGACCATTGCCATCATCAACAAGACAGGTCAACATCCCTTAACCTAGACCATTCGTCCTCGTTAATGAATAAACTTATCTTTACTTCGGCATTTAGCCAATGTCGATGAGCAAACCACCATTGACCCTTGTCATCATCAGTAAGATCGGTCAATATTCCCTTAACCTGAACCTTTCGTCCTCGTTAATGAATAAACCTATCTTGATTCGATATTTAACCAATGTTGATGAACAAACCACTATTGACCCTTGTCATCATTGGCAAGACCGATCAATATTCCCTTAACCTGGACCTTTCCTCCTCGTTAATGAATAAACCAATCTTGTTTTGACATTTAATCAATGTCGGTAAACAAACCACTATTGACCCTTGTCATCATTGGCAAGACTAGTCAATATTCCCAAACTTGGACCTTTTGTCCTCGTTAATTAATAAACGTATCTTTGCTTCAGCATTGAACCAATGTTGATGAACAAACCACTATTGACCCTTGCCATCATTGACAAGACTGGTCAATATTTTTTTAACTAGGACCTTTCGTTCTCATTAATGAATAAACCTATCTTTACTTTGACATTTAACCAATGTTGATGAACAAACCATTATTGACCCTTGTCATCATCGACAATATCGGTCAATATTCCCTAACTTAGACCTTTCATCCTCGTTAATGAATAAACTTATTTTTGCTTCGACATGTAACCAATGTCAATGAACAAACCAATATTGACCCTTATCATCATCGGCATGACCGGTCAATATTTCCTTAACTTAGACCTTTCGTCCTCATTAATGAATCAATGTATCTTTACTTCGGCATTTAACCAATGTCGATGAACAAATCACTATTGACTTTTATCATCATCGACAAGATCGGTCAATATTCCTTTAACCTGGACCTTTCGTCCTCATTAATGAATAAACTTATCTTTGCTTCGGCATTTAACCAATGTCGATGAACAAACCTGATGGGGACATCGCCTCCCTTGCCCACACTCATGGCGCGTCTCCTCACCTCGGACGCATCTAGCATGGTCTAGTTAGAGCATCTCCAGAGATGCACTAGAATAGCCAGATCCTCGTCAAGAAAATGGGCACGGGTTGCCTTACCAACATACTCCAGAATGGCTTGAGTTTTGAACTGATAATCGAGAAACTGTCGAGCGCTTATGAAGGCACAGGGAGCAGGATGCTAGTCAAGAGATAGGGCCGAGCAACTTCTCGGTCAACGTCATCTATCCTCCTGCCACCCCAGCCTCTGCTGACTCCCCGACATCACCAGTCAGCCAGGTCGCCCCTGCCACTTCAGTCGTGCAATGGCGGCCCTCACAAGAGTTGTAGTCTCTGCCTTTCTCCAGAGAAGACACCGCCAGGCTTCTCCAAGTCCTTCTAGGCCGAGAGGATGCCTTGGTGGGTGAGACCATGATGGGCTCTCCAAGTCCCTCTCACTCTCTCCCTGCCCCACCCTCGTCTCCGGCATCAGGGGATAGGAAGGGGAAGCAAAAGCAGAGCGAGGTCCCAGCTTGACCGTGCCATGTCTCTTCAACCGGTGAGTCATCGAGTCCTCCTTGCCTGGCCTACAACCCAGTCTAGACTGCAAATAAGGTGTCCTCAGAGCTTTTGGTAACTCTGGATTGCAAGTCGGGCCCGCCACCCCAAGGCACGTTCGACACACGGAACCAGGACAACCACCCAGAGCAACAATATCTCAGGGCGTCGTCGGATATCACTAGACCCTACTCCCAGCCAGATCACAAAGGCAAAGCTAAGGAGCAAGAGGCCAGGCGCGCTCCCCAGCTAGTCTCTCAACAAATGCCATTACCACCGTGGGTAAGGCATTAAATTGCACATACGTCTTTGGACGTCAGCCCTAGTGTACCAGCTCAGTGGGAGATACCTCCCTTGCCTTCGCAATTAAGGCATCAAACTGTGCACACATCTTCGGATGCCAACCCCAGCATCCCAGCATATCAGGAACTACCACTCGAGATCATCGAGCAGGCGATCAACGCCACCTTCCAAATACAACAAGCGGAAGGTGCCTGGATTGAAATCTGGGCAAAGAAAAGCCGTCAACCTCACCTTGCCAAAGCACCAGCCTGAAGGTATCCTACAGGGACTTATCAACTAGAGTTCCAGTATTCCCTCCTCCTACTCCCTTGGAGGCGGCCATCGCCAAGAAACATGAGAGGAATAGGAGGAAGAACCTCAAAACATGACTCAAGAAACAAGCTGAGCAGGTAGCTTGTCATGTCCCGAGCGAGAAAGGAACCCAGAGACGTGACGAGTTATATTCGATCATGTCAATTTGGGAGTTAGGATCACCGAGCGGGCCAACAACGTCGAAAGCCCACATGGAGAATGGCCAAGGAGCAGAAAGAGGATGGAGAGATGAAGCTGGAGAGTGAATTTTATCGGCATGGAGTTGGCATTTAAGGCACCTCTTGACGTAGAGGGAACAATCTTCCTCCAGAGTGGGCCAATAGTAGCCCTGCCTATGGGTTTTCTTTGCTAAAGCCTGGCCATTGACATGACCTCCACACTCACTAGAATGAGCCACTTTGGCTACCTTCCAGGCTTCATCATCATCTAGACATCTCATGAGCATTCTATTAGTGGCACGCCTGTATAACTCTCCAGCAATGATGGTGTACTTTAAAGCAGCCCTTCTGATTGACTTCCGATGCTCGGCGTTTGCCCCTTCTGGGAACGATCCATCTCGACAATAGAGCTCAATTTCATGATACCAGGGCAATTCTTCATCCTCTAAGATCTCTTCTAGTTCAGTTAAAGACACTTCCTTCAATTCTTCCTTCTCAACCCTCGCCTCCACAGTCCTCCTAAGGTTGACATACCAAGGATCCTGAAGGGAGGGTACGTCTAGTCTCTGGACGACGATGGTCTCAGTACTCCGGCTGAGAGATAGAGAGGAAGCGAGGGAAGCTAGAGCATCAGCTAGAATATTCTGAGATCGAGGAATGTGGATGTAGATCAATTTATGGAATTGCCCAGCAAGGAGAGTGACCAAATCTTGATAAGGCTTAAGCTTAGGGTCACGAGTGCGGTAAGTGGACAGAACTTGCTGCAGGATGAGCTGAGAGTCTCTTATGATCTTCAAGTGGCACGCGCCAAGGAGATAAGTGTGCTTTAAACCAGCTAGGAGAGCCTCATACTCGGAGATATTGTTGGTAGCAGAAAATTAAAGCTGATAAGCGAACGGGATCGTCACTCCCTCCGGAGTGAGAAGGACAGCACCTATCCCTCGGCCTTGAGAATTGAGTACACTGTCGAAGTGTAAAGACCAGAAGGGATGATGAGAGATGACAGAAAGATGCTCATCCAGGAAATCGTCCTGAATGGAATCTGTATGAGGAATAGGGAGATGGGCAAGATGCTTGGCGATGGCATATCCTTTGACTGCCTTCTGAACGATGAATGTGATATCAAATTGGGAGAGGAAGCTCTGCGAGCGAGCCAACCTGCTAGAAAGGATGGATTTTTCTAAGAGATAGCGAATCGGGTCCATTCTAGAGATCAACCTAACTGGGTGGGCAAGGAAGTAGTGTTTAAGCTTTCTCTTCCCGTCGTACTGGTAATTGCTGGTACTCGAACCGCTACATATAGGGGACCCTCCAGTCAGGTAGGCTGACGGCTTCCGTTGTAGCAACTTCCAGCTCTTATTCTTCCTCCGGTTCCTCTTCTATCATGCTGGGCACCTGGCGTTGGTTGATCACTCGAATGTCGACTGATCCATCCGGTGGGACTGCCAGCGAGCTTGCCAATTTCGCCAAGGTGTCGGCTTGGGCATTCTCTCCTCTGGCAATGTGGCCCATCTCGAGGAGGTAGAATTATTCTATGAGTCTTTTCGCCTTAGCGTGGTAAGGAAGCAGTTCGGGCTTCCGGACATCAAACTGTCCTTGGACCTGTCTGACGACTAACAGTGAGTCACCGAACACCTGTAACATCTTGATCTCCATCTGCAAAGCGACTTGGAGACCGATAATCAGGGCTTCATATTCTGCTTCATTATTTGTACAAGGTTTGTTGATGCAGGAGGAAGTGTGCAACACTTCCCCGTCTGGAGATTTGAGGACGATGCCTACACCAGCGCGCACTCTGGTACGCCCAGAGGGAGCTGTCTTTGTTCTAGAAGCCCCATCGAAGTATAACTGCCACACAGCTTGTTGGGCCTGGTATGCTTCCAATGTTTCATCTTTGGGCAGCTTCGTGGCCAGTGGGGAGTCTTCAGGGACGGGATGTGCCGCAAAGAAATTCGCGACGACTTGCCCCTTGATGGCTTTCTGTGGTATGTAGGTGATGTCGAACTCCATCAGCAGCACGACCCATTTGCCGAGGTGCCCCTTCGGGACTGGCTGGGAGAGAATGTACTTGACGGGGTCAGCCCGGGAGATCAGGCTCACTTCATCGGACAGCACATAGTGTCTCAGCTTCTTGAACGCGAAGACCAAGGTGAGGCAGACCTTTTCGATGGGGGTGTATTTGGCTTCCACCCCCACCAGTCTTTGGCTGAGGTAGTAGAGAGCTTGCTCTTTTCCCTCGTCATTGTTCTGGGCGAGCATTGCCCCTAGTGAATATTTGGTGGCTGCTATATAAAGAATGAGGGGCTTGCCCTTGATAGGTGCCCCCAGCACGGGTGGAGTCCTCAGATATTCCTTCAGGTGGTCCAGGGCATGCTGGCACTCATCATCCCAACCGAACGGCACATCTTTCATCATCAGCCTGTGAAAGGGTTGGCAGCGACCCGACAAGTTGGAGATGAACCTGCGGACGTACGCCAGCTGTCCCTGCAGGGACCTCAGCTCCCGCAGGTTCTTCGGGATTCCGCTCCAAGGTGGTAGGCCGAGAAAACCCAGCCTGCGGGTGCTGGCGGCACAAGGCCATTCATCGGGAATACTAGGACGGGCCCCCAAGACGCGAGGTCCGTAGTGAAGGTCGGCGGCCTAGAGGCTCGAGTGTAGGCCATTGCCCGAGCGTACAGTAGCATTACGGATGCTCGCAGCGATGTGCTTGCACCCGGAGTTGTCACTGTAGGGGCTATCGGGATGCTTGTGACCCGAGGCCTGGAGCCTGGACTGGAAGCTGGAAGGACCTGCTGGCGCGACAGAGGGTGCTCGGTCTGTACCGAGGTCGCCACATCCCCCAAAGGCAGACCCGCGCAGGGGATCAGAGTTGTCAGGTTGTGGGAGGGATGCTCCCAAGGTAGAGCCGAGGGATCCCGGGCCTGACGCGGACCACTCGTACCAGACGTCATCCGTGGGGAATCTTGGGACTGTTCGTCCGGTCTAGATGCTAGGATGCCTCGTACCAGGGATTGGGGACCCGGGCGAGGCAGTCGCTCTTCTGGGGTTTGAGTCGGAAGGCCCGAATGGGGTGCTGGGGATCCCTGCCCCCGGGCTCGGAGGCCCGTGTGGGGAGCTGGCTCGGTAGGAGGAGCTCGTGGTTGACGGCCCGAGCTGAGTGCTGAGAAGTCGAACACCCTGGGGTGGAGACCCACACCGGATTTCGACTTGGCTGGGGCTTGTAGACAGGAAAAGATTGCCTTTCCCTTTCTTACTTGAACGTACCGGCAATGGAGGCAACCAAGAGAATGGTGAAAAGCTGCTAAAACCAGAAAAGAAAGGAAGAAGAAGGACCTGTGATCGCCACCCAAGACCCCGCACGTGATAGACACGCCAAGCCTTGAGAAAGAGGGAGACACTCGCTTGTGGGGATGTACGGCATCTAGAGAACCGCCCAAAGATGTGCAGCCCACTTCCAACCGCAAGATGAAGATGTGCGGCCCAAGGTCAACTGCACTACTCCACCAGCCTTCAAACCGTGGGAACTTCCTCCTCCACCCTTTCCGACCAGCCGGAAAGGATGGGCCTCGCTTTGGGTGGTTGCTGACCTGCAAAAAAGAGTGTAAAGCAACAAAAACGAACCTGAATTAGACCTCTAAAGTGTAATAAACGCTAAGAATGACGATATTAAAACTAAAGATCATGGACGGGGATTCACCTGGGAGTTTTTAAACCCCTAGGGGGGCTCCAAAACGTGGGTGGGATGTGTGAATGACAATGAGAACGAAAATGAACGAGTGGCACCCCGCGGGGCGGGCCAGTGATACAATCAGAGCCTAGCCTCACTCCCCTCCAGCTCCACTAAGCGGGACTCTGTGGCAGCCAGCTCCGCCTTCAGGGTCGATGTAAGCTGCACGCTCGCTTCGGCCCCCGTCTCGGCATTCTGCCACTCAACCCTAGTGAGCTCCGCGTCTTGTCGCTGCTCCTCCAGGGCCTTCTCCAGAGCCTCAGCTCTGCTCTCTGCCTCCCTCAGTCGTGCGGCTGATCCCGAGCAAGCAGCACGGCTGTGTCAGCACACCTCTCCTGCTCTACAGTCGCCAGTGCAAGCTGAGCCCGCTGCTCCTCCAGCTCTCAGATGGCCGCTAGCCACTGAGCCCTCCTCTCCTTCGCCCCTAGAAGCCGTAGGTATTCCGCCCAGATGCCAGCCAGGCCAGACATCCACAGGTTGCACGGGAACCCGAGGCCGTGATAGCCATGGGTACACTCCCTCAACTACTGACGGAGCTCCCCCAGGGAAGGTAGGGGATCACCTCCTACGTAGCCCCAGGCTCGCTGGAGCAAGGCCGCACCCACGTCGACATCCAGCAGTGGCTCCGGTGGTGAAGCAGACGTAGGCCACTCAATCCCCAGCTCTAGGGAGGAGTGACCCATCTCACCCAGCACACCGGAAGAACCTGCACAACCCCACCAAATGCAAAACAGGTCAGTGACGTTCAGGGCTTCCCTATGATAAGACAAGGTGAAAAATCTGAGAAAGGTCCAACTCTCACCTGGTGTGGCTCCCGCTGCGCCTGCAACATCCCCGCTCGGGACCGGTGAGGGTAACCTCTCCTCCACCTCGGTAGTATCCCCTGCTGGAGTCGGAGAGGGCAGAGACTCCCGTGTAATTAGGTCGTCCCCAGTGACCATCGGGGAGACAGAGGGCTCTCCCTGATCCTCCTCGACAAGAGCCAGCACGTGCTCCTACTCAGACTCCAGACCTGGACATAACACAAAATGTCAACACTCTGCCATAAACTCTGCATCAAAGCCAATGAGGAGGAGAGAAGGAGCTGTATATACCTTCCAACGCTGCCTCTATCTCGGGGTCCCCGGCAGAAGAGACCTAGGAGGAAGAAGAGCTCAAGCTTCTCGATGTCCCCTCAATGTCGACAAACTCCTCGTCACCCCCAGTAGTAGCTGCGATGGGAGGCTCATCTCCTGATACCCGGGCCATGTCCCGAGGAAGCTCTCCCTCCTCCAGAGGGGAAGAGGTACCTGTAATCGATCCCAGTCAAAACTCAGTATGGAGATAAAAATCTTCGTCAAAATAACATTAAGATAAGTGGGGGTACAACAACCAGGATGGCTGCCACCACACCTCGAACACGATCTCAGCTTTTGCTAAATAGGAGGAACAGATTGCTACACCGATTCAGAAGATACAGACTGCTGCGACATAAAACCCGAAGATGCTTGACGATGAAAACGCTTCTTAGATTTCTGAAACATTCCCCTCGACGGACCACCAGAAGTAGCCATGACTGACGGGACACCAAATGCTAACGGCTGATAAGACTGCTGATATGGCACAACCGGCTGAGCAACACTGGCCTGAGAAAACCATGCAGACCTCGCCAAATCAAGCTCAATCACAACTGCTGCCTGATAAGCGTCATCCATGACACTGACACGGGTAGCAAGCAGCGGCACTCTCAACTCGGCTCACAAACCATGAAGAAACTACTCGGTCTTCAAGGCTTCATCAGCAATAATATGCGGTGCATACCGACCCAATTCAATGAACTTGTTCTGACACTGCAACACTGTCATCTCACCCTACACCAGATCTAGAAACTGATGCATCTTATCCATGCGAAGACAGGCCAGACTATAGGTACGTTCGAAAGTAGTCACGAACTCTGTCCAGGTGATCTGACGAAGTGGTTGGGAATGGAAGGCGACATCCCACTCTGAACTCCACCACATCAATGCTGCACCCTGAAGCTGAAAAGTAGCGAGTATAACCTTCTCGTCCTCTACGCATTCCATCGATTGAAATACACGCTCGGTCGCCTCGATCCAAATCCTGGCAGCATCCGGATCTGACTGACCTTTATAAGTCGGCGGGTGGAATAGCAGAAATTCCTTAAGTGCTTTACCACGGCCATCGGGTAAGTCATCATGCGGAGCTGGCACGGCAGGAACAGGGACTGGCATGATCGGAGGAGCAGGCACGACGGGAGGCGGAACGCTGCCACTCTCTTCCAGGGGAACATGAGCTCTTCTTTAACAGGGCGGCATCTAAAACATACGACAACGGAAGATACATTAATAATCACGAAAAACATCCTAAGTCAGCAACAGACGACACGACTAGACTTGTTCTGGACAAGCACATGTAATTTCAATTCTTTACACGTTTCCCCATTGCATGCTCTGATACCAACTGTAACGACCCAGAGTTCAGGGTACCGATAACCCGATACAAGTATCAAATTACCGCCACCAAGAACTGGGGACGCCACCCAAGAGGCTGATGAGGCCCCTGAAGGGTTAGTGAGGATTGTTGAGGGAATAGGATGGGATGCCATTAGCATTTGAGCATAAGAGCGACGTAGAAGGGTTGAAGTGTACTCCCCAGAGGATACCGGAGGGGGAGGAGGGGTCCCCCCTCCCCAGCCATAGCCGATGGGAGGGATCAACTATAGGGTTTTACCAGGGCCGGAGCGCTCAACCTCTCTCTCTCGTCTCTCGATCCCTATCCTCCTAGGTACCATGACTGTGATGAACTGAGCTTGTGCTGTTAATTTGGTAGGTGAGGAGGTGGCAGCCACCTTGGAGATGATCCAAGAGCTGGTGAGTGCCGGCCCGTCAGTGGCCCTCCCATCCTTCAAGGGCAAGTCTGGGCAGGAGACCCCCATGCCCCCACCCATCGTTGGGGACACACTGGGTGGACTACCGTAGGCATTGGTGAAGCTACCTCTCCCGCCTTTTCCTACCATGGTGTCAGCTTGCACCGTGGGGCTGGTAGAGTCCTCTAGTGTGGGACCCTCAGATACATGGCCGAATGCTTAGTCATTTAAGGTAGGGATTTCTGATTTACCCTTTAATGCTAAGCTTCCACCAGCCTCTATTACAGGTGGGTCTTCCCCTCTTGAGGAGGGTGAGCTTCCCCGTAATGTGACCAGGGTAGTAGGCGGTGAGCCCACTATTGTAGCTTCTACTGGGGGCGACGAGGAGCTCATCGATAATGAGGGGGTCTCTGAAGAGGATGCCCCTGTCGGTGAGCTTCATATCCAACACCCCTAACTAGGGGGTTGTCTTCATAGGAAATTGGATTTCATAATAGCCTGACTTGGCTTCTTGGTGCATAGGTGCCTTTGATTTGTCCGCACCTAGGGGTTCTTCAGGGACCTCATCTGGCTCTTTGAGCAGCGACAGTGTGGCGACGGAGACCGATGAGAGTTCTAGCTCAAGCTCTTCTTCCTCTGAGGCCTCTTCTGTCAGGGATGCCGAGATGGAGGCAGCTTTGGAAGGTATATAGAAATCCTTTCCCCCTCCCCATCGGCTTTGGTTTAGAGTTTATAACAGGGTGTTGAAGCCATTGTGTTATGACGAGGACTAGAATCTGAGGGGGAATGCGTGCAGGCTCCTATCGAGGATAGCCAAGGAGAGCCTTCTGTCTCCCCGATGGTTGCTGGGGGCAACCAAATTATGGGGGAGCCTCTTCCCTCCCTGACTCCCGCAGGGGATGCCACGGATGTGGAGGAGAGGTTACCCTCACCGACCCCTAGCAGAGATGCCACAGGCACAGTGGGAGTCATGCCCGGTGAGGACGCGGGTATCACTCGCTCTCACTCCCGTGATGGCCACTCGAGGTGGCGGGTCGGGCGGGGCTGGGCACTCTCTTCCTCACCGGCGGAGCTCAGAAATGATAAGGAATGATAGGAATAACCATGACGGATAGGGGCTCACCTAGCTGGCTTGAAGAAGCCGACTATGACCCGAGACGAAGGCAAGCTGGGGACGTGCGATGCCCGCGCCCGCACGCTGCATCAGTGGCGCTTGACCTGATAATAAAATTATTACAGGACTACGCCTCACACAGGAGGGGGGTTATCGAGGTAGGGGTTAAATAGTTACATCCAAAACTACCTCCACGTAGGGAGGGGCCTTCATCTGCCCAGGCGGGGTGGGGGAAAACTAAGTTAGAAGCCGAAGTGACGAACTCTGCTGATTCTGCCTATGTTGGAACAGCCTGATAGGGGATCGAAGATGGCACCACCATGTACTCTGTCGAATTTTGGTGAGGATGAAACTAGTGCCAAAACTTCCTGGGGTGGCCCATGAGGATGTCCAAATTCTTCAAGAATTTTTTAATGACGATAGTGACCGGGGCAGGATCTGGACCAGGGTCAACCAACTCTGGTTCAGACTGTGCCCAGACTGATGCTGCTAGAAGACGGGGGAGCCACGAACACTCTTGGGGTCTGTTTAAGGCGGGACCAGAACCGTTGCTATTGTGGGTGAGCCTTCTACGATACGAGACCAACGGGGCTACCAGACAAGGCCGGAGTAGGGCGCGAGAACCAGAATGGTGGGAGGGGTCGGTTCCGACTCAGGGGAAACTGATCTGCGCATTCCGAGGAGAAAAATTGGAACTTGGTGCTCCAGGGTCCAAATGGCGTTCTTCTTCTTCGTGCTGACAGACGACTTGGAAGAGAAGATCCCAGCTCAAGAATCACATCCAAAATCACAAAGGAGCAACCATGGTCACACTTTTACTTAGGCTCAGGTTCCTTGGTGGATCTACACTGCGCAGTTAAGGGAGAATGGCTCTCTCGGGCAGCACAGACGTCGGATGGATGCGAAACCACCTTGCTTGCGAATCTCTCTCGACGACCTTTCCAGAGATGTAGAGAATGCCACCTTAAGATGTGTGGTGACACTGGGGCAAGCTCTGCAACTCGACCCTTGCCTGCTGCTTGCGAACTAGGGTGAGCTGGGTGGTGATCGGTGTTGGGAATTGGCGGTCGATGGAGTGAGAATGGGGGGTGGATGAGGGTGGGGGCGGCCCTAGCTGTGAGGGGGTCTTGGAGGGGAAAAGCCTCAACTCCTGCTAGTCACTCCTCCCTCGGGCTTAGAGTCTCTGTCTCATCCGCCCTAGATGCACCTCTAGGTCCTCGAGTGGTCCTCATACCACTCTCACTAGTCCCATCGTGGCACTGATGTTCGCAAGAGGAAGGGTGGTCACTAGTTTCTTGGACCGAACTAGCTGTGGCCCGAGCAGGCTCTCAACCTCCTCCAGATAGTTCCTGGGCTCTTGACCCAACACCGGGTTCCCTGCCACTAGCAATCCTATCAAGTAGGCCACATCCTCGAGTGTGGGGATCATATGTCCCCACGACATCCCAAAAGCTCTGCACCCATCCACCCATCTCTCACGAAGTCCCACCAGGAAGGTCGCATCGATAGGCAAAGGTTAGATCTGGAAGAACAGGCCAAAACCCATTCAATACACTCTACGCCGTTGCTCAGGGGGCAAGGCATGGTACCAATCCCACACTAAGTCCCACGATACCCGAGCTCTGACCCTCCGCCGGCACTACACACCATAGATAGAAAAACAAAGGACCATTAGATCTTCCATTCCCCAAATCAATCCATCCCCTACAACCATTTCTAAAACTTCACTTCCCTGAGAGGAAGGTGGCCAAAGGCTTGGTCACCCACCTCCCTGGGTGGCCAGATCTCTGGCCGCCAAGTCCATCAATTGACGGCTAGGATTTTGGCCGCCCCGGCCCATGGAAGGCCACAAGTCTTACGGCCCACCGGCCTATTCTCCCACAGCCCCAATCCGGCACTCCATCGCATTGTTAAGGCTACACCTACACCAAATCAAATGAATGGGAGATCAGGGTCATGGGACTTACTTGTCTATGCAGTCCTTCCTTCCCTTGGTCAGTTTTGGCCCCATCTGAACCCTCCTCTTCCTCGTCTCCCTCTCCATCGCTGTGGTTGGCCGGCCCCTCTTCGAGGGAAGCCTCGCCACCTTCCCCTTCATCTTCTCCAATCCCTTTCAAGTCTAGAGAAGCAGTTGCCGAAGAGGATGGGCTCGCGGGAGCTTCCACCTCCACTTGCTCCTCACTCTCGCTCAAAGATGAGGGATCCAGCACAATGTCAAGCCTAGCTCTCCTTCACCCCATTGCCTCAATCTGGAGGAGTGGATGCCCCAAACCTCACCCACAAGATGAAAGAACAACTTCCCTACCTCTGGCTCTCACAGGCTCCAACAAATGTCAAAAATGAAGGCCGTCTAAATGAGGAAGCCGGTCATCTCTTAAAAGCCCTCACAAGCAGAGGGTGCAGAGAAAGCAACTGTGCTGCTGATGGTCTTGCTAACCTTGCCTGCACCAGCAATACTGTCTCCACTCTTTATAGTAATTCTTCTTTGTTACCACCTTTCCTACAGGTGGTATGCAGACTGGACAAGCTTGGTACCCCATATTTCAGAGCTTAGCCCTCTTGTGGTTCTCTCTTGTTCTATCTTATTTCAGGGGTATGCCCTGGTGTTACATGTAAATAACTTATTCTTAATAAAATTGACCCTGGATTCTGATCTGGTGGAGTGACATATCCACCCCCTCTGGGATTGGGTGCACTCTCCTAGACCATGTCCAAGGTGTCGTTACTGATTAAAAAAAAATCAGCCCGAAAACCCGCGAAAACCATAAGACGCATTCCGGGACCCACGAACACGATCGGAAACCCACGGATCCTAATCCGAAATGCATCCGAAAGATCCAGGGCATTATAGGAACACCCGATTAGACCCAAAGGAGTGCAATATCTATGAACTTATGACATGTAATACTCATAAAAGGAAGGGTCGATACCTGGGGGTTTGGGTGGTTTTTAACCCCTGTGGGTGTGTGAAAATAGTGGGAAGGAGTGTAAAAACGTGGAATGAATGCAGAGAAACGTGGAGAAAGGAAGGAAATAGATGCTATGATGAAGAGAGAACTAAAGAAATAAGGACCGAGAAAATAACCCAAAAGGAACCCAATACTCCCTGAACCAGATGGCGTAGATGCAGAAAATACAATTCCCTGGCTGAGACTCGCAGTAGAAGGCGGCAGCACTTCGTGGCGAGTTCCAGGAATCTCCTCCTCGCAAGCACAAGGCCAATGGTTCTATTTATAGACATGAATGCTCAAAGATGTGCATGATGCATGCTGGGCTAAAATAAAGAAATCATTAAAATGAATGCAAAGAGAGAATAAAATATAAAGTACTCGAGAATAGTTATGCTGGACTGGGGACCATCAAGATCAGGCCATTATCCGCAACCACAGTGTGCAGGATAGAACCGTCGTCTCATGATTTTTCCAACCCAGCGGCCTATCCGGAGGTTAAGCGCGTGCACCTAGATCATCATCTGTTTTTGTTAAAGGGGAACATCAGATCCTGGAACACGCGAGTATCCAACTGGTTCTCGAGATAATGTAGCTTAATATCATATAGTAATGCATTAAGGGACATAGGAAATGAAATACATTACCTGACTTACCTGACGGCGGGCCACCAGGTGAGTGGGTGATGATGCTACAAGATAGATTGTTAACAGAGTTCGCAGAGAACATTATTAAAATAACCAAATTTACCAAATAAACATGATGTGCATAGAAAAGGCTCACAAACATGCATTCCAAAGACAAGTGGTCCACAAGGAGCCGCTTAAACATAAGAGCAGTCAAGCATCAACCGCTTTTATAGCAGGATATCGGAAGGCGGTGTAGTTGATGTACGGCCCACTGTAGACCGCTTAAGAAGTGCGGTCTATTGTGAGACCGCACAACCTCATGGAGTTTTAAACAAAATTGACCCTTTGTCTTCCTCCCTCCTCTACCGTAACTGGTGGAGGGAGAGGGAGAGCAAAGGGTGCCTAACGCCACTGAGGCTTCCCTTCCCTCTTCTCCCCCCCACTCGCTCTCAACCTCCCTCTCTCTCTCTCCCTTCCTTCGATGAGGACCAAGGCCCAAGCCCGCCAACCACCGCCGTTGACTGGGGAGGAGGAGCCACCGTCGTCGCCTATGGAGGAGTTGATGCCACCGACCTCTCCCGTCGCCGTGGAGGAGGAGACGGCGACCGTGCTGCCCACCGTCGCGGATGCACCCGTCACAGAAGAGGAGGCCGAGGAGGTACCGCCGGAGGAACCCGCCGCCTAGCCGGCGACGACGGGGAGGGTCACGCGGGACCCCGAGGTAGGCTTCCAAAACTTCCCCCCCATTGTCATTTACAATTTTGTATGCTTGATCTGGTTAGGGGCGGGTTTTTTTTTTAGGGTTAGGGACCAGTTGCGGGCCGTTGGATGGCTCCCGCCGGCGGGGAGGGCCGTTACCGTCATCGGGGAAGACGACAGTTGTGCGGTCCACAACCATCCGCATGACTTTGAACATGCAGCCTATATAAGGCCGCACAAACCTCCTGTGGCCTAGGCACGGCCACACCACACCTGACAACCAACGTAGAAAAGGCGGTCCACAGTTGGCCCCCCAAACATTATGTGTCCTATATCAGGCCGTACAACACTCTTGCGGCCCAGGAACGGCCGCACTGCACCATCCTCACCAACCGACATACGAGAGGCGGTCCCTAGGGTGCCGCCCAAAGAACATGCGGTCTACATCAGGCCGTTTAAACCACCTGCGGCCCAGGAGCGGCCGCACTTAACTTGGATAACAAACACACGAAGGGCGGCCACTAGTGTGCCGCGCAGAGAACCCGCAGCCTTCATTGGGTCGTACAAATGTCCTGCGGCGCAGGATAGGCCGCACAACCCTTAGCCATAAGCGGCCTAACTCTGACCGTATGTGATGATGTGTGGTCCTATAAGGACTGCCCATCTCGTAGAAAAAAGAATCTTTTTGCTTTTTTTGTTTATTTTTTGAATGCTTGAATTAATTTATTAAATCCCTAAAAAGGGGCAAATAATGTAGGGAAAGCGTAGGACTCGCATCTCATGGCTGCAGGTCTGTGCAGTGTACTTGGCATTGCCAGACTTTCAGCGAGAGTGGTTGACCGCCATGGGGTTTGCCCCGTTCCTCAGTATCGAGATGCGTCGATTTGACACACCTCTACTCTATGCTCTACACGATCTCTGGGATCCAGCGAGTCGGACATTCCTCTTCCCATGGGGGCATATGGTCCCCACGTTGGAGGATGTGGCCAGGCTCACTGGTCTTCGAGTGCATGGGCTACCAGTCAGCGGGACCACCTATCCTGACCACCCATCTTGCAGAAAATGGAATTTTTTGTTCTCTTCATTTATTTTGTGAATGCTTAAATTAATTTGTTAAATGCCTAAAAATGGATGAATAATGCAGGCGAAGCGCAGGACCCACATCTCATGGTTGTAGGTCCGTGCAGTGTATTTGGCACTACCGGACTTTTAGCGAGAGCGGTTGGCCACCATGGGGTTCGCCCCGTTTCTGAGTATTGAGGTGTGTCGATTCGACACACCTCTGCTCTACGCCCTGCATGACCGCTGGGATCCAGTGAGTCGGACCTTCCTTTTCCCGTGGGGGCATATGATCCCCACGCTGGAGGATGTGTCCAGGCTCACTGACCTTCAAGTGTATGGGCAACCGGTCAGCGGGACAACCTATCCTGACTACCGGGAGATGGCTCGGGAGCTGCTGGGCCTAGGGCTGCGGCGCCCCGAGAGGCAGTTGACCCTCCTTCCTTGGGCGAGTCTACAGGATAGCCTGGGTGTGACGTCTGTACTTTGATGGATCCGTAGTGGATCAAGCCTAGATCCGCTTCGGTCAGATTTGCCGATTTTTAGGGATTTTTTGGCTATTTTTTGGCATTTTTAAGTGAGAGTTTGGGTATTTAAATTATGAACGGTGGCCACTCGTGAGCGGGAAAATCATGGGATCAGGCACTCTCTTCCTCGCCAGCTGAATTTAGAAATGATACTAGTTGAACACAAATATCCAGGGAGGGTTCAGCGTATACCTAATTGGCGTGAAGACACTGATCCCGAGTCGGAGACGTGGACGAGCGGGAAAGTGTGGGTTCCCCGCACACTACGTCGGTGAAGCTTCTCCCTGTTTAAGTAGTACATGAACTACGCCTCACGCAGGAGGGGTGAACTAGGGGCAGGAAAATCAAGGTTATATTCAAACACTACCTTCACGCTGGGAGGGGCGCTAAGCTGGCCAGGCGGGGAAGGGGAAGGCCTTAGTGAGATCAAACGGGTGGACAATGTCAGTTCTGCCCATTCGCTGGAATAGGGGACAGATAGTTAGAGTTAACGCTGCTGTGGCTGCTACAAAACTTTGTCGATGATGAGACCAGTTGGAAAATCTTCTTAGTTGCTTCGGGATGACATCTAAATTTTACTGAATTCCTTGGTCGTCGGTGCTGGTCGGGGACAGGCCGCACACAGGGTCCCTAAGTGCTACTTCTTACAGAAAAGGTACCTCAGCTATAGGAAGAAGAGGCCGCCAAGAGTTCTCCTGACCTCTGAATCAAGCATGGATGGATTCGTTGGAACCGTTGTGAGTCTTATTCGAAACGACGCCTGCGGGAACATCGGTGGAGGTCGGAGCAGTCCGGGAAAGTCGGAGAGGTGAATGGATGTCTGTTCAGTCTAGGAAAGGACAGAACGGAGCACTTGAGGGAGAAAATTCGGATAGTGCTCCTCCAAATGCCGAATGGGATGACGGTTTTTGCAGATGGACAACGACTAGTGGTAAAAGCTTTCGGCCAAGTGGTGCCTCCAGAAGCTGTGGGATGTGGTAGTGGGAGCTCTAGGAAGTTGCCTCAGGTCACGGGCCAGGCCTGATCTGTGCAGTTGGGGGAGAATAGGTCCTCCGGGCAGTAGGAATGTCGGATGCTTACGGGACTACCACGACTACGAAGCAGCCTTGACGATCTTTCCGACAATGTATGGCATGCCACCTGAAGATGCCCGAAGACTCTGGAATAGGCTCTATAACTCGTGCCTTCTCTACTGCTAGCGAATTAAGAACTGCAGGTTGAAGAGGGGAGGTGAGGAATGAGGTAAATGGGAGGGAAAAGGGGGTGGATGAGTGTGGGAGAGACCCCTGGCTGTGAGGGGGTCTGGGAGGGGGTGTTCCAAGGTGTTGGAGGGGGAGTATGGGAAGTCATTGGAGTCTGAAGACGAGACTCCTGGCATCATCCCTTCTTTGATGTCTTCTTCTTCTTCGGCGCCCATGGCGCGGAACAATCTTTGCTGCCCTAGGGATGAATTCCCTAGGCAGTGGAAATAATCATGGACGACTCTGTCCATTTCTTCTCGACTGTGTCTCTGGGGATCAGCTTGGGGCATCAGTCGCTCTTGAGTCTTCGGCTGATAAGCCAGCTTGTCATCTGGGAAGCCTAGTACATTCTCCGGGAATACCGGAACACATCTGCCTGCCTAGCGTAGGCCCTTGGCTTGTAGGGAACAGCCATTGGGGCGACTTCCCTTTCTTCTTCTTCTTCCTTGATCTGTGCTTTCCTGCCCCTTCTCCTGGGGCACATGACATCAACACCCTTTTCCTCTTTCTGAATTCTCTTGCCCCCTCTCCTGGGGCGCATGACAGCAATTTCCTTCTCTTCATGGGCCGGTGCCGAGCCCTGAACCCTCTTGGGCACCCAAACTTGTTTGAATCTTGCTGACTTAGGTGCCAACGACTTCCTCTCTTCCTTCTCCATGTTGGCCCTCCTGGTGGCCAGCACCTGGAATTGGTTGTTGGTGGGGACCGCTGAAATGACGCGGTCAGGCAGTGCTTCAGCTGGGCGACCGTTGAGATACACCCGCATCCCTCCAACTATCATAGATTTTCCCGAAGTCAAAAGACGGCCTCGGGGTACAACAGCCCGGCCCCTCCGGTAACTCTTCCTCTTCCTGCTGGCAGCAGCAGGAACAACAGCTCTTCTGTCCAAGTGGTGGACGTAGCACGAAACAACAATGGGTACAGTCGTCATCTTTCGCAGCTTCTTCTTCTTTGGTACATCTGCAGCTTTTATCACAGCAGTCTTCTCAGCTTCATTATCGACCTTGAGCAGATCGACGAACACGAGCCCCAAGCAGTTAGGAAGACCCACTATCGGGGGCATGGATCCAAATGTGGTTGGCACCGCCAGGTACCCGTCACGAACATGGTTGTCAACGACCTGTTGGCCGAAGTGAAGGGAAACCAATCCAGTCTCCATTTGAATTCCTGCAGATAAGATTACCACACAGTCAGAATTTTGGGGGAGGCCGCCAAGCCTCCTACTTTGGCGAAAAGATGAAGGGAGACTTGGTCCCACCGGACGTGCCAACTTGTGGACTCGCGATTCTCGTTTTGTTTTTAATTTTATTGTTGTTATTATTTATTATGACTTTTTATTTATGTAATTAATTCGTTTATTCGTTAGGATATATATAAATAGATATATATGATAAGGTTTCAACTGTAGGCTTCTAACATTTCTTCACAAGAACACAGGTTCCTTTACATATGGGTTTCACGAAAACAAAGTTGGCAGCATGCAAATGCATCAAATGGCTTTAGGCAAAGGCAACATGGCTTCATTCACACATTGGCTGGGCGGTTAAGAGAAAAGGCTAAGCAGTGTTCACGTGAAGGCTCCTCAAGTCAAGCAAATGGGCACCACATGCAAGGCTTCTCCACGTTGTATTCACATTGGCCTTCACGTGGGCACAGGGTCAATGCAAAACTCCAAGTGGTGGGCAGCGTTCCAATAGCTTCATGCGGACGTTTTGGCCCATTTGTCACATGACAGACAAGGCCAAAGGCTTGCACAATAGCCTTCTCCACGTGGTCAGTTGGGCGCTCAAAAGCAACAGGCTTCAAGGCGTCTTCACAGCTTGGTGGGTCACAGCGCAGGAGGCTTCAAGCCTTCAACATGCAGGCACAGCAGGGTCCACAGGGTACACAATAGCAGGTGGCCTTCTCACGGTGGACGTGAGCAGATGGCTGGCGGGTCCACAACCACCCAAGGCAGGCACTGAGAGGCTTCTACACTGGCAATGCTTCACAGGCAGACAAGGCAGTGTGTAGCCGGTGATGAAACCATTCGAACAGCATGGCATCTACATGTGGTTGGCGGGCTCTTCGCGGGTCCAAGAAGGCAGTGGCAAGGTTTTCATGCCAGCTGAGGCTCTTCACATCGGCCAAAGGAATTAACGCAAAGGAGGTGGCGGGCTCCACGAACAAGACAACGCGGCCACAAGAACAAGATTTCAAACCATGCAAAGGTTGGCCGATCAGCAACACAAGGTTTTCAATCGGCCTCCTTCACACAGCATCAAACGCAGCAAAGCTAATGGCTTCACACCAAAAGCGGCCACCGCGGCTTCACACACACAACTGACGTGGGCTGCTCTCACACTATTGACAAGGCCAAAAGAACAGCAGGGGTTACACAATGGTTTCAAGCTTCCGCGAAGAAGAAAGAGAAGAATTAAGAAGGTGGCTTGGGGTGTTCACATTAGGAATATTGATGTTTTGGAGCCTATATAAGGAGGGCATGGGAGGCACTTCTCCTCCCTAACAGGCACATACGTAGATAGCAGAGCCTTCATTGTTTCCCCCTCCATTCTTAGTCCATAGTGTAGGATTAAGATTCCATTTTATTTCTTTTGTTATTGTTATAGATTTGTTGTAAGTTATTTATTGAAGCATACGAGGAAGAACACGGACTCACGTGTATGGCTCACTCTCACGGCGCACACGACCTCCCGATGGTGACCGGGCGATGATGATGGGGATCCAAGGTGCAACCCAAACATTCTAAGGGACTTGGCTAGCTTAGGCTGACCCCTAAGGGCCAGGGATTCCCAACTTCGTGGGGGCCGGCATGCCGGGGGCGTGGGTTTGGGTGGCAGTCACTCACTTTCCGCGGTGGGCACACTAGAAGTGGTGTGCAAGTCTGGGCTCTCGTCTCACCATCCGACGGGCATTCAAGGTGATACTAAATCAGCAAAGCAATGTAACCAGCCAAGGAAAATCAGTCGCTCACCTGGCCGATGTGAAAACCCTGATCCCGATCGGAGATGAGGGCGAGCGGGGAGGCGTTGGTACGCATCTGCACGCCGCGACGGTGACGCTTGACCTGGAAATGAAATAGCTACAGCACTACACCTCATGCAGGAGGGGGTTCTTGGGGTGGGGGTTAAGTATTTATAACCAAAACTACCTCCACGCAGGGAGGGGCCTTCAGTCAGCCAAGCGAGGGGAGGGGACGGAGCTAGAAACTCGATGTGCCGGGCTCCTCGTCGGTGCTGCCAGCTTCTGGAATCACAGGACAGCAGGTCGAAGTGTGCACCGTCACGGACACTCCCGAACTCCAAATGAACTGAGACCAGAGCCAAAACTCTCTGACTTGGCCCGGGAAGACGCTCAAATTTTCTGGATTAACCCTGAGATGGTCACTAGATGGTGCAGGTCTTGGAACAGTGCCAGATAGTACTAGTGCTGGCTACTCCCAGGGTATTACTGCTGGAAGATGGAGGCGCCACGGACAGTCCTGAACTCGGATAAAGGCGGGGCTGGTACCGTGATGACCACGAACAAGTCTTCTTTCAGATGGGACTAACGGCAACCCCAGACAATGTCAGGGCGGATCGTACTGGCCAGAAAGGTGGAGGTGGGTCTGTTCAGGAATAGCGGAACTAACCTGGCGCGACTTTGGAAGAAAATTCGTAACTCTTGATGCCGGGGTCCGAACTTCACTCCGCTTCTTGGGGATGACAGTGGACTGGTAGAAGATGCCCTCAGCCAAGTTGCACGCCCAGATCTGCCAGGGAGTGACCGTGGTGGAAGCTTTTCTAGGGCTTTGGTTCACTACCTGAGAGCTCTTGCATGGTCGGGGAAGAATCACTCTCGCGGACAGCTCGGAGCTCGGACGAAGATGAAACCACCACGCTTGGAAATCCCTCTGGTCTCGACGACCTTGTCCAATTTGAGACATTGGTTCTGGATGCTTCGAGATACTGTTTTACCTCGGTTTGTGTGTCCAGATCTGCTGAGGGTTCTTGGTGTCCCCTCAGGTCTCTGTGTGTCATTTTCTTTCGGAGTGTCATTTTCTTCGCTTAGGATTAGATCGATTGGCGGCTTGTTCTGCTATGTATGATGATCCTGACTCAGAGTCGTAGGACTCAGGGACCGTTGTAGCCATAGGTCTAGTTGCCTTGTCCTGAGTCTGTCGGCAGTCTCCTGTACTACCTTTTGGTGTTTCGAAGTATATGTTACAGGGCACTCTTGCCCGTATGTACTTCGGCACTTGTGTTTTGGAGTCCGTGTCTTGTGAGCCTTTACTAGTCGTAGCCTTACGGCACACTTCGACGTGACGGCTTTTACAGGGGGGCACGTCTGGTTCACGATTTTTAAGCTAGTTTCCGTCGGCTCCCGCGGTTACAGTTGCGTCCTATGGGGGGAGAAAACTAGCTAGAGGCCTGGCTTAGGCAAAAGCCAGCGTGTGCACACGTGGTCAGGGGCTTTGGACAGACGTCAACAGGCGTTCTCCTGTCTAGTCACTCGCGACTTGGTTACTATTCTGGTTCTGACAGTGTCTTGGTCTCTGCCTCGCTGTAGGCATAGCAGACGAGACGCCAGTAGGCACAGCATAAGATGTCAGTGGATGCAGCTGGCTGTTCTTCTGGTGTGGGGCACTCCAGTCACGTGACACGTGACTCTTTGCGATTCTCTTCGAGTTTCTCGTGCGTTGTGACCTTCTGGGTTAGCCCTTTCATGGCTATACTCGGTGTTAGTGTCTGTCACCTGCACGACGTCCCAGTTGTGTGTGTGGCACTGTGCACAATGTCCTTATCGTGTTGTCTGTCGTTTGTGTCAGTCGTCTGTCTAGCCTTTTCCTAGGTTTATTTTGTATGTTTTGCAGGTTCCTTGCGTCGACAGTTCGGCACCTCCTAACTCTGTCAGCTCTGAGTCGCCTTCCTGCCCTTGGTTGGAGTAGTTTGGGGTACCGAGGTTAGTTCGGTAGCCGTTGTTTGGTACGCTTCTTCCTCCCCCTCTTCCTTAGCTTGTTCCCTACCCCTGCTTCCTGTTCTGTTTCTTTTACAGCTTTGTAGTTTACCTTTCTAGCTTTACCACTACTTATTGCTTACCTACTGTTGCCTGCTATTTTTAGCGTGTTACTACGTGTTTTCCTCAGTGGGGATCCGCGTGACCCCTACTGAGCCAGTGACACCATCTCATTTGACTGAGAAACCACGGAGAAACAAGGGGAGGAAGTTAGGGGATTCAATGGGCTCGGAGAGAGAAAATTTGTTTAAAATCTCAGGGATCGGGCTATAGGGCGGTCTGGCGATAGACCGCTTCATGAATGGAACAGCTTATTATAGACCGCCCAATTAGTCGGTGGAAAAATAGAAAAGATAATTAATATCCTCCTATATTCCATCGAACTGCCCGGAATTCCCTGCACGGGAACCTGAAGGATAGAATAGTTTATAATGAGCCGCTCCATGAATTGGAATGGTCATTCTAAAGCCGTTCACCTCAAGTCAGTGGAAAATCAAAACGTAGATAAATGTAATATTTGTAAGTCTGAGCATGTACACGGTCTTAAATAGGACGTTTACATTGTATGAACGGTTAGAACCTGACCGTTCTGTAATATGGAATGGTCGAATTAGGACCGTGTACAAACCAAACCTAAGATCCTTGAACTTTGGCGAAACTTATCATTTAAATCATAGCCAGGGAGGGAGGTGCTCATAAAATAAGCCCAATATCGTGCTCGGAGATGGACCATTAAGCGATGGATGACTCGAGGCATCAACAAATAACAGTAAGAGAAATGACCCGACTCATTGGCAAAAAATGGGTGTTAACACCCCTGACATGGACTGCCGGAGTGGGCCGTGGGGCTGGTCATCTTCTATTTTTCTTTGACGCGGACTGCCAGCCCGCTTGATCCTGGGCTGGTACTGCCATGAAAGCTTCATAAGCGGCACAGGTGCTAGCCTCCACCCATTCTCTTGGCAATTCTTGATATAGGGATATCATGTTGGCGCCGGAAGTCATATTGGGCATTTCATGGGGCTGTGGGGGATTCACCTTGTGCTCTCCCATGTCCAGCTCTCCCTTCTTTATTAAGGACTCAATGACGTCCTTGAAGACGTAACAGTCCTCGATGGTATGCCCTAGCATTTGATGGTAACAGCAGAAGCGAGGGTCATCCTTCTTCTTCATATCACTGGGCCTCTTCGGCTCTAGCAATGTGATTTTGTTGTAACTGGTTGCCCATTCGAACAGGAGTCGAGACTTATCTCAGGAGAAGGAGTACAACTTGCTTCTCATTTTCTCCCTGAGTGAAGGGCCTTCCCGCCGTTCCGCGGATCTTGGCGGTAGAGGGTTTGTGGTGCTTTTGGCTCTTTCCTTCTGTTTCTCAAAAGTTTGAAAGTCCAATGTGTGGACTTCTGGTGGGATGGGCTTCTTTTCGGCTTGCCTATCGGATCTGGGTCCGAACCACTACGGATCCATTAAGACACGGGCACTACACTAGGCTTGTCCCAATCGATGTACATGGACACCATTGTCAAAAGATTTGGCATGGAAAACTTCAAAATGGGTCTAATACCAATTAGACATGGAGTTTACCTCTCTAAGGAGATATCCCATAAACTCCAGAAGAGAGGGAGTACATGAGTAGAGTTCCCTATGCCTCTGCCACAAGGTCTATCATGTATGCGATGTTATGTACTAGGCCTGATATAGCATATGCTCTAAGTGTTACGAGCAAGTACCAGGCAGATCCAGGTGAACAACACTGGATAGCCGTGAAATGTATCCATAAGTACTTGAGAAGGACTAAGGATCTATTTCTGGTTTATAGAAGAGAGGACTTGAAATTGAGAAGGTACACTGACTCGAGTTTCTAGTCTGACAAAGATGACAGCAAGTCAACCTCTGGGTTAATTTTTACTCTCAATGGTGGGGTAGTGAGTTGGAAGAGTTCTAAACAAGAAATCACTGCTGATTCAACCACCGAGGCCAAGTATATAGCTATTGCTAAGGCGTCAAAGGAGGCGGTCTGGATGAAGAAGTTCATCAATGGATTGGGAGTTGTCCCAAGCATCTTTGATCTTGTCCCCATGTTTTGTGACAACAATGGGGCAATCGCGCAAGCTAAGGAGCCGAGGTCTCATAAGAAGTCCAAACACATTCTGCGGCATTATCACTTGATCAGAGAGATTATAGCTAGAGGAGATGTGATAGTAGATAGAGTATCTTCTGTTGATAATATTATAGATCCACTGACTAAGCTTTTATCTCAAAATGTGTTTGAGCGCCACCTTGGGCTGATGGGGATCAAGCATGTGGGTGATTGACTTTAGTGTAAGTGGGAGATTGTTAGAGATGTATGCCCCTCAAGTCAATCACAAGTGTTATGATGGCAACATTTCTTGTACAATTTCATTCAATAATGATAATGGCATTTCTTCATTATGTTCTTAGCACGTTAAGGTGTGTATGTTGTAATGTGATGAAGTCCTTGGATATGAGCTATGATGGCTGGATCATGATGAGATTGTGATAATGAGATCAGTCATCTAGATGTTTGTATTCTATATGTTCCTGGTCGTTGGATCTTCAATAAGGGACATTGAAGATCCGGATAGACTGGTGCACGTGGTACTCACTCATGTGATGAGGGTGGTCGATCTCATAACCACCGGTGTGGTGACATCAAGGTACACGTGCAGGTGCTCATTCATTTCTATCTCGGCGACTGCCGAGTTGAGCTGGTCGAAGCCCTTGACGTTGGTGCCGAGAAGCTTTTCGCTGACCTTGGCCGCCAAGCCTCGATGATAGATAGTGATGGCATCCTCCTGGATTGGTGGATTAACGCACCTCATATTGAGGTCTCGCCATTTCTTGATGAAGCCAAGGGCACTCTCACCCTTCTTCTGTTGGAGGGAGCAAAGCTCGGCTAAGGAGACCTTTCACTCGGTCGTTTGGAAACGGTCGAGGAACTTCTTCTGGAGATCCACCTAGTCAATGACAGAATTGGGCTTGAGGCGGGAATACCACTGGAAGGCCGTTCCCGTAAGTGAGGTGGCGAAGTAGCGGAGGAGGTAAGACTCATCCAACGCGAGCTCGCCCATGGCCGTAATGTAGTAGGCCAGATGCTCGTGCGGAGACCCCTGTCCGTCAAATTTTTGTAGCTTTGGTGTACTCCGAGGGAAGCTTCTTAAGCTGGTGATGTAGTGGATAGGGGACACTATAGAGATCTACAGTCACAACCCCTTCTCCAAACTAGGTGAGCTTGGTCTCAAAGATCCGCTCGATCATCTGGCGCTGTGCCATGAGGTTTTCTGGCACCGACGTGTTGTATGGCCGTGGTTGAACCTCAGCCAAGGGTGTGCCAAACCCAATAATTGTAGGAGTTTGGGCAGCTGCCGCTGAGGTGTTCGCACCATTTTGCCCACCCGGCGTGGCCGGAGTATCCATTGAAGGCCCGGTGGGTGGCTGAGGACGAAGGTCATGTTCCTGAAGTAGATATTGTAGGAGGGCCTTCAAGTGCTGGTTCTCCTTCATAAGAGTCTCAAGAGTCACCTCTTGGACTTCACCGACGAGAGGATCATTGTTGATCGGCTCCGCATTGACAGGGGCGGCACGCTCCTCGGTGGGAACTTCTTCTACTTGTGTGGACGCCTGAGGTCCGACAGAAGTGTCGATGTGGCCGACTGGAGTCGGTGGCGGAGGCGGATGATGAGGCCTCCTGAGGTGAGATATAGGTGGGTTCAGATAGTCGGTCTGAATCTCAGGTTGGTGTCCGGCGGTATAACACATGAACACCCTGGCTGCGTCATTGAGGAGTCGAACCATCCTCCTTTTCTGGGAGCGCCTCTTGGGGTGGCTAGGTGTCCCCAGCCTATCAAAGACTGAGGTATGCTGCAGAGGAGTCTCCATCGTGGCATCTGCCTGAGGAGAGCTTGGGGTTGGATGTTGGTGGGGCCCGGAGCGAGCCCGTCTCTCTTGTTTTCTTCCTTGTTGGCATTACTTGCCAGTTTCTTTACTCTTTTTCATATTTCAAGATATTGTCTTCATAGGTGTGCCGACTACAAGCCTCTGGCACTTCTTCAAGCAGCCGCTGATATATAGATATCATATTGACTGGGGCCCTTGGCGTAGGCATTTCATGCAGATGTGGGGGATCAACTTTGTACTCCCCTATTTGTAATTCCCCTCTTTTTATTAAGCCTTGGATGATATCCTTGAATATTTGACAATCTTCAATAGGATGCCCATGAATTTGATGGTAGGGGCAGAAATTAGGATCATCTCTGCTCCTAACATCATCAGGTCTCTTTGGCTTTGGCAGAGTAACCTTGTTATACTTGATAGCCCACTCGAAGAATGCTCGAGTCTTGTCTCTTTGGAAGGCATAAAGCTTATTTTCTGTATTCTGCTGTGGAGGTCATTTTTGACATTCAACAGGTCCATTGAGAGGAGGATTGTATACCCATTTCTGCCTTTTTGTCCTGAGGCTAACAGCATGGACGGCTTTTAGCAGTGGCCTCTTATTAATCTGCCTGGCCTGATGATTTGAGTTGACAGAAACTGATGGATATCTTGCAAAGAAATCTTCAATCTCCATTGCAACATTAATCAATCGGTCAAAAGACCGAATTTCTACTCCAATTATCTTTTCTAGGACTTCTTTCTTCAGATTTTGTTTACATATCTGCATTGCATCCTCTAGATGTGGAGGGCACCGGCATCTCATACTAAGATCCCTCCATCTCTTGATATATTCTGCAGCAGCTTCATCATCTTTTTGCTTAGTCGCTAATAGCTCAGCCATGGTCACCTCTGCCTCAGCGACATGGAAACTTTCTATGAATTTTTGTTGCATATCTGGCCAGTCGTCAATAGATCCAACAGACAAACTAGAATACCATCCAAAGGCGAGTCTTGTTAGAGAAGACCTGAAGAATTTCAACAGGTACGACTCATCTGCTGCCAAGTCACCCATGACTGTCACTTAGTGTGCAATGTGTTCTTTCAGGGAGCCTTGCCCACTGAATTTGTCAAATTTAGGTAGTTTGTTGACACCAGGTGGCGATCTTGTAGTAGCATGGTAGGCTGGATATGACACTTCATATGTCACGCCCCGACATGGAATATCGGAATGTACAGTCAGAAATAGCTAGAAATAATGTTAATATGCTAATCTAAGCATTTACACATGTGCTATGGAAAGAAATAATTCTATTGATCATGAAAGATTCTAATTTAAATTTTTCAAAAAAAATAATAATCATCAAAAATTTTAACAAACTCACGCACCCCTCTCTCTCTCTCCCCTCACTCTCGACTCATCTCTCTCTCTCTTCCTCTCTCTCTCCCTCAAACGCTCACTCTCCTCCTCTCCCAATCTCTCTCAGTTTCGGTCGAAACGACACCGGACCGGATCGTGGGAGGCACCGTTGGAATGGGCTCGACGAGTAGGTCAAGGTGGTACCCTCTATTCCGCCGTTCGGGGAGCGTGGAGACGAGACAGGTCGAGAAGAGCTGCGACGTCCCATCGTCTGATCTGCACCATTTTACGGGCTTCGTCGCGATCGAGGTAGGGGAATGTGCTCCTCATCTTTCCAGGAGCTTTTTGACACCTCATGCGTTGCCGATGACAGACATTTTCCTCGTTTTTTGTGTAAAACTCTTTTTGGTGAATTTTAGGCCTAATTTTGGGGTTTTTCTTCTCCTCACTTGGTTTTGATCGAAACAACCACTGATCGAGGCACGGGAGGTGCCGTTGGGAAGGTCGTGTCGCGAGGATTATGTGGACGTCCTTCTTCCCTCGATCCGTGGAGCGGGGAGGTGCGTGAAGTCGGGAGGTCGTCGTTACCCTCGTCATCCGTTCGACATCGGATCGGCTTCCTCGTCGTGTCAGAGGTAGGGGGATGGATTCAACTCCTCGCTAGGATCATTTCCATACTTCATGCGCATTGATCCGCAGTCGTTTGGCCTAGTTAATGTCTATTTTTAGTTTTTCCTAAAAAGTGATAAAATGGGTTAATTAGTATTTTTAATTATTTATAAGCATGTTAATTACATTTTCCAGCTTCTATTGGCTTGCATGGATGTATAGTATAGCATGTTTTACATTTTTACAGGTTTTTGTAAGCAAACACGTCGATTCCCATCGACCGGGGCGCAGTTCAGTTTCAAACCGCACCCGCTCGTCGCCCAGATCGCATGGCGGCCACACCAGTGACCGTTATGTGTTTAACGCATCGCATCTGGCACGTTATGCCTACATAGCGGACCACCCTAGGTCCGTTATGCTCATGAACATGGTAGATAGGTGGTTAGTATAACGCACCCTTCCTTGACTATTATGGTCATGGGTTTTCTGTAGATTTTGCACGTTCGGGTGACTTTAACGGACCCCCATTGGACCGTCATTTGACCATTGACCGATCGTTGACTGTTGACCAGTAAGGCGGTTAGCATGGCGGTGTAGGGTAGATCCGTTATGGTTATATAACGCCCCTTACCTTGGACATTTCTTCATTGACCGAGCCTTTTGACAATAGTTGATGTTAATTTACATCGGATGTAATCTAAACACACTTGTTTCTACCACTAAAAGAAAAGAGTTAGGGACCCTGGGAGCCGTGACGTTAGGAGGGCTTGATCCATGCAACGGTGATGGAGCAACAATAACACAACAAGGCTGAGTAGAGGTAGGGAGACCAGACTCAGTGTGGGCACTGGAGAAGGCATAGACTTTGAGTTTATAGAAGCGAGACATTATCTCGAAAGGTGGAGTGGCAAACACTAGCTCGACAAGGAGCAGATAGGTGCCAGCTCGGGTGTAGTGTTCATTTTGATAGTGGGGCAGGGACCGAGCTGGAAGGCAGATGGCAGCCCACTAGACGGTGTTAAGACTAGCAACTGGTGGAGACAAGAGTCAATTCCTTAATTGGATTACATCACTGTAAGCCATAAAAGGCATTATATGGGGCATTAAAAGCCCGATTACAAGTGTGCATAAGCCACGGGACAATTCCATCATTTATGACGGTCCTTAGATCATTGCGTTGTTAGTCGGGTATTTCTATCTTTGTACATAATGTATGTTGAAGGACTCGTGATTCAACGAGACACTACTTAAGGGTGCTGTGAGGTATCCGATATGGAATGACAGGTCACCCAGTCATGAGATGGCTTGCAAGTTCATTGATGTTCACCACTCGGGTGTCATTGTTTGTTGTCGCATGCCTTACTCAGATGAGGAGTTGACGGGCATGGCTCGTGCAAAGCAGTCGGGCGCGGCTCATGCGGAGTAGTTAGGTGCGGCTCGGGGTGAGCAGTCGGGCACAGTTGTGACACAAGGAGTTGAACACCGTTGAGACTGGGGAAGTTGGGCTTGTTAGAATTGGAGCGTGCACTGAT
The DNA here is from genome assembly GCA_024336825.1 of Amorphophallus titanum. Classification (NCBI taxonomy): domain Eukaryota; kingdom Viridiplantae; phylum Streptophyta; class Magnoliopsida; order Alismatales; family Araceae; genus Amorphophallus; species Amorphophallus titanum. The sequence goes on from JANBPO010006173.1 coordinate 4,490,492, forward strand.
ACCAATTGTTGAGATGGTAATCAGCTCTGATAACAAGTGATGTGGTGCACGACTGAGATCCAGAGGGGGGTGAATGGATCCCAGTGAAAACTTTTGTGAAATTAAAAAGTAAACTACTCTCACTGATCTAAAGGAAAAGTAGCACTTTCTCGCAGAGTGATCTCTTTACTTAAACTGATATCAGTCACTCAGTGTGCATACAGATCCCAGCATGTGTCATTCAAATGAGAAGAGCAACCAACAACCAAGTACGAGACGGAGGTTTGATCTAGGATCCCCTCACGCAAGAGATGATATTCTAGATAGGCCTAACCTATCTTTCCTGCCATGTCTTTTTATATACTTGTTGGTTGAAGGCTTACACAACTCAATCAAAAGGAAATGCAATTAGAACCTAATGCTAACTGTGAACAGCCCTAAGCATACATCTAATCAGAGCAGTAAGCAAATAAGCAATCACACAAGGCATAGGAATTTTTAGGTGGTTCGGTCTCATCCTTGAGACCTACGTCCACCCCTCACTCAAACTAGAGTGAGGCTTTCTCAGATACACAGCTTAATCCACTGATCCACAGCTTTGGGGACGAATCCCTACAACCACTGAGCAATACAACTTGCTATCTGCTGAGTCTTGCAACTTGTTGTCCGCTGAGCCTCACAGCTTGCTATCAGCTGAGCACCACAGCTTGCTGTCCGAGGAACTAATCGTCACTGCTGAGCATCACAGCTTGCTCCGCTGCCAAACAGCTTGAAAAATAGAGATAAAAGAAAAACACAAAGGACTAAAAACAATAGGTAGATGAAACATGAAAAATAATGTAGCTCAACCGAGCAGATGATTCTAGATCTGATTTAGAAATCGTGACTTCAGCAGCAACCACTTCTCTGATTTCTTCTCCTCTTCTCTGATACCCTGTTTTGCCTCTCACTCACTCTTCTCCAATGAACTCCATTTCTCTCGTAGCACTCTCAGCTTCTCCTCTCTTCTAATCTTCTGCACTCTGCTCTGGATTCTCTTCTCTCTTCGTGTATTCTCCTATTTGCCTTCCTTTCAATTTTCTTGGTCTCAAAAATTACTGTCCTCTTAGACCGAGAGATCCCTTTTATATGTGCGAGCAAATTCTTATGGTCCCCACACTATTTCAGTCTGGCGCGTGGAGGGAGGATTCTCACCTGTAGCTTTTCAGCAAAAGTATCTCAATTAGGTCCACGTGTCAGATCTTGAAGACGAGGTGAATTCACGTGCCCAATCAATCTTGAGGACATTTCACCTTGGATCACATGCCTGCTAACTCAGAGTTTGAACCACGTGATCACATAAGTCTTTGATGCTCTCTGCCTTTCAAGTGTTTGATCGAGTTTAAGGCTTTTCAACTCAAGTACCTACCAACAAGATATAAGGCATTTCATCAACACCTTATCATCATGATTACTTAGACAAATGCAGACTTAACCAATATCATAACAGTCAGACATTCAAATAAGAAAAATATAAGAAAAATATAAATATATGCTTCAAAGCACACATAGTGCACAGACCTGTGTGGGAATACCCCTGCACGAATGCAGTAAGATAACTACAAATGCACTGACCTGTGTAGAACATAGGTAGACCTTATATGCCAAGAGATATGGATGAAGACAAGAATATATGAAGATGCACTGACCTATGTGAAACACAGGTTGACCTATCGAGCTAAACCATGTAATGTTGCATAGACCAGTTAAGGCAATGGCTAGAGCTTAAGCATCGACCTGATGCCTTAAGCCAACCTGAAAGCTTGGACTTGAGTCTAGCGAATAACAAAGGTGCACCGACCTGTTAGACATAGACGCTACATGTGCATTGACCTTATAAAGCAAGTTGTAACATGTGCCTCAACCTTGTATGCAAGACACCTTCATGTGCATCGACCTTGTAGATTGAATACATGCATATGTATCAACCTTACTAAATACAGGATCTGATGAGCATCGACCTTGTTGAGTCCAAGGTGCAATGTGCATCGACCTTGCTGAACACAAGGAGCAATGTGCATCGAGCTTGCTAAACACTAGGTGCAATGTGCATCGACCTTGCTAAACACAAAGTCATCTAGTGCACTGACCTGTGTGACCACGTGCGAATATGTGCATCGACCTAATGGACTACAGGCAAGTATATGCATCGACCTATCAAGATGCAAGCACAAACATGCATCGACCTTATGATCAACATGATACATAGATGCATAGACCTGGCATGCTTTAAACTAAAATGTGGATCGACCTTCTATACTTCAACTATGAGTATGCATCGACCTTACATGCTTCAATGGTAAAATATGCATCGACCTTATCTGACTCACACATGAACGTGCATCGACCTATTTGACTAAGACATGAACGTGCATCGACCTCATATGACTAAGTGCCTATATGTGCATCGACCTGATTTTCTAACACAAAGAATATGAAATGGCTTGCTCAACATGAATGGTTCTATGCAGTTCTGCCTCAACATGATTCGTAATGTGGCATCATGAAAATCAGGGTTCCAACAATCTCCCCCTTTTTGATGATGGTAACTATAAGTCATGTACATGTTTGCACAAGATAAACATAATTTAATCATTCACACATTCAATAATTCATTCATAGAACTCCAGCCTGCCTGAAGTTAGCCAAGATGTACCAGTTTCTGGAGCTGACGCAGGGCGAGATGTCAGTGCTGCAATACCGTGACAAGTTCATTGAGTTAGGCCGATATGCGCCCCACATTTTTGCCGATGAGACTGTGAGGACTCAACAATTTTTGCGCAGACTAAAAGCAGAGTTGAGTCTGCCGTTGTTCGCTACCCGCGTAGCTAAGTTAGATTCTACATACCAAGTCGCCCTTGCGCTAGAGTTAGAGTTGGCGAGGACTCAAGGACTTCCTCAGACTAGGATGGTTCAGCCGGCCATGCAGCATCAGCCGCTCCACCAGTCATCTGTTCTAGGAGCTCCTCCCGCTTTCTCTGCTACCGGTGGTGCTTCCTTCCTGCAATCTCAGGGCAAGGGATTCTGATTTAAGAAGTCCAAGAAAAAGAAGTTCGATCAGTCGGCGTTTTCTCATTCGAGTCGACAGTCTGTTCCTTCTGTTCAACCACGTCAAGATTTTTTTGCTTCTCAGCCGAGGTTGTGTTCTAAGTGTGGTGGCAGTCATCTGGGCATGCCGTGCTCTCTGCCGATTGTCTGCTATCACTGCAACCAGCCAGGGCACATCTCCCGAAACTGTCCGTTGAGGCCATAGACGGTGCAGTTCTCGCAGACTTCCTAACCACAGTAGCCGTAGTTTCATCTTCCTCTGCCACCTCAACCTCAACCGTTCCACCTACCAGTTCCCACTCCTTCCCAGCAGTCGTCTACAGCTAGCTGTCTGCCAAGAGCTAGGGTTACTCACATCACTCGTGTGGAGGCGTTGGCGTCAAATTTGATCGAAGGTATGGTTTCGATTTATGGTCGTTTAGCGCATGTTCTTTTCGATTCGGGTGCGACCCATTCTTTTGTCTCCAAGGATTTTATTGCTCGTGTTGAAGAGCCGATGAATGAAGTTTCCTGTGAGATGCTTGTGGAGTTGCCATCTGGCGATTATATGTCCACTCCTCTATGCCTGAAAAATTCTCCTGTTCTAGTCAGTGGTCGAAAATTGCCAGCGAGGCTTTACGCATTACAGTTGGCCGACTACGACGTGATTCTAGGTATGGATTGGCTGAAACTTTATGGTGCCATGGTTGACTATCGTCTCAAGCGAGTCTATTTCATGCCACGCGAAAAGTCAGCCTTCTATTTTTAAGGTATTTATTTCTGTTTCATTCAGTTGTCTTTTCTGTCGGTAGGGTGTGTCGTGTTGTCAGTTTCCTCCTTATCCTTTCGTCTAATTTCGGGACCGAGCACCTTCCAGGCATGGGCTATCTAGCACTTTCTACGAACCCATGGGTCCCTACAAGAGCCCTGGCCAGCCTGCCGTAACTTACGGCTACACAAGCAATCCCTCGGGATCAACTCCGACCACTCATGTACGGACTTTGCCCGTATCCCGCACCGTCGCCGGGAGCCACCCGGGGGCGCCCCGATGTCAGGCCATGCCACGTGGCATTCAGCCAAAGGGCCCAAGGGTCCACCCAGAAACACATCTTTCAACCCTCCAAGGTCAAAGGGAGGCCTAACTAGGTCAACCACATGCTTTGGGGCCTGTCGCGTGCATGTACGGCTCACACGGGCATGCTCGACATTTCATCAAACACTTTGCGGGTGCGTATGTTCCAGCCCTTCTACACCCAACCATGGGCCGACCCGTGGTTCCAGCACCTCAATTAGGTCCTACAACAACCATCCGATAAGTCAAGGTTGACCCCGACACTCAGACATGTGGCGATGAGCCATCTAATGCTAGCATTCGGGCCAACCCGTTGAACAACGTGGCACACAGCCCGAGGCATGGCTCACAGCCACGAAGTGCCTCCCCTTAGCTTTCATGAGCTCCCACTATCAACCCAAGGCCCGCCGTGTGGCCCCTCAGCCTACTCAAACCATTCGGTAATCCGGGGTGTGTTAGGCATTTACCCAGACACCTTGCGGGCGGCTATGACAACTCAAAGAACCGCAGCCCCCATGGGCCCATTCTAGCTTCCCGGGGTTCAAAGTCCAGCAAAGGACAACCCCAAACGATGCAAGAAGACCCCCGGGGACCATCCCCCGGGGTTACGACCTCTCCCAGGGCCAGTTCACCTCAGGGGCGACTGCGCGCCCCGGGGAGGGTGAACCTCCTTGGGGGCCACACCCTCCCTTCAGCCTAGTGGTCCCATGGCCCCACTCCGTCCTAGTTCGTTCGATCTATGATCCTATGGTGCAGTTCAGTGCCGTACCAGTCGAGAAGTCAATACGTGGGCACGAGAGCACGACACGACAGCACAGGGAATTCCTCAAGTCCGGTACGCTCGCAAGCTTCCACGTATCCTCCCAGTATCCTCCCAGTTAATTGTCCTTTTCTTTCTTAGCCAAATTAGGAAGAAAACAGGGGCAAAAATCAAATTTTATAGGGTGGGGACCACCCCCCCTCTCTCCTTGGCACCAATCCGCCTAAACCCCTGGGGGGGGTTTACGCGGACCCGCCTGACCCCCTCAGACCAGTCCGCATAAACCCCCTCCATAATAAGAAAAATTAAATTTTAACAAATATCTCTCCCCACTCTCTCTCGCTCTCTCCTCACTCTCTCGACATCTCTCTCTCTCTCCATCTCTCTCTCTCTCTCACCCTTACACGTTCTCTCTCCTCTACCCCCCATTTTCTCGGTTCGCGGTCCAAATGGACCCCAATCTATGTGTGGGAGGTACCAATGGGATGGGCTCAATGTGAGGATCGCACCAGTACCCTTCATCCCTCTAATCGTGGAGCGTGGAGACGCGTGCGAGTGGAAGGACAGCGTGCCCCCCGTCGCTTGATTTGCACCGATTCACGGTCTTCACCGCGCAAAAGGTAGGGGAACAGACTTCTCATCTCTCCAGGAATCCGTTGACGCCTCCTGCGTTGCCATCCGTCGCCATCTTCCTCATTTTCTGTGTAATTCTTATTTTGAGAGATTTTGTGGTTAATTTCTTGTTTTACATGCCTCTCTTGATTTCTGGTCCAGACGGTCGCTGATCGAAGCCGGGAAGGTACTGTTGGATTGGTCACATCGTGAGGATCGCGTTGACTCCCACCTTTCCTTGAATCGCAGAGCGTGAAGTCGAGCTAGGCCAGGAGGCACCGCGTCGCCATCTCACTGGAACGGCAGCAAATCGTCATTTTCGTCGTCATCAGGGTAGGGGGATGGATTCCTTACCTCGTTAGGACACCGCCGGTACAACTTGTGCCGTGGTCCGATGCCTGTAGTCTCATATTTTGTGCATGTTTCTATTTAGTTTATTTTTAATCTTTTAATACCTGAAATTATCATTTAATGCTTGAATTTATCTCCATGGGGATCGTATTTCAACTCTAGTGGCATGCATAGGCTTGGATTGATTATATGGCTTGGCAGGTTGGTTTGGTTTAGTGTTTCGCCACGTACCCCATAGATTTCGATCGATCGGGAGGGGATTTCAATTCCGAACTCTGGAGTCACGAAACCCAGGTGACATAACGCGCCACCCCCAGTGTGTTATAGTCATTTGACGCACCCCTAGAGGTGCGTTATATCATCAGTGTACTGAGGAGTTTTCTATGGATTTTCATGTTCGGGTGGCTTTAACGTGCCTTACCTGGTGCGTTATAGTTCCTGTGTATTGAGTTAAAGGTCTGTTGCCTTTAATGCCCCTGTCCTGTACGTTAAATTAATATGACACCCCTGGTTGGATGTGTTATATCCCATGTTTTCCTGTGAATTCTGGTCGTTCTGGTGGGAATAACTGCCCATGGGAGGTGCGTTATGTTCCTGTGTGCATTACATAAGTTTCTTTTTGTTATTGAAGTAATCCTTTTGTTATTTCTTTTTGTTATTGAAGTAATCCTTTTGTTATGTAATGCAATGGAGTTGAATGAATGATAGAAACTGGTTGGTTTTGTTTGACCGGGAATTCCTTTTATGTTTATCTGGTGTTTCAATTGTTAAATCATCTCAGGGTTGTCATCATCAAAAAGGGGGAGATTGTTGCCCTTCTGGTTTTGATGATGACAATTAAGAGATGGATGCATGATGAATTGAACTTCAATATGATACATAATGTTTAATTCAGTAACATGTGCATTTGTTCTTGTTTAAATGCGGGATAGGAACAGCAGTTCTGGATCACTTCAGTGCGTCAACGTCCCAGCATGATAGCGCGGATGCAGCAGTTCAAGCAATCGAGATCTTAGCTACTGAATCACTTCAGTGTGTCAACGCCTCAGCATGATAGCGTGGATGCAGCAGTTCAAGCAATCGAGATCTTAGCTACTGGATCACTTTAGTGCGTCAACGCCTCAGCATGATAGCGTGGACGCAGCAGTTCAAGCAACCAAGATTGTAGCTACTGGATTACTCTAGTGCGTCAACGCGTTCATCAAGCAGCGTCGATGCATCAGTTCAATTTTCAACAACAAATGATCAATGATGCGTCAACGCTTCAGCAATACACATAGAGCCAGAAGATTGAACATAGGTTGCGTCAACCCTATGGGATCACTGAGTTGATGCCGTCTAAACTTAGCTTAAGAATAATTCAAGTGGACCACGTTCGTACCACTACTGTTGCCAGATCAGCAAAAGGTTATTGCTGTCCTTCTTATTCCCTCCCATTCCAGAAGATTTCGGGGTGTGTGCAATCATTGAGCTAACCAGATAATCTAGCTGGGGCCCACCTGTGGCATGTGGATGGGATTGAGCGTGGGAAAGGGATCATGCTCGATGACTAGGGCTAGGTGAATATAGCCATAGAAGGGGATTGTGAGCAGAACTGGGCGAACAACACGAAGGAGAAGAAGACCATCTTACTACTGCTCTGAAGATCATTAAAGAAGAACCAGAGTCTGTGGAGAAGCCTAAGCTAATCAAGTTCTGCGAAGAAGAAGAAGACCGATCTACTGAGAAGAAATTTCATCCAGATCTTAGCGTTTGCTTCTGGAGTCTGCAGCACCTTAGATCTGAGGACCGATCTCTTCTTTCACCATTGTGTGATTTCCTTCATTTTTCTTTTAATTTTGATCTGATCTAAGACATTGAAGATTACACATCTGTATTGCATCTTCTGGATGTGGAGGATGCCGGCACCTCATGTTGAGATCCCTCCATCTTTTGATATATTCTACAGCAGCTTCATCATCTTTTTGCTTGATCGCTAGTAGCTCGGCCCCAGTCACCTTTACCTCGACAACGTGGAATCTTTCAGTGAACTTTTGCTGCATATCTGACCAGTTCTTAATAAACCCAGCTGGTAGGCTAGAATACCATTCAAAGGCAGGTCCTGTCAGAGAAGACCCGAAGAACTTCAACACGTACGACTCATCCACTGCCAAGTCATCCATGACTACTATATAGTGTGCAATGTGTTCTTTCGGGGAGCCCTGCCTATTGACTTTGTCAAATTTTGAGAGTTTGTTGACATTGGGTGGCAATCTCTTGGCAGCATGATAGGCTGGATATGGCACTTCATATGTATCAAAGGGGGCATGATCATCACCTCCCCTCCTTGGCAGTCTTGCTTCGATCAATTGCTCCACCATCAGCGCATTCACCAAGACTGGCTCTACTGGTTAAGGGTAGAGGTGGGTGGGCCACATCAATTGTGTGGTCGGAACTGCCACATGAGGTGGCAAGGGCTCTGACAGGGGAGCCCGCTGCTACATTTGAGGAGGCATTAGCTGTGCTGGCTGGAGCCATTGGGAATAATGCTGGGGAGTGGCTCAGTTCTGATCAGCAGTTCGTAGAACAGCCGGTGAAGGAGTACCCGTGGGGTTGGAACCTTCCCGCAATGACTCAGCTCGTGCCCCCTGTTGCTCGGGTGCTATAGCATGCTCAGCCTCTTCGTTTAATTATTTCTTCAGCAGTTCTATCTCTTGCTGGTACTTTTGCAACACCATCAGGACAGTAGGGGCTATAGCTGCTTCATTACTGGTGGCTCCGAGTGTGCTACTAGAGGCACACTTAAATGGTTGAGACAAGAATACTCCTTCTTGTGTAGACGCCACTGCTTTGGTAGTGTGATGCGGGATGGAGACATGGACTCGACGTCGAGTTGGATATGCAACCTGAGACTTTAGCAAGCTCGCACTCGTCCCTAGCAAGGGAAACGTTCGGACCTGCACGGTTGAGAAATCGACAGCGAGTCAAAGGTGGTCAGCTCACTCTCTCGTGCTCGGGTCGGGTCACGGGACGGTTCGCTCTCTCTCGCAGTGGTGAAATAAATATATCAAGCTAATGGCCCTAACACATGCTCTCTAGCAGCGGCAAACAAGCATATACTAAGAAAGTAAGTACGACTACAAGGGGTAAAGCCTTACAATTGCGTACATACTTTTCCAAGGATATAAACACAAACTAAAAGGACATAAATGTAAAATAAACTAGACATGCTCGGCGTCGATTCCCATCACAATTTGTTCAAGGTTGGACAAAGTTTTTGATGACAGCTGATTACCTTTAAGCTGAACGTTTGGCCCATCCAATATCAGATCGCAACCCCGTTCTCCTGAAAACCAGCAACAGATTCAATAGGCACTGGTCATTCAAGATGGAAAAGTACTAGTTGAAGGAGGAGGATATCCCCCAACTGGTCGGCAGAGGTTGGTCAGCACCTTCAGTGGAGACATCAACTACGGCAAGGATGGTGATCACGCTATAAGTCCTGGCCCGCAAGTTATCTTTTGGAGTAAAGACTAAAACTACACCAGGGAGAGCTGCCAAGGACACTCTAGTGGAGCAGCTTCAGGCTTTCAAGGCATTGGAGGCGGCTAACCTGTTAAATGAGAAAGATAGAACCATGAGAAAGGCAACAAGGAGATAGCTGGACGACTTGCTCCTCAAAGAGGAGATATATTGGAAGCGAAGATCCATAGACAGGTGGCTGATAGAGGGGAACAAGAACACTACCTATTTTCAGAAAAGTGCATCCGGAAGATGGAGAATGAATTCCATCAAGAGCCTAAGGTAGGGGGACAGAATACTTTCCAGCATGGTGGAAATTAGGCAACATGTGGTGGACTTCTACTCTTCCCTTCTGTCAGAGGAAGACTGTTGGCATCTAGACTTTGTGGATCACCAGTGGCCAGTCATTTCAGAAGAGGACAAGAATATGCTCTTTGTCCCCTTCTCCATTGAAGAAACCAGAGCAGAGGTGTTTCCTTGGCTGGAGACAAAGCCCCAAGAATGGATGGCTTCCCTATTTTCTTCTTTCAACATTGTTGGGATATCATTCAGTATGATTTAGTGGAAGCGGTGTTGGAATTGCAAGAAGGCAAAGCTGAGCTCAGTGGCATCAAGAAGAATCTGATTGTTCTTATTCCAAAGAAGGCAGGATTGATCATCTCAAAGACTATATGCCCATAAGTTTGCTCAACGGTATTTACAAGATTATCTCGAAATTGCTTGCCTCCAAATTGGCTAGGGTGGTGGACAAAGTGGTCAGTAGCGACCAAAGTGCATTTATTAAAGGAAGGCAGATTCAGGGAAAAAATTTGTTGGCCTAGGGAGTCATCTATTCCTTCGAGATCCTAAAGAAGAGATGTGAAGTACTGAAACTAGATTTTAAAAAGACAGTGAAGCCTCACTTGGTTGAGTGAGGGGTGGACGTAGGTCTCTAGATAGAGACCGAACCACCTTAAAAATCTAGCTTATTTGTGGTTTACTTGGCTCATGCTTCTTCACTAGATGTATGTTTAGGACCGTTGTGGACTTATTTTCAGTGCGTCTTGCCCAGTAGCCGGTCACTTTTCTAGCTTTCCTGCACTAAGTTTTTATCTAGCATTTATTTCCTCATAGAAGGGGCTGATCTATTCACCCCTCCCCTCTAGATCTGCCTATCACTACTTATCAAAGTGTGCCCCTTGACATATGAATACCCAATCTTCATGTTTCTCGAGGTAGGTCGTGTCTATGTTAACTGTCAGATCCAAGGAGAGGGTGGCTTCCTTGATTGGTGAGGAACATAGGGAGGCATATGGCTCGTTCCCAAGGAGGGTGTGGGTGTGGGTGGTGATGGATGGTCGATAGTGTGGTAGGAGTGGAAAGAGATAGGGTAGTGCCATGATGTCCACTCGATGGGATCAAAGGGATCAATGAAGGTGTGGTTTGGGATGGTATGTTCATCCCCGATAGGTTCCCACATCCCAATTCCCTCATCGGGTGATGGGTCATCTCTAAGTGTGACGAGAGACGGGCTGTCGGCCTCGAGGGGATGGCTTGACTTCCTACCCGAGACAAAAAGCTCTAATTTGTGGATGAAGTCGGGTTCATCAGGTGTGGGGAGGAATAAAAGGAGGTCACTAGTGTAGCAGCCAATGGTGCAAATCGAGGTGATAGACCCGACACATAGGTGAAGGAGGTCAAAACTCTTAGGTCGATCGGTCCCTGGGGTCAACAAACCAGTCAGCTCAATTTACCATGCTAGGCCCTTAAGAAGATCCTCCAAAGTCTTCACTTGGTAGCATGATTGGATGGTGGTGTGATAGGAGACGAAGGGCACTATGGGGAGGTGTCGCTGCATGGGAGGGTAGACATGGGACGTGATAGGGTGAACCTGACTCTCCTTTAGCCATCCAACCAAGGGCCCACTTATGATGATTCCACTCCCAACTAGAGGGGAAGGTGTAGAGTGAAGATCAAAGTGTGAGGCTTCTTCCTTGACTTGGGCATGGGTTTCCTCCAAGGTGGGGACAGAGTCTGGGGTGTTCGCCTCTATGGGGTCAGGTGTATGGATCATGGTTTCTTCTACAAAGGGGATGGGATGGTCTTTGGTGGGCAGGGTGATGATAGCCAACACATGGTGCACCCGTGGTGGTGGGCTATGGTAGGATTGGATTGGATGGGCGGCCAGCACGCCGGGGGCGTGGGATGTAATGGTTCTCTCACAACTCGCCCGCGATGGTCACTCAAATATAATCAAATTCAAGATCGGGCACTCAACTCACCTTCCGACGGCATTAGCGGCAATACTAAACAGCAATGGAGAGACACTAGCAAGGGGTAAGCGAAGCTCACCTGATTGGTGTGAAGACACCGGTCCCGGTCGGAGATGAGGGCGAGCGAGGAAGCGTGGGCTTGCCCGCCACCGCGCCGATGAAGCTTCAACCTGAAAATTTAAATTACATGCATTACGCCGCTTGCAAGGGGGTTAGACTAGGGGTGGGAAATTAGGTTACAACCAAAATGTACCTCCACGTAGGGAGGGGCGCTCAGTCGGCCAGGCGGGGAGGGGAAAAGCTGAGGTCGGAACCAATTGGGAGGCGGTGGCTGGTTCTGTCCGCACTCTGGAATAGGGGACAGGTGGATGTTGTCAGCGCCGCTAAGACCACTCCCGAACTCGGTTTTTGACAAAACCAGTGGCCAAATCCTTGTAATTGGACCAGGGTCTTGACTAAATTTTTTGAAATTCCCAAGTTGTCAGTGCCGGTCGGGTAAGAGCCACGAATAGGGTCTCTGCTTCCTGGTTCTGTCTGCTACAGAGCCACAATAGTAGGAAGCCGAGGCCGCCACGACCACTCTCGGACTCAGAATCAAGTGTGGCAGGATGCGTTGGAATCGTTGACGAGTCATCATCGAAACATGACCCACGGGGGTGCCAGACGATGTCAGAGTAGGCCGGAGCAGTCTGGTGAGTGATAGGGTGTCTGCTCAGTCCCAGAGGGGACATAACAGTGCACTGTGAGAAGAAAATTAAGAAGTTATTGCTCCGATCGCCGAATGGAGTCCCGCTTCTTGGAGAAGGAAGAAGACTCATCGTAGAAGTTCCCGGCCAAGCCTCGCCTCCAGATATTCAGGTGGATGGTTGTGGCAGCTTCTGCAAACAGCCTCAGGTTGCTGGCCAGACCTCTTCTGCGCAGTCGGAGTAGATTGCTTTCCCCGGACAGCCACGAACTCAAAATGAGGCGAGACGATCACCGTTGTGAAGAAGACTCGAAGGTGCTTCCACCAGTACCTCTTAAGCCTCCTGAATCATCCAGATGAAGATGCAGTTTCCTCTACAATCTGTTGGTTCTCTGCTACCTCTGAACTGAGAATTATAGAATGAAGACGATGGGGGGAAAATGGGATTTATGGGAGGGGAAGTGGGGTGGATGGGTATGGGGGACATGGGTTTTCTCAATTACCTCCCAGGTATCCTGAGCTCACAACTAAGTTGATTTGGGCCTCTAGACTCCTCAAATGATGGTCCCGCCAGTTAAGTCTTATCCTGATGACAATGCCGTCATGCCAAGCTTAGGCACCCAATTACTTCCGACCGCAGGGATACACCCAAAAAGCATTCGAGGTAAATGATTTGCCCGACCCGGGTCTATTTCCTCACAACTCTAGACGGTATATGATGGAACACCTTGGAACCCTAATGGCCAACTGCGCGACGCTTACCCAGAATCAGACGCCGTCGCACCTATAGGTGACGCGCTTGCATTGACCTATGCCCGAGGTAATGTAAGAAAGACATAAAGGGGGTAAATAGGAGTCTTGATCGACCAGAAACACAGAGACTACTTCGCAGCAAAAGCTTTTGCTTTTCGAAGTCGACAACCATATGTGTATTTTATTAAACGGGGTTGTAACCTTAACAAGATTCACCCCTCAGGACCTCCATAGAGCTTTATCCTTTGGGGGGAGAAGGAAGATGAATGGGGGTAAACCTCCTGAGAGGACCGACAAAGCCGTTAACCCGGTGAGCTAGCTGAGGGCCTACTCGACTTTCTCCTTTCCGGCAGTTTCGGGCCATCCCTGAGCACTTTGACGTTTGGATGCCCCTTTCGTAGGATTTTCTTTTGCTTTGGATAAGGGGTTTTCTTGAGGTCAGGCACGGTCACGACCAGGCCTTTCATCATACTTTTCCTCATTTTCTTTCCTTTTCTTTTTCTATTCTTGGGGGAAGAGAGTATTCATTTTGAATTTGGGAATCCCCTTTTCTTTTTTTTTTGTTTGCCTGCGGGGACACTACCCTCTTCTTGTGCTCTGTCCTGGGCTCGAGGGAATGGCTCCTACTCTTACCCTGAGGGTCATGTACTTCAGCCTTCATATGCTCAGCGTTTTAAGGGCGCCGGCTGTCTCATTTGGTCGAAAAGAAGAAGAACAAAGGAGTCGGCTTGTCTGGAGGCCTTTGGGGTGAGTTCTCATTGTAGGTGACATCACCCATTTTAGATAAAACACGTGCGTGTGCATGCGTGTTGTCATCATTCTTAAAGCATAGACCGACATGGCCGAACAGGGATCTCCACGGCTCTGGCAGGCCAAGACCTGATACTTACCAACCTTTACGGTCCCTATCTAGCCTGAAAGGTAGATGCAAATGAGTTTGGACTACATGGTGATCACCAGGCGTTAATTTTTTGTTTGTTTTAAGGAAACTAAGAAGTTGGCCGCCATCATCGGCCCATTCGGATTGCTTGAGTGCTTGCTTGCTTACGTCTTAGGTTGTGTCACATCACCCAAGGTGCATGGCTCGAGAAGAGGACCACTAGGTGCGACAGACCGAGCGGTAAATGCCCCCTCTAGGACCACCAGTGGTCACCGTGGTTAGTGTGGAGCTGCTGGACAGGGGCCATACGATAGTAGCTGAGTGCCCCGTCGGTGAGAGGGTCGCTGGAGTCAGGACCATGGCGGTGGCACAGATCCTGGAGGCGAGCGGTCTGTATACTTACGATCGGAGTGGAGGCTACCCCTTGGTGTTCCCCCTGGACTGCCATCCGTTCGAGTTCACTAGGAGCTACGTCCCTCCCGGCATGGAGGAAGGTGATTCACAGATTTCGGGAGCCCATTGCCGTCTTGAGCGGGCTATTTTGATCGACAGGGACAGCCTGCATGGCGTCGCATTTTGCAGCTATCCAAGTTTTTTTGAGGACTATTGGAGGCAGCGTTAGTTCCCCAGTGCTGAGTGTCTGGTGTTCTTTGGCAGGACAAAGTGGTCTGGAGTCAGAGTTCGGCCGCTAGGCCCTGCTTCTTGGGATTTGCATGGCCATCACCGTACCGAGACAGAGGGGACGACTGGGCTAGTGCTGGTGCTTGCAGGTCTGTAGTATCCTGGGGAAGGTTATGACGACCACAACATTCTGGATGGGGTGATGCAGTAGGCCGTCATCAGCCAGTAAGGCCGCTAGGCAGTGATCCCGTCACACCAGTACCATCAGGGGGCCACCGAGTGGCTGATGGGGATTGTGCACCACTACTGGGTGCTGTTGGACCAAGCTGGGATCAGGTACGCAGTGACTGCCACTTTGTACGCATACCCATGCTACACCGGGGTACTACAGGGACTACTAGAGCATTTCAACTATCGGTGGAACACGGTGACGACAGCGGATGGAGAGACCACACTTGACTTATGGTCTCTATTCCAGATTTCTGGATTGCCGATCAGTGGCGAGGGGTCAGAGGATGTGGTACTGGATGACCTCCACTGCAGCCACATCGATGGACAGGGGCGATACCGAGTGTCTTATAGCTATCGGTATCTTATGAAGACCTAGAAGGACTTGGCCCTGGCGGGGAGAGAGAGAGCTGCACAGACTCCTCGGGTGCCACTAAACGTGTGGGTCCGTCCTTTCTACAATGGGCCCTTCTACTTTTACCAGGAGTTTGCCAGGGATCAGACTCCGTGGGAGGAGTACACTGAGGTGGATGTACTGGGGATATCTCCGATACGGACTTTTGTCCGAACATGAAATGGTCGATATACGACCGACATGATTTCAAATACCCTTTTTGCACCCTAAGATAGGGATTTTAATACTTTTTAACATATCTTTCACTCATTTCATAAAAATTAAATTTTCAGGCCATGAGGCCCCATACCTTGGTAATTAATCAAAGGTTTTTCCCTCCAGGGAATGTAATTAACGCCGTGACTTTTATGGCGCGGTAGGTCTCCAGTCCCGACCCGATACCCACTATCGTCTGATTAGTCAGACAGCGTGCACCATAGGCCTCGGACCACTCCAGTCTCAGAGCTTGAACACATTGTCACCTAGGTGACTGGAATGCCCTCGCACTTGATAAATCGATTAACGAAATAACGATATGATGATATAAAAGATTTTGAGTGCGTCCACAACTTAGCACGACCAGTGGGACTGGACCACCTTTCATATTTTTACCAAGATTTGGGGCCTCATGGCCTCTTCTTTAAATTCTAACCTTCCTCAATTTGACATTGCAGGTTGAATTTCAACAAAAGAGATGGCAGTAACTTTTGGACCGCTTGTGGTGGCCAGCCATGCCGAGCATGGCTACCTTGCTGTGCCGACCCGGTTCAGCAGCTTTCCCCCTATAGTGGGCTTCCCCAACTTCTTGGGGGTGGCCTTCATCGAACTCCTGGACGTCCAGGAGAACAAATCTGTCACTGCTACAATGGCGACAACAAAGAAGACTAAAGTGATGGGCTACTATGTCCACCATGCTCACCACCCCACCTTAAGCAACAAGAGGCGCACCCTGGCTGCCAGGAGGGTTGCCAAGAAGAACACTGGCACATTGCGGAGCCGGCTTTCCACTTCAGGCAAGTCCATGCTCATTGGAGGCATCCAAGTCTATCTAAATGGCCGACAGGCCAAGGTCACACCCGACAGGGTGATTTTCAGTATACCGGTGTACAACTCCTTCTAAGCATTGGCCCAAAGTAAGATGGACCACTTCGAGTCCAAATCAAAGGGGGGATTGGCCCCTAAGCCAATTAGATTCAAACAGATTTGGGTGCCCAAGCAGGCGCGGGCCCCGGCTCCAAGAATAGAAGAAGAACAGGAAGAAAAGATCAAGGTGCCTGACTGGGCGTCTCACAAATCAACCTTTCGAGCCTATGGTCGGCAGGCTAACACTCACTCATATGATGCTGGGAGGTCCAGATAATCACTTGCAATATGGCTGGGGTGATCAGATATTATGGGGCTTCGCTCGCAAATCGTAATGAGGCGGCACAAGCCCGTGCTGAAGAAATAAATACAGATATGGTCACGATGACTATGAATGCGATCACTGCTGAAGATGACAGTGAGAGACCGCCACCTTCTCTGAATGCTCTGGTGGAAGGGGGAGGTCAAGCTCCTAGCTCCTCTACACTCGATCCAGCTATAATGATGTTGCTGCTCCAAGAATACAAGTAAGAAATCGAAACACTAAAGAGGCAGCTCAGCGAGCTGAGCATGCATGCTTCAACTTCAAAATAGGACAAGGTTCCTCCTCAATCCTCGCAGCAAGGTGCAATTGAATTGGAGGCTCCGCCTTAGATAACGGCCTCTCAACTGACTTTCAATTATGTTGGGGCATGACCCCGCAACTTACTCCTCATCCCCAAGGGCATGCTACCATACCTCAAGTAGCAGTGGAGGCGATGCCACAAATGTAGCAACCTCAACTCTATCCAAGTTTGGTCGACTCAGGAATGATGAATAAACTGATGATAGAACAAATGATCAAGAAGAAGCTGGCCGATAGAGGCAATGATGATTATGTTACTTTCGATGCGTACAAGGTGCCTTACCCTATCCATCACGCTGCCAAGAGATTGCCTCTCGACATCAACAAACCACCAAAGTTTGATAAATTCAATGGACAAGGTTCACCGAAATAACATATAGCCTACTATATCAACGTAATGGGCAATTTGGCGACTGACGAGTCCTACCTGCTCAAGTTCTTCAAGTCCTCCCTTACAGGACTCACTTTGGAATGGTATTCGAACTTACCAGCCGGATCCATCAATGATTGGTCTGACATGCAGCAACAATTCTGAGAGCGATTCCACGTCACTGAAACAGAAGTGACTGTGGCCGAGCTATATGCTTCCAAACAAAAGAATGATGAAACCGCTTTGGAATATATCAAAAGATGGTGAAACCTCAGCATGAGGTGCAGGCGCCCGCCACACCAGGAGGATGCTATGCAAATTCACAAGCAAAACTTGAAGCGGGGAATCCTCGAGAAAATGATTGGTATTGCAATCAGGTCTTTTGATCAACTGAACAACATGGTGGCAGAGATTAAGGCCTTCCTCTCCAGTCACTCCTCTGCTCCTACTATTGTAAGCCAAAGAGCCAAACTGGCTGATAGGTGGCCTGTGCTCGAAGAAGTTCACACTGTTGACTTCAAGGCGTTCAAGCAGCTAAAAGATAAAGAAAAGGGGGTTGCCAACCCTCCCCTTGTTGAGCCCGATGAACAAGAAGAAGGCTCGTCCCTACAGACCAAAATGAAGAAGCTCTATTCTTTCCCCAAGGAGAGAACCCGGGCCCTGTTCAAATGGGCCACTAAATACAACAAGATTACTCTTCTGGAGTTGAAGAGATTGGGAGACTATAGAAGAAAAGATGATCCCCGCTTTTGCCCGTATCACCAAATGATCGGGCATTCCATTGAAGATTGTTATCCATTCAAGGATGCTATTGAAAGACTGATCAAGAAAGGAAAATTACAAATGGGTGAGCACAAGGTGGATCCTTCACGTGCTCATGAACTCCCTGATCTGAAAAGAGCTGTCAACATGATATCTATATATCATCAATCACCTGAAAAGGTGCTTAAAGCTCATGCTACTGAAGAAAGAGATGGAGAAATATGCCCTGCAACGATAAGCATGGATCAAGCTAAAGTCGCTACTTCTCATCATCATGCTAATCAGTCCCCAGAGAATTGGGGGCACTTTCCACCACCTAATGAAGAGGCATAATGTTTTACCCCTCCCCCATCCGAGGGCGTGGGGGGAGAAATTTCAACTGCTGAGGGGCTAAGCACATCCGAAAATGATGATAGGATGCCACTGGTCCCACCCGAAGTTGAGACGGAAAGCAGCATTCTCGACACTTATCAATCTGATCTTTTCCTGGGGCAAAGCTATACCAAAACCACAAAGAAGCTGAAGTACTGAGAAGAGAATTAAGCAATATGGGTTTATACCTAGCTACACCTGGGCAGGCAGGACCCTCATCCAAAGCTCAGCAGGGCAATACTGAGCCACTCGAAGCCTCGTCGTGGTGAGGACACACACTGTAACACACGTCGAAAACGAGGACACATCAGGGTATCTTTGGATCGAGGAGGACATGGATGCGTCAATTAAGCTAGCTATCTTTGTTTCATGTTTTTAGGCCTTGTGGGGCCCTATTTAGTCCATGTGGACAATTAGTTAGTTGTACTATTGTGTAATGGCTAATGGGCTAGATTAGATTAGTGTAAATAAAATATAAATTTTACAAAAACCACCGCCGCCTCTCTCTCCCTACTCATTTCACTCTCTCTCCCTTGTTTCTCTCCCCCTCTCTCACTCTTTCTCTCTCCTCCGCCTCCCTTCTTGCTCGTTCTGGGCCGTGTCGACCCCGGATCGAGGCGCAGGAGGTACCGTTGGACTCAGCTCATCGCGAGGATCACGTCGGTGCCTTCCATTCTGCGATTTGAGGGGCATGGTAATGGTACAAGTCGGGGAAGGTCGCAAAGTTTTATTATTTGCATCCACGTTCTTCGAGGTCGTCGTCGCGATCGAGGTAGGGGGATGGACTCCTTACTTCGCTAGGATCATTTTGGTACCACATGCATATCCATACATAGGTATTTTTATCATTTTTCGTGCAAGGTACATTTTTAGAGTTTTTAGGCTAAAATGCTTGTAAAATTCACCATGGCCATTGTATTTACATTTTGATGCACGCTGTAGTTGTAAAAAGTTGTTATTTAGCTTCTCCTACCCCTTTTCTTTCGTTTCGCATCGCTCCGGCTCGACCGGAGGGGAGTTCGGTCTCGAACTCATCCCTCTCGTTTCCCAGTTGATATAACGCGCTTGTCAGAGGCCGTTATATGCATAACGGACCCTTGGGGGTGCGTTATGTTCGACATGACGGATCATTCTTGGACCGTTATGTTACCATCATTTCTGTAGGTCTGTAGGTTGTCTGGCATGAAGGACCAGGTCCCGTCCGTCATGGCCAGTATAACGCCCTTCTCGTAGTGCGTTATATGATGTGTAAAACTATGAATTTTCTTAGATTTCATGCGTTCGGGTGACTTTAACGGATCAATCCCGGTGCGTTATAGTCTCATAACGCACCAGTCGTGGCGCGTTATGTTTCGTGTGGTTTTGATGATTGTTCAGGTGAGTATAATGCACAGGTGGAGGTGTGTCATACTGAGCATAACGCCCCAGTGATGGCGCGTTATAGTCTACATGTCTGGGTTCTGGCATTTGCACGGGTGAGCATAACGACCTGGGGGAGGCGCGTTATGGTCACATAACGCCCCGCCCTTGGTCCGTTACACTCTGTTGTTTTGGGAATTTTGAAAAAGCATGTTTAATTCCCGTTTAATGTATTTCATGCTACGTCTATGTTATATTCATGTTATTTTATGATTAATGGCTTGCTCCTAGAGTCCCAATGGAGTGCTTGGACTTTCCATGTGATGGAACCACTAGACGTAGCCCTAGACTTCACGGAACGTCGACCCACAATAACTTTTAGGGCTTTCTATACCAAAGGAAAGAGCACTTGATGACGCTTCTAAACATATATTATACTTATGGTTTGGCTTGCTATATGCAGAATAGGAGGCACTCCTTATAGACGTAAAAATGGCATTGGCACTTGGAGTTAAGGAGCTGCGGATCATCGGAGATTCCCAGCTTATACTCCGGCAATCCCTCAGTAAGTATCAAACCCGAGACCCAAAACTAAAACCCTATCAAGACCTAGTCGGCAAGGTAGTCCAGTGGTTTAGGAAACTCACCCTTGTGCACACCCCTAGGGCTCAGAACATCCTAGCCGATGCCTTGGCATCTTCTCTCCCAATCCTTGGCGAAAAGCCATGAGCCACTATCATCGTGCAGAGCATGCACATTCCTTCACATTCAGATCTGTGGTTCCAACAGTTCTCATGAGCCTGAAATCGACCTCGAGGATGGCAATCCTTGGTTCTTCGATATCGAGAGTTATCTCCGGGATGGTTCCTTTCCCAACTATGCTACCGCCCCCGATCGACGGGCCATTCACCGAGCCGCAAAGCGCTTTGCCATCGAAGGTGGTCTCTTACATCGCAAGTCCCTTAGTGGAGTATATCTTCGCTGCCTCGATGAGACTGAATCTCGTGCAGTTGTCAAAATTGCGCACTCCAGTGAATGTGGTGGCCATGTAAATGGTCACATGCTTGCTCAGAAACTCCTTCGGCAATACTATTGGCCTACCATGAACGAGTACTGTGCCCGTTATGTTCTCCATTGCCCCAAGTGTCAACTCCATGCTGACAAGGTCCATGCTCCCTCATCCTCACTCCACCGTATTATAGCTCCTTGGCCTTTCGCCATGTGGGCATTTGACATAGTCGGTCCCCTGGAGGACAGAACTGGAGAAATCTGAGGAAAATCCTTCATCCTCACTGCTACCGAATATTTCACAAAATGGGCAGAAGCTGAGGCATTCACAGAAGTCAAGGAATCAATGGTGGTGAAGTTCATCAAGTGCAACATCCTCACCAGGTTCGGCATTCCTTGTGACATCGTCACCGACAATGGGCCACAGTTCACATCCCAGGAACTCCGTGACATGTGTGGTAAATAAGGTATCAATTTGCATCATTCATCTCCATACCACCCACAAGAAAACGGACAAGTTGAAGCTACAAACGAAACTCTCATCAAAATTATTAAAAAAACTTGCAAATCTCATCATTATTCAGACTGGCCAAATCGCCTCATTGAGGCCCTCTGGGCTTACTACACTTTTGGACTAACGAATGCCCCTGCAGTCTTTATGTAGCTCAATGGACTTTTAACCTATGTCTACATATTTATTTTTTTATTTTTCTTTTCTTCTTTTTATAGTTTTTAGTGTTTGATAAATGACGAAATATCTTTATTTAACCCAGTTAATTCTACAAAATTAAGTATTGTATGCTAGATTATAAATAAGTGTGATAAATGTATATTTATTATTATTTAAGCCCATAAACAAATACAAATCACATGAATTAAGATGGAAAAATACACACTTATCACAGTCCGGAGGAGGCCGTCAGGCACTGTGACGGCCCACGGAGGACCGCCGCACGATTTTCATGCTTGTCATGTCTGTTTCGCATTATGTTGACTTCCGATCGACCTGGTTGTGACCTAGTGGTTGACCTTCAGCCTCGTGAGAGTCACGGACACCCTTGGGTTCTGTGTTCGTATTTTGAGAGGTGTCCGAAGGTGCCGAGTTACCTCGTTTGGCATGCCCGTGGGTCTCGGGGGTCCGAGTGATCCCATGTGTTCCGGGCTTTCATTTTTTCGCTAGATTGAGTCACCGTGAGTCGGTATGAGTGCGATGGGCCTTCCCCACACGACGTGGGCTTTTTTGAGAAGTATTTTCCGTGTGGGCCATGTGTGTTTGGCCCTGGACTGTGAGTCCAGTTAACCTGCCTGAGGCTGGAGGGTTCCCGTGCGTCCATTGGATGAGGGATTAATTTGGCGGCTGGTGAGCTACCTTGGAGATCGTGTCACCGTGATTTCACATCTAGGGATTAGGCTAAATTGATGGCGTTGTGTCATCACGTGTGACGGTCTTGACTCGATTCTCTTGACTCAAGGACCATTGAGTTTCTTAGGCCTAGTGGGTTGTCCAGAGTCTAGTGGTCTCGAGCCACCTGTTACTTTAGGTTACTCGAGATGGGTGCGTGTGTGATTTTCAATGTCCATGTTTAGTGAGCTCCCACTAGTCGTAGCTTTATGTGCACGCGTGTGTGGCCCTAGTTGGGAGTGGTGGAGAGCGTGGCCCGAGTGAGACGATTTTTAGGCTGGTTACCGTAGGGCCCCTCATCTTTGTAGCCTGTGTCACGCCCCATACTCTATACCGTCGAGGTATTATCTGCTTTGACCTACAGGCCTCACGGTTTTGTCCCTTTCTAACAGTGATCGGCTCCAGAATGGAGGACTTCTGATGAGGACATCTCCCGGCATTCCCTATGGCACGAGGCGTCTCCGACCTCGTGACCCCTTGGAGATGTGGTTGGGTTTTTGGGTGGGATTAATTTATGGTCTTGGGGATGGGAAGAGGTGTTGGGGATGGGAAAGGGGGGCTTGGGAAGATGGGATTCTCCCCTTGGAAGATGAGAGGGGTGCTTGGGGAAGGGGAGAGTGTAGTTGGTGGTTGAATGGTGGAGCAAGGATTGGAGGAGTCCTTCTTGGGGCTAGGGTGGAGTAAAAAGGGGGTTGTAGGGAGTTGGAGTGAGTTATTGGAGAGGGGGAAAGAGAGAGAAAGTAGGTGGGAGGGGGAGGAGAGAGAAAGGGGTGACCTCCTTAGAGAGAGAGAGATATGAGAGAGAGAGAAATCCACCCCTTAGAGAGAGGGAGAGAGAGGTGGAGAATCCACTCTAATTACACTACAATGCACTCAATTTTAGTCGAACGGGCTGACATCGCCATGGGTATGCTCTAATACCAATTGATGTGGCACACCTTTGGACCTAAACAAACAAGCACAATTCGCAAGTCGAATGGGCCGATATCGACGGCCAACTCTCCCAGCACTCACCCAAACTCGAGGGTAACTCGGCGATGCCGATTCGAGGTCGTGAGGGCTAGGCCCTTGCTGGTAGAGGACCAACGAGGCCAAGGGACTTCCCAAGGGTATGGACGCCCAATTCAAGGCGGCCGACTGGGTGCCAATGGGCACGGGTCACACTCTCTCCCACAGTGGCCACTCAAAGCAATGGAGCTTGTGGACTGAGCGCTCACTCTCACATACCAGCGGAGCTTATGAACTAATATTGAAGGAACATGGCATCCAAATGAGGCCAAGGGTAGTGCACTTACTCGATCGGTTTGAAGAAACTGGTCCCTCGCGGAGATGAGGACGAGCAGGGAAGCGTGGGTTCCCCACACGTCGTGCCGGTGTAGCTTCGGCCTGTTCAAGATTTTACAACACTATGCCCCTTGCAAGGGGGTAGAACTTGGGGAAGGAAAGCCCAAAATTACATTTAAACACTACCTCCCGTAGGGAGGGGCGGTAATCCGGCCATGCGGGGAGGGGAAAATAGACTAGGAACTAAATGGGGGAAGGATGCCAGTTCTGTCGGCACTCAGGAACAGGGGACAGACAGTTGCTCTTGATGCAACTGCGACCACTCCCGAACTCCGTTGCTGATGAAACTGGTGGCAAAACCTCCTGGGTTGGCCCAGGATGACGTCTGATATTTGGGAGAATTTTTGGACGCCAGCGGTGGTTGGGGCAGGGTCGTGAGCAAGGCCTCTATCTTTCGGATCTGACCACGTCGCTGTAAAAGCCGTCACGCCGAAGCGTGCCGTAAGGCTACGACTAGTGAAGGCTCACAAGACACGGACTCCAAAACATGAGTGCCGGAGTACATACAGGCAAGAGTGCCCTGTAAGACGTACTTCGGAGCACCAAAGGTAGCACAGGAGACTGCCAACAGACTCAGAACAAGGCAACTAGACCTACAACTACAACGGTCCCTGAGTCCTACGACTCTGAGTCAGGATCATCGCACATAGTGGAATAAGCCGCCAATCGGTCTAATCCTAAGCCAAGGAAAATGACGCTCCGAGAGTTAATGACACACGGAGACCTGAGGGAACATAGAGAACCCTCAGCTCACCTGGATATGCAAATCGAGGTAGAATAATACGTCGAGGCATCCAGAACCAATGCCTCAAATTGGACAAGCCCACCGAGGCACAATGAGACTTCCTGTCAACCACTAGGCAACCCCGGGTTGACCGGAACCAGACACGACACTGACATACTAACACATCCACCGCCACAATAACACAAACAAACAGAACCACCAAGAACATGAGCGGCGGAAGATGACAACACCCTGGGTAGAGCAACTTGTCAGTCAACTGCTAGGGGGAAACCCAACAGTCAAGAGATAGTCACTTCGCAACCAGAGACATGGATGATGGTAGCTTCTAGATTAAGTCGTTAGGGTACTATCGTACTCTAGGAAAAGACCACAACCAGTCACCTAAACTGACCGATCCAGACAACCACTGATAGATAGACACCGCCCTAAACAAGGACCTAAGATAGACACACAGACACACAACACAGCACAAGCAAATGGTCAACACGGCAATAGGACTATAACACACCAGCATAGGGGCGCTATGCCCACATAACGCACCATGGGAGGGGCGTTATGCCAACCAGACCGAAAACTACAAACAGATGATATAGCGCACCAGCGTAGGGGCATTATATCAACATAACGCACTAGAGGATGTGCATTATGCCCAATAGACCAACACATTAACAACACGAAGTATAATGGACCACAATAGGCACATCATACAAGTATAACATACAAGGGCAGGTGCGTTATACCTAACAGACACAAAAGCACACTAACCACAGACTAAGGGCATATAACAGACCACACCCAATCCGTTACATCCACAAAATGCATGGGGTGAGGCGCGTTATATCAATCGCCATACCTAGTCAAAACATCGGTCAACGGATCATAATGGATCTGCACCTGGACGTCATCTTAATCATAACGCATCGGGAGAAATATAGTGTTAGCATCATCAAAACAACAGGGAAAACACAACATAGCCACCCCCAGTACTATCCCTTCCATGCACAAATTTGCCATGCGATCGAGTCCTGTGAGGAAGTCCAGTAACTCATCCAGGAACTGATCCAGTGGGAGCAGATCGATGCCGAGGGGAATTCTATGACACTCATTCGACTGCGGCAAGCTATCGAAGAAACTCTGAGCATCGCCAGGAATGTGCCAGAGCAGCCTGATCCTCCAAAGAAAATGGGCATGGGCTGCCTTACCAGCACACTCTAGAATGGCTCGAGTTTCAGACCGATAATCGGGAAGCTCTCGAGCGACTGTGAAGGCGCAGGGAGCAAGATGCCAGCCAAGAGATGGGGCCAAGTACCTTCTCGGCCAACGTCATTCATCCTCCTACTCGTCTAGTCTCTCCTGATTCCCCGACACTACAAGCCAGTCAATCGGCCATTGCCGCTCTAACCGCGCAATGGCGACCCTAGCAGGAGCTAGAGTCTCTCCCCTTTTCCAGAGAAGACACTGCTAGGCTCCTCCGAGTCCTTCTTGGCTGAGAGGATGTCCTGGTGGGTGAGACCATGATGGGCTACTCAAGCTCTTCTCACCCTCTCCCTTTCCACCTCTGTCTCCGATGCCCGAGGATAGAAAGGGTAAACGGAAGTTGGGCGAGGTCTCGATTCGACCTGACTAGGTCGTCCCAATAGTTCGCAAGTCGGGTCTGCCATCCAAAAGGCCATCCGGTGCACGAGATCAAGATAGCCACCAGGGGCAGCAAGGCCACAAGACATCATCGGGTGTCGCCTGACCCTACCTTCAGTCCGACCACAGAGGTCAGGCCAGGAAGCAGGACGTTAGTCATGCTCCTCAGGCCACTCCTCAACAGAAGCCATCGCCACCGCGGTAAAGGCATCAAACCGTGCACACGTCTTTGGATGCCAGTACCAGTACATTAGTTCAATAGGAGAAGTCCCCACAGCCACCGCGGATAAGGCGTCAAACTGCGCGTACGTCCTCGGACGCCAGTACAAGTCAGTCGGTTCATGGTAAATTCCCACAGCCACCACGGTTAAGGCATCAAACCGTGCCCACGTCCTCAGACGCCAGCCTCAACTTCCCAGCTTACTAGGAATTGCCACTCGAGGTCATTGAATAGGTGATCAATGCCACCTTCCAACTACAACAATCATGTAGCAACCCTGAATTTTGAAATTTAAAATTTTAAGAGAAATATTAAGACACGCCTTCTATAAAGGCGTTAATCTGGAAGCTTGATTTCAGCCTGTCATTTTTTGGCGCGAAACATGTGGTCCCCCATCAGATAATCTTGAGGGCACGTGGAGGGAACGTTCCCGCCAAAACATGTTGTAGAGGAGACTCAACCACATGTCAGGAATTACGGTTGTAATGATCTACATGGCAGAAGATTGGCTATCCTCCCCACTTTGGTTCGCATGCTAATAGTGTGGTTCTTTAAGTCCCACGTGAGATAATTGCCTTCATGCGAGCCAAGTGTTCAATCCTAGTTGCTTGAACCTTAAGTCCCTATCAGTAAGATAGAGGACATTTCATCAAACACGTTGTCAACATAAGAGGGTATTCAATATGCATCAACCTGTGCAAGAGGCACATATGCTTTGGCCTTAAATGCTATAGGAGACATACATGAGCATTGACCTGAATGGACACCATGTGCACTGACCTTAAGCATGCATAGACTTGTGTGAGTGAAGACTTAAGGACATGCATTGACCTGAATGGACACCATGTGCATAGACATTAAGCATGCATAGACTTGTGTGAGTGCAGACTTAAGGACATGCATCAACCTTTTATGTATGAATGCTCAGATATGAGTGAATGTGCTCCGACTTCAAGAGCATGTGCTCTGACTTGATGCCTTGGAAATGAACATGTACATTGACCTTAGAGAAGGTGCTCAGACTTCAGTCTATACATGTGCATTGACCTTGTCATGCACAATGCATAATGTGCACCGACCTTACAGCAGATGTACACTGACCTTAGAGGAGGTGCTCAGACTTCGATCTATATATGTGCATTGAACTTGTTATGCATAATGCACAATGTGCACCGACCTTGCGGCAGATGTGCACTGACCTTAGAGGAGGTGCTCAAACTTCGGTCTATACATGTGCATTGACCTTAGAGGAGGTGCTCAGACTTCGGTCTATACATGTGCACTGACCTTATGTGAAGGTGCTCAAACTTTCATGCTTGCAAATGAATATGTGCACTGACCTAGAATGGAGGTGCTCTGACCTTATGCTGCGTGCATTGCACATATGCTTAGACCTAAAGGATTCAACTTGCACCGACCTTGGACCTGCTCAGACTTGAATAAGCCCGGACCAAAAAGTGTGCGTAGACCTTCTATATGCATGATCAGAAATGTGCACCGACCTTGTATGCAGTCATGCAACATGTGCACTGACCTCATATGTGTTGGCCCGATTAAGAGGCAATCGAGAGGGGGGTGAATTGATTGCCTCCCCATTTCGACAAATGCTGAATTATTTTCTAAATTGCTGATAGTTGCCTTGAACTATATTTCCGCAATCTTTAGTTCCTTTAATTGACAATTATTTGGGGGTAGATCTATTCACCCCCCTTTAGATCCACATCAGGTCGTTGGTCATACTCATGGCCCACATGAAAAATGCTTTCCGAAGAAACTAACATAGTGCGAGGATAGTCCTCCGCACATACACAAGTACACGGTGACTTGAACTAGCGTAACAAGGAAGCCCAGAACACATGGGGTCACTTGGACCCTCAAAATGACACGGGCACCCTAATCGAGGTATCATGATTCATCTAGACACCCAAAAATATGGCTCAGTTCCCACAGGGTGTCTGGGACATCATGGGGCCAAAGGTCAACCAAAGGGTCTCGACTTATTGACCGGATGCTAAAATGGGTGAAAAGGTTTCAATTCGGTTGACCTGCTCACTGAGCCGGTTGACCTGCTAAGGGTCAGTCGACCAGACCCACAAGGTTGGGGTCGACCGGACCACCTGGGTCGGTCAACCGAACCAGGGCAGTTCACCTTCTGTGGCGAACGTCGATCTGGTCAACCAAACTACCCATCCGGTCGACCGAATCTGGCGACGTGACTGTAAAACCCCATCTGAGGGACCTTGTTCCACACCCCAATCACCTCGGATGATGGAGAAAACATGGGAAAATCATCCACCCCTCTAAACTACCAAGAGGCAGATTTAAACCACAAAAACATGGTCGAATCAACGAATTCGTCGCTCACCCCAAAATCATGCATTTTAATCCCGGTGTGAAAGAAAATCACCCTCGACCTCACCTCGGCTTACAAAATGCTGAAAAATAGAATGCACGAGTTAGGGATCCATCCCCCTATCTCTCGCGACGACATCCCACGCCGAGAATGTAGATTCAATGCGAAAACGCACCTCAAACCAACGCCGGCTTCACGAACTTACGAACGAGCTCCACCACGCTACCACCCTGTTCCTCGCTCCATCCTCGCCGCTCGCAGCACCACGTGCCTCGCTGCCTTGCCCATGTCGTCCTTCCTCGACTGCGTGGAGAAGGGAGGGAGAGAAATGAGAGGAGAGAGGGAGAGAAATGAGAGAATGAGTAGAGAGGGGGGTTAATGGTGTTTATATAGGAAAGAATTTGGTGTTTTAAAAAGTTAAAAAATAAAAATTAGGAAAAATCATCTTCACGATCCTCGAAAAATGCACAATGCTCTTGTAATATTTCGGAGTCTGAAAACACAACGATTCACACTACTTGATAGCCGTCTTTTATGCTGTTTGTGCTTTTTAAGAGTTCCTTAGTGTTATTTCTATTGGCATTTCTCTTCTGGTCGGGATTTGCTGGTATTAGATTCTTTAGTCAATTGCTCAGGTTCTTGTTAACCATTCGAGTTGTAGTGATAGCCGTACATATTGTTACGATATTTTGGTCATCCCAGCTTAAGTCTGATCAGCTCTTGACGTGTTTCACTTCTATTAAAGTTGAAAGTGCTCGATTGGACCAGTTTGGCTGAGAAGCTATTCAAGCGAACTAGGCTCTTTCCTTCTTGGTGAGCTTCTGTTACTAAGCTCGATGCGTCCCATGTCGTTTGGTGGATCTCCTTGTGAGGTTGGCCTTCGAATTGCCATTACTGTACTGCCTTGTCTTGTGTCTACTCAAGTGTGGTCAATTTAATTTGAGCCTGATCATCTCCTTGTTTTACGATTGCGTGGCTTTGGACCTAATCTTTGTGTCGAGAGCTGTTATGTACTGTGTTTTCGTCGTGTCGTGTCCAATGGCCGATGTGATGTGAGGCTCATTTGTCATTTGCAGGATGCAAAGGTAGGTCAAGATTAGTGCTTTTCATTGGGCTTTGTGCTGAAGCTGATGCTCTTCTCTATTGCACTTAGGCTTTCTCTGTTCGGTTGCTCGCTGAATCAGTGCTTGAGGGATATTACATTGTGATTTTTTGGGATTGCGATGATGCCTAGTGTGTACTAAGATGCAAAGGCCAAGGTTCATTCTGATGCCTTCATGCATTGTTGAGTGTGCAGCGGAAGCATGTGGGCTGATAACCCACAAGCTGAGGATCTTTTCATACAATTCTGGCTAGTCGAGAGAATTGCATCTTCTCGATGTGACTCCGTCTTAGTTGCATGTGCCTAGACCTTTTCGTGACTGTACCGTTGTCGGTCATTTCTCTAGTTTTAGTGTGGCATTTGCGAGTGTTGGGGGAATCATCGGCTTCCCTGCTAACAAAGTACCCTCTACTCAGCATTCCTCCTCGTGGGTGTTGTGCTCTCGAGGCGTGTTCGTAATCCTCGAGATGCATTTCCCAAGGTTGTGGTGTCTCTTGTCGTCTTACGATCGATTTCAATTGTTATGGGTCTTTCCTTGGTAAACGGCCTGATGTATGACTCGCTCCCTATAGTCGTGTGCTTAGCTACTGCGTGCCTTGATACGACTCTACTTGCAGTGTGTTCCATGGTTCTATGTGCTATACGGAGCTGGAGTCCTGCAAGTGTTGTTGTCGTTGGCTGAGTGGGCATCATTATATTCTTCTCTCGTGGTGATGAATGAGATGTCAAAGCCCCAAATGAATGGTAGATATTCGCTAGGGCTGCAGGAGCAATGACGAGTCTCTGGCCACATGCTAACAAGCAGGTTGGATAAATCACCTCAGGTCGCAGGACCTCGTCCTCCCCGTGAGGAACCACAAAGCTGGCTAGCCAGTAGGCCAAGTATGTTGCCAAGTATGTGAGGGGAGGTAGCCCCTCGAATTCCATCCATGTGCAGGTGAAGGCAGATGTCGTGGATGCGGAGGTCGGTCTATCTTGATCTCTTTGCACTCTTCCTAGGTTACGACAGACTGAGCAAACTTATCGTGGAAGTAGAACGGGCCACTATAGAAATGGCTCACCCACTCATTCAAAGTCACCCTCGGGATGCGAGGGGTCTGGTCTGTGCCAACCTGGGCCAAGGTTCTCCATGTCTTCATCAAGAATCTGAAGCAATAAGGCATGTTATACCTCCCCATGCCATCGGTGGAGTTGAGGTGTTGATTATCAAGGGTCAGCTCCTCGTAGGGTCTCCCACAAATCGGAAGATCAGAAACCCTCTGAAAGGCCCAGAGGTCTAGTGAAGTCTCTCCCCTGGCAATGACAAAGGTGTTCCACTGGCGATCGAATCTCTTTCTTAAGGCCTGTAGCAGGCCCATTGACAAGAGTAGGAGTACAAGGCGTCTGTCATTGCATGACGGATCCCCACCTTGTCTAATATCGACCGATAGATAGTCAGAGTGTCCCAGAGCCACTCTATCGTGCCACGATGATAGTTGTGCGATGGGACAACTGACCATTTCCCATACCAACAGTGGGTCTTCAATGCCAAGATCCTCTCCAGCATACTCAGCATGTGCAAAGCTCACCCCTGAGGGTGTCAAGAAAAGGCCATCTACGGTCTGATCCATGGTCCTATGCTGCCTGTGCAAGTGCCAGATCGCCGGGGCCAGTGGTGCAACACGAACTGTGAAGCCGTCATACTGTTGAAAGAAGCCCAGGCTCTGCCAGTCTGGGTACTGTCTCTGCCGAGTAAAACCTTCTGGGAAGCTCGGATAAGTCAGGGAGCATAATCCCTGCATGCTGTCTCTCCCCACTAGTATAGCATGCTCAAGGCAACACCTTTCCTCAGGCGGTAGGGGATCGTCATCCTCCATGCGATTGGTGTAAAGTTCCGAAGGAACCGATGAAGATGGTGATCCAAAGGATAATGGCGTGGATATCCCTTTGAGGAATCATATTTATAAGCAGCAATCTTGACCCGAGCCGCGTGACTCAATGATCATTATGTTAGCAGGTCTAGTTGTCTATCCTGAGTCAGGCGGCTGTTCTATGTGTTGCCTGGTGCTTTATGGTACGTGCGACAGGTACACGTTAGCCTATT
The DNA here is from genome assembly GCA_024336825.1 of Amorphophallus titanum. NCBI lineage: Eukaryota > Viridiplantae > Streptophyta > Magnoliopsida > Alismatales > Araceae > Amorphophallus > Amorphophallus titanum. Next base: position 4,522,109 of record JANBPO010006173.1, read on the forward strand.
CGTACTTTGGTGCTTTGAGTCTCTGTGTCTAGTGAGCCTCCACTAGTCATAGCCAGACGACACTTCGTGTTGGCCCACCTGGGAGTGGTGGCGGGGTACTTCCCGGTAGAGATGGTTTGTAGGGTGGTTGCTGTGGGCCCCTTTGTCTAGTTGTTAGAGTCCGATGGGAGGGAAAAACCTGCTAGAGGCATGGCTCAAGACACTGAGCTTGTGTGTGCACGCGTGGTCAGGCGTGTTTGGATGAGCACCGACGGGCGTGACCCTGACTAGTCACTCGTTACTATTGTTCCTTAGTTCCTTGTTCAGTGTCTTAGTTACCGCGTTCGAGAAGAGTGGGAGACTCTTGAGGCACAGTTTAAGACGTGTATGGACGCATCTGACTTTTCTTCTATTGAGGAGGTACTTCTATCACAGGATGCCGACTCTTGTGATTCTTGTGATTTATGTGGTTTCTCATTCAGCGTGAGCTCCTTCACGTGATGCTTCGGGTAGTCTGTGTTTGGCTTCACCCGTGGTTAGTGTAGCATACATGAGAGTGATTTTGTATGTGTTGGTGCTTTTAGACCATGTGGTCTTGAGTTGGGTTTGTCTGGGTAGATGAGCCTACACGACTGAGGTGTCGTGATGTGTCCTGGCAGTGTAGCTAGAGTTCCTTATATCGATTCGATGATTCTCGACTGTGAGTGCGGGGATTCGTGTTTCACCAATCGGAGTAGCTTAGAGGGCTGAGGTTCGATCGGCTGCCATGTTTCTGTTCAGTACGGCTTTCTTCTTTACTTTTACTGTTGTTCCGACTCCTACTGTTACTTTTGTTATTGTTACTATTGTTACCACTTTGGTTCATGGTGGGGATCTATGGGACCCCTACTGAGCCAGTGACACGAGACTCACCCCTGACTTTTTAGGTGTGTCTGTTCTTCCTTGTAGTTCGGAGGTGCAGTATGTGATTTTTAGTGCCAACTTTGCCAGTGTTGGGCTTCCCCCGACTTGAGGGTACGTTTCCCTTTTTGTTGTACTGTACTTTAGTTGGACTAGACTATGCTAGATGTTGTAGTTTAATTTGTTTAATTGAAAATATAATTTTATTTCTACTAATTTGGCAATCCTGATCATAATAATATAATTGTTCTTCCGATCTGACACGGATGTGTCCCCCCTTCCCTCCTCCTACTCATCCCCCCCCTCTCTCTCTTTGCTCCCCTTCCTTACACTCTTTTGTGATTTCCCCCCTTTCACCTCCCCGGCCATGGCGATCAGCCACCTCTTCTTGGCATTGATGAAGACCCCCCCTAAAGTCCTTCTCCACTCCCTCAAAAGAGACCCCTAGCTTGTGCACCAACTCCCTCATGTGTGTCTCCGTCATCTTCTCCACTTCCCCCATCATCTCCCTCACCTCCACATCTTCCGTTGAGAGAACCCCTCCTCCCATGTCGCTGTTAGGAGGTTGGTCTCCTGTGAGCAGCGCCACGTCAGTTAGCTCTCGCCCACGCAGAGCCACCGTGGTGCAGCCGCCCTCGGCCATCTGAATATGTCCTCCAGTTTCACCCACCTCCAGCAGCATAGTCTCAGGACACAGGTCCCCGGGGCAACAGCAATGGCCCAATGACGGCTAACGGCTGCCGGCTGAGGAGGTGGTCCCACGACACGGCCGGTTGAAGGGGTCCCCGACTGCAGCCTCCTACTGCCAGGTCGTGGACGAAGGTAACCATATCCACGGCACTGGCCTTTTACCGGCTGTGCGGGCCTCTGAGACGCCAGCGGGCGGAGGGGTGCCAGTGCCTGATCTGGCTGGGTCTCCCCCCGCCGTATGCCCGATCTCTAGCAACCCCGGACTCTGCTGTCCGATTCATGAGACAGCCGCTGCTTGACTTCTGAGTCCAGGCCGTCGAAGCTTTTGTCCTCCAGTGTGGCTGCGGAGTTGTTGTCCGCCCCCGCCGCAGCAACAACAAACCTTAGACCGACCCTGCACGTACGGCGGCACGTCAACCACTGCTTCGTGACCCCTGTCGGCCAGGCGGCGGCCGCTACTGCTCGGTCCAGGAGACAGATGCCGTGGAAGACCGGTTCATGGACGCGATCGGGCGACGAAGAAGAATAGTGTCGGGCCTCTCATGCACGATACGCCTCAGCTTATCCGATTCCGTCTGTGACGGCCTGCACCGGGCTCGGCTTCTACCCGAACCGAACACCATTCGTCTTCGGATCCCTGGTGTAACCGCTGCCCATTCGACCAAAAGTCCGGCCCGCCCAAGTTATACTACCAAAGAGCCGAATGTCAATCTCCGAAAATTTTCTATATGAACTGCATTTCTTAAAATTTGACTGTGAAAATCTAAAGTCACACGACCTAGTTGACTATAAAGGACAACGTATTCCAACCATCTAGTTGTTTAATAGGCATTGCCAGGATACATAGCCTGAATCACATATGGACGCTCCCAATTGAGTTGGAGTTTAGAACGCGGCCCACCAGGTTTCACAAAAATTCTTTTGACTACCATCTCACCAACTTTAAATTTTCTCTCAATGACCTTCTTTTGATAGAAACGTGCGAGTATATTTTTATAAACACATGCATGTTTGACAGCGACCGACCACTTCTCATCTAAGAGTTTCAATTGGGGCGAGGAGTGAATCATGACATTCGTCGAGGGAAAATTCCTTGTCCAATTGTCTAGTTGTACCTTAAAGAAAAGTTCATTGTCCAGTTGTACCCTAGGAGAAGGGAGCAAGATCTTGTATGGGACTACCATCTCCATCCCGTATGTAAGGGTGAACGGAGTTTACCCAGTGGGAGTGCGGATTGAAGTGTGATAGGCCCATAGAGCTTCAATAAGCTTTTTCGGCCAATCCGAGAACTTGTTAGGCTCACAGGTTTTCTTTATGATCTTGATCAAAGTTTTATTAGTAGCCTCTGCGTGGCCATTGCCATTGCCTTGTGGATAATAAGGTGATGAATGATGCAATGTAAATTTGTACCTTTTGCAGAGGTCCTGAAGGTTCTAGGAAATGAATTGTGATCCATTGTCGGTGATGATCGTGCTTGGAATGCCGAACCTGGTGATGATGTTCTTCATGACGAACTTGCAGACTGTTGACATCTTGATTTTCACGTAAGCTTCGGCTTTGGCCCATTTGGTAAAGTACTCCATTGCAGTGAGGATGAAGGATTTCTGCTTAGTGAGGGAGTTGTGATCACCGAGAGAACCAATGATGTCGAATGCCCACATAGAGAAAGGTCATGGGGAGGATATTGGATGAAGAGAGGAAGCAGGTGAATAGATTTTGTCGGCGTGAAGTTGGCACTTAACACACCTACGGACATAGATAGTGCAATCCTCTTCCATAGTGGGCCAGTAAAAGTCTTGCCGAATGATCTTCTTAGCAAGCATATGGCTATTCACATGGCCATCGCACAGACTTGAGTGTGCTTCCTCAACACACTTCCAGACCTCATCATCGTCAAGACATCTTATAAGAACACCAGTAAGGATTCTCTTATATAGGACTCCTCCAACCAACGTGTATTTTTGAGCCACTCTTCGTATGGCTTTCTTATCTTCTGCTATGTCTTCTTCAGGGTAAGACTAATCTTTGCAGTATTTGGTAATTTCATAGAACCATAGTTTCTCTTCGTTGGCCAGTTCTTCTTCTAATTTAGAGGGCCAGCAAGGCCAGAGGGTCTCCCAAAGGGTAGGTTTAGTCTGATCCTAGTGGCCAACCCGGTGCCAAGGGTACGGGTAACGCTCACTCCCACGGTGGTACCTCGAAGTCCAGGACTTGCGAGATCGGGAACTCGTTCTCACCGGCCAGCACAGTAACGAGCTAATATTGGAAGAAAAGCACTGTAATAGAGCAAGAGAAAGAGCACTTACCCGACCAGTTTGAAGAAACCGATCTCGCTCGGAGACGTGGGCGCACGGGGAAGCGTGGGGCTTACCCACGCCGCGGTGAGGACGCTTCGGCCTGTTCAAGCAATTACAACACTATGTCTCACACAGGAGGGGGGATCTTAGGGTAGGGGTTAAGTGAATTACATCCAAAACTACCTCCGCACAGGGAGGGGCCTTCATCCGGACAAGCGGGGAGGGGAAAGACGAAGAAAAGAGCTTCACGCGATGACGGAGTCGAATCTGTCCCTCCTCTAGAGTAGGGTACAGACTGTCGATACAAGAATTCTTTCGGATGCTCCCGAACTCCGATGGCAGCAAGACTAGTGCCAAAATTTCATGGATTGGTCTCGGAGGATGTAGGAATTTTGGTAGGAGCCGGGGAAGTCGTCGCCGGCCGCGGTGAAGTTGGAATCAGGGACTCTGCTCTCTGACTCAGACCTTCTCAGCACTGCAGCATCTGGAAGATGACACCACCACGAACAGTCATGAACTCAGAATTGCGTACGGTTGGTGGCATTGGAACCGTCTACGAGCTGCCTTCGAGTCAAGACCCACGGGGCTGCCAGCCGATGTCAGAGCAGACTGCAGCAATCCGAACACTGACAGGGTGTTAGTTCAATCCTAGGGTGGACAGAACTGCGCACTCTATGGAGAAAAAGGAGAAGAAATCACTCCGGTGGCCGAACGGAGTTCCACTTCTTGGAGGAGGAGGGCAACTCGTAGAAGAAGGTCTCACTCGAACGCCGCCTTCAGATCTTCAAAGGAGCCAATGTGGCAACTGCTGCACTCCGCCACTGGAAGCTGGGCAGGAACCATCTACGCAGTCGGAGGAGGTCGCCTCTCCGGGACAGCCACGAGCTCGGAACGGGACGAGACGACTGCCGTTGCAAAGATGACTCATAGACACTTCCAAGGGTGGCTTTTCATCTTCTGGAACATTCGGATGGCATCACAGCTTCCTCTGCAGTCTTCAGATTCTCTGCTACCTCTGAACTGAAAACTTTAGGTTGAAGATGATGGGGGGAAAACGGGCGGGGGTGGCGCGCCCGAGCCACCCCCCTCATTTTCAACATCCCATTCTCTCTCTTCTTCTCTCTTTCGGTGGACGCATCGCCTCCCCCTCACCCTTCTCTTCCGTTCGCCATCGTCTGCCGCCGCCGTCGTCATCGGGGTGAGGAGACCGCCGGGGAGGAGCTCCCTCTTCCTTCTCCTCCTCTCTCTTCTCCTCTCCTCTCCTCTTCCTCTCTCTTCTCCTCTTCTCTTCTCTCCCTCTCTTCCTCTTTCTTCTCCACTTCGGAGGATGACGGAGCCCTAGCCTCCTCCGTACCTCTCTCCCTCTTTCTCCTTTCCTTCTTCTTCTCTTCTCCTTCTTCTCCTCTTCCTCTTCCCTGTCTCAGTGGAGAGCCGTCGGGCACCGCCGGGTTGGGGGCACAGTTGTGCGTCGGGTGAAGGGAGCGTTGGGCGTGCCGGAGAGAACCCCCCCCCCCAATCGGGGGTGTGCCGGGTAGGAACTAGGTGTGCCGAAGATAGGGGCACGGGGGCGTGCCGGGTGAGGCTCCCCGTAGGTGTGCCGGCCGGAGGTGCGGGCCATTGTGCTGGGCGGCTGAGCGTCCCGGGTGTGCCGGAGAGAGCACACAGGGTGTGTGCCGGGTAGAGGGCAAGGCCAGTGTGTCGGGGGGAGCACCCAGGGGGTGTGCCGACCGTGGGAGAACATCTTCAATCGGAGGAGCATTCGGTGTTGCCCTCGGGGCACACTGTGACTTTGTTGGGGCCGTCACTGCTTGTGGATGCGCACCCATTCCTTCCGCTTACGCCTCCGGCCTAGGGTAGACTCTGCCAAAATTTTGTCAGAGTTTATTGACTTTTTGCTCATTTTGACTGCAGTGTAGCCCTTTATAGTCCCTTTTCCCTTTGTCTTTGCTTGGGACTTGTTCTAACTTTAAATCTTTTGCACCTTGCAGATAAATGGATGCTCCAAGTGGATCTTTCGCCTCAGCTGCCACCAGTTTCGGGTCTGCTCCCCAGCCAGTCGTGCCTATAGTTACATGACTCAATGTTGAGGACTTGGACCGTGTGGTGCGGACACCTGAGCACAAGAGCGGTCTGGGTCGGTGGGCCATCGGTACCGTACACGGAGCACCACGCGAGCCACGACAGCTTCCATTTGGCTCGGAGATAGCCTGAAGACTCCCCCTTGAGTCTTCACATTTATCATATATATTGGGATTTTATTTGTGTGCAATGTGTGCTTATTTGATTTTATTTGGATTGTAATTTAGATTGTATTAGGGGGTTTTTCACATAAATCGAGGTTCAATTGGCTTATTTTTAGATTTATTGAATTGTTTTGGAGGATTTTGAAAGTTGATTGAGTCGATTATTCATCAGATCGGCCTCGGACAGTCCAAAAGTCAAGTCATAAGCTCGCGCGAGGTTCGTACTCAAGCGCGGCAATCGTTCCGAGTCAAGCCAGTTTATTAAGTTGGTTTATTGAATCGTTTATTTAATTCATTCGAGCTGAAATTTCGGCAGCATCTCCCCCATCTCGGAGGACTTGTCGGGGAGAAGTGGGGAGTACTCACGTGACAGAGTAAACCCTTAAGGATCGGGTGGCACAACGACGGCCGACAAAACCCAAACGGATAGGAAAACCCCAAGGGCGAGCCTACTAGGGGCACCAAGTCCGTGGGTGGGAGTGAGCGAGTGGAATGACATATGATTGGAGCAAAGACCCCGAGGGCTAGCCTACAAGGGGCACGTGACCCAAGTCGACACAATGCCCGGATCGGGACGATCGGTATGGGAGGAAACCCAAAGGGCTAGCCTACGAGGGGCACACAACCCACAGCCACCATGATACCTGTTAAGGATTGTGGATTTAATTGTGTCCGGTTTAACCCATTTACTGTTCACTCATTAATCCTTAGGAGATTAGTCACTGTTAGACAATCCCCCATGGACAGAGTGGTGTCAGGCGAAGCATTTGGGGGATGTTCCCCTCTCCGCGGTCACCGGATCTCCTCGAGGAGATGGCAATACGGCGCGGTTGTAAACATACACAGTTAGCAGACTAATGATAATATATGTAGATATGCATATATACGCATATATATATTAACAGGTTAACAGAATGCTCATTAGGCATACACATATTAACATGTTAATAGGATGCCTATCAGGTTAATGCTTAGAAGACGATTACACGAAGTATAGGGATGGTCTCCTCTCCTCCTCTTCATGATTGAGAACAGGAGGGGGATAGGAGGACGGGCCCATAATTAGCCAGAGAGACGCACATATATGTTCGTCTCTGGGGACAAAACCTTTGGCGTTCGAGCGAAAGAGAACCCTGGGGAGAGGGGAATTGATATCGCCCGTAGCGTAGCTAGGCGCGTCAGCGTCGGAGAAGATGACCATAAAAAACCCTTTGCATGGTGAGACAACTAAATGCATAGACATGAAGAAGGGGAAGCAGACGGAGGTGGGTGACCACGGCGCCGGCATGACCACCTTCATCACCTTAGGCACAGTGGATGGGGGGATGCACATAGGTTGACATCAAGCGACTAGGTCCGAGATGTTGAAAGTGGAGCTGATCCCATAATCCTCTAGCAAGTCCACAACATATGCATTCGATCCGACTAGTCTCGCTACTCGAATGGGACTGGCACCGTGAGCGTGCAACTTCTTCACGGCTCCCGAGGGAAACCGTTCAGGTCTGACCCTGATCATGACATAGTCACCCTCCTGAAACTCATGGTGTTGCCTATGGGCATCAGCCAATTCCTTGTATCATGCATTACTGGTCTCAATGTGACAACGTACATGCTCATTCAACTGTCTAATATGATTGGCAAAGGACTCGGCTGACTCAGACACACGGGACTGGATAGGAGGTGGGACTAGATCTATGGGCTTCCTAGGTCTACGACCAATGTCAATCTCAAAGTGACTCATGCCTGTGGACCTATTGACTGAATCGTTGTAGGCAAACTCTGCTAAGGGTAAGGCCAAATCCCAATCCCTGACTCGATCACGGACTAGACACCTAAGAAGATCCCCTAAACTCCTATTGACAACCTCAGCCTAACCATCGGTCTGGGGGTGATATGCAATGGAGAACTTCAACTGGGTGCCCATCATGTGCCATAGGGTTTTCCAAAAATAGCTAGTGAACCGAACATCCCTATCTGACACTATGGTACGAGGGAGCCTGAACATGGAGACACAATGTGAAAAGAATAGACAGGCAACTCTAGAGGCATCCGACGTCTTGGAGCATGGAATGAATATTGCCATTTTGGAGAACCGGTCTACAACCACAAAGATAGAGTCATGCTTTTGCACGGTGCGGGACAATCCCAAAACAAAGTCCATGCTAATGTCCTGCCATGGACTATCCGGGATGGGGAGGGGAGTATAGAGGCCGGTATTCTATTTCCTCTATTTGGCCAGAGCAAAATTATGGCACTGGGCCATAATACGAGCATCATCCCTCTTCAGGCTAGGTCAATAGAATCTATGATCAACCGCCTATATGGTCTTGTTCCGGCCGAAGTGGCCAACAAGACCTCTCGCGTGCATCTCCCACGTAAGAAAATCATGAACAGAAGTCCATGGGATGCACAACTTGTCATCCTGGAATAGGTGACCCTCCTGTAGCACAAACTCACTATAATCACGCGAGGGACCGACCTGAAGGACGGCATAGATCGAACCGAAGTCTGGGTAGTCAACATAGGTGTCCTTCAGCCTCTCTAGCCCTACCACCTCAACACTCATGGTGGTCAACATCATCATCTGATGACTCAGTGCGTCGGCCACCGAATGCCCAAAATTACACAATGAGAAATTAATACTCATGTTCCTCCATTCCCCTTTATTGAATTATAACACCAAATTAAGCCAATTTATGTGAAATGCCTCGTTTATGCAGGAAACTGAGGTTAACTATACAGTATGTGTAATTGCTGAATTATATGCACTAGAGCTGATGTATGTGACGTGAATTATTATAGAAATATGAACACTCATCATGTCCCGGCAAGCAAAGACTCGAACCAGGTCTGAGCATTCTCCCAGGGTGGTGATGAACACCAGGCACCTCACAGCGTCCGAGGTTCTGTGGAAGACCAGGTTCGATTCGAAGCTGTGCATGTTGTCCGCTGGGTCGGTGGTGCCGTCGTAAGGGGTAAACGACGAGAACTGGAACTTTGGAGGAATTGGGGCTTCCTTGATCTCCTTGGAGAATGGAGCATGAAAGTTAGTGTCGTCGTCGATAAGCCCCCAAGTCCTCGTAGTGTGTAGAATGACATCCAAGTATTGAATCTTGCCCACCATCTCACGTTCTAGTTCCTCGTAGCATCGCAGGTGTTGTGCTATCTCTGGGTTAGAGTGGAGTGGGCAACGAGGTCATGGTGCGGTAGAGTTGTGTGGACATCAAGATCCCACGGCAGATGTGTGGGAGGGCTCACGCACCCGGCGAGACTCTGCCATGGTCGGGGCTCCCCCATATTGGGGCAACTCTGTTGGGGCACGGTCCTGCCCCATACGTAGGTCAGTTGAAGAGGCCTTGATACAACTCCATCAGTGCCTGGAGCTGTCGGTGCATCTCTGCCAGCTCTTCCGTGGTGGGGTTGTGGACGGCAGTGCCGGGCAGCGGCCGAGTAGATGAGGATGCCTCCTAGGACCTCCATCGAGAACTCAGGGCCTAGTGGGATCCTCGGCCATGGTTGCTAGTGTTGCAGAGCTTCCACGGGGTGCCATGGTCTTTTGTCTCATTTTCACAAACGACGCCAAAAAGTGTAGAGGTGGGAAAATGATCTTCCGGGCCCTGTACCACACTTTTAGGATTTGTTTAGCTGGGAAAGGATGTCCAGCCACCCGTGGAAGCTTGTAAGCATTAGAAAGATGACGTCAGAAGGAGCCCTGGGCGTTACCCTATTGACACACTTTAATACACATATTTATTTATTCTAATAGTTTGTTTGTTTGTTTGTTTCATTTATTTATTTATTAAGTGAATGGGCATGTCAGTCACAAAGTGGCGATTTATTCGGGCTCCGAAGAAGCCACTAGTGCACGCCGTCTGACTGGTCAAGATGGAATGGGACTTCCTTAGCCAACAAATTAGTGAGGGGTCAAGAAACTTTAGAAAAATCTTTGATAAACTGGTGATAGAAGCTGGCATGATCGAGAAATGATCGGATTTATTTTTGCTGAGGTGGGTGGTGGCAGTTTGGCAATGAGCTCAACCTTGGCTTTATCCACCTCAATCCCTCTTGCTGACACTGTGTCCCAAAATAATGCCCTCTTTAACTATGAAATGGCTCTGTTCCCAATTGAGGACAAGGTTGGTGTCTATGCATCTCTTCATTACTTTGGCTAAGTGGTCTAGGTAGGAATCAAAGGTGTCCCCAAAATGGACAAATCATCCATGAAAATCTTTAAAAGGTTACCAACCTTGTCAAAAAACATTCCTAACATGCATCTTTGAAATGTGGCAAGCGCATTACATAGTCCAAAGGGCTTTCTCCGAAAAGCAAAGGTTCCATGGGGACATGCGAATGTGGTCTTTTCCTAATCTTTTGGGTATATAGCCACCGCATTGTACCCAAAGTACCCATCTAGAAAATAGAAGTATTTTTGCGCTACTAATCTTTCCAAATTTTGATCAATGAATAGGAGTTAAAAATGGTCTTTCTTTGTTGAGGAGTTGAGCATTCTATAATCAATGCAGACCCTCCATCCTGTGGTCCACCTAGTAGGTATCAAGTCTCCTTGATCATTGGCAGTCACAATTTGCCCTAATTTCTTTGGGACTATTTGAGTTGGACTGACCCACTTGCTATAAGAAATTGGGTAGATGATCCCAACATCTAACCACTTGACCACATCATTCTTGACTACCTCCTTCATATGTGGGTTTAATCGCATCTGCATTTCTCTGCTAAGTTTTGCATTCTCCTCCATGTAAATGTGGTGTTGACAAATGGATGGACTAATCCTTTTAAGATCAGCGACAGATAAACCTTAGCCCCCTTATGAGGTTTAAGGATCTCAACTAGTTTCTCCTCATGGTTAGGTTCAAGGTCACTAGCTATGATAATTGGTAAAGTTTGGTATGGGCCTAGGAATGCATACTTAAGGAAGTCTGACAATGGTTTCAATTCAACTCGTGGAGGGGACTGTAAGGTTGGCAGAGCTGGCTCAGATCTAAGCTGGGGCAAAGGTTCGACTAGGGGCCACATCCTAAGTGGAGTTGACAAGATGTCAACTTCTTCTCTTATGCTGGTCCTACTGTCCCCTTCTATCTCCAATAACTCCTCAATGGTATCAATAGCATAACAATCCCCCTTTTGATCGTGGAATTTGGAAGCCTTGAAGACGTTGATGCTGACTTTTTGATCACCAAAAGATCACAGTCTATGTTGGCCCTAGCCGTGGCTAAAAATAGTCGACCCAAAATGATAGGAGTATGTTTGATTTCTTGGGGGGAAATCATGTCCAATATGAGAAAGTCTGTAGGGAAGTAGCACTCGTTCACTTTAACAATGACATCCGCAATAAGGCCCTTTGGAGTTTTGATTGATCTATTGGCAAGTTGGAGAATAATGAGTGTAGGCTGTTCACCGATGTCAAACTGCTCATAGATGGATATGGTGAGTAAATTCACATTGGCGCCTAAATCAAGGAGAGCCTTATCAAAGGTCACACCCCCAATGTTTGCAAGAGATAAGAGGCTCTCCAGGGTCCTTTAACTTCCTTGGAAGTTGATTGTGTACCACAGCACTAACGTTCTCAGGAAGCCAAATCTTTTCTGGGGTCACTCGTGGCTCCCGCCTAGGAGTGCACCTTTCCTTTAAGAATCTTGCATAGGTTGGGACATGTTTGATTGCATCAATGTTGATGTATACTTGTTTGAAGAGCTCCATCATCTCCTCATTATGGGTCGGCTGTTTCTTTTGGGCTTTAAAGCACTAGGAAATAGCACTATAGGTTGATAAGTGCTAGGCCCTTCCTCAATTTTCCTCTTTCCCTTGGCATACTATTCCAGACTGGGTTCCTCTTCACTATCAGTGTCTATCTCTAGGGCCTAGATCGATGAAGTAGGAGTAGGCCCTGTTGTGTCCCAGTGTTTTGATGATGTGAAAACTATAAGTCATGATTCACTTTATACATGCATATTCCATGAGAAGTCAATTTTGATGAAGATTCATGCATGAGCCTTTCATGTGTTTTAATGATGTCAATCTTTGAGATATAAGTTTCACATGTTTTGATGCTGCTAACACTCTTGACAATGATAAATACATGTGCATCCATAAGTTCTTTGAAGACAGGTTTGATTTTGATCAAAGAATGACCAGGAATGTGAAAATCATGAAGAAGACTCGACTCCAAATGCAACTCGAGTCGACTCCAACAAGAAGAATCTACACAGAAGCTTAACGCTGCAAATGGGTCAGTTAAGGGTGTAATATAGACCCGTATCAGTGACAAATAGACCCATATCGGTGATAAATAGACTTGTATCGATGAAAAAACCCTATTGGTGAAAAATAGATTGTAGCTCTAAAAGCATGAAAAGTGTAGAAGGAAAGTCGACTCAAGATGCATTTCGAGTCGACTCCAGTCCTGTTGCAGGTGAATAAAAGAAGAGATGAATCAAGCTCAGACCTGATGAATTTAAGCTCAGACCTGATGAATTTAAGCTCGAAACTAATGCAGTCAAGCCCGGACTTGGCTCAGATTCATGCCAGCAAGCTTGGACTTCATGCCAACAAGATGATAGTGATGAAACCGAGGTTGAAAGCTTAGATTGCTGGGGAAAATCAAGCTCAGACTATGGACTATCACCATGAAGCAAGAAGAGACTGATAAGGGTGACAAATAGATAGTTAACAGTGACAAATAGGTTGATAGTGATGACAAATAGATCGATAGTGGTAACAAATAGATTGGTATGAAAGCAAAGGCTGAAGAGCATAGAAAAAGAAGTAGTACGTTGACTATGTTTGCGAAGGGCGATGATTATAGTCAAGTCATCTCAGTCAAAGCTGACTTTGGTCAAAGTCAACAATAGTCAAATTGACCTAGCCATGTTTAAACCTAAAGTTGATCAAGTCAAGGTTGACCCAAGTCAAAGTCAATAGTCAAGCTCAGTCTAGTCTAAGCTCGAGTCAACTTGCTATAGTGCATATAGGAAACAGACAAAACAAAAGAGAAAAAGACACTAAATGGCTAAAAATTGAAGGACAAAGGGAAATGAAGAAGAACACATAAGGGTGACAAATGGTTAGCTAAGGGTGATAAATGGCTTAGTAAGGGTGTAAAATACCCTGCTAAGAGTGACAAATAGGTCGTGAAGAAAACACCTGCAAAGGTGATAAATGGATAAGGCGACGGCTCTTTGAAGACAAGGGTGACAAATAGCTTATTAAGTCTGACAAATAGATTGGTATAGAGAACTCTAGTTTCCTTGTGTCTGCCATGCGCCCAAGCTCGAAGCACATGAATGGCGCGTGATCTGAGGTACTTGGTAAGAAGAATGTTCTCTCTCCTACCACGTGGATCAATGAGAAAATAAAAAAAATAAGTTTTCTTATCCAAAGAGTTTTACGGAGGCCTCTCCTTCATGGATGTCCACCAACTCGTCCAGAACTTGCTTGGCTGTGCTGCAGGTGGACACATGATGAAGTAATCTCGAACCAACTGCAGCTTTTATTAGATTAAATGTAGCAAGGTTATCATTGTGTTTGGTCTCGTGTTCAGCTGACCATTCATCTGAATTCGATGGCAGCTCATGAGGACCATTGTATATAAGAGTCCACAATTGTGGATCTATGGAATTGACATCTATGAACATTCTCCCGACCCATGTAGAAAAATCTAAACCATCATAAATGGACGGAGAGACCATCGAAGCATGTGTACCATATGAAGCCATTTTATCAAAATGCACCAGGATCTTTTCCCTGCAGATCGTTGGATCTGGGATGGCAGAGCTTGGCTCTGATACCACTTGTTGGGTCCCGTGCGGTGCAATGGGATCTAGAAGGGGGGTTGAATAGATCCTCTCATGAACTTTGGCCTATTTAAAGCTTGACTACCAAAAGCATAGACCACTCCTATAAAGACGATAAAACACTAAGACACAAAGCACAACGGATTTAGATGGAATGGCTTAAGTGTAAACGGCAGTCCAAAGACTACGCTGGTTGAGGTACAAGTTAAGGTGCTTCTCAGCAAACCTCTGATGTGTGTGTGAACAAAGTGTTTGCTTGACACCTCGCTAAGCTAGCTGGAGAATGCTCCTTAGTGCCTGTATGCAAAGGTGTAGCAGGTAGCCAAGGGAGTGCTAGTACCGTCCAAGGAATAGATGGTGTGTATACATGAGTGCGCAGTCCACAAAGCTTGAATGTACGATGGAGATGACCAAGGTTACATACGTTGAACCTGGCACATTAACCTGTGAATGGCGATAGAGAAAATGGAGCAATCACACAAGATGCACAAGCCATAACACATGGATTTAAGGTGGTTCGGTTGCAACCCCGCAACCTATGTCCATCCCTCACCAAACCCGGTGAGGCTTTCCTGCTGACACATAGCTTTGTCGGGGACACGCCCTAAAATCACAGAACGGAAAACCCTCCATCTGTCTTCCTACACACAAAATCGGCAGGGACCATTTTCCACAGACCGGAGCACACCTCCGTCTATCTTCCTACACGCAAATTGGTAGGTATGGTTCTCCACAGACCGAAGCACACCTCCGTCTGTCTTCCTACACATAGATCGGTAAGGACGGTTCAAGAAGTAGCCAAAACATAAAAGGAAAATGCTGCAAGTGCAGTGGAAAAAACACAAGAATGGTGGAATGTAAATAAACCCTCCACCTCTCCCGGGTGGGTCGACGATCCGTGAAGTCTAGGGCTACGTCTAGTGGTTCCATCACATGGAAAGTCTGAGTACTCCATTGGGATACTCGGAGCAAGCCATTAATTATAAAATAACACAATTATGATATAGACGTTGCATGGAACGCATTAAACAGAAATTAAACATGCTTTTCTAAAATTTCCAGAACAACAGAGTATAACGGACCATGGTCGGGGCGTTATATGACCATAACGCGCCTCCCCCAGGCCGTTATGCTCACCCGTGCAAATACAAGAATTCAGACATGCAGACTATAACACGCCATCACTGGGGCGTTATACTCAGTATGATGTGCCTCCACCTACGCGTTATACTCACCCGAACAACCATTGAAACCACACGAATCATAACGCGCCACGACTGGTGCGTCATGAGACTATAACGCACCTGACTTGGTCCGTTAAAGTCACCCAAACGTATGAAACCCAGAAAAATCCACAGTTTTAACACACCATATAACGCACTAAAAGAAGGGCGTTATGTTGGCTATGGCAGACGGGACCTGGTCCGTCATGCCAAACAACCTATAGAAATGATGGTCACATAACGGTCCAAGAATGGTCCGTCATGTTGAACATAACGCACCCCTAAGGGTCCGTTATGCATATAACAGCCTCTGGCAGGCACGTTATATCAGCTGAGAAACGAGAGGGACGAGTTCGAAACTGAACTCCCCTCCAGTCGAGCCGGATCGATGTGAAACAAAGGAAAAGGGGTAGGAGAAGCTAAATAACAACTTTTTACAACTACGCCATGCATCAAAATGTAAATACGATGGCCATGGTGAATTTTACAAGCATTTTAGCCTAAAAATCTCAAAAATATACCTTGCATGGAAAACAATGAAAGCGCCTACGCATGGACATGCAAGTGGTACCAAAATGATCCTAGCGAAGCAAGGAGTCCATCCCCCTACCTCGATCGCAACGATGACCTCGAAAAATGTGCATGCAGACGACGGAACGCCAGCACGCCTCTCGGCCCATCCCGCCTCCACGTCCCACAAATCGTGCGAAGGAGGGTACCACCGCGGTCCTCGCGACGAGCCCGTTCCAATGACACCTTCTGCGCCTTGATCCGGGGTCGACACGAGCCAGAACGAGAGAGAAGGGTGGGGTAGGAGAGAGAAGGTGAGTGAGAGGGGGAGAGAAATGAGGGAGAGAGGGAGAAATGAGTGGGGAGAGAGAGAGGGCTGCGGCGGGTTATATAAAATTTGTTAGAACATTACATAAATCATGTCTGCACCTCATTACTGAAACAAGTCATCTTGTCAAATAGTTTGTATGCATGAGCCTTCACGTTCATTTTGATCATATGGTCGGTGCATGTTTTTGTCTATGGCAAATAAAGTCAGTGCAGGTTTTGCATATAGTCGGTGCATATTGTCATCTGCACAGACTCATGTCGGTGCACGTTGATGTAGTTCACATATAGAAGTCAGTGCAGACTTCTATCTCACACACTTAAGGTCGGTGAAAGTTTTGTATTGTGCCTAGCAAAGTCTATGCACATCACTGTTCATTCAATAAGATTGGTGCACATTTGTTTGTTCTTCAAATCAATAGTCAGTGCATGCATTGTCTCACGCTTGACAAGGTCTGTGCATGTTAGGCTTATGGCTTATAAGGTCCGTGCATCTTTGGCATCATGCACATTGAAAATCCGTGCATATCTCTGTAGCAAGTTGGTGCTTGTAGTGCTCAAGGAGTAATAAGGTCGGTGCAATTCCTGTTGCTGCAAGGGTTGGTGCAATCCTTGATTGCTGTGCGCATGTCTAGGGTCGGTGCACATTTTCTATCGGGCATATAAGGGTCTGTGCACGATGTGGTTGTTGCATACAAAGTCTGTGCATGGTTCATACAGAGTCTGTACACATTGGGTCACGTACATTTGTCAAGTCTGTGCACATTTTCCTTGTGTTACACAAGGTCAGTGCACATCCTTCATTGTGCAATAATCAAGGTTTGTACATAGTCATTTCACGCATAACCAAGTCGGTGCATTCTTGCACATTCCTTGAGTACAGTTAGTGCACATTTCTTTTGTGTGCACACTGAAGGTTTGTGCATATCTTGCTAAACTCATTACAGGGTCGGTGCATATTTCCTTATGTGCACTGAGGGTCTGAGCACATTTTGCCTTAGGCGTGGTCACGTCCGTGCACATCTCTGTAGCACTTTAATGAAGGTACTTGCACATCTAATTCCTTGCATATGCAAGGTCTGTGCACATCAGGTTTATGGCATATAGGGTTAGTGCATCTTTTGCATCATGCACACACGAAGTCAGTGCACCTTCAGCCCTACAGCCATAAAAGGACTGTGCATGTTTTCAAGTCTGAGCATACTATCCCTATATCATTACAGAGTCTGACCATGTTTGCCTTGTGGACAGGTTAAGTCTGTGCACATTTGTTCAAATGCTTTATCAAGTCTGTGCACTTCTCATACTTATCTGACTGTCAAGTGTTTGACATATTGGAAAAATGTGACGGACACAACGGAGCCATGTTGACGAGCAATCGGAGCTGTGGAAAAATGTGAAGGGTGAGAGATGCCCCCATCATACCCCCAGGGTGCGAAGAACTCGACTCCGTTGAGAATGGGTCTACCGGGGAAGTGGTCCTCCAGTGCAACTCTGGGCGAGCCATGATCTCCAAACTCAACCTTGCGTCCTTGGCCGGGGGATGACTCTTTAGCCTCTCAAGGTGGCTCGGGCACACCCTCTTGCTAGCGATGGTACCCTGCTTGCCTAGTATTGCCTCCGTGTGCACACGTCAGACTCTCAAGCTGATATGTGGAGGCTCTCCGAGGGTGTCACTCACAAAGGTGGGGATAGGCTCAAGGTGCTCACTGGGATCCACCGCAGTGCCCTTAGAGGGTGCTAGATCTGCCACATGAAAAGTGGGGTATATCCCAAAATCCCATTGGTAAATCCAACTCGTAAGCTAGGTTGCCAAAGCCACTCGAAACATGAAAGGTCCAAGTCCTTGTGCCCTTGATTTGGTGGTGACCCTAAGGTAGAGCCATTCCAAAGTCACCATCATAAGGTTGCCTACTTGGAATCCCAAGTGGCACCCACGAGTTTTTACCCACTCATTCTGAACCTCACCACCCATTGCTTGATGCTTGCTTGAATGAATATGCCATGAGCTACGGTGCGGTGTGGGTGGGAAGTGTATGGTATGCAAAGGGGGACTGGGGCAACCATAAGTGGATCTATCATACAATGCGGCTATATAAACCTTGGTGGACCTAGGGGGGCCGGGGCACCCGTAGGTGAATCTATCATGCATGGGTATGAAAAATGCCGGGGGACCAGGGCAGTCATGTATGAACCTATCATGCTCTAGACCCAACTTGTTGATGCCGATGGATGGGAGAGGGCCGGCACACCCAAATACAGATCACTCATACTTCCGACTTGACATGTGGGTGTGATGAATGAAAGGACCTGACTTATTAATCATGCCAACTTGTGTGAGGTGCCAAGACATACGCATTCCTACTCCAAAGATGATTTCTTCGTGAGGGGTTGTGGGATCACCTTTGAACTTCCATTGGAAAGGATCGAAGGGATCTAAGAAGATGGACATCATGGGGTGGGGCATAACCTTATTACCTAGGGATATGTGGCCCAAGGTCATGGCTCTCAAGGTGTGGCTCGAGTCAAGGACTTGGTGGATTAGGCCAAACATGGTGAGTTGGGGTAGGAAAAGGTGGGTGGTGGGCAAGGTGGTTGGGTCGTAGGATGCTAGTTGGATTTTGACAGGGATGACGGCTTCTGCCCCGTAGACAAGGGAGAATGGTGAGCATCCCGTGGGGTTTTTGTAGACCGTCCGATAGGCCCATAATGCTTCGAAGACCTTTTCACCCCAGTCACATTTCCAGTAGCTAACGATCTTAGCCAAGAGTTTACAGAGAGTTTTATTGAAGGCTTCGGCCAAGCCAATGGCCTGTGGGTTGTAGACCGAAGAACTCCTTCAGTCGATGTGGAACTTGGCCGCCAACTAGTATACGACCTTGTTCTTGAATGGTGTCTCGTAGTCAGAGACTATGCGATTGGGTGTACTGAAATGGTAGATAATCTTGTGTCGGATGAACCAGGCGACCACCTCGCCAGTGACTTCCCGTAGGGGAAGGGCTTCCGCCCAACGGGAGAAGTAGTCTGTAGCGGCCAAAATGTACTTGTGGCCTTTGGAAGATGGCGGGAAAGGCCCTGCGATGTCCATACCCCACTCAGCAAATGGCCAGGTAGGGACTGTGGGACGCAGTAGGTTAGGAGGCCTTCTAGGTACTGGACTGAAGGCTTGGCATTGATGGCATGTGCAAGCGCACTGAACACAGTCTGCGTACATGGTAGGCTAATAGAATCCTTTCAATTTGATGTTGTGCTTCATTCTATCTCTGGCCTGATGCACGCCGCACAAGCCAGAATGTACCTCGCGCATGATAGCTCGAGCCTCGGCTGGGGAGACACATCTCAAGAGAATGGACTTATCCTTTTCGTGAACGAGCCGGTACAGGGAGTTGCCAATCAACTCATATGATGTTGCCTAGCGAAGTAGTCGGACCCTTTGAGCCCGATCAAGGGGGAGCCATCCCTTCTTGAATTTGGTGATGGGCTCACGCCAATCTTCTTCTTCTGGAGAAGTGTCCTGGTCGAAGCCTTGGACCTTATAAACTGTGAGACCAGAGTTGCCTTCGAGTGAGCTGGGCATTAGCTTTCTGTGCTTGACAGTGATGTCCACTTCACCCTCAGGCGGTAGTTTGATGGCCACAGCTAGTTTCGCTAGAGCATCGACCTCGACATTACTGCTTCTGGGAACGTGGTCTATTTCAAAGAAATAGAACTTCTGGGTTAGTCGGGTGACGGCGACGTGGTACGGAACCAACTCTGATTTTCACACGTCATAGATGCCAAGCACCTATCGGACTATCAGCTGAGAATCTCCATAGGCTTTGAGACATTTGACGCCCATGTCGAGAGCCATCTGGAGTCTGATGATCAGACAATTAAAGTGGTATCCGAGCCTAGGCCTAAAAGTCCTAGGGAAAAAATCATGTCATAGGATAAGTCCAAGGTTTAGGACCCATACCTATGAAACTAGGAAAGAAATTCCCAACCATGAGAGTAATTGGGTAGAGATCGGGATAAGATAGTTATATAGAAATTATCTTATGGTAAATCTTCCCGATTCTAAGAGAAATTAACTAAACATCTATTTCCTCAGGTACCTCGATCTTTCAATGGCTCATCGTGTGAATTGGGACGAGATGCAATAAACTATTGTGGGTCTTACCTAAGCCCTTCAAACTGTAGCCCAAAATGACGCAAGGGCTGGCGCAGGTAGCATACACGATAATTTTCAGAGTTTAAATCCCCCACGGTTCTCTAGATCTTCTAACCCAGACGAAGCGGAGAACTGGATCGATGAAATGAACCATATATTCGATGTCATGCAATGCACCGATCAGGAGAGGGTCCGTCTCGCTACATTCCAGCTAAACAAAGACATCTATACTTAGTGGAAGTCTATTCTGGCACCACCTGCAAACGCACCCCATACTTGGGAGGGATTTCTTACACTCCTTCGAGCCAAGTACTTCTCCGAACATGTCAAGGAGAGGAAGGCAGCCAAATTCACGTCACTACGTCAGGGGATGATGTCAGTGGTAGAATATGAGTTACAATTCTCTCAACTAGCCCCTTATGCCCCACATCTAGTGAGCACGAATATCTTAAAGGCTAACAGGTTTATGGATGGGTTAAGACCCGACTTTATTCTACATCTTGGGTCTCAAAATATCCATACGTACACAGAGATGGTCCAGTGGGAGCATCTATGCGAAAGGACCTTGGAGAAGGTAGAAAAACTTAGAGGGAAAGAAGAGTCGAGCCGGAAGCATGATAGGCAAGAAGAAAGAGAAATAAATAATAGCAAATCCCATCACAATAAGAGGTCCCGCAATGGTAATGGAAATAGTAAAAGAGCTAAGGAGGAGGAAAGGCAGGTCATGGTGACTTGCTCATTTTGTGAAAAGTTCGGGCACTCGATTGAAGGGTGTTGGAAGCGTCTCGGCGCTTGTCTCAAATGTGAAAGTCGAGAACACTGCTTGCCCATGTGTCCTCTCATAAAGGAACAATCTTCAAGGGATAACAATGGACGCGAGTGACGAGGCCGACTTAATGCCATCTTGGACGGGGAAGGTAAGATGATTGAAGGTGTCACCTTGAGTTGTTTACATATTAGCATTGCCTTATTTATCAGCCCGTGTCGGTGGACCCATGTTTGGTGGATACGGGTGCATCTATAAATGTGATCTCTATGAGCACCCTCCAAGTATGTGGGGTTGATGAAAAACAAATAACACCTTCATCAATCACGGTCACGACCTATGATAATAGCAAAAAATCACCAAAGGGGATGATCACCTTAAATGTAGAATTGGGCCCCGTATCTATCTCTACAGAATTTCATATCCTTGATATGGATCCTACATTCAAGAGTATATTAGGCCATACCTACATTGAAGCCATGAATGCTGTACCATCCACCAATCATCAATGTTTGAAGTTTCCATACAAAGGGTGGATTATCAAGGTAATGAGCATGCCCCTTTGTCCTACAGTGGATGCTATTACCACTTCTCTGCCCTCTGTCTGGCCGACTCACCGGTCCATACTGTCGTTGTTGGATGTGTATGATCCCTACCGTGCTCCATTAATACAAGAGAAGCCGCTTTCAGCATCAAAGCCACCTCTCATTTCCCGTTCTAAAGGATGGGAGATTATGAGAAATATTGGCTATCAACAGGGCAAAGGCTTGGGGGCACAATTGCAAGGGAGGCTAAAATCGTTGAAGAAAATGAAGTCGATCCGTAAAGCTGGCTTGGGTTTTGAGGGGCCGATTGAAGCAGACAGGAAACCCCTCACCTGGACCCTATCCTCCCACTTCAAGAAGGGGCCGGTCGTTCAGATGGGGGATTGTCCACAAGCATCACATGGGGAGTTACAGAATGTGTATTTAGCTGAAGGATGCTCAAAGACCCCAAAAAGAGGAAAGATTGCTAATTTGGACTGTGAATGGTTTGATATACCAGATATTTCCATTGCACTGGAAAGAATATTCTCACCTCCACATCTAGAAGTGCCTCCATTGATCTCCGAAGTGCCAGGGGATGCCACCATTGTTGCCAGAATTTTGAACCATCCTCGCCAAGAGGACGTTGTCATCGACGGGTCTTCATCCATCTTCAGCATTGCCATCGATGGCTCATTAGCCGTTATCTTCTCTGTCCACTCATCTCAGCCTTTGTTGCTATCTTCTTCCTGGGCCAGGCGGTTGTCTGACGATCTTCCCAAGTCCCCTTCTCTACTTACATACCTACGCGGGTTTCTCAACTTGCGTCAGGTTTTCAATCATGACCTGCTCCATGAGCCTCACAACCCCTAAGCCATAATCCCTTTTCTTTCCCCTCCTATTTATTTTCATTATTTTGTCATTAAAAATGAAAATGAAAAAAAAACACCAATTTTCGGAATCTAATTTCTACTTCTAATATGCAGTCTGCCCTTAGTTTTTCTGGATTGCTTGCAGCCATTCTTATGTTGTGGGAGATCTGGAAGAGTAGATGCAAAGCTAGATTTGATGGTGTTATCACCAATCCTGTTGTTATAAAAAGAAATATTTTACTTTCCATCTCATTGGCTTTGGACAGATGTAAATTTTACAAGTCAATGTCTCCTGCCCAGCTTAGGTGCCTTGCCACTTTTAATGTTTATCCTCGGGTGGTTGTTAAGCATCCTATTAAGATATGTTGTAATCTGGCTGTTCAGGGTTATACCCTGCTTCAAAGGGTAACCCTAGCCGTAATGGGGGAGGAGGTTGCATTAGAGACTCTGTAGGGGGACTGTTGGTACCTTTTGCATTCTCTTATGGTACTGGTTATAGCTTGGTAGCAGAGACCTGGGCTCTACATGATGGTTTAGCTTTAGCTAAACAGAGTGATATTAGATTGGCTACAATCTTTTCAGATTGTGCAATTTTGGTAGAGGTTGTTCAAAAAGGTGAAGCTCCCTGTTGGATGACTATCCCATGGTGGAAGAAGACTTTGCTGCTGCTTAAGGAACATAACTATCAGATCCAGCATATATATAGGGAGGGAAACCAAGTGGCAGATTCCTTGGCATCCCTAGCTTGTAATGCTTCAGCTAATTCTTTCTTCATCCGAGAGAGGGATTTACGATGGTTGGCCAGGGGGGCCTATAGGGTGGACAGGACAGGTTTGCCTGCTTTCCGGTTCTAATTTCCATGGGGAATGCCATTTAGTTGCAGCTCTTTTCTTTGGTGTTTGTGTTGGAGTTATTTCTATGCTCGAGTGATGGTGCCCAGGCTTTGCAAGGTTGTCATATTCTTCAGTAGTCGGGTTGCTACAGCCTCCATGATAAGACTGTCTTGCTTTGCTATTTGGCCTCTAAATGTAAATAGCCTTTTGTTTTTCTTGATGTTCTTCAGTTTTGAGGATGATATAGTCCAGGGTATGTCCCGTTGAAATTGTATTTTCTCACCCTTCAATCTTCAATAAAATTTAGGGCCAAGGTGTCTTCCTGGAGGAGTGAGAACACATTTCCCCCCTGGGGAGGATGTGCACTCGACCAGTTCTAGACACTGAGGGCCGGTGTTGAATAAAAAAAAAACATCTGTAATTGCAGGGATAAAGTAGAGCCCAATGACGCTTCTCGTTTTATTACCAATATTATTGAGCAACATGTGACCAGCCCATATAAGTCATTTCAAAGTTTGTGGAGGTAGGGAGACGGACCACTACTTCGTTCTGCACGTTTTCCCTACTCATGTGCGTGGTTTGGTGCTCGATCGGGGGAGATCGGGCCGGTTTAGTGAAAATCATAGTTTTTGGGGTTTGTAGGGTTCGTCGAAAAATGGCAACCATTCTTAGCCTATTTAGCGTCAAAATGACCGCTCGGATGTCTGGATCCCTTTCCCGTAAGTTTCGTGTCGATCGGTTGTCATTTGGGGCTGGTAGGAGTCTGGGAACCCCGGTGACTCGTTTTGGGTCGATTCGTCAGAATCGTCCGTTTCATGTAATCAGATGCATGCATGTGGGGTTTTTAGCCTCCAAGAGTGTTGTATCATCGTGTGGCTTTGTTTCCCCTACGCTTCGGCATGAATGGGCCGTGGAACGGGCTAATTTGACCGTTCCCCTATTTTACTCGCCGATTTTACATAACGGTCGTACTAGAGACCATCACTTGTGTAACGGTCCCACGATAGACTGCCACAACCATTGGTCGTTTTGCATTCTTCGAGGCTAGGTTGGTGTGACGGACTAGCATAGGACCATCACATGGCTGTAACACGCCTATGGTGGTGCGTTATGTTCTGGGTGCGATGGACCAGTGTAGGACCGTCAGATGGCTGTAACGTGCCTAGCTTGGTGCGTTCTGATGTTCCCGAGGACTATGGCTGCTAGTTCCTCAAAGACTATGTCTACCTCGAAGATTGGGTCTGTTGGTTAGCCCTGACGGACCTCCCCTTGTGCGTCATGTTGTGTAACCCCCCTATCCTAGTGCGTTACATAGTCTGTGTTGGTGGTTTTGGGTCTGTTAGCCCTGGCGCAGTAGTCCTGGTGCGTTAGGCTGGTGTAACGCACCTATATAGGTCCGTTACATTCCCTTTCATCCGAGTTGTGCTCTGGTTGCCCTGACGCCCCTGCCCTGGTGCGTCAGAGTAGGTAACGCCCCTAGGGTGGTGTGTTACAGTCTTGTTGATTGGCCGTGATGGCCGTTGTTTGGTTCTGTGTCTATTCGTGCATTGGTCTGTCTTAGGTTTGTGTTCTAGGGCAGTGTCATTGTGTCGGTGGTTTCAGGATCGGTCAGTTCAGGTGACTCGGTGTGGTCTTTTCCTTGACTGCAACAGTTCCCTAATGACTCAATCTAGAACTGCCAGTGTCTTTGTCTTTGGTCTTGCAACGGCTTTCCTTGACTGCCGGGTTCACCTAGCGGTTGAGTGATTGTTCGCTCTGCCCAGGGTGTAGTCATTGTCGACTAACCACTTCACCACTTGGTGGAGAGAAATCTCGCACCCTCACCCCTTCTTACTCCTCGCATCAAGGCTCTACTGACTGAGGCATCAGAGGGTTTTTCCCCAGGGAACCATCCCTGGGTACCTCTGACCCGTTTCCCTATCTTGTAGTTCGTAACTTCGTGGTCATCATCTCTAGCTCAGGACCTTGATGTACTTTCTTATGATTGTTTCCTCAAGATGGGTGAGAATCCATCTAAACTCCGCACGATCTGAACTCCGCTTTGCGGGTTCAACAGCCTGGCAACCTATCTCGAGGGAACCCTGAGCCTGCTAGTTACCATCAGCACCCCACCCAAAATCATTACGGTTATGGTAGACTTCATCATGATTAAGGGAATGATGGCATACAACGCTATCTTCGGTAGAGGCATCCTCAGCCGAACTAAGGTGGTGCCCTCCACCTATCACCAAAAAATGAAGTTTCCTACCAAAAGTGACATGGTGGAAGTCTGAGGTAACCAGGCACTGGCTAGAAGGTGCTATAATATCTCGATCGAATCCATAAGGTCTGAAGGGAAGAACAAGGTGACGAGGGGAACCGAGGAAGGACCAATAACGTCTGAGCCTGGTGGCAAGTTGCTAACGATCTTCCTGAAAGATAACCCCACCGTAGGAGTCAAGATCGGAGCCGATCTCCCGTTTGATGTTCAAGAGTAATATAAAAACTTCCTTTCTGAGTACATTCATGTCTTTGCATGGTCTGATGAGCAATTTCTTGCAATTCCTGGAGATATTATGATGCACAAGCTCAACCTCGAACCCACGGAGAAACCCGTCCAACAGCACAGAAGAAAGCATGCCCCAGAGAAACTGATGATCATCAAGGAGCAACTCGCCAAGGGGAAGGAGACTGGGCTCTTCCTCACAGTCCTCTGCCTGACGTGGCTCGCCAATGTCATTTTGGTACCCAAAGCTTTAGGGAAATGGCAAATGTGCGTGGACTTCACCGATCTTAACAAGGCCACACCGAAGGACTGTTACCTGCTGTCGAGCATTGACCAGCTCATCGATTCAACCTCTGGCAATGAGCTGCTCAGCTTCCTAGATACCTACTATGGCTACCATTAGATCCGGATGGACCCAGAGGATTTTGAGAAGACCGCCTTCATCACCGACTCCGGTGTGCACTGCTACACCTGGATGCCTTTTGGGTTAAAGAACACCGGGGCTATAATGCACCAGAATATTATATGAATTATTTCTTTTTTTTTTAAAAATTTTCTAAATCGTGAGGTGACCCCGTGGTCAGCTCGGTCGCCTCATGCCTCAGACCACATAGCCCCCTGGGAAACGGGATCCCAACTGTTCCTTGGTGGTGGGGGAGAAATGTCATACTCAGGGGGGGCGAGAATGCCTCCCTCAAACCTACGGTAACTCAGTAAGAGACACGGGTGATGGGAGGACCAGAAGGAGCTCTAGAAGTGCTCGGGGCGCCACCAACGGCCGCCTCCAAGCTACTCGTGGAGGGCTCATACTCCTCAGCTAGGACCAATCTCCTACGGGGGGTCATAAGCGGAAGGGGGAAGAAGAAGTCTCACTAGAAGCAAGGAGGAAGAAGAAAGCAGCAGGAACCGACACTGGAGGAGACGAAGAAATACCCCCCTCACTACCTCCCGTGCCCCTTTGAAGTAGAAAAGAGGCGGTTAAGGAAGACGATGGGCGTTAACGGCCCAGATTGCACCACCGGCAGGAAAGCGGATCGCTACCGTCAACCAAAACAAGCAAAAAAACCCTAGGGCTGCATCCCCTCGCCGTCCAATCCCACATCATTATAGCTGATGGGTCCCTATGCCATCATGATGGTGACGTCACCACCCCGACAGTTCGACGAACATTGGTCAGGTGCATTTAAGGCTATACACCTCAACCCTGAGGCGCCAGGAGTACAGATCCAACACCGCCCATTCTCTCCCCATTGGCATCGGGGCTCCCAAAGTCCTTCCGAACACCGAGCGCCGGGTGCCCTCGCTACTAGGGAGTGGGGGGCTAGTGAGGACAGTGTATCTCGCCGGCCCATTAGGCCCCACCTGCTCGACACACCGAGAGGCCTAGCTCTCCAGGCCCACTACCCCACCCGTCGGCCCAACATCGTTCCTGGCGTTGTACCGGCGTGCGCCTCTATCGTCAACGGCCACGACGCACGTCCCCGGTAGCGCATTAATGGCAGGAGGCGCACCAGCCTGACGATGGGAAGGGAGGGCGCTGCCCATGCCACTCTCACTGACAGAGCAATCTCGCGCCCCCTCCGGCGAATCCTACCGCATTAATGGCGGAGCTGCCCCTCCGGCAGAGAGATGGTGAGCAAACACTCACGCCTCCCTGTCTCGTCTAGCACGCGAGCTAGGCGACTCACGTCTCCTCCAACCACGGCAACCCAACGGTCAACTCCCCGACGACGGTATAAATAGAGCCCTGACCCAACGGTCAGGGAGGCACGCAACTTAATCCCCTCAAGCTCTTCCTCCCTCTCCCTCTCCCTCCCTCTCTCACTCTCCCCGAGTGCTCCCCACCTTCCCCCACTGTTACCTGACTTAACCGTCGGAGGGTTGTCCCCTGAGGTAACTCCCAGGGCTCCTTCTGACCCTTCATTTGTGACTACAGGTCCTCCTCCCGCAACGCTCTTTTCTTCCCAGTCAAACAAATCTTTGGAGGTGTGGATCGTGATTTGGGTGACCATTTCTCGACTGCTATAGATATTATATGTATTGTAAATATGTAAACATATATATACTATGTCACACACAGAGGTTTGGCTGAGTTAAGCTCAAGCCCAGCCATTGTATGTCCTAAGCTAGGTCAGGCCCTTTTATTTTTGCACCAATTTCATTCAAGCTTAATCCATTTTAAGGCTTTAAACTGGGAACCAGCCTCCTGACGATCCTCTCAAAAAGCAGTCATGTTTTATTTCCACTTTTTATACTTGCACACCTTTTACTTCTAGAGGGAGGAGGTAGGCATCTACTATTCATTGCCTCTCCATCTTCTCTTTCCTTTCTTGTCCGATGTTTACTAAAGTCTGCCAATTGTTACCTTTCTTGAAACAAATCTTCTAGCCTTGAAAGGTGTAGGGATACCAGCTCAAAAGTGGCCCTGACAAAGTGATGCTCTATGTCTTGTGCAAAGAAGAAGACAATATGATCATCCAAGAAATACTTGGCACTAAATCCATTGCTGTACAAACTACAAAGTAGCTTGTGGGTCTACTGTAAGTGTTGCATCAACTCCTGAAGGCAAGTATTTCAATTAAAAGATAACGACCTGATTAATAATAAAAATGGAGCGATAGAACCACAGAACAGAATATTCTATTGTCACATATTCTGGATCATTGATTACTTTTAGCAGGAGAGCAAATACCTGTAGAACAGGCTGTAGAACACTTGGATCAAAGTTATCAGAGGACCTCAAAAGACCCCATATTCTAAACACTTGATTTCGTAGATCCTGCAGTTGTTCTTGTTCACCTTCCTTCAACGTAAAAGGCCCCATGGCACTGCCATTAGGGACCAGAGCTCTCATAAAATCAGGCATAGATTTATAGGTATCAATCATT
This sequence comes from Amorphophallus titanum, assembly GCA_024336825.1. Taxonomy (NCBI): domain Eukaryota; kingdom Viridiplantae; phylum Streptophyta; class Magnoliopsida; order Alismatales; family Araceae; genus Amorphophallus; species Amorphophallus titanum. The sequence goes on from JANBPO010006173.1 coordinate 4,550,607, forward strand.
GTGCCAAGAACAACAGCTTCTGTAACATAGACAGCCTCCTTGACAACTAAAGCTCGAAGTTCTTCTCCATCGGGATCTAATAATAGCTTAAGAACAGGTTGCAAGGCATCTTTAGCAGTAAAATCTCTATCCTTGCGACCCTGAACAAGAAGATTTTCAAGCCTATTCCATCTGCATGTGAAGACAGAAAATGGACAACTCTCTTAAGCTACTTGCTAATACTGCAGACAAACCAAATATTTTCACATACAGCAGACATGCCTGAATCTCCCATCCTTGAAAAGCAATTCAATAAGCGCATCTCTAAGATATGGATTTGCATCTGTGAGGAGCCTTTTAGCAAAATATGGATATGAAGCAGCGAGCACCTTGAAATTAGGATCAGCATAAAGAGCTAAACCTTCTAGAACAGTAAGTGACCTCAGTATCAGTGCATAGTAAGCAGGAACTGCAAGAATATGACGCACTAGGTTAGATCCAGCATTACAGGAAGCATGGACCTATAACTAACATGGCTAGAAATAGATGACGAAAGGCATACACGTGTATAAATGTACATACACATGGATGTGCACACACACACACACACACACACACACACACACAGGCTCCCCCCACCCTTTCAAGTCTATGTACAGAAACAAAAGATGTAAGAGAAATAAAAAGGAAATAAAATGAAAAATCAAAATAAACAGCAAATATTAGCAGTACACCAAAAGAGTCACGTGAAACTTTGTTCATTTTCTGCAACATATGCTGATTTTGAGAGATTCATTCAAGAGGCGACAGTGAGAGATGAAAATGTTTCGAACTGGTATAAAAATGATGGTTAGAACAGTTGGAGGAGCACTGAAGAGGCACAAAGGGAAATATGGTCATTATTTAATGGGGATGATAGAGGTACTCTAGTCAGCATAGCAAGAAAAAGATGTACAATGCTGTATATGGGAAACATAGTATGTATAGGGCTACCTTAAGAGATGTGAAAGGGAACATGGATATGGACAGTGCATAATTGAACAGTCATAAAGGAAATGTGACAAATGCAGGGCTACTAGTATATAGAATGGACAGTTTATGGTGGCAGCAACATACAACAGATGTTGGAACTAAATCCTGGACATACTCCAGTCAATTAATCAATCTACCTGGGAATGAAATCCACTATCATGTCTTCTTTATCACATAAAGAGATCTTTATGCCTGACTCCTGGGCATAATTAAACATAGATATAGTAAAGCTGTAAATCTATCTACACAGGTGAAACAGTAGGTGAAACAGCTAATCTATGTGCCAGTACAATATAGATATAACGTCAAAACTAACCCCAACAATAGAGAAAAGTTGTACCAACCCGGTGATAGGAAAGAGAAGAGACACACTAGAAGTGAGAGACCAGATGCGTCCCTGACGACTTACACTGCCCCTCAAGTAACTCGTCGGCCAGACACACACTACCAGTGAGAGGTGTAAACAGTAACAGTATCGAAACAAGAACTAGTCAGAGTGACACTCATCAGCGTCAGTCCTACTGCCTCCGACTATGTGTGCACACACTGACTCCTGCCTAGAGTCAGGTCTCTAACTAGTTTTCCCCTCCCGTAGGACGCAACGGTAACCGCAGGGGCCCACGATAACTATCTTAAGAACCGTCAATGGGAATCACCCCTCCTCCTTTCCCTGGTGGGATGACACCCTCGGTCGCAGGGCTACGACTAGTGGCTCCATCACAAGGTAAGAGAAAGCTACTCTATTGGGGTCTAAAATAATGCCATAGTTTTATAAAATAATTTAAACATGGCGAATATGCACTAATAAATGCATTAGAAACTAAACATGTCCTTTTAGAAGGCCAAGAGACATAACAGACCAAGCTGGAACCGTTACCTGGCATAACGGATTAGGGAAGGGGCATTATATAGTACATAACGTGCCTCCCTCCAACTGTTAAACTCACTTGAACACTCAAGTAAACACAGATGCGCGGACATGCAGATCATAACGCACCATTATTGGGGCGTTATGTTTAGTATAACACATCTACTACTGTGCGTTATACTCAATTGAACAATGTAGTGCAATCAGAAACGTAGGACATAACGCACCAGGCATAGGGCATTATGCTGAGTATGACGCACCTCCCCTGGCCGTTATACTCACACGAGCTGAAACCAGATGTCACAGGACATAACGCACCAGGGATGGTGCGTTATGAGACTATAACGCATGGGTTCGAGTCCGTTAAAGTCACCCGAATGCCAAGAATCCACAGAAAATCACAGTTTAATGCATGAGATGACGCACTGGGTGAGGGGCGTTACATCACCATAACGGGTCTACCCTATACCGCCATACTAACTGCCTTACTGGTCAACGATCAATGGTCGGTCAATGGTCAAATGGCGGTCCACTAGGGGTCCGTTAAAGCCACCCGAACGTGAAAAATCTACAAAAAACCCATGACCATAATGGTCAGGCACCACCTGCTAGACCACCTTCCAGCCCCCATTCTCCCCCTCCCACACCTTGGTTTGGCCCCTCTTAGACCCCCTAAGAGCCAAGGGCTTCCTCCACACCCATCCACCCCCCTTCCCCTCCCATTTATCTCCTCTTCCCTCCTCCCATCTTCAACCTGCACCTTCACATCGCAGGCAGCAGAGAACCGTTCATTTGAAGAGGCGACTGTGACTTCATCCCGATGTTTCTGAAGCCTAAAGAGGTACTGGTGGAAGCGTATCTGAGTCATCTTCATAACGGTGGCAGTCTCATCCTCATTGGAGCTCCGAGCTAGTTGTGAGAGTCACTCTTCCCTGACTGCGTAGAAGAGGTCCGGTCAGCAGCCTGAGGCTATTTGCAGAAGCTGCCATGACCAGTCACCTAAAGATCTGGAGGTGAGACCACCTGTCACTATTCAGGCTGCTCCGGTCAACTCTAACATCTGCTGCTGCTCTTGTGGGTCACGTTTGAAAGTAGACGTGACAACGATTCCATCGATTCTAGCCACACTCGATTCTGAGTCTGGGAGGGTTCGTGGCGGCCTCGACTTCCTGCTGTTGTGACTCTACAGCAGTCAGAACCAGGAAGCAGAGACCCTGTTCATGGCTCTTCCCCGACCAGCACCGATAACCTAGGAATTCCAAAAAATTCAATCAAGACTCTGGTCCAATTACGAGGAGTTGGCCACTGGTTTCGTCAAAAGCTGAGTTCGGGAGTGATCACAACGGCTTCGACACCGCCTTCCTGTCCCCTGTTCCAGAAAGAGGACAGTATCGACTCCGCCGACCGTTGAAGCTCCTCACTCTTTTCTTCCCCTCCCCGCTTGGCCAGCTGAAGGCCCCTCCCTGCGTGGAGGTAGTTTTGGTTGTAATAATAACCCCCACCCCAAGATCCCCCCTCCTGTGAGAGGTGTAGCAGTGTAAATGTTTGAGCAGGTTAAAGCTTCCTCGCCGCGGCGTGTGGCAAACCCCACACTTCCCCATTCGCCCACGTCTCCGGTCGGGGCCGGTTTCTTCAAACTGGTCAAGTAAGCATTCTTCCCTTGCTCTTATTTCAGTACTTTTTAGTCAATATTAGCTCTTAGCCACGCTAGCCGGTGAGAGAGAGTGCCCGATCTAGCAAGTCCCGTACTTCCGAGTGACCACCGTGAGAGTGAGTGACTACCCGTTCCCTCGGCACCGGGTCGGCCCTTAGAATCGGACTAGCCAAACCCTTTGGGAGACCCTCTGGCCTTGCTGGCCCTCTAGAAATTTTTATAAAATTGTATATTTAAACTTCATAAGACTGTTCGTTATTTCGAGGCTCATGTTTATGTCATTCTTTGACTGTAGGTACTGCAATGGCCTCCAGTTCTGCTGCTACATCTTCTGAGGTCATCGGAGCAAGCTCATCGGCCCAGCCAGATGTGTCTCGGGCCTTAGTGAACTGGCTGAATGTCAACACCCTAGACTTCGGATATAGCAAAATTATTGTTGTCGATGATTCTTTCGACTCTGAAATGGATACGGTATTGACGTCCCGAGTATATTTTGCTACAGAGGGGACGTGCTTCAGGCGGGGCAATGACTACCGTCCAGACTTGCCAAAGGACCGCCACTTAATGCCGTTCATTCGGACCTTCACAGTGGGCGGCATGCGGGACCCGTGGATAGCCCGTGGGGTTGAAGCTGCTATGCTTGCCGAAAGAGATAGCCTGAAAGGCTCAGTTTACCATGGCAAAGCCATCTATCTTCCTGGGGAGAAGCGTGACTGGGATGCTATCCTCGGAATATCAGAGCTGGAGCCGGAAAAGAAAATGTTGACTCGGGCCCCAGAGTTCACCCTTGCTCGGTGGGATACTGCTACCGGCCATGTAAACAAAGAGACACCCGGCTGTGGTTTATTCCTGGCACCATTGAAATGGGGGTATAGGGATGAACCCTTGTGCTTAACTGCCTGGTCGTTCAGTTCAAATATCAGCTGGCCACTGGCAGGTTTGGAGATGCAAAGGTGACCGATGCACATTTGTTCCGCGTGGGAGCGGTAGAGTTTACAGATTTTGTCTTGAAGGAATACGCCCCTCTGCTGATCAGAGCCGGGGTTTATCACAGCGTCTTGGCTTCTCGGTTCCGCTATCCCATCTCCCGAGGACTATGTTGCGGAATGTTCGAAGTATTTTACCCTTTATTCAACACTTTCTATACGGCAGAGGGTGAAACTTCTCTTGACCTCTGGAGCTTGTCGCGGCTTTTTGGTCTGCCTATTGACGGCGAGCCATATGAAGAAGTTTGCTTGGAAGACGCTGAGAAAGACCGCTCTGATGGCAAAGGCAGATACTCGCTCGATTACTCATACCGATACCTGATGAAAGCCTATCGCTCCATTCGTCTGGCCTATAGTAGAGGATCTTCCAGGGGGTACCAGCCCCGAGAAAAGAGCAGTAGACTGAAGGTCTGGGTTGGCCAGTGGATTCAATATTTCTTCGGGGGTCCTCTTAAATATGCAGATTTTCCTTCTGTGGGACCGACTGCCCTTCCCCATTATTTGCATTCTATTGCGCTATCACGTGACTTTGTTTTTTTCCGTCCGGTGTGGTTTCGGCTTAGTGTCATGCAAGGGGGTGGGGGTGGGGGAGGCACGATTTGATGTTTCAGAAGGAAGGCTTTATCCCCTCTCATAGAAATGCATGCCTGGAGTTTGTCCCATTTCATGGACATGACCCCAATCGCTCTCATCATTTTTTTCGTAATCGACACGCCGCATCGCTCCTCTTCCCCTTTCTCCGAGTCCCTCTAATAAGTTGTTCATCAAGGGGCATAAAGTCTTTGCTTCCTCCCTACAGACTGCCATTAGGGGAGGGAAACTTACCAGTGAACTGGGCATTAATGCATGCACATCTCATCTCGCTTTCTATCTCTCGTGGTGCCATCCTACCAAGGAGATTCTGATACTATGTTTTCCATCAATTTGATCCAGCGGCAACACTGTTCCCTCATTATTTCTTTTCTATCGAGTGAGCCAACCGCCTCGCCTTACGGGTCCTTGGCAACGTCAAGGTCGCTGTCGAAGCCTCCGTGTTGGTGCTCATCTTTCAGAATCCCGTCACCGTCATGGGCATGACGGGCTTCGCCGCCACCACCATGAGCGTCGCCCTCTGCAGCGAAGCCAAGAAGAGGGCCAAGTTGTGAACTAGCGCCCCTCAAAGCCCCTGTTACAAAGTGATCCGATGGCATCCCTATTTGTGGCCTAATCAGCTAGTGGTCTAGTGGCACCCCTCCTTTGCCCTACCTAGCTTTGACCCAGTGGCATCCCTTTTGCGGCCCCCCTAGCCTTTGGTCCGGCACCCCCCCTATCCCCGATTTCCTCACCCAGTGTTCTGACACCTCTAATTTAATGGGCAATGCGTGTTCATGATGCCAATATTACTAAGCCCAAGTCCTTTCCGTTAGCAGGCTAGTCCTCGAGGATACGACGTCGTGGGCCACTGTGAATGTTGCCACTTCATGTGCATTCGATTAATTAAGGGACCGTCTCATACTATTATGGATGAGTACCCGCTACGTCCTCCCTGACATGTTCCGGGAAAGGGGGAGATGCTGTCAGAATTTCATAGCGGCCATAGACTGATAAAAAATAATACAATAAATAAATAATATAATAATAATAGTAGTAAATTAGATAAAGAAGACAAAAAATGATGAAATAACAAAAGGAGTCATAAAAAGAAATGCATAACAAAAACAAAAAAAATGCAAAGGGTGATCCGGCATCGTGAGCGCTGTGATCTGACACCCGTGTGGCTATGCTGCCATTAGTGCTTCGAAGTACGTGCGATAATGCTCTCTTGCCTATCTGTACTTCCGCACTCGTGTTTTGAGTCTCTGTGTCTTGTGAGCCTTCACTAGTCATAGCCTTACGTCACGTTATGGCATGACGGCTCTTATAGCGGGGCACTTTCCCGATTTATGATTCTTAAGCTACTTCCGTGGGCCCCTGGTCCAACCGTAGCGTCCTTCGGAGGGGGAATACAAGCTAGAGGCCTGGCTTAGGCAGTGGGCCAGTGTGTGCACACGTGGTCAGGGGCTTTAGACTTATTTCGATGGGCGTGACCTTGGCTAGTCACTCGTTACTGTAGTTCCATTCTGGTTCAGTGTGTACCGCAGTCTCCGTCATCCTGAGGCATCTGTAGGGAGGTACTTGTGGCGCAGTATAAGACGTCAGTGGACCCATCTAGATGTTCTTCTAGTGAGAGGTACTCCAGTCACGTGGCACGTGACTCTCGGGATTTCTTGTGCGCCGTGACCTTCTAGGTTAGCCCTCTTGTGGCTATGCTCGAGGTCAGTGCCCTGTCGTATGCATGACATTCTAGTCATGTGTAGGGCCGTGTGCACGACATTCTGGTGGTGTCGTCTGGGTCTGCATCTGTCTAGGTTTTTCCTAGGTTTCTTTGTCTGTTTTCAAGGTCCCTTGCAGTGTTGACAGATCGACAACTCCTGATTTCGTCAGCTCAGAGTCGCCTTCCTAGTGCTGCTTGGAATAGTTTGGGGTGCCGAGGTTAGTTTGGCGGCCGCTTGTCTAGTACGGCTTCCTTCCCCTCTTCCTGAGCTTATTCCCTACTCCTGTTCCCTGTTTCTTCTTTTACTGCTTTATAGTGTAGTGTTACAGCTTTCTAGTGTAGTTTTTCCTGCTTTACTACCTGCTATTTTACTTGTTCCATGTTACTACGTGTTTTTTCAGTGGGGAATTGCGTGACTCCTACTGACCCAGTGACACGAGGCTCACCCCTGCTTTTTAGGTGAGCCATTGTTCATTCTGCTTTCGCGGTTCCTGGTGCGCGAGTTCGTAGCTGCCAGCTGGTACCTGCGTTAGGCTTCTCCCGACTTTCTTGGTACATCTTTCCTTTCTATCAGCTGTACTATTAGACTACTTGTCTTTCCTTTGGATTGGACTCTGGTATATAATTGTTAAATTTAAACTGTTAATTAAAAAGTAATTTTATTTCTTCTACTTTAGCAAACCGATCTACTGAAATTTAATTGCTTATTGTTATATCTCTGTGTCTCAATTCATAAGTTTATGCATACCTCGTGTTAAGGCTAGAAAATAAAGTCTGTGCACATTCCAAGGTTCGTGCATATTTCAAAATCCTTGCATGTTTTAATCTTCTTGAGTTCATAAGTCTGTGCATGATTTAGTCTTGCTGAAATCACAAGTCCATGCATGTTTTTGTCCCTTGCATTTTTGAGTTCATGCATCTTTAACATCCGTGCATATTTTGCATTGCACAGAACTAAGGTTCGTGCAAAGTCTTATAAGTCAGAGCAGATCTCTAAAGACTCGTGCTTGTTGCACAAAGTCCGTGCACATTTTGCATTACTCATTTAAAGCCTGTGCACGTTCTCTTGAGTCTTAGCATACGTCTCAAGTCCGTGCAAAATCATGTATATGCTCACTCTAAGTCCGTGCATATCTGCATTAGGCATGAAGGAAGTCCGTGCATATCCATTCTCAGTGTCTTATGAGTCCGTGCACACTTCCGTAAGGTCCGTGCAGGTTTTTGCCTTAGGCAAAACCCGCTCGATGTATTGTTGTCCTGTGGCAAATAAGGTCCGTGCTAGTTGCACGTTGCGAGTGAAGTCTGTGCAAGTCTTGAACTTTGTGCAATCTTCTACCTTTCGTTGTGCGTTTAAAGTCTATGTATTTGAAGTCTGTGCAAGGTCTGTCTCGTGCATACTCAGGTCCGTGCATGTTTTGATGTGTGCCCTTCTAAGCTCGTGCATCCTTGCATTCTCAAGTCAGTACATGGTCTACTCCTTGCATTTCCAAGTCCGTGCATGTTTGTATTCCTGCATGTGAAGTTCGTGCATACTAGGTTTGTGGCATATAGGGTCTGTGCATATTTTGTTTTAAGCATACACGAACTCTTTGCATATCTCTTCCCACGCCCCACAAAGTCCGTGCAATTCTTATATTGACTAACTGCTTCATGCCAACTAAGTGTTCGACGTTTTGAGAGGGACTTTTCTTAAAAGAATTAAAAGATCCAGGAGTATTATTCGTGAACTCTAAGGAGTGCACATGATCCGAGGCATAAAAGTAAGCTGCTGTTTGCAAAATGTGGAAAGCCCTTAGCGCAGATGCCGCCACGTGTCCGATAGGGGACTAAACCTAGACTAAAATTTGGGCGGGAACCGTGGCTTCCACATGCCCAATTCGTTGCTACCCATAAGAAGAGGAGGACTCGCAGAGTGTGAGGTTGATCGCGAAATTGAGTGAGTCAATGAGCTTCCAACAATCCTAGCAGAGATCAGGAAAAGCTCCAAGTGCGTTGCGAACTACTCCACCGGGAAAAGGAGCACAGCAAGCTACTGACAAGACAATGGTCCAGCACATAAACGTAGAATTATACGAAAATAGCACTTACAAAAACAACAGCCAATGACAACAACATCTGTAGGATTTCGGCTACGTACAACACACAGAACCTCGGAACATACTGCAAGCAGGGTCGTATCAAGGCGTGCGGCAGCTGAGCACATGACTACAGGGAACGAGTCATGCATTAGGCCGTTCTCCAAGGAAAGACCCACAACAATTGAGATCGATCATAAAATGGCAAGAGACACCACAATCTCAGGGAATGCATCTCAAGGACTACGAACACACTTCAAGAGCACAACACCCACGAGAATGAATGCAGAGTAAAGGGTACTTTATCAGTAGTAAAGTCGATGATTTTCCCAACACTCGCAAATGCCATGCTAAAACCAGAAAAATGACCGACAACGACACGGTCACGATAACTTCTAGGCACATGTAGCTAAGACGGAGTTACATCGAGAAAAAGTAATTCTCTCGACCAGGCAGACTTGTACGAAAAGAATCCTCGACCTATGGGTTATCAGCCCACATGCTTCCGCTACGCACTCAACAATGCACGAACGTATCAGAAAGATCCTCAGCCTTCGCATCTCAGTACGCACTAGGTGTCATTGCAATCCCAGAAAATCACAATATAACATGCCTCGAGCACTGATCCCGCGAGCAACCGAGCAGAAAAAGTCTAAGTGCAACAAAGAAGAGCAACGGCTTCAGCACAAAGCCCAAGGAAAGGCACTAATCTTGGCCTACCCTTGCGTCCTGTAAATGGCAATTGAGCCTCTCAACACGTTGGCTGTTGGGCACGGCACGATGAGACATGGTACGTAATAGCTCTCGACATAGAAATTAGGTCCAAAGCCATGCAACCGTAAAACAAGGAAATGATCAGGCTCAAATTAAGTTGTCCACACTTGAGCAGACACAGGACAAGGTGATACTGAAACGGTAATTCCAAGGCCAACCTCACAAGGAGATCTACCAAATGACATGGGAAGCATCGAGCTTACTAACAGAAGCTCACCAAAGAGGGAAGAGCCTAGTTCACTCGAGCAGCTTCTCGGCCAAGGGGTCCAATCGAGCACTTCAATAGAAGCGAAACACGTCTGGAGCTGACCAGATTTAAGCTGGGATGATCAAAATATCGTAACAATATGTACGGCCATCGCCACAACTCGAATGGTCAACAACAACCTGAGCAATTGACAAAAGAAATCATCGTCTAAATTAATTTACGCATTGTAATTCCAATTCGTTATACAACTCCTCGACAAACTCCATTAACCCTTCAGGGGCCTCATTAGCCTCTTGGGTGGCGTCCCCAGTTCTTGGTAGCGGTAATCCGATATTATCAGGTTATCAGTATTCAGAGCTCTGGGTTGTTGCAGTTGGTATCAGAGCTGCGTTGAGGACTCGTATAAGGAATTGACATTGCATAGCGTTGGTCCAGAGCAAGTCCACCAGAGTCGCCTACTGCTAGCTTAGGGTGTTTTCGGTGATTGTTGATGTGATTTTCATCGGCATGTACTTCTTAGGTTTCGATGGCGCATCGCCCAAAGGTGCAGATTTTGAGGGAGGGAAATGGTGCTTCTCCTCCGGTGGTTGTCATGATGGTTTATGCGTCTGCGCCGAGTTAAGTTCTTGCGGCTCCCGCCCAAGCTGAGGAAGGCATGCCGGGTGTTCGGAGTGGAACGTAGGGTGAAGCCATGCTGCCTCATCTGTCGTCTGGAGTAGGGTAGGTGATATCTCAGGTGCGCGCCCAGGTTGAGTCCACTCAGCTAGGTGTGCAGCATCACCTTATCCCTCAACTGATTGGGCAGTTGCAACTGGTTTATCTGCCGAGTGTCCCCGGAGTTGCTTCCATTGTTCTCGCTGCCGATGGTGCTTCTTCTTCTAAGCCCAAGGGTAAGAAGTTTCGATTCAAGAAATCTAAGAAGGCTCAGACGTCTGAGGATCGGTAAGGCAGGCAGCCGTATGCAACTAGAGCCTCCTCCCTTATGCCAGTTAATCGTGGTACACCTCCATCCATGAATACTAGGAGCAAGTTAAGGGAGCGTGAGAAACGGCATACCCAACAGCGTTTTGCTGGTGCTGTTCCATCATCAGTCCCATCTTCTCTGCAGTGTCAGGGATCTGCTGTTCGTCAGTCGAGATCATGTGGGATGTGTAGTGGTAGCCACCCTGGAAGGCCATGCTCTTTGTCGATGGTTTATTTTCACTGTGATCAGCCAGGCCATGTTGTTCGAAACTGCCCGTACAGATCGATACCGGTGCAATTCTTTTCATCGGCCCAGCCACAGCAGCCCCAGTTTCAACCTGTGCCGCCACAACCTCAGTAGGACTTACCAGCGTCTCAGCTTCCTTGAGCTGAGCAGTGACGTCCTATCTTTTGGAAGGTGTGTTTTCTATTTTTTCGATTAGTTGATTTAGGTTTTAATCATTCCTGTTGCTTGAGTATTATGTGATTCAGTTATTTGTTAAGGCCACCTCTCTTTCCAGGGGTAATCCAGATAAATCTTCTGGGACTACATCCGAAAATTCATTCACAACTAGGATGTCTTCAAGCTTGGTTTCCGTAGTCTCCTTAAGTGTTACAAAGGCAAGGAACGATATACATCCCTTCCTTATCAATTTACTAGCTAGAAGAGCTGAGATAAGCGGTGTCTTGCTCCGCTTATTATGGTGAGTAAAGACCAATTTTGGGACTTCTTTGAAAATAATCTTGCTATTCCAGCAATCTACCGTTGCTTGGTATTTGGATAACCAGTCAGCTCCTAGAATGACGTCATACTCCTTCAAGTCTAAACTTAGTAAGTTGATAGGGAGATTCTTTCCCTTCACTAATACTTCACAATCTAAATAATGATGTGAAATAGCTGATTCTTTGCCAAGAGGAGTTTCAAAAACTAAATCTATCCACTCCAGTTCTTTCGGTAGTGGATCGATAAACTTCTTGAAAATGAAAGAATGTGATGCACCAGTATCAAATAAGACATATGCAGATTTTGAACAAATAGTGAGTGTACCTTCTACCAGTCCGCCTTCATTGTCTGGTTATGCTTCCAATACAGAATAGAGACGCGCATTCCTTGTCACTGGGCGTTTCCCATCTCCTGCCGATTCCTTCATCATTGGGCAATCTGGGATTCAGTGATCTCGGCTCCCACAATGGAGACAGGCTCCCAGTTTCCTCCAACACTCCTCAGCCCTCTATCCGGCCTTGTCGTAATGTTTACACACCATGTTGGATGGGGTGGTGGTGATGGAGAACGGCTTGAATGTCTTCTTTAGCTTCTTATCTTGCAAAGACTCCCCTCCATTATCGGGTCTCTTCTTGTTGTTAAAGGTTGGCTTATAATTGCTACAACCAGCAATGCTCCTTTCTCGCCCACGGATCCTGTCAGACAGTTCCGTGGCATCTTCCAACAACTATGCTCGGCGCACCATCTCCGAATAGAATTGTATGTCCATCGGTGCCAACTGGGTGATATATTAGGGCCTGAGCCCATTAAGAAACCTTCTTGCTTTCATCTTCTCGGTGCTAACTAGATGTTTAGCATACTGAGACAATCTTGAGAACTACGCCTCGTATTCTGTCACTGAAAGGGATCGTTGTTTGAGTGCGGCAAATTCAAAGGCTTTTCTTTCCTGAACTCTACCCGAAAAATACTTATTGTTGAAGTGTTCAACAAATTCTTCCCATGTGACCTATGCCTGGCCTAGGGTAGCTTCTACTGATTCCCAATGACCGTGTTGCAGTATCGGAACAAGTTCATCGAGTTGGGTCGGTATGCGCTGCATATTATTGCTGATGAAGCCTTGAAGACCGAGCAATTTCTCTGAGGTTTGCGGGCCGAGTTGAGAATGCCACTTCTTGCTACCCGTGTCACTGTCATGGATGATGCATATCAGGCAGCGGTCACGGTTGAGCTTGATTTGGCAAGGTCTGTAGGGTTTTCTCAGTCCAGTCTTGCTCAGCCGATTATGCCATTCCAACAGTCCTATTAGCTGTCAGCACCTGGCATTCCGTCTGTCGTGGCTACTTCTGGTGGTCCGTCAGGGTGGATGTTTTGAAAATCTAAGAAGCATTTCAACCGTCAAGCATCTTCGGGTTTTGTGCCACAGCAATCGGTGTCTCCTGATTCAATTTAACAGTCTGTTCCTCCATATCAGTAGCGCCGAGAGTTTCAAGTGAGTCAGCTAAGACCATGTCTGAGGTGTGGTGGCAGCCATCCTGGTGTCCCATGTTCCTTGCCAGTAGTTTGCTATCGCTGTGATCAGCCAGGTCACGTTGTCTGAGATTGCCCGATGAAGTCAGTTCTGACGCAGTTCTCACAGGCCACCAAGCCGCAACAGTCGCAGTTTCACCTTCCTGCACCACCTCAGCCTCAGCCGTCATTTTTGCAAGTTCTTGCTTCTTCCCAGCAATCTTCTGTAGCTTCTAGCCAGAAACCGAGGAGCCAGATCATGCATATCACTCGTGTAGAAGTAATCGCGTCAAATCTTGTAGAAGGTACGGTTTCAATTTTTGGTTGTCCTACTCGTGTGCTATTCGATTCAGGTGCCACTCATTCATTTATTTTCGAGGTTTTTCTTGCTCGTCTCGAGGAGCGGGTGACCGAATCGCCTTGTGATCTACTCGTTGAGTTGCCCTCCGGAGATTTCATGTCCACTCTATTTTGCCTGGAAGATTCTCCTATTATCGTCAGTGACCGACAGTTGCCAGCGAAGTTGTATGCGCTGTAGTTGGCCAAGTACAATGCGATCCTAGGCATGGACTGGTTAGAGCGATATCGCGCCGTGGTTGACTGCAGATCCAAGAAAATCTATTTTCAGCCACGCGGGAAATCGACTTTCTATTTTCAAGATATCTGATCCTGTTGTTCTCATTTTCTGTAGTTACGTGTAGTTTGCTTTCAGTTTCCTCCTTGTTCTTCTTTATAATTTCGAGGATGAAATTCCTTCAAGGAGGGGGGGACTGTAGCGCCCGTGATTTACTGGATCCTTAGTTGCCCACTCCCATTCACCAACTTCATCATCCAGTTCAGTCTAGCTCGCAGGCAGCAGTAGAGGCCCGAGTTGTAGACCCTGTCCCGGAGTAACTCGACATCAGCTGGAGGGGCACCATATATTGACGGAAAGATTGTCAAGATAGCTTCGTCTCTGTGGTGGTCTCGCCAGCATTCGACTTCCCAGCTGTCCGGGAGGTCCGATCTCCCTCGACTGTGCAGATCCAGACTAGTGGGCAACCTGAGACAACTTCCTGGAGCTCCCACGGTCGCACCCCACCACTTCTGAAGGCGCCGTTCGGCCGAGGTCTTCTACAACTAATCGACACCCATCAGTAAAAGGCGACATCCCGTTTGGCATCCAGAGGAGCATCTACCAATTTTCTTCCCCCAGGTGCGCAGAACAGGTCACCCAGGACCAGACCCAACCCCTGTTCACTCAACGGGTTCCTCCTCCCCGCCCTAACATCATCTGGAGCTCCCCCTGGTCTCTGATCAAAGAAGACTTGTCAATGGTCGCACTTGTCTTGGTCCTGCCATGTTTGGACTTTGGGAGCAATCGTGGTGGCTTCGTCAATCTGCTATTGCTCCCTGGGATCAGTCTGAACCAGAGAGCAGGGAACCTGATCCAGAGTCTACCCCGGCTGGTGACGACATCGGAACCATCCTTAGAAATTGACAAGCGTACCTGGGTCTGTCAGCAACAATTTGGCACCAGCCACGATGACTTCTGAGCTCGGAGGAGTGCGTGGCGGTGTCTCCAGCGACTCACTGTCTTGTAGTTCCAGATCTGGACAGAACTGGAGAATTATCCTCCCGGCGTGAGTTTAGCTAACCTCCCCTCCCCGCCTGGCTGGCTTAGCGCCCCTCCCTGTGTGGAGGTAGTGTTTGGTTGTAATTTTAATTTCTCCTCCCCTTGTCCAACCCCCCTGTGTGGGGAGTAGTGCTTATACTATTGAACATGGAAGCTACATCAGTGCAGTGTGCGGGGAACCCACAATCCCCCCTCGCCCTCGTCTCCGAACGGGGTTGGTTTTCTCAAACCAACTAGGTGAGCTCTAAACCTTGCTCATTCACTAGTATTTTTTCATCTAATATCTGTGGAATTGCTCCGTTGAGCGAGAGAGAGAGAATGCCTGACCCCGGAGTGTTCCACTTCCGAGCGGTCACCGTGGGTTGTGAGAGAGGGGGACCTAGTGCCCCAATTGGCACCCGGCCAGCCCTTGAAGTGTGGGCTTCGTACCCTTGGGAGGGCCACCTTAGCCTTTCTTCATTAGCTCAAAATAAAGCCCTTGGACCCCTATTTATAGGGAGAACCATGGGTACCAAAAGATCACAATTGCCCTTGAAGTTCTATCAATTACCTCGCTATCCAAAGTGGTGAACATAAGCTACCTACGACCATTAACCGGGCTAGTCTCAACAATGGCCCTTTGGGCCTTATTTCGCTAGCCCATTAAGACTAACATGACTCTATGTAACTCATATAGACTCAACTAGCACTAATAAAAGATAATACAATGCAAAAATGTGCTAGATGATCTGCTTGTGCCGTGCCGGGTCCTTCATCGCCACATGTCGAGCCTCGATGTCCCCATCAATTCCCCCGGGGTGGGGAGAACTCAACTCTGTCAAGTGGAGCGCAAGTGGTCTGACCCGGGCTCGCAATCCTCATCGGACAGGGGTCAACCCTTCCATCTAACTAAGTAATGCCAGGTCACCTTGCTCCTCGTGTTGGCAACTTGCTCGCCCAGTATTTGTTCCACTTGTTCGTGTCGTGCTCTCATTGGGGTCGGTGGGCACACAAGTATGGGTACACTCTCAAGGGGGGGTGCAGGCTCAAATAGATCACTAGGTCTTGTTACCTGGCCCTTATATGGCACTAGGTCTGCCACGTTAAACTCGATGCTCACCCCATATTCAACAGGGAGGTCCTTCTCGTAGGCATTGGAGCCGATCCTCCTCACGGCCCGAAGCAGTCCAGTGTCATGTTCATGCTCCGCCCTTACCATTGCTAGGTCACCCTCTTAGAGTTTGTGCTAACATCGATGGATGTCTGCCTGCCGCTTATAGGCTCCGTTGCTCAAGTAGACTTGCTTACTAGTTTGCGAATTTCTATGGTTGGTATGCATAGACTCTCAACCATATAGGGGCGGTCCAGGACATCCAAAAGTGGACCTATCATGCATGTGACTCATATAAAATGGGATAAGCATGGGTGGACTTGCACAACCAAAACTATGACCTTCCCTATATGATTCTAGACTCCATGATGAATGCATTACCTTCCATGAAATGTGCCTTTCACCGGTCAAACACATGTCACGAGAGAAACAATGATGTGGGGTCGGGCTCGAACATGTGTAATAATCTCCATGAGAGAATAGGTGTTGGGTGTTGTTGGAGACTTGGGTGACGGCTGGTTAAATCTTTAGTTCCCAATAAGATGGGTCAAATGGATCAAGGAAGGGGAGTCCATGGAGGACATCACCTAACTCTGAGAATTGATTCACCCAAATCGCAATCCCTCAAAGGGGGAGAAGTAGCTAGTCAGGTCTATATATGTTATGCTTTAGGTATGCTTGCATGTTTGTGTGCCATTTGGGCATTTGCATACCATTAATATTCCATAGAGTCTTACATTTGGTTGTTGGTCTTCGTGTCATGCATCTTGTTCATGTAATGTCAATATCATGTAATTTGGTTCCTGAACTTTCATGAATGAAATGCACTTGATATTCGCACTTATATTGGTTTTAATTTCACTTCAAACAATTGGACGCATATGAATGATTGAAAGGGATTTGGATGAAATACATGAGTTGCATTTGCTCAATGGATTTGATTCCATGCTCGATATGCTTATGCACTTTTCTATTCTTGTTTTGTCATCATCAAAAGGGGGAGATTATTAAGTCTCTCTAAATGATTTTGATGATAACAAAATCTCGAATTGTGTTTCTATCTCATGCCGTGTTAATGCAATCAAATGTGGATTAAGTGTGCTTAAGTGTTGGTTTAAGAATATCTTGTGTAAAGCTCAATACTCAAAATAGTTTAATATCTTTAATTAAATAAACAAAATCAAAACAAATCCAAAATGTATGATATATGTCAGGACATGAAGTTTTGGTTCAATGGGTATGATCTACTGGGCTAACACTTTGTTTATGTTGGTTTGTGACAGTTCGGTCGACCAACGGACCATGGTCGGTCGACCAAAATCGATAGAACTGAAAAACCTACAGTTTTTCTTAGAATGGTCAACTGACGGGTAGTGGCCGGTCGATCGATTTTTCCAACTCTCAAAAGTCTTCATACTGTAAAATTTCGGTCGACCGACTCCCCTTGTCTGATCGACTGAACCCCCTGAGCAGCTTATTTTGACTTCTTTGTTTCAAGCACGAGGAGAGGTCTTACTTCTCAATTGTTTAAAGCCAATGCCCCCAATCAAGCCATGATTTGTGGATCTGGTCTGTGACATGTCTCTTGACCACTCAAGATCTATAAATAATCTCATTGGGGTCAAAAATCCTAAGAAATGAAAGGAAGAATAAGGGAGGCTATCAAAGAAGGAGGGGCTGACACTGTAGCTCCATGAATAGTGTTCTGTGCAAGAAGTTCTCCATCCATCTTCAAGCTTCTCAAGCTAGATCTGAGGCAAAGTAACCCAAGTCAAGTGGAGATCAAGTTGCATCCAAAATCCTTGTCATCCATTCAGGGGAAGCTTAAATCTGCAACTCTTTTTCTGTGTTTCTTCTTCCAAAATCTCTTAAGCTTCAAGTGTTATCTCTTTTCTGCCCAAAGGGCATGCACATGTAGCAATAAAGTGCATGGTCGGTGATGAAAGTGGTTTTATCCTGGTCGGGCTCGTGCATGCTGGTCTGGTGGTACCCAGAGGACTCATCCAGGAAGCTTAGCATCTCATGCCCGATAGTGGCATCGACCAGTTGGTCGATCAGTGACATAGGAAAGCTATCCTTTGGAGTGGCCTTGATGAGATCCATGTTGTCTATGCACATACCGCACTTTTTGTTACTCTTGGGGAGTAAGACCACATGAGCAACCGAGTCTGGGTATTGGGTAGGTCGTACAAGTCCTGAGCATAGCTTCTAGCCTACTTGCTCTTTTATCATTGCCTGTCACTCGGGGTTACAAAGCCTCCTGCATTGTTGAACAGGGCGGCAGCTCAGATCTTGCAACAACTTGTGGGTTATGATCTCCGACGGGATCCTAGGGAGTTTGTCCTCAAACCAAGCGAGCACATCTTGGTTCTTGATCAGGAAGCTCTTGTAGTCCTCCTTCTCTTGCTAGGACAGCATGGCATTGATGCGAAGAGTTCTGCTTGGATCTTCCCCCACTTGGATGAGGTAAAGGTCTTTAGCCAGAGTGCTCCCATTGGGTCTTCGGTCTTTTGTCCTCACCTTTTTCTCGGGGGGAGTCTCCTCGGCTTGCCTTTCTTTGGTGGAGATCAGGTAGCACCTTTGTGATTCCCATTGGTCGCTTTAGACCTCCCCTACTTTTCGGTGAGTAGGAAACTTCAATTTTTGATGGTAGGATAAGGGGATTCCCCTTAGGGTGACGAGGATGCCTCTGCCTATTATGGTGTTGTACTCGATCATTCCATGCATGACTGTAAAGGCTGCCAACAACGTTACATCTCTGGGGGAAACCCCAAACGTGATCAGTAGGGAGATACATTCCTCAAGGGGAATGGTTATGCGGAGAAGCTATATAGGGGCATGTGCAATGGTGTTATTCATGATAGATCCACACCCATGAGAACAAGACACTCATAGAAATTACATTGGGGCCACTTCCATTATCAATGAGGATTCTTCATACAGTATATTGATTAATGGTCGTCGAGACCACAAGAGCGTCAGAGTAGGGGGTGGTTACGCCCTCCGGGTCATCATCTGAGAAGATGATCAGATCCTTGAGATGATCTCAAGCAGTGGAATCGCGACGGCTCTCGTTGCCGTGACCCATGGAGTTTACTCCAGACGCGTACCTATGATGTCTCCTGGAGCTATCCCCACCCAATGTGGACCCTGTAATGAAGTCTAGGGCTACGTCTAGTGGTTCCATCACATGGAAAGTCCAAGCACTCCATTGGGATTCTAGGAGCAAGTCATTAATCATAAAATAACATGAATATAGCATAGACGTAGCATGGAATGCATTAAACAGGAATTAAACATGTTTTTCCAAAATTTCTAGAACAACAGAGTATAACAGACCAAGGTCGGGGCGTTATGTGGCCATGACGCGCCACCCCTAGGCCGTTATGCTCACCTGTGTAAATACCAGAACTCAGACATGCAGACTATAACGCGCCATCGCTGGGGCATTATGCTCAGTATGACGTGCCTCCTCCCGCGTGTTATACTCACCCGAGCAATCATCAAAATCACACGAAACATAACGCGCCACAACTGGTGCGTTATGAGACTATAATGCACCTGTCTCGGTCTGTTAAAGTCACCCGAACGCATGAACACCAGAAAAAGCTACAGTTTTAATACACCACATAACGCACTAGGAGAAGGGCGTTATGCTGGTCATGACGGACAGAACCTGGTCCGTAATGCCAAACGACCTACTGACCTATAGAAACGACGGCCACATAACGGTCCAATGGTGGTCCGTTGTGTTGAACATAACGCACCCCCAAGGGTCCGTTATGAGTATAACGGCCTCTGAAAGGCGCGTTATACCAGCTGGGAAACGAGAGGGACGAGTTAGGAACCGAACTCCCCTCCGGTCGAGCTGGATTGATGTGAAACAAAAGAAAAGGTGTAGGAGAAGCTAAATAACAACTTTTTACAACTACAGCATGCATCAAAATGGAAATACAATGGCCATAATAAATTTTACAAGCATTTTAGCCTAAAAACCCCAAAAATGCTCCTTGCACGAAAAATGATGAAAATGCATACGCATGGATGTGCATGTGGTACCAAAATGATCCTAGTGAAGCAAGGAGTCCATCCCCCTATCTCGATCGCGATGATGACCTCAAAAAATGCGCATGCAGATGACCAAATGTCGGCATGCCTCTCGACCCGTCCCGCCTCCACGTCCCACGAACCATGCGAAGGAGGGTACCACCACGATCCTCGCGTCGAGTCCATCCCAACGACACCTTCTGCGCCTCGATCTGGGGTCAGCACGAGCCAGAACGAGAGAGAAGGGGGGAGTAGGCGAGAGAATGTGAGAGAGAGGGGGAGAGAAACGAGGGGAAGAGAGAGAAATGAGTGGGGGGAGAGAGAGAGGGCGGCGGAGAGTTATAAAATTTTTTATTATATTATTTTTTTATTTTGCCACAACGGTGCCCCCAGCACTCGACTGTCGACCACTTCAGTCACAACTGTGCCCCCGGCACCCAACTGTCAGCCACTTCAGTCACAACGGTGACCCCGGCACCCGACTGCCATCAACTACAGTCACAACGGTGCCCTCGACACCCGACCGCTCAATAACTCAGTCACAACGGTGCCCCCGACACCCGACTGCCAGCCACATCGGGGCCCGTTGCGCCCGACTACTCAGCTGCCTCAGTCACAGTGGTGCCCCCGGCGTCTGACTTCCAGCTACTCCAATCACATCGGGATCTGCGATGCCCGATCACTCAACAACTCCAGTCCCACCGAGGCCCACGGCACCCGATAATTCTGAGCTCAACGGCTTTTGGTCGCTCTAGTCATGGCGATACTCACGCCATCCAACCACTCCAGTCCCAACAGTGCCCGACCGCCCCAGTGACAAGTGATGCCTACGTTATTCGGTTGCCTCGGCCTTGGTGACGCCCTATTGCTCCAGCACAACAGTGCCTACGGTGCCCCTACTATCCCGACCTCGACCCGGTCGCATGACGGGAAGACATTGCGATGCCCCTTGGGTGGCCTCCTGCTGAGTCACAGGTACTTCGATGGACACTATGTACGGATACGGAGCTACCCATACAATAGTGCAATGACCCGAGGACCGTCATAAATGACGAAATTATCCCGCGACTTGTAATCACTTGTAATCGGGCTCTTATGCCCCCCACATAAATGCCTTTCACGACACATAAGTCATGTAATCCAGTCAGGGAGCGGATCTCCCGCCTCACTGGGGCCAGTCTCTCTGTCCCTAGTTATCCTCGTTCTGTTGCTGTTGCTCTATCACTGTTGCATGGACTAAGCCCTCCCGACGTCGCGACGTCCAGGGTCCCTGACTCTCTTCTTCAGCAGTAGAAACAAAGGTGTTCGGGCTCCGCCTGATGTAAAATAAACACCGACTGCTTGCGGTTGGTAGGGAAAGACGTTCAGTACATGACTCCCCACAGTCGCCTGCACACTCATACCTGCAGAACCTCCTTCCCTGCACGTGACACACATGTGCTCACGTGCTGTGCCCTGGTGGCACATCCCCAGTTAAACATTTGGTTCCACAGGTGATCGTCGAGAAATTGATTGGCACGTCCGCATTCCATCCAGCCATCCCTGTCCCAGTCTTCCAGAACGATCAACCATACGCCACTCCCTCCAATGCATTCCTATCATTCTTTCCACTCTCCTTTCAATACCCATGGAATCCTCGTGTATATTATAGTTGGCCCGGCACTGACATCTTCTCATTTTTTCATGCTTGGTATGACTTGTCACCTCGCGCGTCCCGACGGGAGGGCCATCAAGGACAACAGAGTACTTCCCTTTAGTGTTTCTTTGAAGAACAAGGTTCAATTGGAGTCGGGCTCTCCTTTCGACCTATAAAAAGGTCCCGAAGGGCGTCTTTACTGCTCAAATCTTCCCCCGTGACTTCTTCCCTCTCCTTTTCTGCGGGGTGGCATGAAGGGTGACTTAGAGGATGAAAACGCAGGTGGTTGTAGGGGTGTTCCGACAACCTCAGCGTAGGAGAACAGTTAGCAATCGGTGGCCAGCGTAGGAGAACTGTTAGCACGTGGCGATGTGCTTTCTCTCTACTTCTGGACCGTCGACACTACCTTAGGAGGGAGGTAGAAAAGAGGGGAGTCCGGACGGAAGGGTACATTAGGCGTCACGGCTGGGCCAAGAGGGGCAGCTCTTCAAGCTTCCTTCCTCTTCTGCCTCTTCCTAGGGGAGGCCTCTTCGCAGGCGGGTAGTTAGGTGTTCGTTCATGGAGTTACCGGATTCGTTGACCGATGACATTATGGAGATGGTCCTCATGGAACAGAATATTTTTGTAGAGGGATTCTTTTGCATAATGTGCTTCTGGCTATTGTCGGTGTATCTGCCTTTGGACTGGTTCGTTTTGCTACCTTTGTCTTCAATACTGCTTCTCTCGCTGTCTTCTTGTTGCATCGTTGTGACTACCTTTCGTAATTGTAGGTATGTAATGAGGAGCCTCCTCGAGTTGAGGAGCATGCTCTCCTACCCAAAGAGGGTGGCAGATGGGGTAGTAGACCTTGTTATCCAGTCTACAAACATGGCTGGCGCGTGACAAGGTGCTCCCCGCTACCGGAGCATTTTCCTTTTGGTGGGACGGGACATCCGAAGGTGTGGGAGGAGTTTTCCCTTCTTTCACTTTGCGGGCGTGGCCGTCTGGCTGGTTGGTGTGGCCTTTACGCCAGTTGGCTGGCTGGTCTTTACGTCGAGCGAGTCTTGTCACTCCAATGTGCCCCGTCAAGCAAGGGAAGATGGTTTCGCTTCCTCAAAGGAACGAGGGATGCTGAGTGTGGAGCTTGTTATAAGGGCTACAATATCAGTCATACGTATGTTGATCATCCTCAACTACAGGAAAGGCCTGGCCCTGACTATGATTCAACCAGGCACTACGCCAGCAGACTACACAAATGTGAAATGTGCCTTGTATTGTTGTTGTTCTATGCTCTGATTGACTTGATCGTTATAGACTCCGTCACGCCACCTCCGAGTTCGTCTTCCGCTGGCTCGGGGCGTGACAGTCATCATCATCATCAGAAGCATCATCCTCATCCTCAGGGGCAGCAGTAGTAGGAGGAGGTAGAGGAGGAGGCAGAGGTAGATGACTCTCAAAAGAGTGCAGAAGAAGGTCTTGATGCTCCAATTGACGATTAATGTGGAGAAGTGTCCGGTTGGGGATCCGGAAGGCCTCATGGGTGTCCTCGTAGCCAAAGGTGAGAGAGGCCATGTGGGTAGAGAGGGTGTCCAAGGCATGGGAGAATGTATCCATCCGACCAGCCATTGTGTCCATGAATGTATCAAGCCAGCCAACGGATGTGTCAAGTCGACTAAGGAATGTGTCAAATCGACTCCCAAAGTTAGAAAGCTGCCCCCCAAAGGTATCCATACAAGTTTCTAAGCCTAAAAGGTGCCTATCAAAAATCTCATAGTCTGCCTAAGAAGGCTATCTAGCACCCTGAGTAGAAGACTCCCCATAATAAAATTGTGGAGGTGGTGGCATATCCGGATCTACATGTGGAGAAGGAGGTGGCTACTCCTCGGGCTGAACTGGAGGTGGGGCTTGCCCTTGAGCTTCCTACTGGCCTTCCTCTACTTCTTCATCATTTTCAGACTCTTCTCCATACATTCTCACATCTCTTTTGAGCTCTCCATCGAGGCCCCAATATTACCCAAAATCTGTGAACATCTTGTGTTTGTTGTAGATATCACTCTGTCGCACTTCAATAAATACATCATCAGCCAATTCGATTCCAACATAAATGAATATTCCTGTCAGTTGGGATGCATAAGGCAGAGATCTTCTCCTTTGTGTATGGTATATCCAATTAAATCCGTCATAAGACGACCCATATTAACAGTCGCCCCAGTCATCACATGATAAAATAGAAATCTATGTACTTCTGTGACCTCATTACGGCTTCCACCTTTTGGGTACATGAGTGTAGTAAACATGTGATGCAAAATACGTTGTAGTGGAGGGAATTAGTTGGAATTCAAAGTGGTCAGATTGCTGACTCCATGAACGTATTCGCTGTAGGTCATGAGTATAAAAGTGTCCTCAATGAGGCCATGACCAAAAACTATGTTTGCACCCCTAGCTGAAACTCCTAGGGCCCTTGCAAATAACTCTGAATCGATGTAAATCTGAACCCCTTTGACTACAGTGTACAAATGCTCATTTCTCATGGTGAGATTGCCATAGAATTGTTGGCATATGCCGACGAACAATCCGAGCCTTGAAAAAATGTGGAGGGGCAAGGGATGCCCCCATTAGTTTCTATGGCTACGCGGCCTAGAGGGAGACCGCTTACCGACTAGGGAGTGTCGGTGGAATACGCGGTCTATCGTATGACCGTTTCATGCCTCGGCGGCGTAGAGGCCGATCATTTTTCCCCGTGGAGCCAGCGTGACTCCCGAGGCATTCCTGACTGTTGAGTTTTGACCTTTGCACAGTTTTTGGGCTTAGCGATCACGAGATGGCCATTTAGTCCCACTGGGCGGTCTCAAGTGAGACCGTTGACGTCTTTAACGGCCACGAGGTGACCGTTTTACCCTCTATGTTGCCTGGTAGCTGGGTGGCCCCACGGGGGACCGCTTAGCTCTTGCAGTGGCCTAGCATTGAACCATTTGGGTCTTGAACGGCCCAGTGTTGACCGTTTTTGGTTCTCATTCAATCTAGAGGTGCGGCGGCCCAAGGGTGGTCCGTTTCACTCTGGGGCGGCCCAGAGGTGGACCGCTTATGTCTTGAACGGTCTGAGGAAGACCAGTTGTTTTCCCGTTTAGTCCAGGGGTACAACGGTCCCGTGGGAGACCGTTTACACTCTGAAGCGGCCCCAAGAGGGACCGCTTGTGTATTATACGGTCCAAGGCAAGACCGTGTCTGTCCGTTTAGGGGCGGTTTGACGGTGACCGTTTTTGATCGCTTGGCGGTTCAGAGAGGACCGTCTTAGTCCCGAGGCGGTCTATTGACCAACTGTTTACCCAGGAACGGCCCAGGGTGGACCGTTTCCTGTGTGCTGTCTGGCCGAAAGTTCGTTCCTTGCCGATTCGAGTCCCAGGTGAGTGGACCTCGATCCACATGCTGACCCATGGCCTGACTGATGCTGGGCATCACATGGGGGCCATGCGGCAGGGTGCCGTGGAGTCCCGGGAGGTGGTGTTCTCGGCTTGTGTCACCGTGAGTCGGTGTCGGTACGAGGAGCGGTCCTTATACTTTGTCCGGTTCAGGCGTTATTTTCCGTCGACTAGAGAGTCTACTCTTTCAGCGACCCTCCACTAGTCGTAGCCTTCCGACACGCGTGTGGTCCCACCAAGGAGTGGTGGCGAGACTACCCGAGAGAGACGGCTTCAGGCTGGTTGCCGTGGGCCTCCTACTGTTGCGGCTCGAGTCTGAGCAGGGAGGAAGAACCAACTAGAGGGCCTGACGTAGCGCAGTCAGTCAGTGTGTGCACACGTGGTCGGGGACTTCGGATGCCGCACTGAGACGCTTGTGCGTGCTGACGTGGGCATTCTTTGCGGCTCCTTCCACAGACGAGTACAGTGAACGAATCCTTGCATGAACCTTGCACCGCGAGACTGCAAATTTGTACGAACTGGGACTGGAGAGGGCCGTACGGCCTCCGGGCTAGGAGGAGGGTGCGGCCCCCAGGGAGTTCGCCCTCCCTGGGGGCGCGGCTGCGCCCTGGGTTGAACTGCCCCCAAGTGCGTCGCAAGCCCGAGGGATGGTTCCCGGGGGTCTTCTTTCGTCGTCTGAGGGTGTCCTTTAAGGGACACGGGCTCTGAGGTGTCGGGGTTGGCCCGTGGGGGCCCTTGTTGTAGAGTCATAGTTGTCGCTTGTAAGGTGTTCAGGTAAATGCCCGACACATCCTAAGTTGTCGAATGGCCAGGCTAACTGGCTGAGGGGCCTCGAGATGGGCCTTGGGCTGAGGATAAGAGCTCGTGAGAGCCAAGAAGAGGGGCTTTGGGCACGTGGATCGGGCCACGTGCTGTGTGCCGCGTTGCATGGAGGGTTAGCCAGGTAGCTTCGGGTCGGCCCGTAAGCTAAAGATAAGCAGCTCATCACCACGTGTCTGAGAGTCCGGGGAAATCCATGCCTTAAAGGTGTTCGGGGAAATCCCTGAACCCTTATTCCTCGGCATTTTGCTGGTAAATCATTTGGGTTCAACAAATGGCCCCCACGGGGCGTGCGTCAGAGGCAGAGACACGGGCATACGGCCCGTGAGCCCCTCATTCTAGGTGGTTGTAGTTGTATTTTGACATTTCATGTGCCTCTATTTTGTTGCATTGTATATGTTGACTTTTTGGTGCACTGATTATCTTCGTGCTCTATTTTGCAGCTATGGCATGATTCGGCAAGGATGAGCGGGTCCCGAGACGTGTGGCTCGAGAGGAGGACCACTGGATACGAGGACTGAGCAGCCCATGCCTCCCCTGGGCCCGCCAGTTGGTACTGTGGAGGGTGCAGACCAGCTCGACCTGGGACACACGGCAATAACTGAGGGCCCCATCGGTGAGAGGGGGAGTGGAGTTGGGGCCGTGGAGGTGGCCCGAATTTTAGGAGCAAGTGGATTATACACCTACGACTACCGCAGAGGCTACCCCATAGAATTTCCCTTGGACCGCTACTTGTTTGAGTTCATCGGGAGCTACGTCCCCCCCAGTATGGAGAAGGGAGATTCGCAGGTCGCAGGAGCGCGTCGCTGGCTTGAGCTGGCGATTTTGGTGGGTAGGGACAGCCTGCAGGGGGTTACTTTTTACAGCTTTCTGAGCTTCTCTGGGGATTACTGGAGGCAGTGTCAGTTCCCTAGTGTTGAGTGCCTGGGCTTCTTCAGTAGAGCCGATCAGTTTAGGGTCGGGGTCGGACCGATGGGTCCTGCTTCTTGGGACTTACACGGCCACCACAGGACTGAGACAGAGGGCACGGCTGGGCTGGTGTTGGAGCCGTCTAGACTGCAGTATGCCAGTGAGGGATGCAACGACCACATGCTCTTAGATGGGATCATGCAGTAGACCATTGTCAGTTGGTATGGCGGTTGGGTAGTGATCCCTTCGCACCGGTACCGTCAGGGAGCCACCGAGTGGCTGGTGGTGATAGTGCACCACTATCGGGTGTTGTTGGACAGAGCAAGCATCAGATATGCCGTGACCGCGGTGCTGTATGCGTACCCGTGCTATACGGGGCTGTTGTAGGGATTGCTAGAGTGCTTCAACCACCGATGGAACACAGTAGCAACAGCTGAGGGAGAGACCTCGCTTGACTTGTGGTCTTTGTTCCAGATCTCTGCACTGCCGATCAGCGGCAAGGGATATGAGGAGGTTGTGCTGGACGATCTCCACCGCAGTCATACTGACAGGCAGGGGCGATACCGAGTTCCTTACAATTGTCGATATTTACTGAAGACCTGTAGTGATTTAGCCCTGGCTGGGAGGGACAGAGCAGCATAGACTCCTAGGGTGCCATTGAATGTGTGGGTCCGCCACTTCTACAACAGGCCCTTTTGCTTCTACCAGGACGTGAGGGACCAGACCCGGTGGGAGTAGTACACAGAGGTAGAGCTACGGTTCAGGACGTACTTGAGGTACATTTACGCGCCGCGAGAGGGGTGGAACCCCTATGGGCTGCCGGACGTGACACACCTGGCAGCCTACTTGGCTTACTGGCTAGCGACCTTCGTAGTCCCGCACGGGGAGGATGACCTACTGAGGGTCGAGCTACTATGGCTAGCATGCTTGCTGGCTGAGGGACAATGACTGGCTTTGGCTCCTGCAGCATTGGCTACTATGTACCAGGGGCTAGGAGTACTGGCGACGCACCCGTGGCCACAAGGGAGGAGCTTGCTTCTGCAGACTCACTACCTCAGTGCATGGGCAGGTTTGCTATTTCCAGGGCTGGTGAGTCGGGGGATGGGGACGAAATCGGTGGCGCCTTTGCTGTTCAGCTTCACCAGGAAGCCCGACGGAGATGCTGAGGCATAGTTGGAGGGGGCTAGGAGGGCCCTATGTTACCTACCTGGGAGGGGCGAGGAGGGGTTGCCTTTTGATTGCGCCACGAGGGATTCCCAACTTGTCCTAGTGCCGTCGAGTGGAGGGGCGACCAGTGCCCTCCCCTACCAAAGGGAGCCGGACACATCGCTATACACAGAGTGGGTGATGAGCACCCGACCTACGGTGTTGGTGTTACACCACTCCGCGATGAGTTCTTTGGAGCCATACTACCCGCACATGTTCACGAGGAACTTTGGCTATGACCAAGGGATCCCGTTGAACCGAGAGTTTCCTTTGACGAGCTAACAGTACAGAGGCTGGGACACCCACTTGCTAGCTGCAGCCTGGTGGGATTTCTACTGCCGCAGGGAGTCAGAGTGGCTACCAATGTCGGGACTGGGGTGCCGAGGACGGTTCGACGTCCACTACGCCAGGTGGTGGTTCGAGCACAGCCACCTGTACTGACAGAAGGCCTCATCAATCAGGAGAGTTGAGAAAGGCCATCTTCTGAGGGAGGATCTGCCTCCCATCCCACTAGACGATAGGTACTTGAGGACCCGTGTTGCCCGGATCCACCAAGAAGTGGAGCGAATAGCCCAACAGTGGCCCCAAAGCGGCCGGGGTTCACTATCTACAGGTCGAGGCAGTAACGGGGCGCTAAAGCCCCTGAGGCAGGTGCCAACAGTGACTAGTGACACTGTAGCTGGGACATCTCGACCGAGAGCACCGAAGACTTGGTGGGCCCAATTCCTAGCCAGTTACGACTTCGGGAAGAAGGGCTCGTTGGACTGGGTGCTTCCCGTAGGGAGCTTTGTTGATACGGTGGCCAATGACTGGAGGCGACACATTGGCCATGTGATCAGGTCGACCGGACCCGTGGAGCTTGTGTCCTATATTGAGTGTGCCCACACTCTGAGGGACGTTGAAGAGGCAGTCGCGAAGGCTGCCCAGGTGTTGGGGCTGAAGCCGAAGCAACTGGTTCCTCTTCCGCTGACCCCGTTCGGGGCCTCAGATAAGATTCCTTGCTTAGTGTGTTGTCTCAGATTCATTATTTCCCAGAGTTTGTGACTGAGGTGGTATGTATTACTATACTTGTTGACAGGCTCTGCGGTAGAGGGTGATCACCCGTCCACAGAGACATCCTCAGGGAGCAGAGATGGGGGCCTACAGCCTATGCGGAAGCGCCCTCGAGTGGATACTGAGGTGGTTGGAGTCAGCGAGTCCTCTAGGGGATCCGAGGTTGGGGAGCAGGTCAGGGCAGAGCTAGCTTTGAGTAAGCCTCGCATTTACCTCTTTGCTTCTTGATGGTTTGGCCAAGACGACTGACTAACCCTGTCTTGCTGGATTAGTTTCTTATAGCCCCACAGGGGCCTGGCGCGGAGGCGACCTTCTCGCCCCCTCAGGAGATTGACCCCCTACCTGATGACGGGGTCGAGTGCAAGATAGATATGGAGGGGTTCCTTTGCATGATGGACAAGATTGCCCCTAATATCGATACATTCCCTGACTTCGAGTCATGGAAGGCTTCAGGGAAGGCCCGCTCAGATGAGACCTTCTGAGACTGGACATACGCTGGCTGTGGCTTTGCCCGATCTTGGTTACTGACATAGTCATTCGTACTGTGCAGGGGTGGCAGAGGTGTCATGGGCCGCAGGCCTTTCCGAGGCATAGGGCGGGGCACCCATGCAGGTGGGAGAGTAGACACCGGTAGCCGCCCACGATAGCTTGGGTAAGCATTGGATTGTCGTGAAGGTAATTATCTTGCCTTTGTCGTGCTTTTGATGAGCTGGAACTGCTAACTGGGTTTGTGTTGCTTGTTTGCCAAGTGAGGACGTGGCTACCACTTTGGAGATGATCCAGGAGTTGGCCAGTGCTGGCCCGTCAGTGGCTCTTCCATCCTTTGAGGGTGAGTCTGAGCAGGTGGCCCCTTTACCTCCACCCATTACTGGGGACGCAGTGGGCATACTACCACAGCTGCTGGCGAGGATGCCTCTCCCTCCTTTGCCCACTGTGGTGTCGGCCTGCACCGTGGGACTGGTCAGGTCCTCTAGTGTAGGACCCTCAGGTATGTGACTAAGCACTTAGCCATTTGTAGTGGTTTTTCTGGTTTGCCCATTAACGCTAAGGTCCCCTTGGCATTGATTGCAGATACTTCTTCCCCTCTGGAGGAGGGTGAGCTTCACCGTGACACAATCGGGGTAGCAAGGGGCGAGCCCGCTGCCGCGGCCTCGATTGGGGGCGATGAGGAGATCATTGATATCGAGAGGGTTTTCGAAGGGGGTACCCCTGCTGGTGAGTTTCTTGTCCAAAACCCTTAACTGAAAAGTTGTCTCCGCACGAGGTTAGATTGCACAATGACCTCGCTTCGTTCATTGATCTTCAGGTGCCTCTGGCTCGCCTGTGTCTGGGTGCTTGTCGGAGGCCTCGTTTGGCTCTTTAAGTAGCGGTAGCGCAGCGATGGAGACGGAAGAGAGTTCGAGCTCGAGCTCCTCCTCTTCCCTCTTCTACCGAAGAAGCTGAGATGGAGGCTACTTTAGGAGGTATGTGGGGGTTCTCCCCTTTTTCACTTAGCCCTTATTTGAGTTTTATCACCGGATATTGATGCTACCATGTTGCGAACAGGGCTAAAGTCTGGAGAGGAGTGCACGTAGGCTCCTGGCGAGAGCGACTGGGAGGAGCCTTTCATCTCGACGATGGTTATTGAGGATGACTGGGTCACGAAGGAGTCCTTGCCTTCTCTGACCCTGGCAGGAGATGCCACAGGCATGCAGAAATTGCCTTCACCAACCCCAGCAGAAGATGCTACAGGCACGACGGGAGCTGCACTGGGTAAGAGCTGGGACTTTTATCAGGTTTTCCACCTTGTCTTGTCATGGAAAATTTTGGATATGTTGCTTATTTCCCTTTATGTTTCGTGGAATTGCGCATGCACCACTGGTGTGCTGACCAAGATGGGCGACTCTTCCCTAAGCCTGGGGATTGAGTGGCCTACGTCTGCCTCCCCACCAGAGCCACTGCTGGATGCGAGAGTGGGCGCCCCCTTGCTCCAGCGAGCCCGAGGCTACCTGCAGGGCGACCCTCTACCTTCTCCTGAGGAGCTTAGGCAGCGGTTGAGGGAGTGTACCCAGGGCTACTATGCCCTTGGGTTCCCCTGCGAGTTCTGGATGTCCGGGCTGGCTGAGATCTGGGCGGAGTACTTGCGACTCTGTGAGGTTGAGGAGTAGAGGGCTCAGAGGCAGGCGCCCATCTGAGAGACACAGGGGCAGTGGGACCGAATTGTGTTAGTCGTAGCCAAGCAGAGGGGCCATGCGGAGGTAGCCGTGTTGCTTTCCCAAAACCACGTCGTGCAGCTAGGTGAGGCGGAGAGCCGGGTTGAGGCCTTGAGGAAGGCCATGGAGGAGTAGTTGCAAGCTGCAGAGCTCGCTAGAGCTAAGTGGTAGGCTACCAAGACCACAGCTGAGGCTAGTGTTCAGCTCGTGTTGACCTTGGAGGCGGAGCTTGCAGCTGTTGAGTCTCATCTGGCGGCACTGGAGAGGAGCGAGACTGTGATTTGATTGTATCACCCATTTCCCCCTTTTTTTTATTGTGTCATCTAGATTGTCTGCATTTTGTTACCCCAAGGGCATGTCTTGGGATCCTTTATAGAGTATTAATGGCAACTTGCCGGACTTTTGTTATTTGTTGAGTTGTCCCACTTTTCATCTTGTGAAATAGTGTTGTGTGTGTAGACTGGTGACCACTTACTATTAGTCGTGCTTGATTCTTTTATTGTGTGTTGGTACAGGGGGCAGAGGGCTGGGCTACCCGATTTTGGGTGTAGGTGTAGGGGACTGAGCATGAAAAATGGTGCGACTGGGTACTGGGGATTGGGTGTTGGGTACTGGAATCGGGGTACTGGGAGCTGGGGACTAAATACTGGAAGGTAGGAAAAATGACTGGGTTGGGGCTAGTCCTCTTAAGGATAAAAGCCCGTGTTATATGAGGTCGGCATAGACCCACAGGGATGTGATGGTCTACGTGGTTAGGGCTATGTGCTTAGGGCTACTGAGGAGATTCTGGAGTCTACCGGCTGTAGACCGAGCGATAGGGTATCGGCTAATGTCATGTTATTAGCCAGAAATGTAATTCACATTAGTTTGGGAAAGTGGGGCCGAGCTAGCTAGGGAAGGCATTGCAGCCAGGAACTGGGACTGGGAAAGGGACTAGAGGTTGGAACTGGGTCTGGGACTGGGATTGTAGCCGGTAATGGAGACTGGAACCTGAGCTGGCTGGCTGGCCGGCTAGCTATCGGAGGCGTTGTAGCTGGGATACTGGAGCTGGACCTGGAATTGAGGCTGGGCGGCTAGTTTTTGAAGGCATTGTAGCCAAAATGATGGGACTGCAGAATGGAACTGGGGCTGGGTGGCTGGCCTGTGAAGGCGTTATAGTCGGAATACTAGGACTAGAAACTAGAACTGGAGCTGGGCGGCTGGCCTGTGGCGGCATTGTAATCGGAATACTGGAGCTGAAAACTGGAACTAGAGCTGGGCGGCTGGCCTGTGAAGGCGTTGTAGCCAGAATACTAAGACTGAAAACTGGAACTGGAACTAGGTGGCTGGCCTGTGGAGGCGTTGTAGCTGGAATACTAAGCTAAAAACTGGAACTGGAGCTGGGCGGCTGGCCTGTGAAGGCGTTGTAGCCGGAATGCTGGGACTAGAAACTAGAACCGAAGCTGGCGATGACCGACCCTCGGGGGTGTAGTGGCCGCCATTGTTGTGGAGTGATGCTGAGGTCGCTGTCGGCGGAATGTTGCAGTTGACGACTTTCATCAGTGAGGAGTAGAGATAGAGAGAGTTTTTTTCTCTTTACCAGCTCTACCACCCTTTTGGGTTTTCACTAGAGCTGGCCCCTTTTTACTTTTTTCAGTGCGCCCTTGCGGGTTTCACACTGAGGGGTCACCCGATTTTGCCTGAGACGCCCTCGCGGGTTTTCACCTCAGTTGGGTTAATGGTAATGTTTGCCCTCAATAATCCCGTGGTGGGAATCGCCTGAGGCCACTGGAGTATCTCTATTTTTAACCCCATTTTTTTATTATTTATTTTTTTTTGAATCTGGAGATCACCATCCATAGCACGACGTAGCCTGAACCGGGAAGTGTAGATGGCCAGACATGGTCTTACCCTCACTAAGGGCTCTTGCAAGTCATTGAATTATGGGACTGGGGGCGTGATGAGAATGGCTAAGTTCGCCGGGGCACCTCTTTTTTAAGGCCTTTTTTTTTAGGACCAGTGACACGGTGTGAAACGTATGAATCGCAAGGCTCACCCTAAACAAAGTTTGGGTAGCAGAATGGAGTGCGATCTGGGGCTGACCAACAATGTTGGGGAGCCAAAAACTTAAGATTTGGGGCTGGCCAACGCTATTGGGAAGCTAAAAATTTGGGATTTGGGGCTGACCAACACTGTTGGGAAGCCGAAAACTTGGGACTTAGGACTGCCGAACGCTGTTGGGAAGCCAAAAACTTGAGATTTGGGACTGACCAACACTGTTGGGAAGCTAAAAACTTGGGATTTGGGGCTGGAGAATGTTGTTGGGAAGTCAAAAACTTAGGACTTGGGGCTGACGATGGGATGCGAACAATAGCCGTGTCAAGGGAGCCCAGCTTTAAACTGTCGGGGTGTAACTCCCTTGTCTTTTTGTGTCACTCCGTTGGCAAGGAGAAAAGGTCTTGCATGGGTTGTTACTTGAATTCTTGTTCAGGAGTGTAGTATAGCTTTAAATGCTTCCCATTTAGTGGTGAGAATGGCGCCTCCCCTTTGTGATCAACAACCACATATGCACCTCCTTCATAGGCTTTTATGATGACATAGGGCCCACGCCAGTTGGGTTGTAGTTTGCTACTGGCTTTGCCTGCCATGACTTCTCTTTCTTTAACCATGACAAGATCACCCTTTTTAAATACTCTTTGCTTCACTAGCTTGTCATAGGCTTATGCCATGTGCCTTTGGGCTTGTTTAACCGGTTTGACTGTGGGGAGTATTGCTAGCTTATGTTCCGCCATGGAGGGTTCTAGCCCAGGCATTTCATTGTAAGTCCAGGCGAAACAATCTTTAAGCTCTGGCAAAAGCTACTCATACCCTTCCCTTTCCTCCTTATTCAGGAGAGAGCTAATGAAGATTGGTCGGGGATCGTCAGAATCCCCGAGGTTGAGCTCAACCAACTCGTCTACAATTGCTTATTTGCCATCTTCTAGTTCTTGCAGAGCTGGCTGTAGGCCGACGTACTCCTATTCCTAGCCAGGCATAGCGGCGTGTGCACCGTAGCACTCTAAGTCAATGAGAGCGGACTAGGGCGATTGATCATCTGATTCTGAAAGTATCCCTTCTTTTTACGATTGCTCTGAAGGGTAGGTAATCTCCTTATCAGAGGATGACTTGCTGCATGAGGGCGAGAGCCCTAGGGTGTTGACCGAATGGTGAATTTGCACATTTCACGCCTCCCAAACTTGGAAACACCTTTCATTAGAGATATTTTACCAAACACCATATCTCCAGGCTCAAATTGTAGTGGACATCTGCGCTGATCTGCGTAGCTTTTCTGTCGACTCTGAGCTATCAACAATCTCTGCCTGATCAGACGAACCACATCTGCACACTGCTGCACCATGTCAGGTCCTGTCAAAAGGCTATCACTGGCATCAAACTAGTTCAAGGGAGTTTGACAAGGATGACCATAAAGTGCTTCATAAGGAGCCATGCCGATGCCGGAGTGAAAACTGTTATTATAAGGAAACTCAACTAGTGGCAAGTGCTGACACCACGAACCCTGCCAGTCAAGGCAACAAGATCTCAACATATCCTCTAGAGTCTGAATAGTCCTCTCTAACTGACCATCTGACTGTGGGTGATACGCTGAACTAAATGCTAAATCAGTGCCCAATGCCTTCTGGAAACTGTGCCAGAAGCCAGAGGTAAAACGTGGGTCACGATCTGACACAAGTGAGACAGGAATTTCATGTAGTGGCACAATTTTTTCAATGTACAGCTCAGCCAATCTCTGAACACTCCAAACAACTTTAATCGGCAATAATCTAGCTATTTTCGTCAATCCATCAACCAACAGCTAGATACCATCAAAACCCTACGAAGTCCAAGGCAAACCCACCACAAAATCTGTCGTGATGTGATCCCATTTCCACATTAGAATTTCTAATGGCTGCAGCAATCCACCTGGTTTTTGATGTTCAACTTTAACCTGCTGACAAGTCAAGCACTTAGAAACAAACACAGCCACATCTCGCTTCACGCCTAGCCACCAGAACTGCTGTTTCAAATTCTGATACATCTTGGTGGTGCCTGGGTGAATAGCAAAACGGGATCCATGGGCTTCACTCAGAATTGCATGCCTCAACACATCATCAGCTGGAACATACAATCTGTCACGGAAGCTAACAACCAGCTCATCATCAAATTCAATGTCATGCATCATTATAATGCTGGACAAATCAGAATCAGCCTACTGAGCTTCGTTGATCTGCTGATAAAGAGTTGAAGTCAAAGCCAGACTAGCACAAACTGCTGTCATCGGATCGGCAAGAATGTCCACACTAAGTGCCTCACTCGAAAGTTGTTCCCACAATTTTCATTCGTGAAGCAATAATTGACTCACATGCACTTTCTTGCTCAGAGCATCAGCCACAACATTCATTTTACCTGGCTGATAGGAGAGTGTGAAGTCATAATCTTTCATGTATTCCCGGTGTCTGTCTATCGGTGGTTGTTCGGATTGGTCAGTTTAGGTGACTGGCTGTGGTCTTTTCCTAGACTACGATGGTACCCTAACGACTCAATCTAGAAGCTACCATTGTCTGTGTCTCTGGTTGTGTAGCAGCTGTCTCTTGACTGTTGGGTTTCCCCCTAGCAGTTGACTGACGAGTTGCTCTGCCCAGAGTGTTGTCGTCTCCCGCCGCTCGTGTTCTTGGAGGTTCTGTTTGTTTGTATTGTTGTGGCGGTGGATGTGTTTGTGTGTCGGTGTCGTGTCCGGTTCCGGTCGACCCGGGGTTACCTAGTGGTTGGCAGGAAGCCTTGTTATGTCTCGACGGCTTCGTCCAATTCGAGACATTGGTTCTGGATGCCTCGAGATATCATTTTACCTCGATTTACGTATCCAAGTTTGCTGAGGGTTCTTGGTGTCCCCTCAAGTCTCCGTGTGTCGTTTTCTCTCGGAGTGTCATCTTCCTTGGCTTAGGATTAGATCGATTGGCAGCTTGTTCCACCATGTGCGATGATCCTGACTCAGAGTCTTAGGACTCAGGGACTGTTGTAGCTGTAGGTCTAGTTGCCTTGTCCTGAATTTGTCAGCAGTCTCCTGTGCTACCTTTGATGTTTCGAAGTACGCATTACGGGGCACCCTTGTCCGTATGTACTTCGGCACTTGTGTTTTGGAGTCCGTGTCTTGTGAGCCTTCACTAGTCGTAGCCTTACAGCACACTTCAGCGTGTCGGCTTTTACAGCGGGGCACTTCCGGTTCATGATTTTTAAGCTAGTCTCCGTCGGGTCCCGCAGTTACCGTTGCATCCTACGGGGGGAGAAAACTAGCTAGAGGCCTGCTTAGGCAAAAGTCAATGTGTGCACACGTGGTCAGGGGCTTGGGACTGATGCTGACGGGCATTCCCCTGTCTAGTCACTCACGACTTGGTTACTGTTCTGGTTCTGACAGTGTCTTAGTCTCTACCTGTCTGTAGGTATCGTAGACGAGATGCTAGTAGGCGCAGCATAAGACATCAGTGGACGCAGTTGGCTGTTCTTCTAGTGTGGGGCACTCCAGTCACGTGACGCGTGACTCTTTGCGATACTCTTTGAGATACCTTTCGCAGTTCGCTTTGCATTCCTCGTGCATCGTGACCTTCTGGGTTATCCCCTTGTGACTGTATTCAGGGTCAGTGTCTGCCGCTTGCACGACATTCTAGTTGTGTATGTGGCAGTGTGCATGACGTCCTTGTCGTGTTGTCTATCGTCTGTGCAGACGGTGGTGGCGGAGCAGCGGCGGGGGAGGGCAACATGCCCTCCTCTTCTTCTCTTCTTCTTCTTCTCTTCTTCTCTTTTTCTCTTCCTCTTTTTCTCTCTTAGCGGCTGGTCGTCTCTTCTCTCTTGCTCTGTGGCGTCTATCTTTTTTTTGTTCATTGGAGAAGAGGGGCTTTTTATACTCCCATGGGCGGGA
This sequence comes from Amorphophallus titanum, assembly GCA_024336825.1. Classification (NCBI taxonomy): domain Eukaryota; kingdom Viridiplantae; phylum Streptophyta; class Magnoliopsida; order Alismatales; family Araceae; genus Amorphophallus; species Amorphophallus titanum. Next base: position 4,587,563 of record JANBPO010006173.1, read on the forward strand.
GCCTTCGAGCGGCAATGATGGAGGTGAGAAGCGACGGGCCTTAATGGGGGATTCGACTTCCCCGTCCTTGGTGACAGGGGATAGGCAGTGTGGCTCTCCCCCTGGGCGACACCTCAGCCAGCTCACTGTGCATCGTGAACCGTAGGGGATGGGCATCACGTCGTCCATCTGTCGGATGCACCGGGTAAGGGAATTCAGGGCGTGCCGCTAAGGAGCCAGCAAGTTGTGCCACCGGAAGAGTGGAGGACTGTGCCGCTGAAGGGGCATTGTGAGCATGCTGTCAAGGGCACCAGGAGAGTAAGCCACTGAAGACACCAGCAGGGTGTGCCGACGAAGAAGGGGCCATGCTAGGCGTGCCACTGAAGGGGGGTACATAGGGGTTGTGCCGGTGAAGACACCCAAACCGGGTGTGCCGACGAAGGCACGCTGGGGGCGTGTCGGTGTAGGCCACAGGGGCATGCCAGGGACAAGCTGCCAGGCGTGCCATTGAAGCAGCGCTAGGGCGTGTCGTTGAAGGGCTGCTAGCATGCCGTTGAAGGGCTGCTAGCGTGCCGTTGAAGTGGATTTGGGCCTGTTTCAAGCCCGATTAACAGTCCACTTTCTCTTCGGGGCCCAAGGGTTGTGAGCCTCTTGGTAGTTGATTTCTTTTCGCTGTCGTGACTCTGGAGGCGGCTTCACGGTAGTGTGTTGTTTGTTCGGAGGGTCCAGACGGGACGTGTTCTCCGCAATCTCTTTAGTTGAAGTTATTTATTGATGCTGGATTGGTCGGGACACGCAGACATGTAATTTTACACGTCCACACCTACGCATGGATCTCGCGGCTCCCCATGCGATCCTGTAGCTCGTTGCTCCCCATGCAATCCTGAGCCCATGCGATCCACGAGATGATCCTACTGCTGCTGCCCTGCATGCGTGCTGCACACGCAGAACCTACGAGCATGCAAAACCACTCCCCACACATGAGCCCGTGTTGCACTATTCACAAAGTTGAGGGATCATGACAAAAATTATATAAAAGCCCCTCAAGTAAGTTTGATCAATGAAAATACTTAATCATTTGGCCTCTCGTACCAAACCAAGTAACTAGTCAGAGTAACACTCGTCAGTGTCAGTCCAAGCCTCTGACCACGTGTGCACACACTGACTCCTACCTGAGCCAGGCTCTCTAGCTAGTTTTCCCCCTCAGTAGGACGCTACTATTGGCCGAGGGCCCACAAAACTAGCTTAAAAATTGTGTATTGGGAATACCCCTCCATCTCTTCCAGGCGAGCTGACACTAGAGGTCACTGGGCTACGACTAGTGGTTTCATCACAATGAAAGTGAAAGTAAGTCTACTGGGATCTAAAAGTATGCCATTATTTTATAAAATAACTTAAACGTGGTGCATTTGCAACTTGGAATGCATTAAAGAATGAACATTCAACATTTAAACTGCTAAGGTGTGTGACGGTCTAATAGTACTGCATCACAGAGTGTGACAGTCGAATGGTGGTGAGCTACATGAGCTGTGACACGCCACCCTAGGGCTATTAAAGTCACCTAAACATCTAAAAATCCACAGTTTTTCATCAAATGTAACGCACCAAGTATGGCGTGTTACAAGGCTCTAACGGTCTTACGACAAATCGTCAGGCCAACTGCCCTACTCGGTCAACCAGGGTCAATGGGCTGTAGCGGTCGAAGGTCCGGCCGTTACCAAAGCTATGACACACCTATATTGGTCTGCCACAGAACTGTAATGCATCCAATGAGGAGCGTTACCAGTTTGACAACTCCTGGAAGGACCGTCACACCGTCTGGGTTGCGAATGAGGTGGAGTTCGAACCGAACCCCCTGCCAGTCGACCGAAATCGACGAGAAATGTAGTGAAACCCATTTTCTTGCCAAACCACGCATGCACAACAACATTCCACCACTATAAAACTCAGCAACGATGTTCATGGTGGATCAAAACATAAAAATGATGTTCATGGCACGAAAAATGAGAAATTGACAATGTGCTTGCCTTAGAAGGCATAACGACGAAGGGCATGCTATAGGGAAGGCTCCTAGCAAGCTTTGGAATCCATCCCCCTACCTGGACTACACCGAAAAGTGAGCTAAGGCCGCATGCGGGCGAAGGTACCACCATCGTCTTCTCACCCCGTCTCGCCTCCACAAGTCACGAACCACGTCGAGGTGGGCGTCAATGCGCTCCACTCGTCGCGAGGATTCCAACAGCGTGCTCCTCGTCTCGATCCGTCACTGTCTCACCCGAACCCGAAGGAGAGAGAGAGAGTGGCGATCGTGAGAGAGAGAGAGTGTGAGGGAGGGAGAGAGAGTGAGGGTGGCGCGGCCAGCTTTCAGCCGCTTGTCCTTTCGTTGGGATGTGCGGCGATGTCTTGACTGCTTATCCCAGTTGACCTTTGGTCAACAGTTGGGTGTTGGTCGCGTTAGGCGATCTGGTCAAGATCATTTTGACTGACATTGTAGTACATTAGTTCCGTTCAACAGTTTGGCCAAAACCGTTTGGACTAGGAACTCTTCTGGGTCAGTGGGCTTGACCGGCCAGACCTTGACCGCTCATCCCCTTGGGCAGTCCTGCCCTAAACCGCCCATCCCCCGTTAGTGTTTTAGTGGTCTATCACTTGAGCGGGCTGTCCTAGACTGCTCATGCCCTTGTGCGGTCCTCCTAGAACCGCTCATCCCTGTGTGTTGTCTGTTGGTCGTGATGGCCTATTCTGAGTGTCGTGTCTGGTTTCGGTTAACCCAGTGAGACCAGGGGTTGACAGGTGACCTTGTGTGTCTCGACGGTTTTGTCCAGCTCGAGACTCACTTAGTGTATCCAGGTGTGCTGAGGGTTCTCGGTGTTCCCTCAGGTCTCCGCATGTCGTTTCTTACGGTGAGTCATTTCTTTTGGCTTAGGATTAGACCGACTGACAGCTTGTTCGACTTTGTGCGACGATCTTGACTCCGAGTCGTGAGACCCAAGGATCATTGTAGCTTCAGGTCTAGTTGCCTTATCCTGAGTCTGTCGACAGTTGCCTGTGCTGCCATTGGTGCTTCATAGTATGTGCGACAGGGATTCTTTGATTGTCTATACTTCGGCACTTGCGTTTCAGAGTCTGTGTCTCATGATCCTCCACTAGTCGTAGCCTTACGACACGTTACGGCGTGTCGGCTCTTGTAGTGGGGCACTTCCCAGTTTACGATTCTTAGGCTAGTTCCGTGGGCCCCCGGCTCTGTACTGCAGCCTCTGCAGGGGGGAATACTAGCTAGAGACCCAGCTCTAGGCATGAGCTAGTGCGTGCATAGGTGGTCAGGGGCTTTGGACTAACGTCGACAGGCATTACCCTGTCTAGTCACTCGCGACGGTACTTCTATTCTAGTTCTCAGAGTGTCTTAGTCTCTGTCGTGCTTGTACAGGCGGCATCGTAGATGAGATACTTGTAGGCGCAGCATAAGACGTCAGGGGACGCAGCTGGCTGTTCTTCTAGTAGTGGGTACTCCAGTCACGTGACCAGTTACTCTTCCGTGACTCTCACGTTTCTCGAGCGTCGTGACTGTAACGCCCGTAGTTTAGTGGATCCTTTATGGTGCAGATCTAGGAGTCATTCTTATTCAACTTAATCATTTGGGCTACATAGCTTGAGATCACCTACCTTTTGATGGTATTGAGAAGGCCCACACCTCCAGGGCCTGTAGGTACTCGTGCTCCTGAGCATTGATGGCGGCAAACTTGCTAGGAGCCCGGGCTTGAAGGAACTCATGGCGGTTGACGTATTTCAGTAGCAGCAAGACTTGCCACGCCCATTCCTCTAGAGGGCAGCCCAACATCTGTAGTGCCCCGGTCAGCTGCGCCACCACGGTGTGCACCTCCCGATATGTGAGGGAGGGGTTGGCGAAGATCATCGGCCATAACACTAGCAACATCTGCCAGACCAGCGGGTCCAAGGTGGCATGGCCAATGGAGGGCATGGCCGGAGGGTCAAACTCGACCAAGCTATCCACAGTCGCCCACAAATCCACATCCACCGCACCCGAGGAGGATGAAAGAGTGGAGGCCAGGTCGCTCGAGCGTCTGACCTTGATGAACGACTCCCAGCCGGCCATCGCCAGAGGAGCCGGTAGAGTTGTGACTGAACCACCCGACTCCGTCATCGCGAGGGGCTGCTCCACCCTGCTCTCGGTTGGAGGAAGGGCGTGGAGCTGAGCTAAATCAGATCTTATTATTGAAGGACCCACGGCCCTTTCCGCTTGTGCTCCCTCCTCCCGGGAAACTGTAATGCTTGTCAGCATCTTCCCCAGAAGCTAGTCCTCCTCGGGCATCATGAGCAGTCGGGGAGGCAGAAGAGGAACCATGAGCTTCAGCCTGCCCCCTGATTGCAGGAAGGACACCAGGCGCTCCACCTCTGACTCTGAGAGCAGTTGCGGTCCACCTACCCCCGCGGGGGTGACTAGTTCAGCCTTGTGAGCTCTAGCAGTGTGCACCTCGGGGAGCCTTGCCTCCTCCTAAAACACAGAAAATGGGGTTAGTCTTTCACTGATCGAGGTGAGCTACCCAAATCTTGAAGAGATGCAAGAGAGGTCCCGGGGGCCCCATATTTGCCTCAGTCACCAGAACTATGCTGCTTTCCGGTGCTATTTCCCCCTCCTCCAGAGCCTCACCCACTGGCATTGTGGTCCCCATGGTGACTTCTTGCCGCAGGACCTCGAACAAGGCCGCCAGCTTCTCCAAGCTGGCATCGCCTCCCCTGGGTCACTCTACTGATATGTCTGGGGTAGGCGCCTCCATGGACTCCGGCTGAATTTACTCCTGCAAGTTAACCGAATAACAGAAGACAAGATCAGAGGCTGGCCGCAAAGGGGGCCCTATGGGAACCCTAGGATTGGAGCACCCACATCAGCGGGGCGGACGTCGTGCCTTGAGGGCACGGGTTCTCTCCTCACTCAATCCGCAGTGGCCACTCGTGAGCGGGAAGTCACGGGATCGGGCACTCTCATTCTCGCCGGATGAACTTAGAAATGATACTAGTTGAACACAAATATCCACGGAGGGTTCAACGTATACTTGATCGGCGTGAAGAGACCAATCCCGAGTCGGAGACGTGGGCGAGCGGGGAAGTGTGGGTTCCCCACACACTGTGTCGATGTAGCTTCCCCTTGTTCAGATATACAAGCACTACTCCCCACACAGGGGGGTTGGACTAGGGGAGGGGAAATTAAGGTTTACATCAAAACTACCTCCGCACAGGGAGGGGCGCTAAGTAGGCCAGGCGGGGAGGGGAGAGTAGCTAAGTCAGTGCCAGAAGGGCACTTCTCCGGTTCTGTCCAGGTCTAGGACTACAGGACAGTGAGTCGATGTAGTCACCGCTGTGCACTCCCCCGAGCTCAGAAGTCACCGAAACTGGTGCCAAATTGTCTCTATAGACCCTAGAATGCTCGAGAATTTTCGTGGATGGACCCGCCATCGCCACTGACCGGGGTGGCTCCTGGAATAGGCTCTCTGCGCTCTGGCTCTGGCTGATCCCAGGGTGTAGCAGCAGCTAGTTATAGCCGCCACAGTCGCTCCCGAAGTCCAATCATGGCGGGACCAAGTCGAGGATGACCGTGGATGAGTCTTCTTCGAGCAGCAACTAGGGGGAGTACCTGACGATGTCAGGGTGGCGAGGAGGATCCCGTTGAGTGAGGGGTGGTCAGGTCAGGTCTGGGGTGACCTGTTCTGTGCACTTGGGGGAAGAAAATGAGAACTCTTGATTCTGGGCACCAAACAGAGCTCCGTTTCTTGATTCTGGAAGTAAACTTGTCGAAGAAGCTCTCAGACAAGCCTCACCTCCAGATCTTCAAGAGAGTGGTCGTGGTAGCCTCAGGAGTCAGCTTCAAGTTTCTCTTCAGGGAGGAGATGCGCAGTCGGGGAAGATCGACTGCTTAGGACGGCCCCGAACTCAGAACGTGATGAGACCACCTCCATTGCGAAGTAGACTGGGAGATGCTTCCAACAGTATATGGTATGCCCTCTGAAGTCTCCATGTGAAGACGTGGCAGTCTCTGCAACTGGGTGCTCCTCTGCTGCCGGTGAACTGAGATCTGTAGGTTGAAGATGGTGGGGGGAAATGGGGTATATGGGAGGGGAAATGAAGTGGATGTCCATCTGTTATGTTTGTTACCACTTTGTCCTTTATTTTTGGTTTATTATCACTTACCCTCTTGTTGAAGAAAGAGAAAAAAAAGTAAGAAAGAAGGTGCAAAAATGCAACTAGCACGCCATCAGGTGAGTATCTCATTGCCACTCCTCTTATTGCATTACTATATGTTATTTACACTATTCTATTATTTCAAGGACCGGCTGGTTCTCTGTATGTTCTGGGATTTGAGTTCCCCTCTACCAAAAATAGTGATGATCTAGGGTCATACAGTTAATCGCTGGATAGGGTGTTAGATTATCTAAGGCTTGGGACGATGGTTCCAATTTCTAAGTTGATGCGTGGATAAATGAGCACTAGCTTAGTGTCAACTTAGAGATCGGGATTCTTGACCAGGTCTGGATGGTTTAGTAATGTTATCCTTGAGTATTTTATATTTTAAATCTTTCTTTACATTTATTGTGATGATTTTTTTTATCTTAGTCTTGCATACATCATGTCATCTTTGAGCATTCATGACTCACAATTGTCCCAGTTTCTCTCCAATTGGTGATCAATCTTGCTTAAATTCTTGAATAAGAAATCTCATTCCACTCTGAAATGGAAAGTCTGCTCTAGTTTGATTGCTCTATCTGGTCAGTCAGTGTGACCCCTGTTTGAAATTTCTCTATCTCATTGTCTACTTTCAATTATCCTTCCCTGGTCCGCTCATTAGTTGTGAACAGCACAATGGCGTCAATAGGTCTGTCGGGCTCACGTCTATTCTACTAATTGAGTGAAACCCACAGTTGCTACGTGCTGGGGTGCCTCTTTTGCAAGAGGTTGATCATCTTCCTTTTCATTTTTCTTGTCTCTTGTTCCAGACAGGGGTCACCCGTGCTAACCTAACCTTGTAGTTGGCTCGAAATTTTCTGGATTATTCCTATCACTTGTCGACGATGACGGGTGTCTTTTTACCTTGATGTCCACTTATCAGTCTGCTTCGCTACATCTCAACTCTATCTCCGCTCTGTCAACACTCCGCTTCACCTCCGTTTCGCCTCCGCTTGCTCCCCTGCAAAGCGGACATCAAGGAGGGGCATCTGTAGACACTCATTTTTGACCCATAAGTTGAGTCATTTTCTTGTTCTCCTTGTTAACGCCCCAATTGGTCCTTCATTGGTTGATTTTCTGGTCTATTTGTGAGATATCTCTCTCTATTTTCAGCCCTGGGATTCAACTTTTGTGCCCTGGAGATCAGCCCGAGGCTTTGGTCAATCCATCGTTAACCTTATGCTAAGAAGATTATAAGCTAAACCTTCCACTAACAACACTTCTTCAATCAAACAAGAGGAACACTTACCAACATTTCCTGAGCCAATTATTTTTCCCTTGGTATTACCTCCGAAAGTAACATGACCAGCATCTTTCTTCACCAGCATGTAGAATTTTACTTTATCTCTGGTCATGTGCCTGGAGCAGCCACTATCCCGATACCAATTGTTGTGATTGGCTGCCAGGCATACTTGCAAGGGGATCAAGTAGAATGATTTGAAACCCAGAGCTTCTTGGGTTCCAGAAAAATATTTATTTCATGCAAACTAGAAATAAGATGTTTTGGTATCCACATTTGGTTTGGCGTTTTCATGGCAGTTGTGGATGTCCTGTTGTTCAGTTTTGTTTGTTCTTTCTTGTCACTCCTATTCTTTGGACTTTGTTTTTGAGGTGTGGCATGTTTCTTCCTTTTTAGATCATTCTGAAAATTTCTTTGCCAGTGTCTAGTCCAATAGACATTGGGAGAAGTGGGTGCACTGTAGACCCTAGACTGACTGGGCATGAAGTTAACATAGCCATAGAAATTTTGACTCCTAAAGTTTTTGTGCCTGGTCTGCCTATAGGAGTTGCAAGGATAAGACCAGTGCATCTGATTGTGATGATGATCTCGGATGTACTGCATAGGCCTCTTGTGACCTTGACCTTTCTAGTTCGCCTGATGGTAAGAGTTGTGGAATGTAGAATGAGTAGGAGCATTCTGGTAGTACCCTTGACCAGAGATGTTTCTACTCAGGCCTTTCCGTGGAGATTTGGTAATCTTGGCATTGGGGTTTTCTTGGAATCTTACTTTCGCAGACTGACCCCTAACCTGACTTTTGGTCTGAGGTGAGGGAGTATATGAGCATGATTCCCTAGACACCTCTACCTTCCCTTTACCTTTGTCCTTGGCACTGGGCTTAGTTGTCTCAATATTTTTTGTTCTATTCTTATTATGACTTTCTCCAGAAGTCATTTTTATCAGGGGTTGAAATGTCCCCTTTTCTACCACAAAAGAGGTAGTTCTCACATCAAACCTCTTCTTATTAGTTGGGTTGAAACCCAAACCTTCCTTTCTAAAATTACTTTTTATTCCCAAGATGGCATTCAGATTTTCTGTACCTTGTGCCACTCCTTCAAGGGAGTTTTGTTTGTCTTTTTATGTTCCAAATTCTCTATTGTCGTTTTCAACTCATTGTTTACACTACTGATAGCATTGTATTTCTCAGTGGCAATTCTTGTTTGTGTCCAGTATAGTCGACATTTGGCATAGGGTACCGTGTTTTTATTTATCGTGTTGATTTCTTTGTGTGCTAGGGAAGTGGAGATGGCAGAACCGACCCTTGTCAGAGTTGTCTGCGGAGGTGCAGGAGGAGCAGAGTAGAGGATCACCCCCTCCGATGGCAGTAGCTCCAGGTGTTCCAGTTGGGTAGATTTTTTCAAGGAAATGTATCAGTTTCATGTTCAACAGCAAGATCGAGAGGCTGGCGAGGGTTCTTTGGCTCAGAGAGACTGTGCTTGAGTTTTGAGGGAGTTATTGTAGTTTCTTCCACCTCAATTTGAGGGCCATCCAGATCATGATGTGGTGAGTTTTTAGTTAAACATTGTGGAGAGAGTGTTCTGTGCTATGGAATGTGAGGATGATGCCAGGGTGTGTTTGGCAAGTTATCAGTTGTAGGGTTCGACTCTTGTATGGTGGGCTTCAGAGATGACTTTTCAGTCTCATCCCCTTCAACAGATTTCATGGCAAGAGTTCACAGCAGTATTTGGACGTGCTTTCATTCCCGTGTATATTAGGACAAAGAGATTGCACTAGTTCCTAGAGTTGTTACAGGGAGATATGTCAATGGTTTAGTATCAGGCTCGATTTGTGGAGCTGGGCCGTTATGCACATCAGATTATGGTAGATAAGGAGATGAGGACTCAACAGTTTATCAGGGGTTTGAGGCCAGATATTCACCATGCATTGATAATGGACCATGTTACAGATTTGGATATGGAATACCAGACAGTGGTGGCTTTGGAGGAGGATCTCTTGAGGACTCATGAGTAGGCTAGAGTTGGGCAGTTCCAGCAAGGTCATTCCCAACAGGGATCTTTGCAGTAGCCAAGTGTTGTCCAGCAACCTCTGAGCCGGTAGGGATCAGCTTCTTTGGTGTCCTCTGGTTCGAATACTACTTCTTTGAGGATGAGATTCATGCTGTTATATAGAAGAAGTGGTTCTAGCAAGAGGCCTCAGGAGCAGGGGCAAGCAGCGGTCAACAGTTAGCAGATCAACCACCACGGCAGAGGGTGATTGAGAGTCAATAGAGACATTGTTTGAGGTGTGGCAGTTTTCATCTAGGCAGGCCTTGTATGGTGAGCACGATAGATTTGAGGTGCTTTAGGTGCGATCAAGTGGGGCATGTAGCACGTGAGTGTCCCTAGGGGCTGCTCCAGCCATAGCAATTCTAGCCGCAACACTAGCAAGGTAGAGATTCCCAGGGCATGTGACTTGCTTGACCTAGGTGGAGGCAGAGGCGTCCCACCTCATAGAAGTTATAGTTGTGATTTCTAGCTATGCCGTTTGAGTTTTGCCTGCTTCTGGCATTTTTCACATTTCTTTTGTATATATGTGTGTATTCATCTGGGGGACTTCCTTGGGCTTGTTAGAGAGTCTGTAATGAGGGTTGTCATGTGAGTCAGCTATGGACCTGCCTACAGGAGGTGATATGATCACCCTTTACTATCTTAAGGGTGTGATGGTGTGGTTGGGTGTAAAGGAATTGGGTTTTCTCAGCCAGGCTATATACTTTGCAGCCTGTGGATCCTTATGTGGTCTTGATAAGGCTTGGCTTCAGGCCTAGGTGTAGTCATGAATTGCAGGACCTAGAGAATATTTTCAGTCCCTAAGGAGAGTCTTTCAGTGGTTTTGGCAAATCACAGTGCACAACAGAAGCATGGTGGGCCCATAACTCATGGACCCATGTTCGAATTATTGGTAGGAAATAGTGGATGTCCCTATGGTGAGTGAAATCTTAGAAGTTGAGTGGGAGATTGTTTATTGAGATAGTGCTTGTGCTGGGTACCATGCTATGGTCAGCGACATCATACTGTGCCCGATAGGGTGTTATGAATATTTGATAATGCCATGTGGGCTAATCAAGCTTTGGTAGCCCTTATGGATAAGGCATCGAGCCTTCTTGTGCAGAGTTGGACTAGTTGTGGTGCTGGTGGAGAATGATATCCCTAAATCTTCAACCTCGGGGGAGGAGCGTGACCCCTATATATGAGGGTTGTATAATAATCTTTAAAGAACTATCGACTGTGTGCCAAGCTTAGTAATGCGAGCTCGGGTTTCGGGAGGTGATTGTCATGAGGCAGTGATCCTGTGAGAAAGACCCAAATGTATGTCAGAGGCTGGGAGTTTCTTGGGCCATCCAAGATTTTGTGAGGATGTTGTATTGTTGACCAGATGGTTATGGAAGAATGTACCTTTGTTTTGGTCTGATGATTATAGTAAGGTTTGATGGAGTTATCGGGGCCACCTACCATTGCTCCAATCTGTGTGTTATGATTAGACCAAGTGGTTTGTGGCCTATGATGATGCATGAGGTGAAGTTGTGATGTTGAATCCTTAGGACTTAGAGATAGTTTATGTGTCCCTGCTAAGGAGTAGCTGTGGAGTATTGTCTACAGGTAAGGCAAGTTGTCTACAGGTGAGGAGCATTTTTTTGTAAGAAGCTCTCCGTCCGTGATGTAGTGTGCATCTAGGAGAGACCAAGGCATAGCATAGTTTAAAGAGGTAATAGAATATCGATGTCTAGGTGGCTCCCAATAGCTGTTGAAATTTCGGGAGTGGCATTATGTGTGGTAGCGGCTTTTGTCGTTGGGTTGCCAGGGACTTCAAGCCATTATGTTGAAATAATAATAATAATAAATGGCTAGATTAATTGTAGGATGGATGATTCCTTGGCGTGGGGCTCCGATATTGATGATGTCAGATTGAGGCCCCCACTATGCTTCAAGCTTTAGGGGAATCTTTGGAAGCTCTGGGTTCAGAGTTGGTGTAGATCACAGGATTACGAGATTTTCTATGGGTGACCTTGTTGTACTCTCCTTGAGTGAGTTGAAGTTGACGAGAGAGTCATACTAGCACCAAAGTTGGTGTCTGGATGGAATTTGACTTAGTGGGTAGAGGTTGCAAGTAGCGTAGAGCCGACAGATGAGTTATGCGAATCAGTAAAGGCAACTGCTTGAGTTGAGTGGGGGAATTGAGTAATTGAGCAAGTGCCTCATGTGGGAGATGTTGTCTGGCAGGCGTGAGAAGTTGAGTCCCTACTTTTTTGAACTATTCCCTATAGTGGAGCATATTGGCCATGGTTTTCTTAGAGTTGGTAGGAATTTTCATTGTGCTTCACACCGCCAAAGTGCGTAAGCATATGACATGTGAACCCCATGTTCTTGAAGACTCGATGTGAGCAGTAGTGATGCTAGATTCATTGAGGATGGGCGAGTGTAGAGAGTAAGAAATGAGATAATTCTATGGGTCAAGATGGTCTGGCAGTGTAACTCAAGAGGTGTGGTAGTTTGGAAGTGTGAGGGCAAGTTGCGGTGGCAATTGCTTTGCTTAAGTGAGTCCTTCCTCCCATGGTTTGTCGGGTTGTTACAAATTTCGAGGATAAAATTTCTTTAAGGTGGAGGAATGTAATATCCCAGGATCTCATATTATGTTTCTGCGGGTACCGAGTTGCATCCCTGTTCGTGTTCGAATTTTAAATAACAGATCTTCAGATCCCTAAATCCAATGATCTGTATCATTATCTCTAGCAGACAAACGTTGATTTCCTTGAACATATAGTAGAAGATAAATCTCTGTGATTCTGTCAATCTCCATCTACCTCCATCTTGTGGGGCGGTTATAGTGGTGGGCATATGGTGAAGCAATCTCTTTAAAGGTGAGAACTTGTTTGTGTTGAAGTTGGTCAGCTTAGTTTGCTTGTAATTATGTTGGTCACTTGGCTGATCTGTCAGTATAGTGTAAGCTTCAAATTGATCATAATGAAAGTCCTTTTCAGACACACCCTCCTCCGGTATCCTAAAGATCTTATGAAGTGAGTGTTGAGACAATTTAATTTTGATTCCCTTAACACATGACCATATCCTAGGTAGGTCTGAATCATATTTCAAATTCTTGTAAAACTCAGTGACCAACCTAGGGTAGTAATATCTATGTTTACCCATGAATTTCTTCCAACCTTGGAATCTGATCAAACTCAATAACTCAGGATATTCATTAAGCATCTTCTAATCATGAAAGTCTACATATCGAGTGAAGATAATTTTTGCAGACTCAACCACAGACTCTGCTTGCATAGATGAAGTATCAGAATCACTTTCCTCTTCAGCCAATCTGTGAGTTTTCTCCGTGGTAGTAGTACGGCGCCACTTTGCTGGTGCCTTGGACACCTTCTTTTTTCCCTTAACAACTTTCTCTGTAATCCTGCCTGAAGCAGTCCCCTTATCATGCAAATGTTTGGACCTACCTTCCATGCGAGGTATTTCGACAGCTTTCTTTGATTGAACATCCATTGGTTGCTGCTCTTTCAGAACCTTTCACTTCCCCTTGCTCTTGATGGCCGGAGAAGACATGGTTGATACAAAATAGGGAAACAGAGGCTAACAACAGAGATTAGAGAAAGATGGTGAGCAAGGATGGAAAGAGCAAGTTTACGCAAGGGGTGAGAGAGCACGGATGACTCAGCTGCGTTGGTGTAAAGGGTTTAAGAAAAGAGGAAACCTTGACCTGGATGCGATATACTTCCACGGTGAGGTAGACGCTTGATATAGGGTGGAGTTAGGCAAAAATCAATCGACTTTACCAATTTCAAGAACAATTACCAAACTACCATTCACTTTAAGTTAAAATGCCCTTCCTTACATTTATATGGTTTTCTGCTTATGAGGATTATATCTTGATACAATATAGTTCTAAACTTAATCCTTTAAATGCAGAGACAATAGTGATAGCCCAATCTTAACCATGTACTATGCCCAGTCCAAAAACCAAGACTTCGACTGGGAATTTGATTGGGGGTTCAGGCTACCAAAAGACCGGAATGTCCTTGTTATAAAAAGAGATTTTCGGGCGCTGCCCCCTTGACCCCCACGACCTGACCACTCAGGTCGATCCGCGCGACCTGACCGCATAGGTCGATCCGCGTGCGAGGGCGCTCGATGGTGGTGCAGGCCGCGATGGATTGCTGGGAGTCCCGAGTTGGGATTCGGCTTGCTGTAGAGTGGCTGGAGCATACGTGCCCACCAGGTGCTCGAGAAAATTCCCGACACAAGCGTGTGGGGCCGTATAAGGATGCTGTGTGCTCCTGAAGCTTACAATGGGCCCAGATGGGTCTTCCTTTGACTTCAGAGGGCTGGAGGGAGGCGACTCAGGGGTAGACCCCGGCCTCGTTGCTGGGTGCCACATGGCGTGGCTTGTACTCAGGGCGCCCTCGGGTCGACTCAAGTAGCTGTGTTGAACACGGGTAAACCCGCAAACTGAGTGATCGGGGGTGGGTCCGATCAATTGTTGATGCTGTCATGGGTCAGGACTAGCTGGTTAGGACCCTGGTTGGGCCCGGTAATTGGGGTGTCGACATGATGATGCCATTTGTTTGGTGGTCAGGGTGACCCTCGCTCCTCGGCGAAGAGCCATATGATGCGGCAAGATGTTCTAAGTCCCGGGTTAACCCGGTTGTTGAGGTGTCGGTGGTGGAATACCGTAGGCAGGGCATTCGGGGATGACCCCCGAATCTTTAGAGATTCTCGCCCTATACGACAGGTTGTCCCGACCCTTGGACTCGACTCGGTTGTCGAAGAAACTGGCTGGTATAGTGCCCTTTGCTCAGGAACGATTCCCGCTTGTTATGGTGTGCCGTTTGACCCGGCGAAGTGTCTCGATTTCCGAGCTCAACTCGACCGGTAGAGCATCTTTGGCGTTGTGCCTTCTTGCTCTATTTAGGGAGTATTTACCTGTGCTTAATCCTCAATTAATTATAGAAAAATAAGCAGGTGCCAACAACCCCTCTCTTGGCAAAATTGACAGATATGTGCCTTCTATGAAGCCCCTCGTCATTCCTTCGGTCCGAGAGTGTTGTCAACACAGTTCGACACTTGAGTGCCGTGTTGTGTCAAACCTGAGTCTATGCAAGGGTCTGGCAAAATTACCAATACACCCCTGCAACTCAAAAATGGCCTTGTCGCTTCTAAAACCTTCCACAAATGGCCTCAGTGCCTTGGGGAGTCAGTGGTCCTATCCTACTTTCTTTCCAACTCAAGAGCAAGTCCATTTGAGTCGTCTATTACTGGCTTAGGATGTTTTCCGTGTTACTGATGGGTTTTTCGTCGTCATATGTTTCTTAGATTCAAGATGACGCATCGTAGAAGGGCACGTGTACTCAGGGAGGGAAGTGGCACTTCTCCTCCATTGGTTGTTGTGTTGGTTTATGTGCCTGGTCAAGCTCCAGCGGCTTCCGTTCCAGTTGTGGAAGGTTTGCCGAGTGATCAGGGTGGAATGCCGAGTGAAACCTTGCTATACTGGTGAAGGGCAGGTGAGATCCCAAGAGCGTACCCAAGTTGAGCCTGCTCAGCTAGGTGTGCAATTTCACCTAGTCCTTCAGCCGACCGGGCAGTTTCAGCAGGTCTATCTGCTGAGCGTACCCGGAGTTCCTTCCATTATTCATGCTGCCAGTGGTGCTTCTTCCTCTAAATCCAAGGGTAAGAGGGCCCAATTCAAGAAGTTTAATAAGTCCAAGAAGAAGTTGAATCAGTAGGTCAGGCAGCCTATTACGACTGGAGTCTCCTCTCCTGTGCCTATTCTCCATGGCGATCCTCCATCCAAGAAAGTCAAGGGTAAGTTTAGGAGATTCAAGAACAAGGGGTGTGAAAAGTGACTTGTCCAGCAGGCATCTGCCAGTACTGTGCCGTCGTCAGTGCCTTCTTCTCAGCAGCTTCGGGGACCCGCAGTCAGTAAACCGAGACCGTGTTCGAGGCGTGGTGGTAGTCATCCAGGCATGCCGTGTTCTTTACCGATAGTCTATTTTCGCTGTGATCAGCCGGGTCACATTGTTTGAGACTATCCGTTGAGGTCGGTACTAGTGCGGTTCTCACAATCTTTGCAGCCGCAACCATCTCAGACTAAATCTCCCTCGCCACCGCAAGCTCAGTAGGGCTCTCAGACATCTCAGCTTCCCCGTGCTGAGCAGTGACATCACATCATATGGAAGGTACAATTATATTTTTTTGCTGAATAGCCTATATTTTATTTGGCTCAGTTGCCCCCTAGATATTCCTGTTATTTATGAGTTTCTTGTTGCATTCTTGTCAGTTTTTCCCTTCCATTCCTGTGAGGTGTAGTTCTGTTCCCAGTTTCCTCCTTGTTCTTCCTTGTAAATTTCGAGGATGAAATTTCTTTTAGGAGGGAGGGACTGTAAGACTCGTGTCTTAGCGGATTCTTAGTGGTTTAGATCTAGGTTTTATTCCATGAATTTAGGCTATTTTTACGAATTTTTTAGACTATTTTCTAACATTTAAACGAATTAGCTTAACTTTGGTGGTTAATAAGACAAATACCATCAAATACCACCATAGTAAAATACACATAAATAAAATATAGATGTAATACATACAGATATGTACTCAGGACGCCGAGTCTTCAAATGAATCTCCGAGCCGCAAGCTCATTACGATCGGGGCGGTGCGGCGTCGACTCTGAGTAGTGGGTTCAGTACTAGTAGTGGGCCCGGTGTCCCCACCAGAATGTCGGTTGGGCTTAGCGGTTTGCCCAAGACCGCTAGGCTAGGGTCGCGGTCTTGCGATAGATAGCTACCCCCTAGATTTATAGTCGGCTGTCGATCGTTTCTCTCGCTTGATCTGAGCACCCTCGGGATGCGTATTTTTGACCATTGGAAGTCATGCGCCAGGTTGCGGTCAGGGCACAATCGTTTTCTAGTGTCTTGCGGTCAGCAGGTGACCGCATGGTGGGGGAAGTAGTTTGGCGATAGACCGCTAGTCAACCCCGTGGTTTACCCGGTTGCGGCCATGGCATGGCCGCCTGGCTGAGCCTGGCGGTCTCCGGGAGACCACTAGGCCCCGTTTTGTAGTCCAGGGATGACCGCCTGGGGGATGAGAGTCTTGGGAGGATAGCCACCCCATGTTTTTCTAGTGGTGATTTTCGTGAGTCTGAGTCTTACCTCTAGGGACCTGTCTACTAGTCGTAACTTTCCTGTGCACGCAGGTGTGGACCCACTTGGGAGTGGTAGAGAGCGTGACCTGGAGAGACGATTGTTAGGCTGGTTACCATAGGGCCCCTTTACGCAGCCTGAGTCCTGGCTTTAGGGAAGAACCAGCTACAGGGCCTGACCTAGGGCGCATGGTCTATGTGTGCACACGTAGCTGGGGGCGTTAGACCCGCGCTAACGAGCACGACCCCAACTAGTCCTTGTTCATGATACTTGTTGTGTGTGTCAGTCTCCGCCTGGAGCGTGAAGGGAGACACTTGGGCTCGGTATAAGACGTCAGGGGACGCATCCGGTCTTGCTTCTAGTGGGTGGTGCTCCTGTCTTCTAGTAGGTACGGACTTGTCACTACAAGAAAATTGGCCTTTACCTACGTTTAAAAAATGTAGGTATAGCTCCAAAAAAACGTAGGTAAAGCATTTAGCCACGTTTGCTTGCCACGCTTTCAAAGTGTGGTGCTTGCTCGAGTGACTATAGGTTATACCTACATTTCATAGAAACGTAGGTATAGTTCAACCTATCCCTACGCTTTCAAAGCGTAGGAATAGTTTAGCAAAAAGCGTAGGTAGATCTCCTCTCGGTGGAACCCGAAGTCAGCTCAGGTACTCCCAACTCTCAGGCAGAACTGAAAGCCCAGATCGCAAAAATTCTCTCGGTGACCACAGCGAGAATTGGCTCAAGGTGTCTTCGGTAAAGTCATCCTCCTTCAAGTCTGCAATGCTCCTGAAGTGGTCCCATATCGTTCCGTCATTGGCATCAACCGTGATAGGTGATTCCGTGCAACCGCGCATGAAATGCACCAGTTTCTGAGTACCATTTGGCAACAGCACTACCATCTTCCCCTGTGCGAATCGGCCAGAACTCCCTTCATAAGAGTTCTTCATCTTCGAGTTGCCAATGATCCAGAGATGGTCTTGCCATCTTTAGACAGCACCTCCACCCGGGATGTCCAATTTTCTGAGACTACACTAGTCCCGAAAGTTTCTATCCATCCAGGGAAGACTGCAACGTCATTGACCCCAGCACATCCCCTTCCTCTCTGTTTCGGATCGAGCTTTCCTCCCAGAAGTCGTGCCCCTCGACGATACAAAACCAACCCAAGTGGTTTCGTCTCATTCCGACATCGGCACAGAAGATTCCACCATGACCATCATCGACCTGTCCTGCTGCTCGCCCAGGAACCAGAGGCCGACCATTCCGACGTCCACGATCGACACGGTGATCTGACGGCATCCAGTTCTTTAGGGATCGTAGTGCTCTCTGTCTGCTATGCCCCTGAGTTGGTCCCATTGCATTTGGAGTTCTACAGCAAGCGTACCAGTTGACACACTTAGACTACGTCAACCTATCTGGCAAGATAGAACTGTGCAGGCCATCGGCTGTGACCCTCTCCACCTTCCGGCTATCTCGGCTTGATGTCAGACTTTCAGGAGTTCTTTGGCATCCACCAGGCTTCATCCAGGCGTTGACGACACTTCGATCGGATGACGGAGCTAGGCGTACAGCACCAGACAAGCAAGCGTTGTCCCAACAAGGTAGTGCAGATCGGCAGTTTGGATTCCCCCACCCCTTGTTCCCCCCTCCTGCGTGAGGGTAGTGCATGTAATAATTTACCCATCCCCATGATCCCCTCCCTGCGTGGAGTGTAGTGATTGTATTAGTAGGGATCGACGTCAAGCTACACTGACGCAGCGTGTTCACCTAGTGCGCACGCTCCCTGGCTTGCCCTCGTCTTCGACCCGAGCCGGTCCATCAGACAAGCTAGGTACGTGCGGTTGCCGCTCCAATTTGCTTGCTTAGTATTGGTTCCAACTGCAGCACCCGTGTGAGGAGTGCAGATATGATCATGAGAAGGGAACATTCATTTAATCCAGCCCAGTGTTGTCGCACGAAGCTGCCCAGTTACATCTCACCATTAGAGAATGACACGAAAATGACGTTTGAAGATTACACTAAAGGGAGAGATGAAAGAGATTCAGGGCTCATATCCTTGCCCTATTCGTTATAGAAGACCGAAGGAAATAGCATTTACAGAGAGGGGAGAATAAGGGAGATAAGGGGGGTGAAGAAGGCGCTCTACGACCCACCTCTACTACTGACGAAGAACAGAGTATCGGAAAGTCACTCTCCTCCCCGGCTCCGGACCCTCTCTAGCAGACAGGTGAGATGAACTGGAAGGGACGGTGGCCCTCAGACTCTCACCCCCCAGAGAACCTTTCTTCTTCCCCAACCTTCTTTCTTTCCAGCGATTGGCTCCTCCCCTCCTCGCTTGCTCCTCTCTCCTTCCTCTCGAAGACCATTGGTCTATATAGCATGCACGGGCTGTGACTTTACCCGGCGTGGAGAATGCACATCGACTAAGGGGCTCAGTAGGGCATTTTGAGCACTGGGCAAAGTGACGCCGGAGAAGGGGGACGCGCCGGTTAAGGGGCGCGCCGGTTAAGGGGCGCGCCGGTTAAGGGGCACGCTGGGTTAGTCCCATTGATCGCGTCCATTTGACATGGGCTAGACAGTGGGCCCCGAACTGGCTCCGGCGGTCACTGTGATCCTTCATCTTGCCACAGTCTTGCAAAAACACAGTGAAAAGTCTTGATAAAGCTCTTATGCCTCTAAACAGCTACTTTCAGAATCTCATGCATCTTTGATTCGGACATGCGAGTTTTTCGCTAACACGGCCTTCGACACTGTGATTTGTGCTACCAGCTCGGCTTAAGTTGCGCTTGTAGCTTTCTCGAGGAGTGGGAAACTACCCGAGGTGCTTTCACCTCGGCTGGGCGGTCATTTGGTCGTCAGCGGACCTGAATGGTGAGAAGACATACCCGTGCTAGGTCACTCGGGTCTTCCACTGACAGGGCCTTCAGCATCTTATTCTGAGAGGCCAGAGATGTTCTGTCACCTCAGGAGGGCTTCTCATCAGGTGGTGGGCCACCAGGTACGCTCTTGCCCTTGGTCGGACAAAGAACGTTGCTTATGCGGCACGACCGAGTCGATGCCAATTCATTGGGCAGGCCAAATGACACTGTCGATTTATTGTGGATTCTCCTGATTCCCCCCTGAGGTGGAGTCTCTGGTGCTCGCATTAGATGACCTGGGGCTTTAGTCCTAGGGACTCTTGGAGTCGGGTTTAGTGCCACCCTTAGTCGTGTGTTGCTGGTCGTGTCCATCTTAGAGTCCGAGGACTGCACCACATAGAGTCGTCTCCCGTGTCCGTCCCGCATCAGCTACACATGGGATCTAGGAGCAACGCGTTCGGGTTGACGGGCAGCACTCGGGACCACTTTGACGGTGGCACGTGCTAGTACTCGTAGGGCCCACGTCCTGGTTGGCAGATCGAGGACGTAGAAGGCTACTGCTATGTCAGAGACTCCTGGTTGAGCGGTCCCGGGGGGGCGGGGGTGTACTGGTTGGCCTCACAGAAGGTGAGGCGGCCGCCTCGGGGGTGGTCGTCGGGTGCCGTCCACGAATCAGAACCGCTGTTCTACTGCGTGCGACCCGACGAGAATTATTGCTGCGATCAGTACTGACGTTGGATCGATGTGGGGTCAGTGGCTTGGGAAAGCTATTTCAAAATACTACCACCCTAGGTGGAGAAAGGAATTTAGAATCTTCGGTGTTGGCCGTGGCTGAATTTAGAGTGCACTGGTTCATAGATCTGGGGCTGACAGGGCTGACGGTGAAGTTTCCTTAGAACTAGTGTGGACCGTAGAGTAGATGGTGGATCTAGGTGTTTCACCCTTCATGACACTTGTGGAGCTTTAAGTAAGGAAAACGGGGATATTTTTTATGAAGGCTTTTATGGAGGTATGGATTTTTTGCTAGATTTTCTAGTGGTCAGGGGTCGGGTCTAGGAAGCTGGGGACAGATAGAAAATGGGAGTTTACAGGAATTTTTAGGATGGGTTAATAAATTCCTAAATTCGTGGGAAAAATATGTGATATGGGATTTGATAAGCAGAAACGCCAGTTAAATTTTCACGGGATTTGGTGGAGGTTAGAGGGGGTTAAGGGCTCAGATGGTGGCTTGCTAGACTGGGATCTGAACAGTGGGCAGATCTGACATGGGGGAAATGATGAAAGTGGGAAAAATCGAAATAGAGGGATGTTGGGGTTGGGTTTTTTTGTGGAGTTCGGGGTGGATGTGGAGAACCTACCCTGTAACTTTCAACTTTAGAAGATCTGAGGCTTGAGCACAAAAATTCTTGCTTTGAGGCTCTAATCAGCAGGATAGTACTCCAGACAGCAACTCGAAGGAACGATCACGGTGGCTCGTCGGCGGCACGAACGGCGGCAGCGGCAGCTGCAATAGAAGGGGGAGGGATAGGGGAGAAGATAGAAGAGGGTCTCACACCCTGGAGATCAGAGGAAGAAACTTGGACGCCAAGAAAATGAAGGCCAATGAGGATTTTGCCACTTATGCTGACAGATGGAGGCAGATGGCTACCCGTGTGCCCGGTCACATTCTAGAGGAAGAGAAGGTTAAGTTGTTAATTTTCAGTGCCACACCTACCTTCCGCAACATTTTGGCCATGAACAATATTGCCAACATGCACAAGTTATATAGCTGGGCTAGATTCATCCAAACCTAATTCAAGGATTCCCCCATTCATACCCTCTTCGAGGCCCAAAAGTCCCAATATAATAGAAAACCTCAAGGGCTCGTTACTGAAGGAGTCCAAACCAATGAGCAAGTGCATGCCGTCAGTTTCCCATTCCTTAACCAATCTGCTCCACCCCGCTTCCAACAACCTTCCCATAACCCTCCATTCATCACTCCACAAAATCCCCAACTAGCTTTTCTTTTACCACAAAATGCCCACCCTTCTTTTCCCGCTCCCTAACAGCCGCAACAACCCCACAATACTACAATGTTCCACCTCCCAATGGCTATGCACCCAAACGCCCGGCTCTAAAGAGGGCTCAATATCCTCCTTTACCCGAGTTCCCCTTGGACATTTTCTCGACCCTTATGTCCATTGGTGCACTACAGCTTCATCCAGAACGGCCTAATTGGAACTCGACTATTGATCAGTCCAGATATTGCATGTTCCACCGACAACCTGGGCACACAATAGAGAACTATTTTTAGTTTAGGTACTTTGTATATGATCTACATGAAGTGCAACGCATCGATTGTGCTGAGATGAACAAGGTCATTACCGAAATTAAAGAGAAGAGAAGGCAGGCGCCATGATAGCAAGCACAATAGCAAGCACTGCAGCCATAGCCACGCCACAACAGCTACCACAGCAGCAGCCTACCCGGGATTTGGGGATCCATTAAAACCCCATGCCGAACCATCCTCCCGCTCTGCAGCCTTAGCCACCAGCACCCGCTCAAGTAAATATGGTCCATCGCCCAGCCCCCAATGTCGAGTGGTCCTATGATGATGAATCTTCTGTTCAATGGCTCATGGCCCTCCACCACACCTACCGCAACCCTCCTCCACCTTCTACTCCCGTTATCCTCTCGCCGAATCATCAAGCCACTGCCACTACACCATCCACGCCTGTTGTCCCCCGCAAACCCCTCATCCTACCACCTACTTCCCCCCTGCAAGTGCACCATCCTCTCGTCCCCGCTCCCCCCCCAGCGCACAGTCTGCCTATCATTGCCACCCCACGATCTAACCCTCTGGGAGAAACGTGCTGGCGAGGTTGTCGCATGAGTACCCTATTTCTGTGTTGGAAGCTGTGTCCTTGGGTGAGATCGCATTTTTGGAGAAGTGATCTCTGACAAGATTATGGGTCCAGGTTGGTTGCCGTGAGCGGCTGGAGAGGTTGACCGAGTGATCGACCATGGTAAGAAGTGTATTGCCTGGGGACCCGAGTGCATTGGTCGCGATGTTATCGATCAGCTTGCTGTGGTAGCAGGCAGCACTTGTCAGTTTTGGAGAAGTGTGTCGTGGATTGCAAGAGATTGTGTATCGTGGCTCTGTGGTAAGAGCGGAACCGAAATTGGCAAGCGTCCATCGGGAGTAGTTGAGATAAGTTGTGATTGGATAGCGATGGGACGGTGCCTATGAGCGAAGGTCCCTAATGAGACGTCGGCGTTGGTATAGTGATTCCTGATCTACGACCAGCATGGGAGGATTCCCCGTAAGTCTTAGTCGAGTGGCGTGAGGATCGAGGAGGGATCTTGTCATTTGGTTTCGCCGTGCTCCCCTAACAGGGTAGAGTTGGCATGAGGCTCGAGATCGGTTGCGGTGTCCGAGCGAGATTTGGATCGAGTTGTGGTAATGGTCTGTGGAAGAGTCAGCGAATGGCCTATCACGATTTGGATCGCACCGGTTGGGCCAGTGGAGGTTTCCTGTTGGCATGTATCTAGTGGCGACTGGATGGTCTTTCACAGACAGAAGATGCTGGTTGTTGGGACTCGAGAATGGCGTGAGCCGTGTGCCATCGAGGCCTTGGGTGGCTAATCATGAGTGTGTTTTTTCTGGATTGGATCTGGGGTTTGCTTGGAGTTTATCTTCTGGCAGGGTTGGCCGTGTTGCTGAGGGTGTACGGCTTGCTAGGTGTGAGTTGGTGGAAGCTCAGTGTTGGTTTCCGTGATAAGGGTTGCGTGCTCTCGGTGAGCGAGATGGTGGTAGCGGTGCTGTGGTTGGTTTTTGCATTGGCTGAGGTGACGCCAGACTTATACTCTTTTGCACGTGCCTGCTCTGATGATCGATGTGTCTGGGTTGGGAGCGAGACATGTCCATGATCATTGTCTGGTCGCATCCCTCAGGATCGTAGTTTTTACGAGTATCGAGGTTTAGTTGGGGCCCTGACGGCGTCGTCAGTCAGTTCATGGCGTTCTCCCCTTGTGGCTTGATGCTTGTCCTGAATTTCAAGGATGAAATTCTTTTAAGGGGGGAGCGCTATAATGTCCCGAATTTTTTTGGATATTTTTCGGATCGGTTCACCCTGCACAACGTTCCGAAGGCATATCAGAGAAAAATACACACAATTAACCGATAAATATTCGAAAGAAAACCAGGGACATTACAGTCCGACTCAGGGGTTGTCGGACCCTATTCGCGTCTCGGGCTTTTGTGTTCCGTTGGTCTGTGTCACCGAGAATCGGTGTGGTGCGGAGGGTCATTCTTGCACCTCGTTAGCATGACGAGCGGTGATTTCTGTGAGTTAGAGTCTTACTTCCAGTGACCCATCCACTAGTCGTTGCTTTCCTGCGCATGAGTGTGTGGATCCACTTGAGAGTGGTGGAGAGCGTGACCCAGAGGGACGATTTTAGGCTGGTTACCGTAAGGCCCCTCCGCGCAGCCTGAGTCCAGACTATGGGGAAGAACAAGCTAGAGGGTCTGACCTAGGAGCATGGTATGTGTGTGCACACGTGGTTGGGGGCGTCGGTCCCGCATTGACGAGCGCGACCCCAACTAATCCTTGTTCGTGATATTTGTTGTGTGTCTCAGTTTCCGTCTAGGACATGTAGGGAGACACTGGGGGTGCAGTGTAAGATGCCAGGGGACGCATCCGACCTTGCTTCTAGTGGGTGGTGCTCCTGTCTTCTGGCAGGTACGAACTTGTTTTCCCGTCGGACCGTAGTCAGTTTGTTCGGCATGGCACGTGTCGGTACAGTTAGTCGTAGTGAGATTTTTCGTTTATTTATTGTTGTTACTGTCGTACGTCTGTTATGTAGCATTACTTTCCGTACTTGTAGATACTTGCTGTCTCGTTTTTCTCGTTGTGAGGTGAGGGTCTGCGGGATCTCTACTGAGCCAATGAGATGAGACTCACCCCTGGTTTTCAAGTGGGGCGAGGTTGGCGAGGAGCGCGTCCGAGGCTCCACGTGGTTCTAGCAGTCAGAGTTAGTTGCCAGTTACCAAAGCCGGGGTATGCCCCGTGTACTTATACCTTTCTTTCTGTTGGCTATACTTATTTTGGACATGAGATATTCTGGACCTTGTAGCTACTCAGTGAGTCCTTGTTTAATTCCATGCATTATTATCTAGTTAATTGTGTTAGTTCTGCAGTTATTTTAGATTCTTGTGCACCCTCACACCATCCTTCAACCCTTCCGAGTCTTTGGACTCGTGGGTGGTGGGCCAATGTTCGGGTCATACCGGTTCCTTTCCGATACTCGGATCTTGGGTCGTTATATCGACGAGGGCAACCAGGCGCTACTACGGCGAGGTGTGGGCAACTATGGCGCTTGCTCCAACTTTACCCAAAAAACTCCCTTCCGTAATCAAACTAATGAATCAAAACACAGCAGGACTCTTCCGGGGAAGGTTGCGGTTGAAACAGAGACGGAACTAAATGACGACACTCAAAGGGGCGCTATTCAAACAAATGACGCCACTGACAAAACCATCATTCCTGATTTTTCATAAATTTTAAATAAAAGGATGACTTTTAAGCAGGCGCTATTCAAATAAACGACGCCCCTTTGAAGGGCATTAATTAACGTTCAAATCCAAAGCCTCTGCGTCGACGCGGTGCCCATAGCGTCCACGCTCTTAGTCACAGCGTTGACGTTGTGCGAGCCCTGCGTTGACGCTGTGGCCACGAGCGTCGACCTTCATCAACATCTACACCGACCTTATTAGCACCTGCATCGACCTTCATAGCCTCTGCGTTGACGCTGTGTCCACAGCGTCGACGCTTCAACGCTTTAGTTAACACCAGGAAATGACGCCCCTCTAGAAGGCGTTAATTAATTAAATGACGACCCTTAGAGCATCGCTATTCATAAAAAATTAAGAATGCACAAAACAAGACCTACGTCGACCTTATTAGCCTACTACGTCGACCTTCATTGGCCTCTGTGTCCACGCTGTGCCCACAGCATCGACGCCTTGGTCAAAAATCAGGAAATGATGCCACTTTTGGAGGCGTCACTCAATGAAATGACGACCCTGAAAGAGTCGCTATTCATAAAAAGACTAAAAAGGCAAAAAAATCTCCATATTATGTAAATATTGACGCCTAATTTGGTTGTCACAAAGTAATATGAGATTTAGCCAACTTAGCATCAAATTTGGCATGTCTACAGCTGCCCCGCCTTGGCGTCTGCTTTGCATGGGAGTGAGACGAAATGAAGTGAAAGTGCAATAAGCGAGATGAAGGAGAACGAACTGAAAAGTAGATGCCAAGGTGTGATGTGACACGCGTCTAACACTAAGCAATAGAAACCTTTCAGGGTTCTGAATGAAACAACCTTGGAAGATTACTCGAAAGCATTGAACGCTGGATGAAGAAACTAGGCTATTAAATGAAAATGTGCACAAGGGCACGACAGGAAAGACACCATTGGAGAGCGATTACCAGCTAACGTGGATGTGCTGCAACCAAGGTGAGAGTGTAAGAAAAATAAAGAGAAATGAGATAGAAATCTAACGAACAAATGCCATCGAGGAACCAGCCTTAGCGGCTTCAAGGAGAACACAATACTTAGTTTGGAATGGAATATCTCATCAACTTTGGAAGGATGTCAGGATCCCATTCCCGTAAGTTTCGCGTCGATCGGTTGTCATTTGGGGCCGGTAGGAGTCTGAGAACCCCGGTGACTCATTTAGGGTCAATTCATCGGAATCGCCTCGATCTCGCATTTTAATGCGTGCATGCGTCATTTTTTGATCCCAGGTGTGTTGTATGGTCATGTGCGTCTGTTTCCCCTGCGCTTCGGCGTGAATGGGGCGTGGAACGGGCCGATTCGGGTGTTCCCCTATTTTGTTCACTGGATTTGTGTAACGGTCGTGCCAGTGACCGTCACACATGTAACGGTCCCACGATAGACCGTTACATTCTGTTGGTCCTTTTGCACTCTTCGAGGCTGGGTTGGTGTGACGGACCAGCATATGACCGTTACATGGCTGTAACGCGCATGGCTTGATGCGTTACGTTCTGGGTGTGATGGACCAGCATAGGACCGTCACATGGTTGTAACGCGCCTATGGTGGTGCATTACGTGCTGGTGGTTTTCGAGGACTGTGGCTGTCAGTTCCCCGAAGACCATGTTTATCTCGAAGACCGTGTTGATCAGTTGGCTCTGACAGACCTCCCCCCATGCGCCAGGGTTCTGTAACGCGTCCCTACTGGGCCGTTACATGCCCTTTTGTCCGGGGACTTGGTCTGTTGACCCTGACGCCCCTGTCTTGGTGCGTCAGAGCGTGTAACGCGCCTATAGTAGGCCGTTTCATGGTACTGTTCTAGTTCTGACAGTGTCTTGGTCTCAGCCTAGTCCTTGCGGTATGGTACATGGACAAGACGCTAATAGGCGCAGCATAAGACGTCAGTGGACGCAGCTGGCTGTTCTTCTGGT
The DNA here is from genome assembly GCA_024336825.1 of Amorphophallus titanum. Lineage (NCBI taxonomy): Eukaryota > Viridiplantae > Streptophyta > Magnoliopsida > Alismatales > Araceae > Amorphophallus > Amorphophallus titanum. The sequence continues at coordinate 4,614,510 of JANBPO010006173.1, forward strand.
GGTGAGGCACTTTAGTCACGTGGCACGTGACTCTCGATTTTTCTTGTGCGTCTTGACCTTTCTGGGCTGGCCTTCTCTTGGCTCTTCCCGAGGTCAGTGTCTGTCGCATGCACGACGTTTCGATCGTGCATGGGGCAGTGTACATGACATGCTAGTCGTGTTGTCTATCGTCTGTCTAGGTTTTCCTAGGTTTTCTTATTGTTCTTGCAGGTCTTCGCTCTAGGCCTGGCGTCTTGTCGGCAGATCGACAACTCTTGACTTCGTCAGATCAGAGTCTGCCATTCTGTCACTACTTGGAGTAGTTTGGGAGCCGAGGTTAGTTCGGCAGTCGCGCCTGTTCAGTACGGCTCTCTCCCTTTCCTTTTTAGCTCCCCCAGCTCTTAGCTTGCTCCCTACTCCTACATCCCTTTTCTTTACAGCTTTGTAGTTGTTCCCCCCTCTCTCTCTCGTTCGATCACGCGACGCGTCCCCTCCGGCTGCAGACGGCGCGGGGCGACGGCGGCGACGGCGAGGCAGTCGTGGCGGCGTGGAACTCGTGGGATTTCGTGAAAGAACGAGGGTTTCTAAAAGCTTCCATTGCGATTTCGGCATCAATTCGGCAGAGCATTCGCTCCATTGAGGTAGGGTGACGTTCCCTAGCTCCCCGCGTTTCATTTTCATGGCTTCTAGCCCGTCGTGAGGCCGAGAGGGGTGTTTTTGAGTGGGTTAGGGTAAAACCATACTTTGGGGAGTGATCACCCGATCTAACGATTCATCGCATTTTTGGCCGATCCGAGGTCGTAGAATCATGCCTAGGGCTATTGGGGCGCTTCCCGCTTGATTTTCCCCTATCCCGTGAAGGTATGGGGGCGTGGTCGAGGTTTTTAGGTTTAGTTCTCCGTTTCGCCACCGGGACGATATAGCGGTCGTTCTAGTGGCCATTATGTGCATAACGCGCCTAGGTAGGGGCATTATACTTCGCGTGATTTGAGTCTGGTCTTCGTGAGTTTAATGGTCCAACGACTAACCGCTATGTCAGGCATAACGCCCCAGTGTTGGTGCGTTATAGGTTTCCGACCGTTAGTTTTTGACCGTTGGGGGTCCTGGTCACATAACATGCCTAGGGATGTCCGTTATGTACTATGGCTCCCCAGGAGAGGTCCGTTATGCTTAACACCCTTACCCTCCCCTTAACGCACCAGAGATGGTCCGTTAAGGTCTATAATGCCCCTAGAGGAGTGCGTTATAATTTATTTTCACCCCGTGACATAATGCACCATGACTGGTCCGTTATGTACATAACGCACCTAGAGGAGCGCATTATGTTCCCTTCCGTGACTTGGGGCTTAACGCACCTGTGTTGGTTCGTTAAGCACTGTAACGCCCCTGGGCGGGCGCGTTATAGTCTGGTTTTCGCTGGGAGTGACAGACGGCTAGGTTGTACCATCCATTCTCCCATGCGTGGCTGTGGCTCAGCCGTGCATCCTTGAGTGGCCAATGATGGATCGCTCATCGTCTGAGGCCTAGTCGGTGGTTTCTTCTGTGCCGATTCGAGTCCCGAGTGAGCGGACCTCGATCCATGTGTTGACATGTGGTCTGACTGATGCTAGGCATCGTGTGGGGACCAGGTGTGGGGTGCCGTGGGGGTCCCGGGATGTGGCATCTACGGCTTACGTCACCGTGAATCAGTGTTGTACGAGGAGCGATCCTTGTACGGGAAGAAGAAAGAAAGAAGGAAAAGAATGGGGGAGGTTGAGGTTGAGCAGGGGCGACTGCTTCCTGCCACCCCCCAACACCCCGCTACATGATCTCTCTCTCTCTCTCTCTCTCTCTCTCTTACTCTCTTCCTCTCTGTCAGACGGTGGTGGCAGAGTAGTGGCGGGGAAGGCAGAAGGCCCTCCTCCTCTTCTTTTCTTCTTCTTCTTCTCTTCTTCTTCTTACTCTCTGTGGGGAGGGGGCTTTCTGTCTCTCCGGTCCTCTCTTCTCTCCCTTGTGGAGCCTTCCTCTTTTTTTGTTCGCCAGTGAAGATGGGTCTTTTATACTCCCGGTGGCAGGAGCCTTCGAATGTGAGCGGCGGCCGCAGGAGCGTGAAAGCATTAATTGGGATTTGACTTGGGTGTCCTTGGTGGCAAAAGGTAGACAACGTGCCTTCATCCCCAGTCGACACCTCAGCTAACCCGTTGCACACCAAGAATTCATAGGGGATGGCGTGAGATCTCTTCCGCCAGACGCACCGCTTGAGGGAGGTCATGGTGTGCCGCTGAAGAACTGGAGTAGTGTGCCGCTAAGAGGCACAAAGAGTGTGCCGCTGAGAGACACCAAGAGTGTGCCGCTGAAGGAGCTTGCCCCGGGATCCTGCCGGCAAAGAGGCCAAGGGCGGGTGTGCCGTTGGAAGGGCCCCTGAAGGCATACTAGTGAAGACGCACAGAGGGTGTGCCGGCGAAGAGGCATAGGGGGCATGCCACCGAAGACACTTTTGGCCTAGGCGTGCCGTTGAAGGGGCGTGCCACTGAAGGCCATGGAGTGTGCCGGCGAAGACCCACACAGGGTATGCAGGGGAAGGAGCATGCCGTTGAAGGCACTGTTGAGCATGTCGTTGAAGGCACTATTGAGCGTGCCGTTGAAGGCACTGAGCGTGTCGGGGAAGGGTTTCTGAGATCGTGTCGGCAAAGCTGCGTTGATCACGCCGTTGAAGAGGCACGGGTGTGCCGTTGAGGTAGACCTGGGCCCATTTCGAGTACAAGTTTTGGTTCATTTAACTTCTCTTCGGGGCCCATGGATTGTGGGCTTCCCGGGGGTTAGTTTCTCTTCGCTGTCGTGACTACGAAGACGGCTTCACAGTAGCGTGTGTTTGTTCGGAGTGTCCGGGTGGGACATCAACTCCGTAGTCTCTTCATTTGAATTTCTTGTTGACGCCGGGCTGGTCGGGTCACGCGGACGTGCAATTTTACACGTCCACACCATGCTAATTTGATGATATGCGGCCTTGATTCGGTGGGGGACTACTCGAAGGTGGAGCAGTGATTTGGGGGGGCCAACACCGACTCTCCCTCCTATCTTCTCTTTTTTAAACCCCCATTATAGGGTTTTTCTTTAGAAACCCATTGCCGCCCCATCATCGCCCTAGATCTCTTCCGACGACGGTGAAGTTTTTCCTTGACGAAGATGGCTTCCCTTCATTTCTTTGATGGTGAGGACTTCTTCGTGGCCAAGCTGTCTCCTTCCCCCCTCCCCCTTTCTCTTTTGATGCTCACGGTAGATGGGGTTGGGTGTTTTCCTTTGTCCTCCTTAGCCTTCGTCCCGGTGAGATGGTGGTCACCATAGGGGCTTTGGGTTGGAGGTGCCACGATGAAGCTACCCATGGAGAGGCCTGAAAGCCACATTCATGGTGTTCCAAAGGGCTCGCCCTTCTTTACCCATGGTTTCGAGGAGGTTCCTAGAAGGCTAGCCCTCGGAACCGATATTCCTCGTTGTCCATTCGGCCAAGGTGTATCACCTATGACTCATTTTAGGGACCATCACATCTTAGTGTGTGGATGTGCTCCTGTGTTGTTCTGGGATGCTCCCGACTAAGGGGAGACTCTCTAGAATTTTCTTTAGAAATTTTCTTTGAGCATAGTGTCTCTTTTCTAATTTCATTGCCCCTCTTTATTGCAGGTCGAGTGATGGCTTCAATAACTTCTTCCGCGATTGAAAAAGGGACTGATGCTCCACCCGATGTGCACCCGGTCATTACCTAGCAGAATATTAACGATCTCAACCAAGGTCGGAGACGTATAGCGATGGTATCAGAATCTTCTGACTCCAGGGCAGACTCCATGGATGTGGAGCGGCTGACTCTTTCTGATAGAGGCCAATTTTCATTCGAATGCTGCCATGACTATAGAAAGGACTTCACAAAAGATAAGCACTTAATGCCTTTTCTTGACCGCTTCAATCTTTCTTTACCGCTTTAATCTTATAGGGAAGCGAGACATTCTTGTTGTTCGGGCGACAGAGCATGGTATAGTCTTGGGTCGAGACAGCATGATCGACTTGGTAGTGAGGAGCGAGCCGATTTATTTCCTGGGAGAAGCCCGTGAGTAGGGAGCCGTCACCGGTGTGCTGGAACTAACTCCTGATCAAGGGCAGCTAACTCGAGCCCTAGAATTTATGCCTGCCAAGTGGGATTTATCAGTAGGGAATCTCCACAAGGAGAAGCACATATTCAGCCTTTTCATGGCCCCGTTGAAGTGGGGGTTTAGATCATCAAAGAATAGCCGGGCGACCCTAGAGGCATCGGATGTTTTGGAGCAAGGGATGAAGTGGGCCATCCTAGAGAATCTATCCACTACCACAAAGATAGGCATACTGAGATTCCTCCATCTTTTAATGAAGTCGAGTGCTGACTCATCGTTTCTCTGCCTCGTGGCATAGAGCTCTGCCACAGTGGCCTCCCGTTCAGCAATGTAGAATCTCTCCTTAAACGTCTTTTGCATGTCGGGCCAATCGACAATAGACCCGGGCGGCAGGCTCGAATACCACTTAAAGGCAAGCCCAGTGAGCGTCAAGCTGAAGAACATCAGGAGCTAGGCTTCATCAGCAGCCAGATCTCCCATAACATTCACATAATAGGCAATGTGCTCTATAGGAGACCCTTGCCCATTGAACTTTCCAAACTTCGGCAGCTTGGTGATGCCAGCTGGTAGCTTCTTCGCGGTATAATGAGCCGGATAGGGCACTCGGTAGACGTCAAATGGCGTTTGATCCTCGTTGCCCCTTTCTACTTGCTTCATGTGTATCATTTGTTCTAGCATCAACCGACTGACTGCTGCTGGGTCGACCAGGCTTGGATAGAAATGGGTGGGCTGCGCAGCTGGGGTGGTCAGCATAGTCGCCTGAGGGCCCATGGGAGACCCCTGGGGAGGTGAGATCTAGGTGGGGCCAGTGTCAAGTACTGTGCTTGTTGTAGGGGCATGCCCGCAGGGAAGCTAGGGGTTAATGGGAATGCTACAGCTTGCAAAGTTGCTTTAGAAGATTGCCCATTGCCCCCTAGCACTTCCAGTAGAACCTCGGTCTGTCCGGACGTCGAGGGTTGGGCATTCCTTTCGCTGAGTTGCTACATCAGCAATTCAATCTCCCGCTGGAACTGTTGTATCATGTATAGCATGGCGGGGTCAGTTGTGGAGGGAGTGGGCATGTCCCCTATCTCTTCGGCCAGGGCATCCTCGGATGATGTGGAGGGTCCGCCACTCGTGACCCCGGTGGTGACAACATTGGCTGCCAGGGCCATGGAAGGTTCTTCGGAGGGAGTCTCTTCGACGCCTGCCTGCGTTGCTTCACTCGCCGCTCTTCCTATCCTGGTGAGGGGACCGGGCCTGGCGGCGAGCCTGGCCACTTCTTCGGGGTCGGTAGGTAGAGCCCCATACTGATTAGAGATTCCTGCCATGTTGCAGGTGAAAACTCTCCAGTTCCTGTTTCTTTTCACCACCCTCCTTGACAGCTAATTTGGGAACACCAGTCTGTCAAAAACATACACACAAATACTCAACACATAAATAAAATACTCAGGATGTCGAGTCTTTGAGTGAATCTCTGAGCCATAAACTCGGTGTCAGGGCAGTGCGACGTCGGCTCTGAGTAGTGGGTCCGGTAGTGGGCCTGATGTCCCCACCAACCCTCCCGGGGTGGCTGGAACTCGACTCTGTCGAGTAAGGGGGGACACTGCTGTGGTAGTGCTCCAGCAGATCGAGACGCTGGAGATCTTCTTGGCTGATCCAGGAATCATCAGAAGGTGGACGGTCCCGCCAGCGGATAAGATAGCGCTGGTACACCCTGCTCCGTATAGTGGTCACCGCTCATCCAGTATCCTCTCAATTTACTCGCGCAGTGCTCTCGAGGCTGTGGGACACACAGGGGTGGGCTCACTCTCAATGGGAGGAGAAGGCTCAAACGGGTCACTAGGAATCGTTGTGGGTTCCTTGTAGGCCACTAGGTCTACCACATTAAATGTACAGCTAATCCCATATTCGGGAGGTAAGTCCACAACATAAGCGTTAGCACTAATCTTTCGCAGGATTGAGAAGAGACCATCACTATGGGCTTGTAACTTTTTAACGGCTCCCGAGGGGAGTCGTTCGGGTCAGACCCATACCATAACCAAGTCACCTTCTTGAAATTTATGGAGACGTCTATGCGAATAAGTTGACTCATACAGACTCCTGACGTGCTGTGCAAACTCTTCGGCTGACTTAGATATTCTAGACTCGAGGGGAAGGTTGGGTAGGGTGGACCTGGGGGAAAGCTCAATAGTGTGTTTTACCTCACGCGTGGGAGGGAGTCGAGAAGGCAAGTCCTCGGGGACGATGTCTTAGAAGTCCTGCAATATTGTCGGGACTTCAGTTGGGACTAAGACTCGGGACTCCTTGGGTGTGATGGTGACGTCAATAGTCAAAACAGAGGCACCCTTAGCAACCTCTCTGCTTAGCTTACCGGCATTTATGGAGTCAAGGCGCCTAACCAAGTCATGACCAACCTTAGGGGCCTTAGAAATGGGTGTGATAGATGCAGGAGAAGAGGGAAGGGGAGGTTTCCCTTTAGTGGGAGTTTGGGAATTCTCCTGAATTTTAGGAGTTCCAGTGGGGGTGGAGGTGGAACTCTTACCTGAGATCACCTTTGGGGGCGTCGGGTATAATTGAATCGTCCTCCCGTTGTGGGAGAAGGAACAATGGTTAGACCGACCAAATGTAGCGAGGTCTACATCATAGATCCATGGTCATCCTAAAATGACGCTCCCGCTCGAAGCTGCGGTACATTGATCGAGATTTTCGTGTAAGTTGCTCAGGTTGCTATTGACTTTTAGCATTGGTGTGGTGACCGTATAGATCTGTACGTTGTTTTGGTCACTTCAGCTTAAGTTTGTTTCAGCTCCTAATGTGTTTCGCTTCTATTGAAGTGCTCGATTAGATTCCGTGATTGAGAAGTTGCTTAGGCGAGCTAGGATTTTCCCTTCCTTGTGAGCTTTTGCTAATGAGCTTATTGTTTCTCATCCCGTTTGGTGGAATTCATCCGGTTTGGTGGAATCTTTTTCGAGGCTAGCCTTAGAATTGCTGTCTTAGTGATGCTTTTATCTTGTGTCTGCTTAAGTGTGGACAGCTTTATTCTGAGCCTGATCTACTTCTTGCTTCATGGTTGCTTCGCTTTGGACTCCGTTATGGTGTTAAGAGCTATAGTGTACCATGTTTGTCAAGCCGTGTCTAGCGGCCGATGCGTTGAGAAGGCTCATCCATTGTTTCAGGACGTGAAGGTAAGCTGAGATTAGCATTTTTCCTTGTGCTTTGTGCTGTTGCTGGTACTTTTCTGGTGTTGGCATTGACATTTGCGAGTGTTGGGGAATATGTCGGCTTTCCTGCTAATTGAGTACCCTCTACTCTGCATTTTCTTTCTCTTAGATGTTGTGCTCTCGAGGCTTTATCTTGGTCCTTGAGATGCGCCCCATGAGATTGTTGTCTTTTTATGTCACTTTCTCAGGTCGTGGGTCTTCCTTGGTAAGTGGTCTGATGCATGACTCGTTCCCTGTAGTTGTGTGTCTAGCTGTTGTTGTGCCTTGATATCACCCTGCTTGCAGTTGTGTTCCGTGATTCTGTGTGTTGTACAGAGCTGGAATCCTGCAGGTGCTGTTGTACTGTTGTTTCTATTTTTTGATAAATCTGTCATTGGTGTCCTATGTGCCTGGTGTTCCCTATCGTCTTAGAGCACTGGAGCCGATGAGGTGGTCGAGCTACCAGCTGTGAGGATTGTGTCTCCTTGTGTAGCTGCCGCTTATCTTGTTGTCGTGTTGTTTCCTTGGTATCTGTTGTCGTGGTAGTCATGTCTCTTGTCCTGAGACGTAAGCGACATTCCCTTGTTTCGGAGGTGTCGGACTTGTGTTCACTTGTGTCGTGCTCACTCCCGAGCATGTACTCGTGATTGTGATCTGGCTGTGTTTCTCTGAACCGTATCTCTCGTGATTTGTGTTGATTTGTAGTTGTATTAGTCGGATTGTTCTTCCCTATTTCTTCCGTTAGTTTGGCTATGATGTTGTGTTAATTCTTTCGTTTAGCATGTGATTGTCTATTTCTACTGCCAGTCTCGATATTCCACGTCGGGGCATGACAGGACGTCACTGTGGGTGTTAGAGAGAGAGAGACGTGGAGGGTGAGGGGGTCTTGTGGTGTGAGATCGAAAGGTGTGGGTTTGCTGGTGAGCAGGTGGTAGCGAGTGGTGAGAGGGAGGTCGGTACAGAAGAGAGGTAGGGGGAGAGAGGAGGGTGGCGGAGGTGAGAGTAGTTGTGGCTAGAGGGAATGGATGACGTCGGCGATGAGGTTAACAGGTGGGGGCTACGGTTGTTGGTCGCGAGAGTGGTGAGGGTGGTGCCACAATGGGGGTGCTGGTAGCTGCGGAGGTGAGGGGGAGACGGGGTGGTGTGAAGAGAGAGGGAGGAGGGGTCGTTCGAGAGAGAAGAGAGAGGGGGAGGCCGCCCGGTCATGGGGAAGGGGAGAGAGGGAGAGAAAGGAAGAGAGGGGGGAGGTCTGATGTGAGGTGTGAGTGGAGCGGCCTGTGCATGTGTGTTTGTAGGTAGTGAGGAGAGGGAGGCAGGGTACTCGCGGCGTGCATGCGAGGGGGGACGTGGTAGGGGGATGCCAGTCGGTGTAGAGAAAAAGAGAGAGAGAGGGTAAGAGCAAGGTGAGATCCTGCCGGTGCAATGTGTGCCTGAGAGGAGGTGGGGGTGGCTGCCTGTGTCCGTCGGTTGGGTGAGGTGTGTAGGGGGAAGGCTATGGTGTAGTGTGCGCAGGGAGAGAGGACGGGATGTTGGCAAGAAGAGGAGGGGTGAGAGAGGAGCACGCTGTGGTGTGCAGGGGCGCTAGCAGAGGGTGGCAGTTGCTAATGTGTGTGGAGAAAGGGAGAGAGATGGAGGAGGTGGTATATGTGCACAGAGGGGAGAGTGAGGTGAGAGGAGGGAGAAGAAGGAGTGCCGCGGCGGTGGGAGTTTTTAAAGAGAGTCTCATGAGTAAAGGAGAGAGGGAGAGTTGTCAGGATCCGGGTGGTATCTGTGGGAGAGAAGAGCATGAGATGAGTGGAGGGAGAAGAAGGAGAGCCGCGCCGGTGTGCCGGAGAGATGGAGGGATGGGAGATGCTACGTGGGGAGAGGTTACGTGGGTATGTAAGGGGAGTCCCCCGCGGGATATGAGTGGGAGAGTAAGGGAGATAAGAGAGAGGGGTTTTTGGTTGCGTGTTAAATGAGAGGGGGAGACCAGATCCGAGAGAGGTGGGACAGAGTTAAGGTTTTATGTTAAGTGACATCTAATGCTATGCACAAGAAGAGACATATGTACCGAGCATTTCGCTGAACCAAGTGCATGTTCATCTGTAAGAGACCCTTCTACACCAATGCCACAAAATGCATGTTCATCGCAATGCTTTTGGCAGAGGCCCCGGGTGGCCTCCGGCCCTTTGCAAGCCTCCTCCTGGTAGCCACACCCAACTTCCAACTTGGGTTTTCAGTGTCTAGAGAAAGGGCATCATGTGTCTGCTTGAAATAGGGAGATGGTGTGTTGGAGATGCAAGAAGATGGTGTTGACACCCATTTTCTGCCTTTGAGTTAAGTCATTTTTCTTACCATCATTTTTGATGCCCCAAGTTGTCCATTACTCATTGGGTCATTTTCAGGCATGTCTTTGGTATTTCCTCCCTGACTAGGCTGGCTCTCGAGTTTGGGCTTAATGGGCCTTGATTTTGCTTGGTCTTTAGGGTAAATGGGCTTATTTATCCCATTTTATTAACTTCCATCGCCTAGCATAATCGCGGTCTAGCGATAGACCATTTAGGATGTCGGGCGGTCGTTTTGAAGACCGTTTATATCGCTCAGAGTCCTGCATCGATTTACCCCTGGATATTTATCTTATTTCTAATTTTCCACCGACAACCTCATAAACGGTCTTGCATTGGGCCGTTTATTCAAGTTGGGCGGTCCATCAAATGACTGTTTAGTGTCCAGAGTCCTAAATGGGCTAATCTTTCAGATAAATATCTATTTATCTCATTTTTATTGATTTATCACCGTGTAAACGATCTGGAGATGGGCCGCTTGACTCATTGGGCGGTCTATCGATGGACCGTTTGCCAATCCAGAGTCCTACTCTGGTTTAGTCGGTCTGTTCTTTGGATAAAGTGATTTATTTATCTATTTATTAATTTCCACCGACACCCTGTAGGCGGTCTCCCTATAGATCATGTATGTGTGTGGGCGGCCCATCGTCCGACCGTGTTCACGGTCGAGATCCTTGGGCTGGTTGGCTTTTCTCTCTCCACCCGTGGTTAAACTGGTAACTTGTTCCACCTTTTTCTCCACGGATTCTCAGCCAAATTCCATGCTGTTTGATTCTTGTGAAAATTAGGAATGTTATCTACGATTTATCCTAAAGAATCTAGGCCTAATTATCGCGGGAGAACCCTCAATTTCGAGCAGACTTTCAAGGGTCTATAAATAGCACCCTTAGTCCAAGCTCGCGAGGGGGGAGATCCGGGCATTTGCGTAGAAGTGTTGCCGCTTTCTTGAGTGAATCTCAGCCAGGGAGGAAGGCTGTCTACGTCCATTTAAGCCTTCGGTTCAGGGAGTAGTTGTCTTCTTAGCATTTTGGTTTAGTTATTTAGTCATTTGTTCATCATTGCATGGTCATCTTCCTCCATTCTTCACCCACGTTCTTCACTGTCATTTTCATTCTTGCATTCTTCCTACGATTTTTTTTTACACTCTATAGGGGTTAAAAAACCCAACCCACAGGTATCCCCCATTCCATTTATGTGTTTAGTTTTTCATTCGTTTACATAGATATAGCACTTCCTAAGCTAATTTGGGTTGTATTTTCTGGTTATTTGCTGTGTTTTGTAGGTCAACTGGAGCTTTAGCACGAGGCCCATCCCCTCTGGTTGGCCGAAAGGGGTGGAGGATCAAGTTCCACAGCTTGGCGTCTAGTGGCTTTGTGTGGTCTATCTCCGTCCGTTTGAGGAGGTGTGCAGTCTCACTCAGACCGTCCAACTCCTGTTCACAGTCAAAATCGATCTATCTAGGCCCCAACCGAGCATTTTCCCCGCATTCCTCTCAGCGCTGCACGCGACTTATCGTTCGGCCGTCTACGTCCTTCAGTGGTCTCCAAAGGACCGTGTTTGTCCTGTTCCAGTGCTGCATCCTTGGGCGAGTGTCTTCATCCTTTTCTCCCTTTCCAAGGTACGTAGTGTTCTCCTTGCACTTGATACCTTGGTGGTGATCACGTTCTGTCTATGCTTGTGAGTGATCCATTGCTTGCATCATTCATCTTTTCATGCTAGTCACTCACGCACACACATTCACTCTTTCCCCCCCTTCTTTTAGTACATTTTCATAATTTGATTTAGAGGGAGGGAAAGAACATATCTATATCCCTTTTTTGGAGATCAAGGTGGGACACCTAGTGCCCATCGTGCTTTTGATTTTGTTGATCTGCTTTTCTGTGTGTTTGGATTAGTTCTTCGTACTCTTGCGCTTGTCGTTTCGGTCACCGCTGCTTTCTGTTCCCGGGCTTGTTCGTGGTCCTCCAAGGGCCGTTTACAGCATCCAGCAGCCGGTCAATAGACCGTTTGACCTAGCCTTAGGTATGTCCATCTCCCCTCTTCCTCTCATTTATGCTTTTCTACTTCTGTTGCCTTTTGCGGCCCACTTCGGGCCATCTATGGTATTCAACGGTCGATCGGTAGGCCATTTTGCGCAGCCTTAGGTGCGTTCATCTCCTCTTGGTTCTTGCCGTTTGGTTCTTGCTCGTCTGTTACCTTCTGCGGTCCTCTGTGGGCCATCGCTTGAGTTCTGCGACCGGTCGATAGACCGCTTCCCTCTGTTGCAGGTACGTCCCTTTTCTGTGAGTCTGCTATCTTTATGCGGTCCTATTAGGGCCGTTTCAAAGGTTTCGCGGTCGTCCGCCAGGCTGTCCAGTTCATTCAGGTACGTAGAGATCTTTGTTATTTCTGTTAATTTCAGTTCGATGATTTTCATTTTACTGCTCCCTATTACTTTGCGGTCCTTCCAAGGGTCGTTTACCTTCCCGACGCGGTCTCCCATCAGACCACGGCTTTGCTATAGTGTGCCCTGGGATTGGCATTTGGGGTTATTTCATATCATTCCATACTTATTTTGGGTGCCTCTTATCTCCCCCTGGTTGTCATTCATATTGATGGGGACATCACTTACCCCCTCCACATTTTTGAAGCCCGGTTGGATCGTCATCAAGTGCCATCATGATCTTACATCTCTTTGAGTCATGTCATGTAGCTTTTATATTTTATTTGAGTCATTTTGATGTATTATTTGAGTCATGTCCCTAGGTCTTTGGTTTATTTCCCTATGTTTGTGCTTCATTTAGTAGGTTAATGTTGTTATTGGGCCCAATTCATTGGGCTAGGCCCAAGGGCACCCCCTACCCCTTCGGTTATTTGTCATTGTCCCAAGATGCAGGGACTTATTGTAAATTGTGGGATCTCTATAAATAGGACCCCACTCTCTCCATTTTCAGTTAATGAATCAATGAAAAAAATCACTTTGAGAGCTTAAATCTTGTGTTGTAGTTAATTCCCTAGGAGAGAATCCTAGAGTGGGGTGAGAAGCCCTAGGGAGAGAATCCCACTACCCCCCCTCTCTCTCCTCCACCTCATCCACCTCATTAACTCCCCAACCACTCCACCCCACCTTCCCAAGGAGCATTCACTCCCCTTCACCTTCCCAAGAGCATCCCACCTCCCCAACCACCCAAATCTCCCTCTTCCCAACCCAATCTTCTCCCTTCCCCACACAATCTTATATGAAGAGTTTGTCGCTCAACAAGAGGCTGCCTAGCAAGCAGCTGGAGATGATATTGCTTTTCTTTGCAAATTATAGAATTATTCCCTTCATGGTCCCCCCATTCTCGTTTTGACATCTCCTTTGTTTGGCAGCAGCTCAAGAAGTAGTTACTACTGTTGCGACTACTGAGGGCACTGCAAAGGCAGCGGAGGATGTAGGGAGAGAAACTCCTACCATGGCCATGGTGGCGGGAATTGAGGCAACCGGAGGTGAAGAAGGGGCCCCTTCTGCCACTCAAGAGGATATCAGACTGCCTTCGCCTACACCGGCTAGTGAAGCCGAGGGTAAGCTAAGCGACCCTAGTCTTCTCAATATTTCCTCTTCTTTGATGCCCCTTTCGACCCCACTTTATGCATATCTTTGTGCTGTAGCGGCCGAAGTAGTCAGTGTTGAAGTTAGGACACCGACTTTGGATGTCCTTCTACAATGGGAAGGGCATAAGACTGCAATGAAGAAGGGTACTCTCCCCTTGCGACGCATAACCACCTGTTCAGCAACTCGAAAAGCAGTCAAAGTAGTGAGCCAGCCCGAACCCAGTGTAGACATCTCTTCCAACAGCTCTGCCACCCCTTCTGATGAAGAAGTTGATTATGGTTCTTCTGAGGGTGAGGAGGAAGCATAAGAGACTATCAGCGAAGGGTAGTGATGCCTCTTGTGCTACTGAGTGGTCCTTTAGTATTTAGCCCTCTGAAGTTGCTAGCACTATTGTCCGAGGGAATATTGCAAGAGGAATTTGCCGGAATTGACATGGAAGAGGAGATAACCCCTCCCTTTGTTGCTTCATCTGCGAAACTATCGTCCTCTATTCAGGCATTTGAGGCGATGGATTCCGTAATCAGGGTAAGTTCTGCCTGCTACTTTTGCCGAGCTACATAGCCTTTCATTTGTTTTGCCATCTTAGTGCTTATTAAAATTCGTTCCAGGAGCCCGGCACCACCGATCATCTTTTGATACCAACTTCAGATGTCATTTCATCGGAGGCTTTAGACCTACCACTTCCTGCGACTGCAACTTCTTCAGAGGCCGTTGCTGTACTTCATCCTGTGCCGATAATGATACAACCGGTAGCTAAGCTATCATCACTGGAGTTGAGCTCATTGGGGGAGAGTTCTGCTCTAGTGTGGGCTTCAGAGTTGAGGGCCAAAGTGAATTCGACTAGAGGTTCTGCCTTTGTTCCAGCAGTCATACTGACCATTGCCCCTGAGCGCACAACTTCATCTGTTGAGCGGTCTTACGATAGACCGTTAAGCTTGCTCTGGCGGCCTTACTTGAGACCGCTAAGCATCGTTTGAATTAGTCAACGATTTTAGGTCGGTTCGGGCTAGCGGTCTAGCTCCGACCATTAGAGTCTTATGGCGGCCCTAAGGTATGACCGCTACTTCCTGTTTGACCAAAGTCAAGAGTTTAAGTCGGTTGAGTCGGTTCCATTAGCGGCCCATTGGTGGACCGCTTAGGTCCGTGTGGCAGTTCTATGTTAGACCATTGAGTGGTTTGACTGAGTAAGTCGATTGTGGGTTGACTGGGTCTAGCGGCCTAAGGTATGACCACTACAGTCATCTCGTGGCCCATCATATGACCGCCTAGGTTCTGTCTTCTCTCTGTGTGTGTAGCGGCCCTTTGGCTGACCGCTTGGCTTACCTAGCGGTTAAGCGATCGACCGCTTACCCCCAGAATGTTGTTTTTCCAATGGTTTGGCTTTCAACCGTCTTGGCCTAACCTTGTGGTCTGCCCGTTGTCCCGTGGATGTCTTTGATGTCCTATGAGGGCTATGACCATGTTATAAGGTAGCCAGGAGTACCTTTATATCGAGTAGTGCTCCATATTGTTCCAGAGTCGTTATTGATTTCTGGTCAACCTGGTGTGACCCAGTGGTTGACATGTGACCTCGTGAGTGTCTCGGCTATTCTGGAGAGATCGAGACATGGTTGTGGATGCCTAGAGGTGTAGTTTTACCTCGATTTATATGTCCAGGTGCTTTGAGGGTCTTGGTGATCCCTTAGGTCTCCGTGATTCATTTTATGCGGATGTGTGGATCCGGTGATCCAATGTCGTTTCCTTTGGCTTAGGGATTAGGCTGATTGGCGGCGTGTTACTATTTTTGTACGACGATCTTGACCCCGAGTCATGAGACTTAAGGATCATTGTGTCAGCAAGTCTAGTTGTCTGTCCTGAGTCTGGTGGCAGCCTTGCGTGTTGCCTTGTGCTTGGTGCTTCCTAGTACGTGCTACAGTGCGTGTTTAGCCTGTTTGTACTTTGGCACTCGTGTTTTGGAGTCTCTGTGTCTTGTGAGCCTCCACTAGTCGTAGCCTGATGATACTTTCCTATGTGTCAGCCCACCTGGGAGTGGTGGTCGGGCGAGTTCCCGACTCAGATGATTTTTAGGCTAGTTTTCGTGGGCTCCCTTGCCTTACAGTAGCGTCCTGCTGGGGGAGAAAACTAGCTAGAGGCCTGGCTCAAGGCATTGAGCTTGTGTGTGCACACGTGGTTCTCTCTCTCTCTCTCCCCATCTCACGCTCTCTCTCTGTCCCTACATTCTCTCTCCTCCAACCCCCATTCCCTCAGTTCGCGGTCCAAACGGACTCCGGTCGACGTGGGAGGTACCGACGGGATGGGCTTGACGTGAGGATCGCGCCAGTACCCTTCTTCCCTCAGATCGTGGAGCGTGGAGACACGTGCAAGCAAGAAGATGACGTGGCCCCCGTCGCCCGATCGGCACCGATTCACGGTCTTCACCGCGCAAAAGTAGGGGATCAGACTCCTCATCTCACCAGGAATATGTTGATGCCCTCTGCATCGCCATCCGTCACCATCTTCCTCGATTTCTGTGCAATTCTTCTTTTGGGAGATTTTAGGATTTATTCTCAGTTTGCTTGTCTCTCTCGTTTCTTGGTCCAGACGGCTGCTGATCGAAGCCAGAGAGGTACCGTTGGATTGGTCGCGTCACGAGGATCATGTTGATGCCCACCGTTCCTCGATTCGCGGAGTGTGGAGTCGAGCTGGGCTGGGAGGCGCCGTTTCTCCCTCTCGCCGGTTCACCGTCGTATCGCCGTTTTCATTGAATTCCAGGTAGGGGGATGGATACCCTATCTCGTTAGGACACCGCCGGTACCACTTGCGCCGTGGTCCGACGCCTATTGCCTCGTATTTCATGCATAAACCTGTTTAGTTTAATTATTAATCTTTTAGGCGTTAAATTAGCTTTTAATCGTTAAAATCTATTCCTTGGGCATCATATTTTATTTCTAGTGGCATGCTTAGGCTTGGAATGTTGGCTTGGCTAGGCAGGAAGGTTTGGTTTTGTAATTCGCCGCGTTCCCCATCGATTCCGATCGATCGGGAGGGGTTTCTGATTACGGCCTCCGGTGTCACGAAACCCAGGTGACATAACGCACCTGCCCTGGTGCGTTATGGTCATTTAGCGTGCCTACCCTAGTGCATTATATCATCAGTGTCTGAGTTTCTTGTGGATTTTCATGTTCGGGTAGCTTTAACGCACCTGCCCCTGTGCGTTATACTCCCCGTGTGTTGAGTTAAAGGTCCGTTGCCTTTAACGCCCCTATTCCCATGCCTTATGTCTAGTATGACGCCCCTATTGAGGTGCGTCATATGCTGTGGTTTCCTGTGGAGTTTAGACGTTTTGGAAGGCATAACGACTCATGGAAGGTGTGTTATATTCATTATAACGCCCCACCCTTGGTCCGTTATACTCCTCATCTGTTGTGTTTTGTGGCTGGTGACTTTAACGCGCCCGTAACGAAAACACTATAACTTATTACGGTGCATGAGAAAGGACGGATGTACTGTACACGAGAGAACATGATTTCCTAGACGGTTGGATTGACTTAATAGGATTTAAAAATAAATAAGCTAGTAAATAAATAGAATTATGTACAGGTAACTGTTCTATCTAATGTTTCAGAAAGAAAGATACACAGATTAGAAAGATATAGACATTACAGATAGGGAGGCCTATCTAGGTGAGAAGACATGGCGTGATGGAGAAAGACAAGATTAGATGGCATCAAAAGTCGAGAGCACACGAAAAAGCTGGAGCCTTTTCTCACTGACGCACCCCAGTAGGGCAGGTCCCGTGTAGTACGAGTACTTGACGTCAGATATGGGATGCTCGTGTGGTTTAAGACGACGAACAACCCGGAATGATGCCAAGTCCCATACGCAGAGGCCATGGAATGCTTCGTCCCCGTACACAAAGAGTGGATCGCCGCCACCTTCCACCGGTATGATTGCCGAGCGGGGCATTCGCACCTCACTAACATTGCCAGCAGTGACATCACGCTTCCGAAAGAAGCTGTTACCGTCGACCCTCTTCAAGAAAACATGGGTGCCTAGCCTTACGGGTCCAGTAACAGGAGGTGATAGCGACTGTGAAGGCTGGGATCCTGCAGCATCGCTGTTGGTCTCGACTTTGGGGCGAAATGAGGCAACAATGTCGGCACTTGAATCGCTGCAGGCAATTGATATGCAAACGCCTTGGTTCTCTGTCGCAGGCACCAATACCGGGCTGCATTGCATTTGACAAATGAAATGAGAGTATCAGCAACCTTAATCCTATGATGAAAGTGTAAGTATGATGTTAGTCTTGAGTCCTTCGTATCAGAGAAGAAGGCCCACAAATGAACAGTGATATCCAGTAACAGGAGAGAAATAAGACATGTAAGGTTTCAAAACTCATCTGGAACATGCTCTGCCTGGCACTACCTGGTTTCCTTATCACCAACATCCCAACAACAGAGACCCACCGAAGAAGCAGTAAGGAGTGTCCGACCACCGTGTAGTTCATTTGATGCAAGAGAATGAATTGTGTGCACAGGGTGGCGGCTCAAACCAGCTCGTGATTCCAGTGGCTTTGCAGTTTGACGGACATCAAAGATTAATAATGTGCCATCCTACAAGGAGGAAAAAAACTGAAATTAGTGATCACAAACCCCACAGGTTCTTTGCCATGGGCTAGATGAGTTGCTCTACATTTTTGTTTTTTTTCTGAAAGTCAGACAGACGGAAAGTGTTTTCTGTGTGGGCCGTGTGTATGACCTAGAAATGTATGTTCAGTCAACCAGCCTAGGGCTGGAGGTTTCCAGTGTGTCCCTTGGATTAGGGAACGCCTCGATGGCTTGTGAGCTACCTCGGTATTTGTGTCACTGTGATTTTAGACCTAGGGATTAGGTCAGATTAACGGCGTTGTGCCGTCACGTGCAGCAGTCTTGACCCCAGTCTCATGACTCAAGGATCGTTCGGTTATTAGATCTAGTGGGCTGTCCAGAGTCTGGTGGCTTCGAGCCACCTGTTACTCCGCGTTACCAGCGATGGGTGCGTGCGTGGTTTTCTGTGTCCACATTCAGTGAGCCCCCACTAGTCGTAGCCTTCTTACGGCACGCGTGTGATGACCCACCTGGGAGTGGTGGAGCGGCTTACCCGAGAGAGACGGTTTTTATGTTGGTTACCATAGGGCCCCCACGCGCAGCCTGAGTCTGGACTTCGGGGGAAGAACCAGTTAGAGGATCTGACCTAGGACGTATGGTCTATGTGTGCACACTTGGCTAAGGGCGGCAGACCCGCGTTGACGAGCGCGACCTCAGCTAGTCCTTGTTCTGTGTTCCTGGTTACTGTACGGTGTCTCAGTCTCCGCTTGGGGCGTTGTAGGCAGACACCTGAGGCTGCGGACTAAGTCGTCAACGGACGCATCCAGCCTTGCTTCTGGTGGGCGGTATTTCCGTCACGTGACGTGAGTTGTCGTGTCGTGAATTTTCATTTCCCATCTGCGAGAGGGAGTTTTGTATGTAGCTCCGAGCGTTCTCCCGGAATTGAGGTCTAGGGTTTCCGATAAGCGTCACCTAGGACTTCTCCCTAGACGACGTAGAGTTCACGATGGCGAGGTCATGGCTGTGTTTTTCGACCACGTGATTTCGGTGTGGGCTTTTGCCTGCGAGGACAGGCCTCCACGATGGTGGCGTCGTGTCGTTTTCCTCGTACCGTGACTAGGGCAGTCGTAGTCTGATGGTCTGTGTTCTGGTAGTCCCCCGACCGTGGGATCAGGGTGTTGGGTTCCATTCCGGTACAGTAGGAGTAGTTGTAGAGCTGAGATTTTACCGGCCACTATGCTTATTGTTCCTGTTGTTCCTGTTGTTCTAGCTGTAGTTGCTGCTTTCCGTACCGTCGTTGTAGCGACTCGGGATCCGAGTACCGGAAAGGAACTGACGCGTCTCGAACCTCGGCCCGCCTCCCACGAGCCCGAAGACTCGGAAGGGATAAAAGGATAGGTGTTTTTGATTCTTGAACGTGGGAAGCCCTTCCCTTTGATTTCTTTAATCCCAAAGCCACCAGACATGCCATGATTTGTGAATCTGTGTTTTGGCATGTCCTTTGACCACCCAAGTTGCATAAAAATATCTCTTGGGTGCAAGAAACCCTAATCAACCAAGGGAGATCAACGGAGGCCACAAGAGGAGAAAGAGGGTGTTGTGGGGAGATTGTGTGGGATAATGTGTCTTATATCATGTCTCCTTTGACTTAATTCTCTGAATTTAATTTCTTATTTTATTTTGAAGATTGGCAACAATACATTTTATTTTCAGCTCTTGGATTTTGATAATAGTGATATTCTGAATCCATTTTTATTATGGCGACGCTGTTAGCATTTTATTGCTTCATGTGCATGCATTTCATATTAAGGTCGATGCATGTCATAATAAGGTCGACACATGTTTACTGTTTTACGTATGAAGGTCGATGCTTGTTGCATAGTAAGGCAGAGGCAAGGTCGATGCACGTCGTCCCTTAGCCTTACTAAGGTCGATGCACATCGTCCCTTAGCCTTACTAAGGTCGATGCATATCGTGCCTTAGTCATTCTAAGATCTACGCACTTTTTACATCCTACACAATAAGGTCGGTGCACACTGTGCCTTGTGCAAAATAATGATGTGACATGACCTAGGATGAAGGTGGTGACCCTGATTGCCAAGTGGTACGAGGCGAAGGACGGACCCGAAGGTCTCCTTGATGCTAGAAAGGCCTCATTCCAGACCAGTGTGATCGGACCTTCCTGCGACGTCTTTTGATATACCACTTAAGGAAGGGGGTACCACAATGCGTGTGACACACTAAGGGATTGCAGCAATTAGAAAAACCCTTGGACCTAGCAAGGCAAGCAATGCACGGACTGATAAATTCACTCGAGTGGATTCTCCCGCTAAGCGCACACTTGGGTCCGTAGATGGACCAACGATAGTGGAGAGGGTTCGAAGGGGGACCTCATTGTTCAGGGGCTCAGCTATCTTGTGGTTGAACCCCTAAGGGACCGAGGATGCCCACTCTTGGGGGTGGCCAGCACGGCGAGGGCATGGGATGTATTGTCTCTCTCACAACTCACCCGCGATAGCCACTCATATATTAGCATTTTAAGATCAGGCACTCAACTCGCCGGCCGACTAGCCACCAGAAATGATACTAATACAAGCAAAAGTAAAACCAGCAGAGGATGGGGCCTGAAGCTCACCTGATCGGTGTGAAGGCGCTAATTCCAACTGGCATTTTAAAGACTGTGAACATTTTGAGCATTTGGTATGATGGAATTTAGCCTCAAATACATTTCATGTGTTCGAACAGCTTTATCATTCATTTTGGGGTTCATTTAAACATTTGAGTATTTGACATTATGTAAATCTGCCTTAATCACATTCAATGCTTGCTTTTGAGTACTTAGGCATGGCACGAGACGGAAACCAAGTTCGGGATTTTGTTATCATCAAAATCACCTGGAGAAACTCAACACTCTCAGCTCGTCATTCGACAAGTACTGGGCGACCATGACGTCCGAAAAAAGGAGCTCATTCCCTACCACGCAACCGTCATGAGACTCAAGGAAAAATTCTACCTATTCGAAATAGGCCATGTCCCAAGAGGCAGCAACTCCCAGGCAAACGCTTTGGCAAAGTTGGCAGCAGCCTTAAAACTCCCACCTGAGGGAGAATTAAATATCACTGTCAGACACCGAAGGCTCATGCCGAGTGTGCTGGATGAAGAATTTGGCCTCACAGCCTATGAGGTTGACAATGCTCAAGAGGGGAATGCTCCCGAAGAAGAAGATTGGCGCGAGCAGATCATAAAGATAAAGAACGGCTGGCTTCCTCCCGATCGCGCTCAGAGAGTGCAACCGCTACGCAGGGTAACATCTTACCAGATAATTGACGGCTTGCTCTTCAGGCTCGTCCACGAAAAAGACCGATCGGTTCTCCTACGGTGTCTTTCACCCAAAGAAGCAAGGATCGTGATGCACAAGGTCCACTCCGGATTGTGCGGAGCCCACCAAGCAGGAGCCAAGATAAAAAATAGCATCAAGCTCAAGGGGTTTTATTGGCCCACCATGTACGAAGACTGCAACTCGTACATGTCACCAATGCCAAGTATTTGGGCCAGTGCCTCGGAGGCCACCTAATCCGCTCCATATGACTGTGCTTACTTGGTCGTTCGCAGAATGGGGCATGGACATTGTGGGACCATTCCCGCCATCATCCTAGGGCCATAAGTTCATACTGGCCACCACTGATTACTTCTCCAAATGGGCAGAAGTCGTCCCTCTACGAGAAGTTACAGGGGAGATAGTTGCTTGCTTTGTGAGGCACTACATTATATACAAATTCAGCACCCCCAGCCAGATTATATCTGATAATGGGACGCCATTCAAGAACAGGATGGACTATGCTTTGCCATCTAAATTTCACATTGACTGGACGACGTCGTCGGTCTACAATCCCCAAGTCAACGGGTTGGCCGAGGCCTTCAACAAAATCCTCAAAGCCAACAGCGAACGCGAGAGATTCTCTATCAGGCTCCTCAACTGCGCATAGCTCAGGCCAGGAGAGGCCGACATTGCTTGCCGCAGATTCTCCAGAAACTGCCATACCACATCGCTTGAGAGCTGTAGGCCCAGTGGTGAAGTCTCAGGGAGCCTGAAGTCAACCCTGCTATCCACCTCCGCCCAGATATCATCAGTGGCACCAGAGGATGATGACGGCGTGACTTGCAAGGCGCCGGTGCTGGGTTCAATAATAACGGCCACGGCAACTGAAGGAGCATCTGCTATCACGACTTCCTTGCCTGCTACCCGAGGCGAGGTCGTGCTGGCTGTCTCAACAATGGGAAGTTCTGTGCCCCCGCCTGCGGCTTCGCCAACTTCCACTGCGATGGGTTCTGTGGAGATGGCCAACGCCTCGGAAGCGCCAGCCTCCTCCTCAACGATCTCTCCCGCTTCTACCTCCGGGAGGCTACCTTGCTCCACTGACAACTCTTGCGTGGCAGCCAAGGGCTCGGACACCCCAATCTCCGCCGAAGTGCCAGCCACCACAATCGCTGCAGCCTCTCCCGACGCTATTGCCGCTGCATAAGTCTGGGGAGGCCGTTGAGCGATGGGCCGCAGAATCGGCAGTGAAGTGGACTGGCCCACATCCAACCCAGGCAGGGGTATCTGTACTATGATGGTTGGTGGCGCCACCCCAGCCTGCATCACAAATACATGCGTTAGCCGGCAGAATTGGAAATAGCAGAGGAAGCTACATGCGGACTCAAGATTGTCTCCCACCTCAGTCGGCACTATATCCAGGCCACCAAGAGGAGCCCCTGTTGGTTCGGGTCCACCTCCTCCCACAGGGTATGATAGCCCTGGCCCAGTTATGGGCAACCTCGGAGGACTGAACGTCGGGAGGTCACTCTCGTAAGCCGAAGAAACTCCGGCATCTTCGGTCTCCGAGTCGACCCGCAGAGGCTCATCGTCGGTGGAGACACCCCCGTAATCGACCTGCTCAGAACAGGAGGACTCTCTGGCTTGTTCCTGAACCTCCAGCCCCTGAGTAGGCGCTATACTACCCGAGGTGACTCCTTCGGCCATAAGCTCGTCAGCTACCTCCGTCGCAGGAACCTCAATCTGAGAAGCAGCTTGGGGCTCGTCCCTGGAGGTTGCCACTTCATCGACTGGAGAACAATAACCAAGAGACAGTCAAGACCTGGCTAAAGATATAATACAATGGGGCATGCAAGCCCATGGGTGAGCCCTAAATTACCTTTCGGTTCCCGGTGGGGCGTTGGCGAAGGCAGGTCGACTTCAATCGAAGCCGAAGGAATCTCCTCCTCCCTCTCCCTGTCCGCATCACCTGATACTGTCGCCAGTCCAATAACGGCAGAAATGGTATCTGTCTCCGCGGGAAGAGGGGTCAGTATAGCAACTAAGACAGGCAGAATAAGCCGTAATAAAGCAAGAAGAGTTACCTTCTTCAGCGGGCCCCTGTGACTGGGAGGCCTCGAAATCAGCAAAGGAGGGAATTGAAGGAGGCACAATGTCTGATCCTCCCTTTGTGGCTCTCCTCCAATGCGCCCGCTCGGCCCGGGTTTCTGCCCTCTTAGCCTTCTTGGCCTCACTGATGGCCTCCCTGATCTGGGATCGACTCCGCTTCCGAGAGTCCCCAGGAGGCAGTGGCGTCGTGGTCGGGGGCAGCTCCGGAATCTCAAAATAAGAAGGCTTCTGTGCCTTAGAGATTAGCTCCTTATAATGACGGGTCGTCTCCAGAGAGAGGTGAGCTGCAAAAGACATCTGAATAAGAAAACATCGCATACATCAAGGGAAGTGATGTAATGTTAAGCCGGGAGCCGGACGTACCTGACGGTCCCGTATATGAAGGAGAAAGCGGCCAATGTAGCAGCGAAGGCACCTTGTCCCGGGAGGCCGCCTCCCTAATGAGCCAACACAAATCCCCTATCTTCTCACTTTTCTCGGCTAGCGACGCCAGGTCCTCATAGCCTCGAGAAGATAGGTGGCACGCCAGGTTCAGATGGTCCAGGCCCCATCCGTCGGCATACTTGAAGGACACCGATAGCGGATGATCCCGAACGGCGTCCGAAGAACCAGCAATAGATAGCCCATGCGACTGCAGCAGGGCGAAGATCCACGGCGTGTTGGCATACATTCCCTCCCGTTTGTCTGTCTTGCTGACAAAGAACCTGTATGGATGAAGACGATCCGATTCCGGACGCCAGTCCGCCACGGTGGGGAGCGACTCCTCTACCGGGATGGGAATTGCCTGGAGAGCCACCCTCTCGCTGCTGACCTTACAAAGCCCCTGAAGGGTCTTGACGTAGTCATCCTTCTCGACTGGGGGCATCTTCGGGTCGGCCTTCGAGGAGCCACGCTTCGCGGCCTTCCGTGCCTCCATATAAGCTGTCACCTTAGGGCCGGACCACCCCTTTAACTTCTTCAGATAGGCAGGGTCAATGTCCAGCACCGGCTCCGACTGGGCATCCAGGAAGCGGCGCTCGGCGGCCCTCCAACAATCTTTCCGGGAGGCGCGGTAGAAGCCGGTCCGCGCATTCCACCATTTGATGAACTCCGATGTCACCCGGGACAGATGAGCGGGGGACGGCACCCTGAAAGACACGTCCTCGCGGTGGTGAAAGTAATCCCACCACGACCGGGCTTCATCCGCAGCTAGCTGGCCCGCCCGATGACGGATGGGGATGTTGAAACGGGCTAAGGAAGAGGGTATCTGCTGATCATACCCAAAATTTCGGCTGAAGCGGAAGGGATAATACGGCTCCAACCACAACAAGCCACTCTTCTGAAAAACCAAAACGCTGGGGCGGATAGATAAAGCCTAGTCGATCAGCTCAGGCTCCAAGTTCGGCCTTGTGCCCTTGGTTCCGGTGAGAGGATGAATAAACTCTTTAGTCTCATGCAAGCTGCACTGCCGCATCCTATTTACAAGAGGACTGGAGATGGCTGCCAGACTCCAGAAATAAAGGACTCCTGGCGAGTCTGTAGGGACCGTCGTCAGCCTCCCCCGAATGGTGAACAACTGATCGGCCAAGGGAGGAGGTTCGACGCTCGCAAACTCGATCATCCTCGGCACCAGACGATCAGACTGGAGAGAACGCGGGGCCGCCTCTGGAAACAGGGTGCAGACCCACGCGTTGAAGAAGTGAAGCGGACCGACCATCCGTGAATTCCGGGGGATCCGTGACTTGTGAAGATCCCCCAACATCTTATATATCAAACATAAGGCCACCGGGCATAGCGAAAGCTTCATCCCCCAGGCCATCAAGCAAGCTGGGTAGATGGCCTCTGGCTTGATCACTGTCTCGTCCCCTTGCGGAAGGGCGAACGAGCACAGCCAGTAAGTCAAGTACGCAGCACAGTGGGTGATTGCATCGACTCCCGTGGGGTTCGGACCCCCTTGTCGACCCTTCTGCATAACTGGAGGAAGAGTCATCTGGCGACGAGCTCGGGACTTCTTCCTCACTACTGTTGGGGCCACTGCGGGGAAGTCTTCATACACTTTCTCCCCGTGAGTTTCCTTAACCCTTAAACTTAAGTATGCATTTGATTATGATTACGACTGACCTTGGAGTTTCTAAATGTAGTGAGTCGAGGGGACTTAGCGACAAGGGACCGACGCTCCTTCTTCCTCCTCTCACACCCCTACCGATCGAGCGGAGCGAGAGGCAGAGTTCAGACAGATGGTGGCTCGGGCCGAGGCAGTCGAGGTGACACTCTCCGAGAGGGTACGTCCGCTACACTTTCCCTGTTAATTATGTTTATATGAAATGCAATCATCTAATAATGATGCATGTATGCAGGCGACCGAGCTGACAGCTGCCCAAGAGGAGCTCGTAGCGGCGCGGGACGAGGCTACCCGTCTCCGAGAGGAGATGGCATGGAGTCGGCCGGTGGACACAGTGGAGGTGGCACTCCTACGGGCGGAGTTGGAGCAACTCCGGGCCGGGGCTGGAGAGGCAAAGTGATACTGGTCCGAGGTGGAGCGAGCTTGGCTTCAAGTGGCGAAGCTGGAGGGGGTAGTGGCGGGCTTCAGAGAGATGAGTCGGGAGCGTAGCAGAATGGCCCCGAGCGGTAGCCACGGCACCCATGGTTCCTTTCGTAGCTACTTCATGACTTCCTCCGGTCGCCGGAGGAATGAGGAGGATGAGCGATGTCGATGATGCTAGCGAGAGGAGGAGACCAGCTTTGTAATGGCCCCGCCATCGAAGAGACAGGAGGGAGGAGGAGACAGCGACAAGCCAGAGGGAGCGGCCTGACTTTGTACCCCGACACGAATTTGTACATGGATATGATATGATATGTTAGTGGCATGATTTACTTTTCAGTTGATTTTCTTTTGTTATGAATAAATGTGAATGTATGAATGTGCAAAGGTGTGGATGTGAATGCTAATTGACTCGCGACTGACCATAGGGAGGAATGGGAGAGCAGTGAGGAGAGAGACACGTACCGATTGAGAGCAAAGCGACACGGGAGAGCGATGAGGAGAGAGACACGTACCGACTCTGAGTCAGCGATGCAAGAAGGATAAAACAGGGTGGCAGGGGCATGAACGGTCATTGAGTGGCCGCTCCAAGCCTTACACTGTCAAAGATGGTCCGCTGG
This sequence comes from Amorphophallus titanum, assembly GCA_024336825.1. Lineage (NCBI taxonomy): Eukaryota > Viridiplantae > Streptophyta > Magnoliopsida > Alismatales > Araceae > Amorphophallus > Amorphophallus titanum. The sequence goes on from JANBPO010006173.1 coordinate 4,640,821, forward strand.
AATGCTACTCAACCAAGACCAACCCAGGCATCTGAGCGGTCCAAGTTCAGCTGTCCATATCAATGAATGGTCTCGTCTAGCCCGTCCCCTATGCCAAGAGTCGAACCCTGTAGAAGGTCCTAAATGGTCATAATTAGACCGTTCAGTAGGCTACGCGGTCTATCGATAGGCGCACCCGACCTCCCGGTGGTGACCGGGCGATGATGAAGGGGGTCCAAGGTGGAACCCAAACGTTCTAAGGGACTTAGCTGGCTTAGGCTGACCCCTAAGGGCCTGGGATTCTCAACTTCGTGGGGGTCGGCACGCCGGGGGCGTGGGTTTTGGGGTGGCACTCACTCACTCTCCGCGGTGGGCACACTTGAAGTGGTGTGCAAGATCGGGCTCTCGGCTCACCGTCCGACGGGCATTCAAGACGAGACTAAATCAGTAAAGTATGAGACCAGCCAAGGGGAATCAGTCGCTTACCTGATCAGTGTGAAAACACCGATCCCGATCAGAGACGAGGGCAAGCGGGGAGGCGTGGGTACGCACCTGCACGCCGTGGCGGTGGCGCTTGATCGAAAATTAAAATAGTTACAGCACTACACCTCACGCAAGAGGGGGTTCTTGGGGTGGGAGTTAATGGTTTACATCCAAAACTACCTCCACGCAGGGAGGGGCCTTCAGCCGGCCAAGCGGGGGAGGGGATGGAGCTAGAAACTTGATGTGCCGGGCTCCCCGTCGGTGCTGCCTACTTCTAGAATCACTGGACAATCGGTTGAAGTGTGCGCCACCACGGACACTCCCGAACTCCGAACGAACTGAGACTAGAGCCAAAACTCTCCAACTTGGCCCGGGAAGACGCTCGAATTTTCTAGATTAACTCTGAGATGGTCGCTGGCTGGTGCAGGTCTTGGAATAGTGCTAAACAGTGCTGGTGCTGGCCACTCCCAGGGTATTACTGCTGGAAGATGGAGGCGCCACGGAAAGTCCTGAACTCGAATGGAGGCGGGGCTGGTACCGTGATGACCAAGGACGAGCCTTCTTTCAGATGGGACTGACAGCAGCCTCAGAAGATGTCGGGGCTGATCGTGCTGGCCAGAAAGGTGGAGGTGGGTCCGTTTAGGAACATGGGAACCAACCTGGCGTGACTTCGGAAGAAAATTTGAAACTCTTAATACCGGCGTCTGAACTTCGCTCCGCTTCTTGGGGATGATAGAGGACTGGTAGGAGATGCCCTCAGCCAAGTTACACACCCAGGTCTGCCAGGGAGTGACCATGGTGGAAACTTTTCTAGGGCTCTGATTCACTGTCTGAGAGCTCTTGCGCAGTCAGGGGAGAATCGCTCTCACGGACAGCTCCGAGCTCGAATGAAGACGAAACCACACGCTTTGAAAGCCCTCTGGATGACCTTTCCAGTGGTATATGGTTTGTCACCAGATGAGTTGGGAAAGTGCGCTCTGATTATCCTACTTGCAAGAGGCTTACCATACCTACTACTCACTTTTCCCGAGAATTCATTTCACTGTATCAAAACCTCGGGGCGTGACATCATCCATTTCAATAGTATTTTTTTAAATGAGTCTTTTTGCCTATGAAAAGGATGGTCACTTGGTAGCAACCGCTGATGGCAATCAAACTAGCATGTTTTCCCATCATGTTTTAATACAAATGATTTGGTATCTTCCATACAGTAAAGACATGCTAACCTCCCATGTATGCTCCAACCAGATAGCATTCTATATGCAGGGAAGTCACTTATTATCCACACCAGTGCAGCCTTCATAATAAAATTTTACTCCCTACATGCATCATAAGTAACAACTCCACCAGTCCATAAAAAATTGAGCTCATCAATCAACGGCCTGAGATATATGTCTAAATTTTTTTCGGGACTTTTTGGACCAGGAATTACTAAGGACAAAAATAGATTTTCTCGCTTCATGCACATGTTTGGCAGAAGGTTGTACGGTGTCATGAACACTGGCCAACAAGAATAGGATGCCATTGAACCATCGAATGGATTAAAACCATATGTGCATAAACCCAGCCTAACATTATGTGGCTCCTTTGAGAAAGTAAGATGAGTACGACTGAAGTCGGTCCAAGCTTCACCATCGGCAGGATGGCTTATTATATCATCGGCATGGCGTACTCTTTCGATGTGCCATGTTATATGTCGAGCCGTCTTTGAGGACATATACAACCGCTGTAGCTTAGGCACAAGAGGGAAGTATTAGAATGTCTTGTAAGGTACATCTTTTCGCTTTGAATTGACCCCTCCCTTAGGATTGAATCTGATGCGGGATGACTACGAGGACTCGACATGGACGAGTTGTGACCTTGGACTCTAAAGATTGACGCAGTTAACGAGACGACGCGACCAGTAACAACACTACAACACAGCACCAAAGGAGCTCCAAAAGAGGTAATATGCCCCAAACAAGGAGCACGAACTCCCGGTCGTCCCTATCGAGAGAAGCGCCACGATCTACACAGTTGAGTAACCGGCTTTGAGTCTCGGGTGATCGGCTCACTCTTGCACTCGGAATGAGTCACGGGATGGGTCTCGCACTCACAACTCACAGCAGTGATAAATATGTAGCAAGCTAATAAAATATCCTACTCACATGCAGTGGCATCTAGAATGTATACTAGCTAAGCAAATACGATAAAAAGGGGGGTGGCGAATGTACCTCCACGCTCGGGGCGTGGGGAAGGTCGGCGGGGATATGGAGGGCTTGCGGGCGATGAAGAAGAGAGGAGCCTTCAACTGCTGATACACAGCTTCACTGCGGGTAAAAACCCTATAGACCGCTAGGCGTTACAGCTTATGCCGTCCAGAGAAATCCTTCTCTGCAAACCACTAGGGACTTACAGCTTTACCCGTCTAGAGGAGTCCACCTCTACCCGCTAAGCCTCACAGTATGCTCCGCTGACACACAGCTTGGGAACAGGTTTAGAAAACAAAGACAATAACAAACGAGAAAATAAGAAATCCCAACAGGGAATGTAGCACAACTAAGCAATCTCAGCTCTGGTATCTAAACCATGAGACTGAGGAACAAACTCTCTAAGATAAACTCTCGAACACTCTCAAGCTCTCTTTCTCTTCTTCTCTCTCTCTCTGTTTCTTCTTTCTCTTCTCTTTAGATCGTACAAGATCTCTCTGTTTCTACTTCTTTGAATTAATGCACGATCGGTCTTCTGCAGATGGAGAAGTCTCCCATTTATAGCAGCAGCAGATAGGTGGGCATGTGTCCTCCACGAATTCCCGCCCTAGCGCCTTGACCACATGGCAGCGTCTCAGCTCACTGCACTCCACGTTTCATGATCCTGGCACCTCCTCCAACTTTAGATTACGTCCCATCCTTATTCTCCACAAAAGTATATCTGTCATAATAGAAACAACCATCAGTTCAGGATAGTTAAAAATATATTACAGATAGAAAGAACATTGCACGGAGTTGTTTAGTCATAATTGCACATACTCAGAGTATGCTAGGAAAGATGCACGGACTTACATGCGAAGGAACTAAGAATGTGCTCAGACTTCGTTTCCTTCCAAAGGGAAAAGATGCATGGACTATGGCATGTGCTTAGGCTAGAAAATATGCACGGACTTGCTACAGTATGCACAGATTTTGTATTCATAGAACAAGAGTATGCATGGACTAACCAAAACATGCACGGACTTTAGTATGTGATTAGGCTAGAAAGTATGCATGGACTTGCTACAGTATGCATGAACTTTGTATTCATGAATGTGCAAGGACTTTGTTTGAAAATCATGCACGGACATGGTTTAAAGGAAATGTGCACGGACTTAGTATGAGAAAATGTGCACAGACTCAAATATGCACGAGTGAAGAAACATGTACGGACTTGGTTTTCCATCTATCAGAAAACTTCACGGACTCTGGATTGCAGGGACTCTAAGATGCCAAATGCACGAACTTTTCACGCACAGACTTAGAGAATTCAAAAGTTGAACTGTCGGCTGAACCGACACTGCCTGAGAAGGAGTCTGGGATCTCGCCAAATCCAATTCCAACGCTGCCGCAGCCTGATATACTTCATTCATGTTAGTCACACGGGCAACAATCAGCGGCTGCCTCAATTCAGCACGGAGGCCACGAAGAAACTGCTCTGTCTTCAAAGCTTCATTTGCAAGTACATGGAGCGCATAACGGCCCAATTCCATAAACCTGTTTCGATATTCAAGCATCGACATTCCTCCCTGGACGAGCTATAAGAACTGATGTATTTTATCCATTCGGAGATAAGCCAGGCTGAAGGTGAGTTCAAAGGTAGCGATGAACTCAGCCTACGAGATCTGCCGGAGCAGGTGAGATTGGAAAGAAATTTCCCATTCTGCATTCCACCATGTCAGCGCCACGCCCTAGAGCTGAAAAGTGCCGAGCATCACCTTTTCATCTTCCGCACATTCCATGGAGCGAAACACGCCCTCGGTCGCATCTCACCATACTCTAGCGGCATCCAGATCAGTCTGGCCTTCAAAAGTCGGCAGGTGAAATAGCAAAAATTCCTTTAATGCACGTCCACGACTGCCAGGCACATGCTCTTGAGCTGGAATGACGGGAGCTGGAGTAGGAACATCCTGAGGGACACAGCTCGCTTCCTGAGGAACCAGGACTCTCCGACACCGATGCGGCATCTTGAAATGACTAGCAAACAGATAATAAACAGAAGAATTCATTAATCATAGGGAAAACATCCTAAGCCAGCAGTAGACGGTGCAATTGGACTAATTCTGGAGAATAGCTGTGTAATTTCGATTCCTTACATGATTCCTCAACACCGCTCTGATACCAACTGTAACGACCCAGAGCTCCAGATACCGATAACCTGATGTAGCATCGAATTACCGCTACGAAGAACTGGGAAAGTCACCCAAGAGGCTGATGAGGCCCCTGAAGGGTTGGGGGAGTTTGTCGAGGGAGCACATAACGAATTGGAATTACACGACGTGCAGATTAAATTAGAATAGTTATTATAAACTGAAATGCAGAAGCAATTAAAATATTTATGTATATCAGAGTGTTAGTCAATATACACTAGTCCAGAATTGCCAAAAGAACAAGTCCACAATATACAAAGACCAAATGTACAGCTACGCGGGGCATACCCCGGTCAAAAGTACAAAAAGACTACACTGACACCAGCTGGCTGACTAGACCCGGTCTGGAAAAGCACGAGGTCCTCCGGTCGAAGGCTGGGGTGGCTCACTACAATTATTTTGTTTACGAAATTCACTTTGAATGGGATGAAGGAGGCAAATTTCAAAGTATAATTTTGAAACATTGAGGAAATTTACTACAATGTGCTTTCATTTTTTTCCTCACCTTGTGAATAGGGAAGGGTTGTATCTTCCCTCGCCCTCCTTGTACGTGAGCTCACTGACATGCTTGAGACTCGCATGTGTTGGGTTGGCCTGCATAATGGTGAGCAACGTGGCAGGGTCCTCCCACAGTAGTTCAGACGTACAAAGGGTAGAGCCATGTGTGCAGTTGCTCATTGGAAAGCAATGGTAGTCCCTCTGCAGGATCACATAGGAAGCTAGCGAGATCTAGCCACCAGCGATGGCATGCCGAGACCCAGACAATGGCAGTGAACATGGGGAATCAGTGAGATCTAGCAGCAGCCAGACGATGCAGAGCTCAGCAGTAGTCCTTGGCAACTAGCATGGCAGAGGCGGAAGGAGCACAGTGCAGCTCCTACAAAATCGCAGCCATCTTCCCTGCACAGCGAACCTCTTCTCCCCCCTCTCTCTTTTGGTATCTTCTTCTTGTCCATCCAGCCCTCTTCCCATCTCCTCTTCTTCTCCTTTCTCTTCTTCACTGTCGACCTCCTTTCTACTTCTACATTTCCTCAATCTCCCACCAACAGCCTCTCCTTCCCCCTTCTCCTTTCTCCCTTTCCCTATTTCTTTTGCTCCTATTCTCCTCTTCGTATTCTCCTTTCTCTTGCTCCCCCTCCCCTCTTCTAATTCTTCTCCTCATTCAACCCCGCACTCCTAGGTCCGGTGCCCCTATTTGGAATAGGGGCACCACAACCTTTCTCCTCCTAGCGTCTCTCCCTCTCCATCTCTCACTTTCATTCTCTCCCTTCTACAGAAACCGCAACCCCCACGCAGGCACTCCGAACTCTCCCTCTCTTTCTCATCACTACACTGTCGGCCCTCCCCTTCTTGATGAGACACCGGAGCAAGACATCTAACTTTTTTATTTGTATTTATATCCTTTTGTTTGCATTTATGTCCTTGGGTTAATTGGGTTTGCAATTGTAAGGCATTATAAGCCATTGGGCTAGTCCTTAGGATTTAGTGGGTTTCTTTACAAAAGGCCAAGTTGGCTCGGTGGGACCCCCACCTTCTTTCCCATTGGTCCACCTAGGTTCTAGGGCCCACTTGGGCTAGTCTTTGGTCCATGGGAGAAGGTTGACCAAGAAGAAAGATGCCATTTCTCCTCTTGCCCACTTGGAGAGGGCGCCCCTGTGAGTTGGCCGCCAACATCGGCCCGTTCGGATTGCTTGAGTGCTTGCTTGCTTACGTCTTAGGTTGTGTCACATCCAATATAGTGGCTGAGATCGAGGCATTCCTTGCCCGGTACTCTTCCACCCCGGTCGCATCAAGCTAGAGGGCGAGGTAGGCCGAGAAGAAGCCAATTCCACTAGAAGTCCACACATTGGACTTTCAAGCTTTTGAGAAGCAGAAGAAAAAGGCCAAAGTGGCTACAAACCCTCCACCGCCCAGATCCACGGAACGGCGGGAAGGCCCCTCATTGAGGGAGAAAATGAGAAACAAGTTATATTCCTTTTCTCGAGATAAGTCTCGACTTCTGTTTGAGTGGGCAACTAGGTACAATAAAATCACGTTGCCAGAACCGAAGAGGCCCGGTGTCCTAAAGAAGAAAGACGACCTTCACTTCTGCCATTACCATCAGATGTTGGGGCATACCGTCAAGGACTGCTATGTTTTTAAGGACGTCATTGAGTCCTTAATCAAGAAGGGAGAACAAGACGTGGGGGAGCACAGAGTGGATCCCCTGCAGCCGCATGAAATGTCCAACATGACTTCTGGCATCAACATGATATCCCTGTATCAGGAATTGCCCGAAGAGTGGGCGGAGGCTAGTACCCGTGCTACTTATGAAGCTTTTGTGGTAGCGTCGGCCCAGGACCAAGGAGGTTGGCAGCCTGCACCAAAGAAGAACAGGAGGAGATGGGCCCCTTGGCCCGCCCCAGAGGTTCATGTGAGGGGTGTCACTCCCCAGCCAGCACCACCACCGGTGAACCCTATATGGCATGATACGGCCCCTCGACTAGCCATGAGGCAGCCCACCTACAACAAGAAAGAACACATCCCGGTGTAGATGCACAATGAGGTCAGTCCGGCAGTTGAGAGACTCCAGGCCATCATTTATGGGCTTGATGATTATGAACAGCCCGAGATCCAACCTGTTGAGCTGAAAGAATTTGTCCCCTGGGAGGAGTTCGAGTCCCTTGAACTGGTTCCCGAAGCAGAAGCCCAGGCAGAGCAAGAGCCTCCCTTGTGGGGTGAACTCCCCCAGGAGCAGCTACCGACCGTTGCATAAAAGAAGAAGAAGAAGAGAAGACCTAGAAATAAGAAGAAAAAGGAGGTCGTCGTTGCCTTGAACACCCTCTCGATGCTGTTCGACACTACCCTCTCTCCCTTGTGAACCAGCGGAGGCGAATCAGGCTGAAGCATCCATGTCATGCCCCGAGCGTGGAAGATTTCCCACACCAGCATGACGATCGCCTCCTTGCATATCTATTCCGGCGATCCCTGGACGGAGTGGCACTAGAATGGTTTTACACTTTGCCACTGGAGGAGGCCGGCAGCTTCAAGACAATCAAGGAGAAGTTCGTGCAGAGATTCCAAGATCGGGTCGGACCCGAATATTCATTCACGGATTTAGTTGCTGAGAAGATGAAGGCTGATGAAGATTTCGCCACCTATGCTGATAGGTGGAGGCAGATATCCGCCCGTGTGCCCGGCCATATCCTGGAGAAAGAGAAAGTCAAGCTCCTAATTTCCAATGCTACCCCTACCTTCAAGAACATCTTAGCTATGAACGACATTGCTAGCATGCACCAACTGTACAGTAGGGCCAGGTTCATCCAAACCCAATTTAAGGATTTCCCTATTCATAGTTTCTTTGAACCCCAAAAGCCCAAGTACACTAAAAATCCTTAGGGGCCAGTTGCCAAGGGGGTCCAAACCAATGAGCAAGTGCAGGCCGTCAATTTTCAATCCACCAACTTTTCAGCTCCACCCCGTTTCTAGCAACCCCCTCGCAACCCTCAGTTCACCACTCCACAAAATGCCCAACCATCTTTCACCGCACCTCAGCAGCCACAATAGCCACCACAATACCATAACGTCCCTCCACCAAATGGCTATGCATCTGCACGTCCGGGTCCTAAGAGAGCCCAATACCCTCCCTTGCTTGAAATGCTTGCAGATATCTTCTCCGCCCTTATGTCAATTGGCGCTTACAGCTTCCTCCGGAATGGCCTAACTGGAACCCGGCCATTGATTAGTCCAGATACTGCATTTTCCACCGGCAACCCAGGCACACGATTGAGAGATATTTTCAGTTTAGAGATTTGGTTTATGATCTACATGAAGAGTAGCGCATCGACTGGGCTGAAATGTGCAAGGTGATCACAGAAATCAAGGAAAGGAGAAGATCGGCGCCATAGCCACAACAGCCACAGCCAGCACAACCATAGCAGCAGCAGCAGCCTACGTAGGAATTTGGGATTCATCAGAATTGATGCCCATCCATCCACCAGCTCCGCAACCTCAGCCGTCAGCACTGGCTCAGGTCAATATTGTTCACCGCCCAGCCCCCAACGCTCGGTGGTCTTATGATGATGATTCTTCAGCCCAACTCATGGCCCTCCACCACACTTAGTGCCAGTTTCCTTCGCCTTCTATTCCCATCATCCTTCAACCCACCACCGTGACCTCCACTACACCTACCATTCCTCCAAAACCCCTCATTCTACCCGCCGCATCACCCAACGTTTCACCTGTCTTCACATTGGCACCCATTTCACCCTCTATTACCACCCCTTCGCCTAACCGTTCACCTGTCATTCTCTCAGCAGCACCTGTCAAGCCTACCTCTCCTGTTATCACCCCTATTTTACCCACAGCCTCTACTTCTACCCCCCTTGTTCACCCTGTTGGGCCCATCAAACCCTCCACCATGAGTCCACCCGATCCCGTGCCAATACAAAACCTTTCCCTTCAGAGCGGGCGCCTATTTCATCGGAGCTACCCCACCACTGGGGCACCTGCACCCAATCCCCAGTTCCCCTCGCACGCTGTTGATCAAGAAGAAGTGGACCCGTTACCCGGCATGCAGTATGATTTATTACATCACTTGGATCGGATGCCAGCCAAGATCTCGGTGCTCGAACTGATTAAATGGGTCCAAGTTACATCAAGATGCTTTGAAAGCCTTCTTGCAGAAAGTCATGGTGAATGAAAACATGTTAGTAGACAGTCTTCCATCGGCTTTGGCCGCGATCACAAAGAGGCTGGCCATCTCTTTTTCTGAGGCTGAATTGGCACCTCCCGAGGCAAACCAGATGCCACTCTACATCTCCATCACCTTGAATAAGGTGGGTATTGATGCAGCTTTGGTAGACACTGGAGCCTCCATTAATGTTTGTCCCCTTAGCACCCTGTGCGCATGTAATGTTTCTAAAGATTTGTTAAGGCCTACCCCGACCACTATTGCAGCTTACGACAACTCAAGAAGGGCATGCCATGGGGTGGTAACTACTCAAGCTGAGCTCGGGCCTCTGACCATGCCTGTTGAATTTTATGTGCTGGACATTGACCCAATGTTCAAAGCTATTCTGGGTCGTCCATGGATTAATAACCTCCATGCTGTGTCATCTACTGCCCACCAATGCCTTAAGTTCCCATTTCAAGGGCGGGTGGTCAAAGTCAAGAGCATATCCATAGTTCAAACAGTTGAGGCCATTTCCAACAAGATATTGCCAACACTCTGGCCTAGCAACAAGCCTATTATTTCTGTGATGGACACTCGATTTTCCATGGGCCAATGCGTCACGCAAGCCTGCCGTCGCACCAATCAGCATCAAGGTGAAGCCCAAGGTGAGAGATCCTAAGGGTTGGAATATGATATTAAAACTAGACTATCAGCTAGGTATGGGTCTCAACGCTCAGCTGCAGGGGCAAAGTAAGTCGATCCCCAGGGGCAAAAAAATGAACAGAAGGGGCCTCAGATACCGGGAGTCTTCATTATCAGTTCTGGGAGACTCAGGGCCATTAACCTGGGACTACCGCCAACATTTTGTAAAGGGGCCATTATAGCTTGTCACCTTGAAGACAGTGCCTCATCCTGATAAGAAAAAAGATGCTGCCTGTATAGTCTCTGGCCTGCCATTGCCACCGAAAGGGCCATTTGATGATATGAATGATTTTTCTGAAGACTTTGCAAAGCTGTTCCGCAAAGAAAATTATCCAGCAAGACCGGCGGTGCAGATTGTTGAATACTCGCGAAGAAAGCCAGCTCAAAGTCCACAGCAAGAAGAAAGCTCACTTGTTGCTTTTTCTTAGTCTCCTTCCCATTTGACGTCTCTTTTTCAACAACTGGAATTCATACCCTGCTCACCTCCCATCATGGTCGACCCATTGTTGGTTGAAATGCCCACTGAATTTTTAATTGTGACATGTCCGTATGGGCGCTGCCTACCAGTTGATCTCTCGAGCATGTGGTTCTCCTCCTCCGATCCCTTCTTTGATGTCCCCTTTCCATCCCTCTATCCTCTTGCACTTCCTCCCCCTCCTTCCCCTCTCACTACATCTTGCTGCGTGGTATCTACCAGTCTCAAAAAAATGTCAATTTTAAAATAGAGATTTTGGTTGAGAACAATGCCATCTTTGATTTGTCCTCCTCCCAGGGGCACGAGGCCCCTGATTCCCTTCCACTAGGTATGTTCGATTCGGTTCCTTCTAGGCTAGGATTAGAGTCTGTCGAGTCTCCTAGGGTAGCAGAGTCTGTTGAAGTATGTTCATGTTCTAAGGTTGCTAGTCCTTCCACTCTTGTGGCGCGCTCGACGACGTGTCACTCCAAATCTATCCCCGATAGGTTCCTCCAAGATCTCGCCCAACGTTGTCATGCCCTCCTTAGATGCCCGGAGTTTGTAGAAATGATGATGTGAAACGAACCTCGGACCTACACAAGCAAGCACAAGCGCGAACCGAATGGGCCGAAGTCGGCGGCCAACTCTCCAACCAGGACAAGAATGTACCGGGTTCCTTAAGACAGGGAGCCGAAGGCTAAATCAGTGAAAAACCCAAGTGAGCTAATCAGGAAGCCCGGGGTGCCGAAGTGGTTCGTAAATGACCAAAGAGCTGACTCGTGAGGGTGAAAATCTCCAAGATGGATGCCCACTCAATGAAGACGCTTTCTATAAGCGTAAAGCGGACCCGAAAGCACGATATGTAGTGCCAAAGGCGATATCAGTAGAAAACCTGATAAGTCCGCTCCACATACGCAGAATGTCGGAATGGTCTGTAAGTGGCCACAAAGAAGTCCCATTAGGGTAGAAATGCTTCGAGGGACAGTCCTCCTCATGAAGACCCTCCACATGTCCACAAAGTGGAGTTGGCGGTACAAATCGACGTGTCGAATGCTAAATACAGGAAAACCTGGGTTACCCAATTTGGGTACACATGACACCAAAAAAGGGTCGGAGATGACTTAAAAGATGCCTAGCAAAGGCAAAAATGCTTCGAGAGATGACCCACTCGATGAAGAAGCCCCACGTGACTCTAAAACAAGCCTGGCAGCACAAATCACAGTGCCGAAGGTCGAATCAGAGTAAAACCCAAGAAAATCGGTACGGGTTCGGCACATGTCAAAAATCACCAAAAAATCCCAAATCATGGCTTCAATGCATATTTCGGGGCCACTGCATCAACCCTAGGACTACTCTGGATGACAAGCTCTCGTCAGGTCAATTTTGGGGTAAAATATCAAAATTATGAAAAATGCCCTCCCTTGAGTCGGTGGTGCCTTGAATGTTGATTCGATGGTGCCATATCTTTTAAGTCGGTGGCACCCAAATGCTCATTGGTGCTTTGAGTCAGCGGCGTCTCCTTCGTGACTAAATCGGTGGCACCCTTGGCGTTTGCGGACCAGCGAGTCGGTGGCGCCCTTGGCGCGGCAGGCCGACGATTCGGTGATGATCGGCTCGTCCAGTCGCCGCACCGATGCCCTGCTTTCGTTCCTCTATAAATTGGGCATTCGCTCTCGATCAGAAGAAGAAGGAGAACAAAGAAAGTGATATACAAGGGGGAGAAGAGAAGAATACACAGAGAGAGGCGAACTGAGAGATAGATCAACGGAGAGATTGAAAGGCCACACCCACAGAAGCACCGGGAGGAGAAGAGAGTCGAGAGAGCAGAGTTAAAGGAGGTGGGTTTCTCCCTAGGGGGGGCTTCTGTATTCTCTTCAGTTCTATATTTCTGGTCTTTTGTTCTTTTTGTTCTAGAAACAAAAAAAAAAGAAGATATGAAGAATTGATAAAATTAATAGGAAGTTCTAAGGGGGCAATTGCACATGCACATTATATTTACCCATTCAAACTACATGAAGACAAGTGCTGCAACTTCTTCCTAAGGAAGAGTTTAATTCTGCTCTTCCCCATTTGCAACTTGAACTCCCTAAGGTCAAAGGAGAATCAGACTCAAAGAGTGTTTGCATCAATGACATGAATACAGGAATGAGCTTGTTACATGTAAAAAGAGATGGTATTGATGGGAAGTCTCATGTCCTTTAGAAATAATACAATGATCTGAAGTCAAATTTCGTGCACACATGGCAGCCTCTAACCCCCCTTGTTTCAAACTCATGTGAGAACATGCTAATTGGGTTACTAACAAAATCTGGACAATGTTTCTTATTGCCATGTTGTACACAATATCATTACATCATACGAACTCATAACATTAACTTTAAAAGTCATTACATCGTAAGAGCTCATTCCGGATAGCATGTACATTCCTTTGAGCTCATTTCGGATAGAATTCATTACATCAAAATACACATTGTGCTTAGAATTCATTACATCAAAAAACACATTATCTTTGAAGGTCATTACATCAACAACATCTTCAAAACCCTAGACTAGGTAAATTGACATTGCTCACAGAAGTGTTTCCCTGTGTGTCCTTAACAAGAACATTCAAATTGGCAGAAGACGGTTGGGATCCCACAGCAGAGAAAGTAGTGACAGAAGATGACACAGCAGGCAACCTGGCCATAGAAGAGGAACCTTAGGCAAAAACACTCATGCTTGGCAAATCCAATCTTCTATTTGGAATAGTTGATGACCTATGACAATGCAACGAAAAAAGTTAGATTATAATTGCTCCTGACTGTGCTATTGATAGTACAAGTTGATAGTAAAAATTCAGAATGAACTTGGTTGAAGGTTGTCCAGTTTGAGCCACTCTGCTACTGACAGTAGAGGAAGAGCCACCATCTTTCCTTGGTCTTCCCAGTGGCCTATGATGAATGGAACTAGGAGGTTGATTGGATTGAGGAGCGATATTTGAAGAGCTACCATCCTTCCATGGACGGCTGGGGGGCCTATGGTCAATGACAATATGAAGGGAAGAAGCATCATGAAATGGCTAAATAATACAAATTGAGTAGGTTGTTTAGAGCAAACATAAATTAATTTTGAAGCAAACAAACTAAGTAGGCATTAGCTGAGTAGGCATGTGCTAAGCATTACAATTACCTGGGCCTGGTACTACATGACAATCCTTTTATCCCTTTGGAGCTTTACAACTCTTGGGAGGCTTCGCGGATTCCAAGTGGTATTAGGCCTACTCGGTAGTCCTATCGGGTATATCCGGTATCTGGGATCTGTGTCATGGGTCATTACAGGTGGTATCAGAGCATTGTTGTGTGAAGTACATGGGAATTCAAGATATACAGTTTCTAGAGTCCTAAAAGTCCAGTATAGTCATTCACTAGCGTTAGGTTCGCGATTCATGATCGCTTCATTTTCGTGTATCGTCTTGTGCGTGTTGGATTAGCACTGTGCGAGATGGGTTTTGCTCTCGTCAGGATGTGACGAGGTGCTTCCTTTTCGTTGTGATGTCTATCTCGATCATGTTGTACTTGGCAGAGTTCGCCGAAAGGCTTGAGTCTGCAATACTTTGTTCGAGATTTTCCTGTCATTTGTTCAGGTGGCTGTTGACTTTTTTGCATTGGTGTGATGGTTGTACACGTTCTTATGTTGTTATGGTCATCCCAACTTGAGTCTACGTTGCTCCTGATGCGTTCCTCGAGATTATCATTTTCTTGTTATCGTGGGTCTTTTCTTGGTGAGCTGCTCGATACATGACTCGTCCCCTATAGTCACGCTTTCAACTATTATTGTGCCTTGATGTGACCCAGCTTGCAGTTGTGTTCCATGGTTCTGTATTCTGTACGGAGTCGGGATCCTGCAAGTGCCGTCGTTGTTGTTGTTTTAGCACTGTTTCTCTATGATTTTGTCTGTCTATCTTGGCACTATGTGGACCGTGATCTTGTCGGTTGGCTTTACTGTACTCTTCTCTTCTGGTAGAGTTAGCTTGCGACACGATCGGATGTAATATCTAAGTGAGGACTGACTTGATTGTGTCTGTGGTCTGGTGCTATTGTCGTTGGCATCCTGTGTGCTAGGTGTTCCCTATTGCCTTTGGCACTAGAGCCTATGATGTGGTCGAGCTGTCAACTGAGAGGACCGTGCTTCCTTGTTTAAGCTGAAGCTTGTTGTGTTGTCATTTCATTTTTCGTGATTTGTTGTTGTGGCATGGTCGTGTCTCTTTTCTTGTGAGACATAAGTGACATTGCCTTACTTCGGAGGGGTTAGACTTGTGTTCACTTGTGTCGTGCTTGATCTTGAGCGTGTACTTATGATTAAGGTCTGACTCTATTCCTCTGAGCGATGTTTCCCGTGATTCATGTTAGTATCGTTGGGTTGTTCTTCCCTGCTTCTTCCTTCTTGCTTGTTACTTAAATTTTATCCTGCCTCTTATAGCCTACTATCTCGGGCTCCTGTAGTCTGCTATCTTGGCTCTCATAGCCTGCTATCTCTGACTCTTGTAGCTTGCTATCCTACCTCTTATAGCCTGCTATCTCTGGCTCTCATAGCCCACTATCCTGGCTCTCATAGCCTGCTATCTCTTACTCTTGTAGTCTGCTATCCTGGCTCTCATAGACTGCTATCTCTGGCTCTTCTCGCTTGCTATCCTGGCTCTTGTAGCCTGCTATCTCTGGCTCTTGTAGCCTACTATCCTGGCTCTCATAGCCTGCTATCTCTGGCTCTCGTAGTCTTCTCTCTTGGCTCTCAAAGTCTGCTATCTCTAGCTCTTGTAACCTACTATCTCTGGCTTGTGTAGCCTGCTATTTATGGCTCATGTAGCCTGCTATTCTGCTATTTCTGACTTTTTACAGCCTACTATTACCACTATTTTCTGACTTTTACAGCCTGCTATCCTACCACCTCTGGCTCTCGCAATCTGCTACCCTACTATCTCCTGGCTTTCATAGCATGCTGCCCCGGCTCCTACATCCTGCAATTCTGGCCTTTATGGCCCGCTATCTCACTATCCTCTGGCTTTCATAGCCTGCTGTCCTAGATCCTGCAGCCCGCTATCCGGCTATCTCTGGCTCTTGTAGCATGCTATCTCTGACCTAGCCTGACCTGCTATCTCTGGCCCTCGTAGCCTGCCATTCTACTACCTGTTGGCTCTCGTAGCCTACTATCCTGCTATCTCTGACTTCATTAGTCTGCTACCCTGTTACTTCTTGGCTCTTGCCGCTTACTATCCCATTAGTTTCTGGCTTGTACAGCCTGCTATCCTGCTATCTGTAAATTTTTCAACTACCGTTTGACTTTCGTAGCCCATGTTCCTACTACCTTTTGGCTTACTATCCTTCGGTCTATGCCTGCTAAACTCACTATCTCTTAGCTAAGACATAGGCTTAGACTTTTCGTCAAGACCCACTGTCTCGCAACCCTTCGGCTCAGGCCAACCTCTATGTTTTCTATCATGTCCCATCGTGATAAGCGGTATAATTCAATGACTTAGGCCTCCCCTCGAAGCCTGCTACCCCCCATCGTGGCACTCATGGCCTGCTCTCCTGCTATCTACCAGCTTTCATGGCCTGTCTTATTACTACCGTCCGGCTTTCATAGCTCGTTTTATTATTAACTCTCACTTACTTCCAATAGCTAGCTTGTAGGTATTCACCACAGGTGTTCGAATAAATAGATGGGCATATTTAGGGGCAGATAAAGAAAAGCTAGTTGAAGCAGAAGAAGGATTGTGGACCACCATGTCCTCCACCTTTAAACCAAACATACAGCCCCTCACGTGGTCCCTATACATGCACTTCGTAAAGGGGCCAACTGAGCAAATAGGAGAATAAACCACGATTCTTACTTCAGTCCTGGATGGCCAAGATGTGCATGCACGATAGTTCGCCAGGCACATGGCGCCGCAGGTTTCATACAAGGCTTTAGAGCCCCTAAGGCCAGACAAAAGAAGGAAAATGAGTGATTCTGAATGTGAATGGTATAGATGGTTTGATATGGATGACATTGCTGTATCTCTAAGTTGACTATTTTTGCCAACAGATCTCGAATGGCCGCCGTTGGTGCACGACATGATTGAGAAGTTGGTAGTAATTACTGATAAAAGTCAGTTGTTGAGCAACTACACAGACACAGGTGAGCCAGATGTACCGTACGAGGAACGTTTAACTGTGGATAGGCTGTGGGCAGACCTTTTCTCCCTCCAATCCATTCACCCATCATTGATTCACTCTGCTTGTTCCAAGTTCTTCAATGACATTCCCAGATCACCTGCAGTCATGATTTCAGTTTCTCCAAATATTTTCCAAATTTTACTCACTATTCCTCTACTCAATGAGCAGTTTTCTCGGCTTACCATCACGCCCCCACGTGGGCAATTGATCAATCCCAATTCAGATATTCTTCAACAAATTTCTAATTTTTCTATTTCCTCAACATCACCCTCCACTCCTCCTTCCACTCACTACTTCACCATTCGTGAAAACAAAAAAAAATGCCAATTTTGCAAGTCACCAATCCACCTCACGCATCTTCATTGAGGAAACCTCCTACCTTCTCTCCAAGTGTGCCCCGATCGAAGGGTCACCCATTCAAGGCCTGCTAGTGGACCTTTTCTACCCCTTTGACGAGGGGTCCTCCTCTGTACCACCTTCTGTACCCACGTTTTCTCCTTCTTCCTCCTCTTCGTCAAAGTCTAGGAGTCATGCTAGTTGCTCTGCTACTTCCAGTGTTAGGAGTTCAGGGGTAGTAACTAGGAAGTCTAAGGGTAAGTAGATTCCCTGCAGATTCTTGAAAGAGCTAGCCAGGAGGTGCCAGGCTTGTTTAGCCATTCCAGAATTCCTTAAGGATCCGATCATTCTGCTAGAATTAGAATATGAAAATTCAGGTGTCTTCAATGAAGGATTTGGCGTTTATGAAATCATGAATGAGAAAGACCCTGTTGAAGAGGGGGACCAAAGAGGGTTAACTTATCCCACCTCCGGAGGTGGGATAGGTTAATCCGGATTAACTCAGGTTAACTCCCATTTAATCCAGTTATCTAAATCTGGTATTGCCAGATCAAAAAGAGTTATCTCTGGGTTAAAAAGGGGGTAACTTAGAGTTAACCCTGAAACAAAGCTGGGCTTAGAGAGCGAGCCATCAAGTGTGGACACGCAAAATTTCGCGTTTGCGCACTTTCACCGATTCCAAATCAGAAATGGAACTGAAGAAAGAAGACCCGGAGAAACTGGCCACCCAAGACTCCGGGGAATGCTATCGTTTGGCAAGTCCCCGCATTTGCACAAGCGCATTAAATGACGAGGAAAAGGTAGGATACCCTCCTGAACTTATACACTGCCATGAACCCACCTTTGGGTCCTTGGCAGTAAAGAATGTCCCAGGAAGCTCACAGTTTCTGAGTTCCTGAAGAAAGCTCAACATGCCCCTCAACGACACGCTCCTGGTGCCTCCCCAACGGCACACCCTGCTGAGCCCCTGCTCGGCACACCTTGGGTGCCCTCCTAGCGACACACCCTATTGTGCCCCCCAGCGACACGCTCTGTTGAGCCCCTGTCCGGCACACCCCTGATGCCTCTCAGCGGCACGGCCTCTCAACGGCACGCTCTTGGTGCCTCCCCAACGGCACACCCTGCTGAGCCCCTGCTCGGCACACCTTGGGTGCCCTCCTAACGGCACACCCTATTGTGCCCCCCAGCGGCACGCTCCGTTGAGCCCCTGTTCGGCACACCCCTGATGCCTCTCAGCGGCACGGCCTCCCAACGGCACGCTCCATTGTGTCCCTGGCCGGCACACTCTCTGTGCCCCCCTCCAGCGACACACCTTGGATGCCCCACCAGCGGCACGCCTAGGGGCTGCCCTCCAGCGGCACACTCCCTTCAAGGCCCTCAGCGGCACACCTTCGGGGCCTCTCAGCGACACGCCTGCGAGGTCCTTCAACAGCACGCCTACACTGAAGCTCCCAGCGGCACAGCTTTAGCCTCTTCACCCGGTGCAATCGGTAGAGAAAATCTAGGGCCATGCCCTACAGTCCTCGGTGCGCAGCGGGGTATCCCAGGGCTAGGTGAGGTGTCGCCCGCTGGTGAAGACACCCAGGCTACCCCTGTAGACCGATACGGGACGGGGTCAACTCCCAATCAATGCCCTTCCCGCCATCGACACTCCCGCCACGAGGGTTATAAAAACTCCTCTCCGCTGCGAAAAAGACACACACACGCAGAAGTCCTCTTTCCAATGGCGCCAGCCTCACCTCGATCTGACTCCAGATTTAAGACAGAAATTCATGTCGTGGAGGCGCGCAAATCTGTTTCATGAACAGACAAGCAAAGGCAGCAGCAAAATAATTGTCAATTAATTATCTCTGCTGAGTTTCAGGGACCGCCACTTCAGGGGGTCGATCAGGGACGTCCTGCCATCGTCCCAGCCAAGCGACGCCTTTAGAAGAGTCGAGGAGGAGGATGCTCCTTTGGAAGCCACTACTTGCTATCTTCCAACTCATAACCGAGTCGGCACAGCACCGAGTCAGCGCAGTACCGAGTCGGACCAGTAGCTCGAGTCCGCCCCAAGAACCCTTCCGACTTGCTGCCTGTCAACCCAGGATCACTCCTTTCGGGCCCCACTTGTAGCCCTTTACCTCCCTGCATAGAGTGGGTAATTAAAATCATTACTGTAATTAATTATTAATTATTTTAACCGAGAGTTATCGTACTTGGCCGGGGTCGTCTTCCCCACACCCGGAGCGTGGAGGTGCACTCGCCACCCTCCTCGTAGGCACTTTTCTTATCTCGTATATGTTTGTATGCCACTATTAGTGATAGGGGATTAGCTTGCTTTACTTTCATCACCGCTGCGAGAGAGAGCGAGACCTGTCTTGTGACCTGATCCGGGCATGAGAGAGAGTTGACTACCTGACTCATAGCCGATTTCTGAACCACGCAGTCCACAGGCTTCCCTCACTAGGGACATCCGCGAGCTAGAGTCCCAGGTTCACGTGTCCATTCCGCATCACAGTCACACCAAGTATCTAGGGATATTGGCGTCCAACCAACGTGTATCCTCAAGATACAAGGAAGGACTTGACTTAATTGCTCGTAAAATCATGAGCTAGATAGCATAAAATGAATGCTGAAGTACTGTAATTCTGAACTCCACAAAAACTTCATGTGTGTTTAACCTCAATACTAGTATTGTAACTCCCAAGTAAGTCATTGAATATGAGTAAGCCAGGAAATGAAGGTTAGCCATCATTTCAACATGCAATTCTAGTTTATTTCTATTAAACTATGTATGCAGATGTTCTTTCAAATTCTTGTCATGTAACTCTGATTTCATTAGATTTGACCCACGCAATATGCTTTTGGAACATCTCATAAGAATAGTATAATGGTTGACTCTGAACATTCATTTCCTCTGTGTTTATGAGCTTAGTATCAGACTGGAAAACTTCTTGCATTTTCAGATCCTTAACTCCTCATACAAGTTGTTCTCTGCTGCCTGCATCACATTACATTATCATTAATCTTTGTAAAAAATTGAAGAATATCATGAACATTATTCAAAATAAAAACTCACTAGCGTGATGCGGTCGCGGTGCTGACTCGCCACACAGGCGAGCGCATCTTGGAGCTCCTCCGTCTAAACAAAGGGCATGAAAGAAAGTGATAAGATTCCATAAACAAATACTGGCATAATTGAACCTTTGAGTTTTAAGAGCTTACCCGGGTGGTGAGATCACGCTCAGCCTCCTCTGCCCGAGCAACTGCGCCTGCCAGCTGCTCCTCCAATCCCCCAGTCTCGGTGCTCGATTCCCTCGAGCTCGAGGCACCGTCGGTATCCCTTGCCACTGCTCCCTGCTGGGCATGCTGCATCCAAAGAAAGATCGTCAGTGGCTAATCATTAATAGAAATAGGAATTCACATGCATTTAATTTAACCACTCACTAGGGTTGCCAAATCTGCTCGTGCGGCCGCCAAATGGGCCTCCAAGCTGTGTAGGTGGACCTGGGCATACATCGCCACTAGGTCCCGTGCATCCTACATTCATCACATGATTAGTTGCATAAAAATAAACATGCATCATATAGGAAAAGAAGTGCATTTACATTTACTCACCCCTAGGACCCTCATCTGGGGCCTGCCGCCGTAAACCTCCCAGTAGCGGTGAAGGTACTCCGAGCTGTCAGTCACTTGGGAGGTCACCCTCGTCCCACCGCACTGCCAGTCCGCGTACTGATCCACGAATCGGATCCTCCAGTCTGTGGCCTTCATCCGGCCACGGGTCTTCCTACCAATGTCACGAGGCTCCGCCACCTTGACCCACTCCTGGTGGAGGCCGAGGGTCCTCATCACTAATCAGAGGCGCAAGGGCTCGATCTCGTTCAGGTAATGGAGCCAAATCTCCCACCCGAATAGAGGTCGGCCTGTAGTCACCCAGGACTGACCCGCATCAGTCATGCCCTGGTATGGTCTCCAGACCACTTGCATTCACATCAACAATAGTTAGCTAGGCATCACATCATAAGCATACATTCATTTCATATAGGTCAAAGAAGCGTACCAGTGAGGGAGGGAAGTCCCTGAACTCCCTCCGGAGTATGTCCAGCTCAAAAGCATGTGGCGCCCCACTCACGTTGGGTAGCCACCTCCTCGTTAAGGGGAATGCACCCTCATTCCCCGGCCGATCATATACCCTATTCATGGGCATATATAAATGACTCGAAATCTGCATCATTGAGTTGCATTAGTCACAAGCGTTTTACGCCCTATGATAGGGGTCTTCTTGGTCATCTACTTTGATGACATTCTTATCTACAGCCACACTAGGGAGGACCACTTAGACCACCTTAGACAGGTCTGTGTTGTATTGAGGCGCGAGAGCTTATTCGCCCACCCGAAGAATTGTGTTTTCATGACCAATCAGATTACATTTCTCGGGTTCATTATGTTTAAAGATGGAGTCTCCATTGATTCGACGAAGATTAGGGCCATCAGGGAGTGGCCCAAACCCCACACACTCCACGATGTCCAGAGTTTTCATGACTTAGCGACGTTCTATCGTCGCTTCATTCGTTGCTTCAGCTCTATCACTGCCCCGATCACAGATTGCCTTAACAAGGGGGCGTTTGTATGGATTAAGGCTACAACCATTACATTTCAGGACATCAAGGGGTGTATGACCCAAGCACCTGTCCTTGTATTACCTTATTTTACTAAGGTGTTTGAGGTCACCTGTGATGCTTCTGGAATAGGTATTAGGGGAGTGTTAAGCCAAGAGTCTCACCCCATCGCATTCTTTAGCGAGAAGCTGAATGATGCCAAACTGTGTTATTCCACATATGATAAAAAAATTTACGCAGTCGTCCAGGCATTGAGGTATTGGAGGCACTATCTTTTGCATCAGGAGTTTGTCCTCTTCTCTGATCATGAGGCTTTATGATTCCTCCATACCCAGAAGAAGCTGAATGCTCGCCATAGCCATTGGGTGGAGTATCTCCAGGAGTGTACTTTTGTGCTTAAGCACAAAGCGGAGGCGGAGAATAAGGTAGCCGATGCACTGAGTCGGCGGATGATGATGTTGACCACCATGAGTGTCGAGGTGGTAGGATTAGAGAGGCTGAAGGATGCCTATGTTGATTGCCCGGATTTCAGTCCGATCTATGCTATCCGTCAAGCAGGTCCCTCACGTGACTATAACGAGTTTGTGCTTCAGGAGGGTCACCTATTCCGGGGTGACAAGTTGTGCATCCCACAGACTTCTGTTCATGACTTTCTCACGTGGGAGATGCACGCGGGAGGTCTTGCTTGCCACTTCGGCCGGAACAAGACCATAGAGGTGGTTGAGCATAGATTTTATTGGCCTAGCCTAAAGAGAGATGCCGCTCGTATCGTGGCCCAGTGCCACACTTGCGCTATGGCCAACAAAGGAAGCAGAGTACTAGCCTTTATACTCCCCTCCCCGTCCCAGATAGTCCATGGAAAGACATTAGCATGGACTTTGTGTTGGGATTGCCCCGTACCCTCTGAAAGGATGACTCCATCTTTGTGATCATAGATAGGTTCTCCAAGATGACATTATTCATTCCATCCTCCAAGACTTCTGATGCCTCTAGAGTTGCCCGTCTATTCTTTTCTCACTGCGTCTCTAGGTTTGGACACCCATGCACTATAGTGTTAGACAGGGATGTGCGATTCACTAGCTATTTTTGGAAAGTCATATTGCACATGATGGGCACCTAGCTGAAATTTCCCACTACATATCACCCCCAAACCGATGGTCAAACTGAGGTAGTTAATAGGAGTTTAGGGGATCTTCTTAGGTGTCTAGTCTGTGATCGTGTTAGAGATTGGGACTTAGTCCTACCATTAGCAGAGTTTGCTTACAATGACTCCATTAATAGGTCTACAGGCATGAGCCCCTCTGAGATTGTCACTGACCGTAGACCTAGGAAGCCCATAGACCTGGTCGCATCTCCCATCTAGTTTCGTGTGTCTTAGTCAGTAGAGTCCTTCGCTGATCATATTAGGCAGTTACATGAGCATGTACATCGTCATATTGAGACCAACAATGCATGGTACAAAGAGTTGGCTGATGCTCACAAGCACCATCGTGAGTTCCAGGAGGGTGAGTATGTCATGATCAGGGTCAGACCTGGACAGTTTCCCTCTGGAACCGTGAAGAAGTTGCATGCTCATGGTGATGTGGCACAGCCCTAAGATGATATTGGATGACTTGACGAACCAAGGACTTAGACCAGCAAGCATACAAGGAAGAACACGGACTCACGTGTACGGCTCACTCTCACGGCGCACACGACCTCCCGATGGTGACCGGGCGATGATGATGGGGATCCAAGGTGGAACCCAAACGTTCTAAGGGACTTGGCTAGCTTAGGCTGACCCCTAAGGGCCTGGGATTCCCAACTTTGTAGGGGGGGCCGGCACGCCAGGGGCGTGGGTTTGGGTGGCACTCACTCACTTTTCGCGGTGGGCACACTAGGAGTGGTGTGCAAGATCGGGCTCTCGGCTCACCGTTCGACGGGCATTCAAGATGATACTAAATCAGCAAAGCATGTAACCAGCCAAGGGAATCAGTCACTCACCTGATCGGTGTGAAAACACCGATCCCGATTGGAAACGAGGGCGAGCGAGGAGGCGTGGGTACGCACCCGCATGCCGCGGCGGTGGCGCTTGACCTAAAATTAAAATAGCTACAGCACTACACCTCATGCAGGAGGGGGTTCATGGGGTGGGGTTAATGGTTTACAACCAAAACTACCGCCACGCAGGGAGGGGCCTTCAGCCGGCCAAGCGGGGGAGGGGATGGAGCTAGAAACTTGATGTGCCGGGCTCCTCGTCGGTGCTACCAGCTTCTAGAATCACTGGACAGTCGGTCGATGTAGGCGCCGCCATGGACACTCCCGAACTCCAAACGGAC
The DNA here is from genome assembly GCA_024336825.1 of Amorphophallus titanum. Classification (NCBI taxonomy): domain Eukaryota; kingdom Viridiplantae; phylum Streptophyta; class Magnoliopsida; order Alismatales; family Araceae; genus Amorphophallus; species Amorphophallus titanum. The sequence continues at coordinate 4,664,920 of JANBPO010006173.1, forward strand.
TGAGACTAGAGCCAAAACTCTCCGACTTGGCCCAGGAAGATGCTTGAATTTTTTGGATTAACCCTGAGACGGTCGCTGGCTGGTGCAGGTCATGGAACAGTGCTAGATAGAACTGGTGCTGGCCACTCCCAAGGTATTGCTACTGGAAGATGGAGGCGCCACGGACAGTCCTAAAGTCAGATGGAGGCGGGGCTGGTACCATGATGACCGCGGACAAGCCTTCTTTCAGATGGGACTGACGTCAACCTCAGATGATGTCGGGGCTGATCGTACTGGCCAGAAAGGTGAAGGTGGGTCTGTTCAGGAACAGGGGAACCAACCTGGCGCGACTTCGGAAGAAAATTCAGAACTCTTGATGCCGGGGCTCTGAACTTCATTCCACTTCTTGGGGATGATAGAGGACTGGTAGAAGGTGCCCTCAGCCAAGTTACACGCCCAGATCTACCAGGTAGTGACCGTGGTGCAAACTTTTCTAGGGCTCTAGTTCGCTGCCTGAGATTTCTTGTGCAGTTGGGGAAGAATCGCTCTCGCGGATAGCTCGGAGCTCGGACGAAGATGAAACCACCGCGCATGGAAATCCCTCTGGACGACCTTTCCACTGGTATATGGTATGCCACCATAAGAGTTGGGTAAGTGCCAGAGAAGCTGCAGTTTCCAGGACCTCTGTTGTCTGCCTGTGACCTGCCACTGGAGCTGCTACCTTGTGATGGCTAATGAAGCAAGAAGGGGGGGCTGCAATGCAAGGGGATGGTGGCTGATGGTTTAGGAGTGGGAAAGATGTGGCTGGGGCCTCTTGGAGGGCTGAGGGGGCAGAGGTGGAGGGGTGGGGTGAGCTAGAGTTGTTGGAAAGAAGGGCTCCGCTCATTGTTTGCTTGCTAGGTCCGAGGGTCATTCGGTCTTATGACTACCACCCCCAAGGTGGTTTCACATCACAACTACAGTGATTTGTACTTTGGCTATGATCCTAATCTCATAAATGTAGCATATAAGACAATATACTAAAGAAGCAAATGCTGGGATAGGAACGTCGCGCGTACCTCCACGACTAGCACGTGGGGAAGAAATTTCGGCCGAATCTGATAACCCCGATACATGCCAAATGAATAATAATACAATGAAAAATATTACCCACTCCTCACAGGGAGATAACAGGCTACAAAAAATAATCTCGGGGCTGCTAGAGCATGGGTTGGTAGGCATCACTCGATGGAAGCCGAGGAAGCGAGTGGCTGCGGACCGGAGATGATGATCGATCATCGAGCGGTTCTGCCTGGGTTGGTCAACCTGCGCAGCGAGTTTGCAGGAGGTGGTACGGCTTGATCCAGAGTCATATCGAGGTTCCGTTTGTTGGAACATGTAGTAAACTAGACGATGAACAACCCGTCCAAATGGCGCATATAGATCTACTCCTACCTGGGCGTCACAGTGTCTGCACGAAGGCACTGGTTCTATTCATGCAGAACTGCACAAGTGAGCAAGAAAATTAATAAAATGGTGCCTTGTTGAGGGAACGGAGTGGCGCTTGCTGGGGATCATCGATGACGCATGGAGGAAGATCCTGATCAAAGGATTCGGTCAGATCTGAAAGGAGGGAGGCGTGGGAACTCCCACAAGAAGTAGATGGATCTGGGTCAGATCTGCATGGGTTGGCCTGCACACTCCCACCAAAATCGTTGCCATGCTCTGCACAGACTTTAGAACAGCACGAGATCGATGGTGTCATGAAAAGGGAAGAAAATGGTTCAATATTGCCAAATCTCATGCCCAAAGGAGCTGAGAGTAGATCTGTGGGATTTTTGCAATAGAGATGAAGAGATCTAGCTTGCAAGGACGAGCAGCAATGCGCAGCTTCACAAGAAGATTTGTTGTCGGAGATCTGGAGCTCCGATCTTGACGAAACTGGTGCTAGATCATTCCTGATTCGTAGAAGCTTCACTGGTAAAATTTCCTGATCCAGATATGAGTAGGAAGGGGATGATAAGGGGGGCGAGTCACACGCAAAGTAAATCCCATCACAAGATTTTGGGGTCTAGGGCATCACACCCAAGAAAGGAAAAGAGAATCACTCTCTTACAAAATTTCTCTCAAAATAATTCTTCATTAGCTTAATTATGTTCACAATAAACCTAAACCACCATGCAAGTCACTCTCACTCTCCAAACCACACACATTTTTCTCTCTCCCTTTCACATTCTTTTTGTTGTGACCTAGTGATTTTGATGATGTCAAACACTATGGCTCATTTGATGATGTCAAACACTATGACTCATTGATGATGTTGCTGTCATATATGATGACGTTCATTGGTGCATAATGTCACATGTGTAAATGTGGCATTGATGCGTGTAGATGTTGCATTGATGATGTTGCTGTGACACATTATCTTTTGATGTCATGATTGATCCTATGATGATCTTATTTCACATGGAAGATGTATGTCATTCTCTGCAAGAACCAGTTTTGAAGTTAATTCAAAAGTCATGAAGAAAGGGTCGACACTGGAAGTCAACTCTTTTAGGGAAAGAGAGATCAGATCAACTATATATAGCATGCTAGAAAGATCAATGTATCATTGGACTTCATGGCAGTCAGGTGATACAATGGCTCAGCCTAAGACCAACCGGTCGATGCATCTTCTAGTGTAAAGCTCGTCAGGTCGATGCATCCATACATTTCACAATCAAGATGGACGATGCATCTTCATGCACTTAGAAAGAAAGGTCGATGCATATTCATGCGACTGTATTATAAGGTCAATGCATATTCATGCATTGAGAAAGTAAGGTTAGTGCATATATGCATTCCAATCTAGGAGGTCGGTGATTATGTAGAAGTGTTGCATTGAAAGGTCGATGCATCTCCTATTGCATTAAACAATTAGGCCTATGCATATGTGTCGTTGAGTCTGGAAGGTCGATGCACACATACATCTTGGTCTAGAAGGTCTATGCATGTGTATACAGTATGCACAGTCAGGTCAGTGCACCTTATTCATAGTACGCACTATCAAGTCGATGTACCTTGTGCATCTTGTGCACAGCATGGTCTATCAGGTCGGTGCACCTTGTACACAGGTCGATGTTACTAGGTACCATATGCTAGATGTCATAGCATAAGGTCGGTGCACAACATAGAAGATCCATGCCAGTGAGCTAGTGATTGTAGCGTAGGTCAATGCACATTATAAACAGTTCGATGCTAGTGAGTTAGCATCTGAAGCATAAGGTCGGTGTGATAGAGGTTATCATTCTCAAGGTCGATGTACCTTCATTTCAAAAATAGTCTTTCTTACAAATAAGGTCTACCTGAATCTTGATTCCATTTATTTGTTATAGCCTTTACCCCTTCCCATTTTTATCACTATTGTTGCTGTTATCGTTGTTGCATCAAGCTCGAAAAATGATGAAGAAAGGATATGTTGCATTTTTGGCTTTTGTCCTTATAACTGAACCAAGAAACCCATTCTGAAAGAAATATCTATTGTTAGGAAATATCCTGATGTATTTCCTGAGAAATTACTTGGCATACTACCCGAGAGAGAAGTTTCATTCTCCATCGATTTGATACCAGGAGCAACCCCTGTATCCAAAACTCCTTATAGAATGTCACCTACTGAGTTGAAGGAACTAAAAGGAAAATTTATGGAATTATTAGAGAAGGGATTCATCACACCTAGTACATGACCTTGGGGAGCACTTGTTCTTTTCGTGAAGAAGAAAGATGGATCTATGAGGTTATACATTGATTATTGGCAATTGAACCAATTGACTATCAAGAATAAGTACCCTCTACCAAGAATTGATGAACTCTTTGATCAAATCTCTGGAGCTCATTGAAGAGGGGTTATCTCGCGCGGTGCCTGAGCTGAAGATGATGACCACGATGCTAGAACTGCAAAAGGGGGAAATGCATCAGAGGTCCCTAGGGATGGATCCCCAGGGTAAGCCCTCCGATGCCTAAGTTAGTAGAGCTCTGGTGCGAGGAGTAGAAGGGAGGATATGAGGGCGCGAGATTCCTCTCCACTAAGTGGTGAAGTGGCTCTACCTCAGGGTTGATATCGCTTAACAGTGCTTACCATTGGCAGGAGGGGTCCCCAGGTTTATATAGCGACTCATGAACGTAGGAGCCCTGCGAGGCAAGGAGTTTCAGGGGAGGTTACGCCTCCTTCGTGGGCTCATTAAGGCACAAGGGCTCTTAATCATCATTATCCCCACGATCTCCCAACTCTTAAGGGCACGTAACAGTCACATGGATAAGCTTCTGTCAGTCGGTCTAAGCATGAGGCGCTGGTTTCAGGGGCTTTTCCCGAGCGATAGGCACAAGGCTCGGGCGGGATGTATAGGGCCTCAAAGCGACCACCCGATCATCCTGACACTCAGACTTTCGAACCCGAAGGTCGCCTAGGAAGCGCTTAATCGGAGAGAGTTATTGGGCTTTGTGGGCCCTCGAAGGGCTGTCACTTGTGGGAGCTAAGTCTCATTCGGTCTGTTAGGACCTCATTTGGCCGCTCATAATTGGGCAGTAGAAATCCCCCTCTCCACTTGTCCCCCTCCTACTCCCGAGCCAAGATTTAGGCTCGGTCGAGTAGTATTTGGGGTAAGTGTAAGTGGTTCGAGCTGAGTGGAGATTTTCTCTGATAGGGGCCACTTGCAGTGAATTTTCGGGCAAGAAAAATCAAAATTTCCAAAATTAGGAAAAATTCCTAATTTCTTCTTTTTATTTCCTTTTCCTCTCTCCTCCCTCTCATTTCTCATGTTTCCCTCTCTCTCTCGTTTTCTCTCCTCTCTTCTCCTCTCTCTGCGGGGCGCACACCGTTGGCGAGCTGGGCAAGGCGGGAACGCGATGGAGTGATCGTGGAGCATGATGGCATGGAGGACGGAGCGTGGCGTTGGCGCTATCCCTTGGTGGATTCAAAGCCACCGTATTCGGTTCGTGCAATGGTTTTCGATGTGTTTCAGTCGTTTCGGCATGCGAGAACTTCGATGGAGGTAGGGAGATGAATCACCTGCTTCTCTGCTACGATCTCTCGTGATTTGGAGCCAAACGGTGTGAGTTTGAGCAGGTTTTACTTCAGTTTGGGCAAAACATGCTTCAAGGGTGTGCAATAGGTTCACCAGAAAATGGCAACGGTTTCAGCTAGATTAGTTTCGTTGGAACCCCCAGCATGTCAGCATTCCATTTCTGCTAATTTCATTATGATTGGTGGTCGTTTGGGACTGGTACGAGCCCGGGAACCCCGGTGACTCGATTAGGGTCGATTCGGTGGAATCACCCGTTTCTCACTATTTGTGGGTCTGTTTGAGCCCTTCCGGAGTGTGGAAGGATGTTTTGGCCATTAGGGTTGTTTCCCCTTCGTTTTAGAGCAAATGGGGCATGGAAAGGTCGAGATCTGGCTGATCCTTGGTTTTCCCACCGTATCGTGCTCGCGGTCGTTTCAGATACCGTTTCTTACCACTCGCGGTCCATCAATCGACCGCTAAGTGTTGAGGTTATCGGTTAAGTCTTAAGTCGGGTCGGGTCTTAGCGGTCTCGCGAATAGACCGTTTCTCTTGGCAAGCGGCCCATTATTGGACCGCTAAGCTCTGTCCAGCAGCCCATTTGTCGACCGCTTGACGTTTGTGATAGAACAGTTTGGCTAAGCGATCTTACGATAGATCGTGATGCTTGCTTTGGCGGCCCTATGTTAGACCGCTAAGCATCGTTGACTCTAGTCAATAATTTTAAGTCAGTTTGGGTTAGCGGCCCAATATTTGACCATCTATAGTCTTTAGCGGCCCATCTCTAGACCGCTAATTTTTGTTTGACCGAAGTTAATGTTTTATGTTAGTTCAGGCGTCCCCCTTCGCGGCCCATATGTAGACCGCGTAGGTCCGTTTAACGGTCCACGGTTAGACCATTTAGGTGGTTTGACCAGTATACCTTTTATCTAGAACTAGTTATTCTAAGAAAACTCAGGTTAAGTGTGAGAAAATCTATCCGTTTTACTAAGCTGTATTTTTTTTATTCTTCGAGTTAAGATCCCTTTATTTCTCCCTTATTCGTTTATCAAAGAGGCCGAACACAACATACATACCACCGTTCTTCTCTACCAAATATTGCACCACTTTACTCTCCATGCATATTCTCATTAATCGAAGTATTTGAGACTAATATTGGCAGACTTATTCCGATCACTATGACCTTCAAATGATGATAAACGAAATAATTTTAAGCTATTTGACTGATATCCTCGGCTTATGGGATGCTCACTTATGAGAGGTTGAGCAACAGTTGACTTCTAGCTGGAAGGAGCAAGAGGTCCCGATGAGCCGGGTCCAGGTGCAGGAGGAGGAGAGAGTTGATTTTCACACTCTCCTGGAGTCTTAGGGGCATTCCTTGGCGACAATTGAGCATGATCGAAATGCCTCTCAGGAACAGCTGTGGATGTCAGAGATTACCTGGCAGCAGATGAAGGCACGAGCAAAAGAGGCTGAGGCGAGGGCGGCAGAGTTAGAGACTATCATTGCAACGGCAAATGTGGAGGCGGCATCAGCGGCAGAGGAGTATGGGGACTAGCTGAGCGCTGGAGTTGTCCTGGTCTATGAGCCGGCCATAGATGCTAGTTACAGAGATGGGTGGGTCGCGGCCATGAAGGCCATCCCTCAGGACATCGGTGCTCCACTGCCCGAGCTCCAGCCCCCCTCATCCCCGTATGATACTGAGGATGACCGATGGGAGGCAGCCCAAAGTGCAGAGAGTGAACAGGCTGGGGAACTGTCGGAGGAGGTCAGGGACTTGATCACCCTAGTGGACAACCCCCAACCGTTTGGAGCCGCTCCCACAGAGCCCGACGTCGAGCTGGGTGATGCCGCTGAGCAGGGTGCTGGTGAGGGGAGCACGCTGGCCGCTTGAAGCTTCTAATCATTTCTTTCCTATAATCTCCTTGGGCGCACCCAAAAAGACGTGACGCTTTTTATAATTTCAAATTTCTATGGAACAGAAGGTGAAGCAATTAACGCAAAAAGGTGAATAGTGATAAAAATAAAAAAAATGCATAGTGTCCACGTCGGATCACTTCTCAAAGGAAAAATGAGAAGGGGGGCGCCGGATCATGCCCCCCCTATGGGGTGCCATGATTCAGCGCACACCCGTGTCGAATCACACAATTTTCTAATTAAAAAAGTTTTTTTTTGTATTGTGTTATTTCTGCTATTCGAGCATGTAGATTACTTAATGCAGGTTGTCAGGGATTCTTTACTTCTGTGGTTGCTGTTGAAGCACCACTGTAGGAGTTAAGTGATATTCCTATGGTTTGTGAGTTTCCTAATGTGTTTCCTGATGAGTTGTTAGGCTTACGTCCTCAGCGAGAGATTGAGATGGTAATTGAATTAATTCCAGGTACGTCACCTTTATCAAAGGCACCTTACCGTATGGCTCCTACAGAACTGAAATAATTGAGAGCACAGTTGCTAGATTTATTGGAAAAAGACTATATCTATCCTGGCTTTTCTCCATGGGGTGCTGTAGTGTTATTCGTGAAGAAGAAAGATGGAATCTTGAGGCTATGTATTGATTACATACAATTGAATCAGGTGACTATCAAGAATAAATATCCTTTACCCATAATCGATGATTTATTTAACCAACTTCAATTGGCAACTGTCTTTTCACGGATTGATCTTCAATCTGGTTATTAGCAATTGAGGATTAAAGAATCTAATGTGGAGAAGACTGTCTTTAGCACGAGGTATGGTCATTATGAATTTTTGGTTATGCCATTTGGGCTAACCAATGCACCAGCAACATTTATGGACCTGATGTAGCGTGTGTTTTATCCATATTTGGACCAGTTTGTGGTGATTTTTGTGGATGACATTCTAGTTTAATCTACTTCCGAAGAAGAACATGTTCAGTATCTTAGGGTAGTATTACAGACTCTGTGAGATCACGAGCTTTATGCAAAATTCAGTGAGTGCGAGTTTTGGCTTCGAAAAGTTTATTTTCTTGGCCACGTGATTTCTGGCAACGGAGTTGCAGTTGATCCTACTAAAATAGAAGCTCTTCGTTAATGGCAGAGCCCCAAGACTGTGACAGAGATTCGGAGCTTTCTGGGTCTTGCTAGTTATTTTAGAAGATTCATTCAAGATTTTACACGGATTACCGCGCCAATGACTCAATTGACTCGTAAAGATGTGCCATTTGTGTGGTCAGAACAATGTGAACAGAGCTCCAATGAGTTGAAAAGGCTACTCACTATTTCTCTAGTGCTTGTTTTGCCTTCTATCTCGGGTGGATTCGTGGTGTGTACAGATGCTTCTCGAGTAGGTTTGGGTGCAGTGCTTATGCAACATGGTAAAGTCATAGCCTATGCATCCCGACAATTAAAACAACATGAAGAGAATTATCCTACTCATGATTTAGAGTTAGCAGCGGTGATCTTTGCATTGAAAATCTGGAGACACTATTTCATGAGCCCCTTTGAGATTGTTACTGGCCGTAGACCTAGGAAGCCCATAGACCTGGTCCCATCTCCCATCCAGTCCCATGTGTCTGAGTGGGCAGAGTCCTTCACTGATCATATTAGGCAGTTGCATGAGCATGTACATCATCATATTAAGACCAGCAATGCATGATACAAAGAGTTGGCTGATGCCCACATGCACCATCGTGAGTTCCAGGAAAGTGAGTATGTAATGATCAGGGTCAGACCTGAATGATTTCCCTCTGGAACCGTGAAGAAGTTGTACACTCGTGGTGTCGGTCCCTTTCTAGTAGTGAGGTGAGTCCGGTCTAATGCATATGTAGTGGACTTACCAGAGGACTTCGGGATCAGCTTCACTTTCAACGTGTCGGATCTTGTCGCTTACAAGGACGCGGTAGTGATACCTAGTGAGCCATTTGAGCTGTCTCCTCCCCTTGTGAGTGACACCACCCTAGAGCGTCCACCTCTAGCCTTGTTACCTCAACAGCGTGAGCAGATAGAGCATATACTGGATGAGCAGGTAACAACTACCTGGGGGTGGGGGGTACCAACGCTACCTGGTGCGATGGAGGGGACGGCCCACGTCTGATGACACTTGGATCACCTGGGCTGAGTTACAGATGATAGATCCAGACCTGCTGGATTGATACCAGAGTGACCCAGACCCCTACTCGATGGGGTCGAGCTTCTCCCACTTGGGGAGAATTGGTGCGGACACTAGAGCCAGAGGTCGGCTTGACTCAGTAAGCCGACCATATCACGACTCGGGCGATGCTGACATCCTTGTCGTAGGGGGACAGTTTGGAGTCTGCACCTAAGTTTTGATATTTTATTATGTATTTGGAATGTATTTGGTATGTATTTGGATTGCATTTGGTTCGTATTTATATTTTTGGGTTTAATGTGGGTCAATAGGAGAATATTATGTATTTGTATTTTTCTTGGGGAAAATATGGGTCAATGGGAGAATATTGGCCCAAGTTGCCAATGTTGACAAGGAGAGAGGGGCGCCCCCTCCTTTGTCCCCGTGTGGTGAATATTTGATGGGGTCATCACCATCCGTTCTAGCACTCGTGACCGTCTCCTCACCCCAGATGCATCCGGCATGCTCTAGTTATTTATTTTTGAGTCATATGTAATTTTTATTTGAGTCATATCATTGTAATTTTCCACTTATTTGAGTCATATCCCTAGGTCCTAAGGTTATTTCCCTAAGTTAGAGTCATTTGCCCATGGTTTACTTTCCAGGACCGCACATATAATAATAGCGTGCGACGATTAGTGGGCATGTACCTGGATGTTTCGTCTGCACGTTTCCTATGTACAGGCAGACGTTCTCGTATGAGTACGCATGTGCGGACGACAAAGCATAGGCCGAGATCGCCGTCTTCCCCGGACGTCAAGGTCTCGAGTAACCCTGAAATTCCAATGCACCCGTGGGCACCGCCCGACTCATCCTTCGCCCACGCTACCCGTGGGTGGGGGGCATTTGTGGATGTGTAAAATTGCACATCCGCATGTCCCGACCAATCCAGCGTCAATACACAACTTCAACGGAGGAGTTTGCAGAGGACACGTCCCGTCTGGACCCCCCAAACAAACAGTACACTACCGTGAAGCTATTCCCAGAGTTACGACAGTGAAGAGAAACCAACCCCTGGGGGGCTCACAACTCGTGGGCCCCGAAGAGAACTAGGTAGATCATTAAACGGGCTCAAAACGGGCCCAAATCCACTTCAACGGCACGCTAGCAGCCCTTCAACGGCATGCCTGGCAGCCCTTCGACGGCACGCCCTAGCACTGGTTCAACAGCACGCCTGGCAGCCCTTCAACAGTACGCCCTAGCGCTGCTTCAATGGCACGATTGGCAGCTCGTCACCGGCATGCCACTGTGGCCTTCACCGACACGCCCCCAGCGTGCCTTCGCCGGTACGCCCCCCCTGGGCTTCTTCAGTGGCACGCTCTGGTGGCCTTCAACGGCACGCCAACAAACACCTTCGCCGACGTGGTCTGATCCCTCAGCGGTACGTCCTGGGCTCCCGTATCCGTCACATACGGCAGACAAAATCTTTTGCCCACATCTTGTGGATCCTTGGCGAGCAGTGAGTGTGCTGAGGTGTCAAACGGGGAGGACACGCTACCTACCCTCTCTGCCACCTAGGACCGAAGTCAAATCCCCATTTAATGACATACGTTCCCACCTCTATCTCTCCGCAGTCGAAGGCTCCTGCCGTTGAGGTTTAAAAGCCTCTCTTCCACTGGTGAACAAGACAGGGGAGATACGAGAAGGAGACAGAAGACAGAAGACAGAAGACACAAAAAGAAGAAACACAGAGATAGGGCACAGAGCAGATAGAGAAGAGAGAAGAGGAAGAAGAGGAAGGGGAAGAGGAGAGGTCCGCCGTGAGGTCCCCTCCAACGACCACTAGAGAAGAGAGTAAGAGAGAGAGAGGGGGGGGAGAGGGTCTTGATGTAGCAGGAGACGTTGGGGGAGTGGGGAGTAGTCACCCCTACTCAACCCCCCATTCCTCCTTGCGCATGTTTCTTTCTCTTCTTCCTTTTCTCTCTTATGCTTGATGTATTTGGTCTCCGTTTGCCATGAATAAAACACCTTTTTTCTGCCGATCTTTGTTTGTGTTGTGCATCATCGGAGTGATTTCACCCTTTATCTGTTCTTCCCCCCATCTCTAGTGGTTTGGTCTCCTTCGAAGGACCTCTGGCCGTCACCCTTGTCCACTTTTCGTGAGGGGGAGTCCCTTCTTCTTCTTTGGGAGCCCAAGCCTCCCAACACCACTGTTGGTTTTCGTTCCCCCAATTTCCTCAAACCCCCAGTCCCTAGCCTTCCCTACCCTCAACTGAAGCCCCTCTTGCCAGTTGAACCAAGCCCCCAAACCCCATGGCCTCCTCCCTCTCACTCGCCTTAAACCACCCTCAAATGCCTTTGCCAGCACACTAGCCATTCCTTGACCGGTACGCTCCTAGCCCGACACAGCCTCCCTGACTGGCGCATTGACCCCTACACCTCTTCACCGGCACAGTCTTTGGCCGGTACACCCCTGACCTGCCTTAGAGAGGCCTTCCCTCCATCGGTTTCCTCAGGTTTTTCGATGTCTTATTAAAGGTGTTGCCATCTTCAGATGACCACCTCCACTTGTCAGGTTCCTCCACTCTATGTGGGCGTGTTCCCTGTATCTCTCTTGCGCCTAGGTCAAGGGGAGATGCTGCCAAATTTTTTTATTAGAAATAATAATATGCTAAAAGACCAAAGGGAGCAACAAACAAATAAAATAATCAACAATAAAAATGCCTTAACCAAGGTGAAAAGAACCAGGGGCAATATGAAGAGGGCCAGACTGAACAATGGTTGAGTGTTTTGAGCATTCGTACTAGAGGGAGGAATGAACAGAGAATGGTTAAGAGACAGGGAAAGGGACCCCTCATGAATCACACAGAAAATCAATTAAGAAAAGGAGGAAGAGAAGGATAAAAGAAGAAAAGAAAGACCTTAAGAGGGTGAAGGAGGAGTGGGCCCTTCACCGGTGCATACTACTTTCCCATTCACCAGCACACCCTTTGGTCCACCCCTTTGTCTTTAAGCCTTCACCGGTACACCTCCCCAGGTCATCCTCGGCACACTCAAATCTTGCTTTGCCGGCACGCTCTAAAACCCCCTTCGCCGGCACGCTCCTAAACTCTTCTACGGCATGCCCTTGGACCCCCTTCACCGGTACACTCTCTTTTGCCCTTCGCCGGCACATTCCTTGAGTGGTGCACCCCTCCCTTTCATTGTTGCTAAGCCCTTCACCGGCACACCTGCCAGTTCACCCTTCATCGGTACACCTTTCTCGCCGGAGCACCTTCTTCGCTAGCATACCCTTCCAATCCTCCAATGGCATGCCCATGGTCTTCCCCAGTGCACTCATCCCCTCACGGCTTCAGCTCCATGCAACTTCAACCCCGTGAAAATCATGCACGAACTTCATCCCCTTTGCATCTCCAACCCCATGCAAACCTGCACGAACTTGGTCCTCCTGCATGCATAAGCCTTGCACAGCCCTTGCACAGACCATGTTCCCCTTTGCATGTGCATGCACTGACTTTAGCTTGCACGTTCACGGACCCTGCACGGACCCTGCACAGACCTTATTTCCTCCCTTGCATACATGCATGGACTTTGTCCCCACATGCATGGACCATGCACGGACTTCATCTTGCATTGCATGGACATCATTCAAAACATGCACTGACTTCACCTTGCATTGCATGGACTTCATTCCAAACATGCACTGACTTCACCCTACACGGACCTTGCATAGTGCCCCTGGCCCCATGGGCACAGACCCTGCATAGACCTTGTTCCCCTTTGCATACATGCACTGACGTTGGCCCTCACATTCATGGACCCGACACTGACCTTAGTCTGCATGTGCACTGACTTTAGCCCACGTGCACTGACCATAGTCTGCATGTACACTGACCATAGTTTGCATGTGCACTGACTTTAGCCCACGTGCACTGACCTTAGTCTGCATATACACTGACCTTAGTCCACATGTGCACTGACTTTAGCCCATGTGCACTGACCTTAGTCTACACGTACACTGACCTTAGTCTGCATGTGCACCGACTTTATGATGGGGGCATCCCTTGCCCCTCCACATTTTTTCGAGGCTCAGATTGTTCATCGGCATGTGCCATTGTGTTTGTCATGTTTTTATGAGTCTAGTCATGTAATTTTTATTTTATTTGAGTCATGTATGTGTCATCTTTCTTTATTTGAGTCAGTTAGATAGACCGTCTTATCTCCTTTGTGGTCCTTAGGCGATCGTTTCCCCAATTACAGGTACACAACCTGAGGATTACTATTATTTCTACATTTTTGATAATTTCTATTATTCCTGGGTGCTATTTGCTCTTCTTTCTTATTGTGGCACATATTTATATCATTGTTTGCATATTGTTTGTTAACTTTTAGGCTTGAAATTGCATGCACTTTGGTGCGCATAGGATCATCCATCTTCTATATCGTAGTTGCATTCCAACATTGGTGTGTAATTCTTTCGCCTCTAGATTTCATTGGGGTCAACTAGGTGACCACATCCGGGACCTCCATAAGTCCACGTGAGCTGTGGATTCCCACATGAACGCCGGGCCAGTTGTACCTTTGCCACCCCGTGTCTAGGTTGCATAGGTGAGGGAGAGTTTACGCCTAGAGTTAACCAAGTCTCCACTATCCTTTCCCACTAAGAACCTATTATTGGAGAGAACATTATATTGAAATCATTAAGGTTCTAAAGGAGAAACAAATAAAAAATTTTGTGCATCATTATAACTTGGTTGACTTTGGTTGCCTTCTCACCCCTTTCTTACTTGTGTATTCCCTTTATTGGGGTCATCTTGTCTAGTTACTTATTAGTGGTTGTTTGTGTTGTTTTCATTTTTAGGTACCACATTACATGTGGAGTTGCTTCAAATCCATAGGTTCATCTCCTAGGGGCAATTCCTCCTTCATCTCCTATTTTCATCCCTTGTTTGACTCCACCATGTCTTCCTATGATTTCCCATGTTCTCATGAGGACTCTCTCCCTCAGGGTCTTCTAGACGACACGCCTAGTGTCATGACACTTCAGTCTGGGGAAGGGTATGTCCCTCTGCCATCCTCTGCTCCCGTGGAGGGCGGTCAGCCCTCTCTTCCAGCTCCATCCACCAACAATACCACAAGTCACATTCTTCAAATGATGGCCCAGTTAGATTCGGCCCAACTTCAGGCCCTTTGCTAGACCTTACAGGGGTCAGGTGCCCCATCTCCCATGATTCCACAAGGTCTGTCCACTATTTCCATCTCTCAGTCTAGGGTTGATGGGCCCGGGGCTCCACCTGCTCCCATTGATCTTACCCTGGTCCAGCCCAAGATCCTTCATTTTCCCAATCTGGAGGCAGGCCAGTACTCTGGTTCCGCCCCTCAACCTCTTGATAAAGGGAATACCGCTCTTCCCTCATCTACCCAGATTGATCCTTACAGGTCCATTCCCTCGACACCACAAGTCCTTGTTCTTTGGGGAAAATGCCCGAAACAACACACAAAATCCCATCTCGCAGACGGGGGATAGAAATCCACAACACGACAACTCACGTCACGTGACGGGAGTACCGCCCACCAGAAGCAAGACCGGATGTGTCCACTGACGACTTAGTCCACAGCCTCAGGTCTCTCACTAAGACGCCCCAGGCGGAGACTGAGACACCAAACTAGTAACTAAGAACATAAAACAAGGACTAGTTGAGGTCGCACTCATCAGCGTGGGTCCGCCGCCCTCAGCCAAGTGTACACACACAGACCATACGCCCTAGGTCCGTCCTCTAGCTGGTCTTCTCCCGAAGCCCAGACTCAAGGTGCACGTGGGGGCCCTACGGTAACCAGCCTAAAAATCGTCTCTCTCGGGTAAGCCGTTCCACCACTCCCAGGTGGGTTAGCACATGCGTGCCGTAAGAAGGCTACGACTAGTGGGGGCTTAGAGAACGTGAACACAGAAAATCACGCACGTACCCATCGCGAGTAACGTGGAGTAACAGATGGCTCGGAGCCACCTGACTCTGGACAGCCCACTAGACCTACTAAACTCAACAGTCTTTTAGTAACGAGACTCAAGGTCAAGACCGTTGCACGTGACGGCACAGGGCCGTCGATCTGGCCTAATCCCTAGGTCTGAAACTACGGTGGCACGATTCTCGGGG
Source organism: Amorphophallus titanum (assembly GCA_024336825.1). Lineage (NCBI taxonomy): Eukaryota > Viridiplantae > Streptophyta > Magnoliopsida > Alismatales > Araceae > Amorphophallus > Amorphophallus titanum. Next base: position 4,680,116 of record JANBPO010006173.1, read on the forward strand.
TAGCTCACAAGTCACCATATTAATCCCTCATCCAAGGGACACATGAAAAACCTCCAGCCCCAGGCTGGTTAATTAGACTCACAATCCAAGGCCATTCGCCCACGGCCCACACGAAAACTCGAAACACACGCACGGGGTCACCCGGACCCTCTAAACACATGAGCACACTAATCGAGATAATGTGGCACCTCCAGACACCCTCAGAAACATGAACATAGGTCCCACGGTGTCCGGGACCTTCACGAGGCCGAAGGTCAACTACTGGGTCACCACCGGGTCGACCGGAGACCGACAAATGTGAAATAGACACAGCAAACATGAAAAGCCACCCAGCGATCTACCCCTAGACCGTTAAGACCAGCCTAGCGGTCTACCCCTGGACCGCTAAGCTCCCGAAACTTGCAAACCCCTAGCGGTCGCTTCTCGGACCGCTAGGCAGAGTGGCAGTCTTTTGCCTGACCGCTAGGTGATGCCTAGCAGTCAGTCGCAAGACTGCTACCCCACTGACCTCTAATAGATCAAAACACGGTCAAACGGTCACCCCTCAGACCGCATGGCAGAGCCTAGTAGTCCATCGCGTGACTGCGGCCCAGCAGTAGCCGTATGTCCTGTGAGCGGCCCAGAAGTGACCGTACATGTTACAGAATTGAGTTTTATACCAAGTTTTAAGTTAATGAATCTAAGGACATGTTAGTCCTTTAAATCTTGAACTTCTGACAGTAATTCCTCTTATTCAATTGGCCATTAAACTTGATTAAATGTCTAGATAAACTTGGGATCTCGAATCCAATAAATCAATGCCAACGCACCGTAAGGGCCCGATCTGGTCCTAGGTAGAGCGCCCGAAAAGTACATGTGCCCATGGGAGTTTGTAATGACATGGTGGCCACCGTTCTTGCTTCTCTTCTAAAGGATCTATTGTTCCTTTCACCCCATAATACCCACAATGTAGCGTGAAGGATCAGCCACCAAACAACTCTATCTCCTTTTAGATCCCAACTCCTGTGCCATAGCCCAATAAAAAGATGTGCACTCTCCTACAAGCCGATGGTACAATGTATCCTCCTAATGACCATTGTTCACACCTCCTATAGAAGGAACATATTGTGAAGAGGTGGTTCAGCATCTCATCCTCCTCTCCACACAAGCGGCACACCACTGGAATGTCCTGTAGGAAAGGAGCAAGCTTGTCACAAGTAGGCATCCTCCCATGCGAGATCCTCAAAATGAGGAGCTTCACCTTCAAAGATCTCTTGGGAGACTAGATCTGTGAAGCAAAGCTATGGCACCTCCCTCCATCGGATATGCGTAAGTAGGCAGACCTGACTGCGAAGTGGCCCTCCTTATCCCACCTCCACCACCACTTGTCCTCTCTGTCTAACTCTGGAGCAAAGTCAAGAAGGAAGGTAAGCAGTCCCTCTAGCCGAGCCATCTCCTGTGGCCTGAGGTTCCTCCTGAAAGCCGGCGACTATGTCCCTCCTAATAACTGAGTCAAAAGTAAAGCCAAAAGGAGCTACTGCAACAACAAAGAGCCCCGAAAAGGATGCCTCTAGGATTAAATCACCACACCATCTATCTTTCCAAAATCAGCACTACTCCCCCCTGCCCAGCCGGACCCGAACACTAGAATTCATGAAATCTCTACATGTCAAAATACCTCTCCATATGGGTGATATATTATGCTAAGATGCTGGTGTCATATCCTTGACCCTTGCTCTGCTATAATACCTGTGCCTGATAACTTGTGTCCACAAACCAGAGTCGCCTGCCCCAGCTTCCACAGGAACTTGCACAAGAGAGCCAAATTGAAATCTCTAAGATTTTTTATGCCCACACCTGCCATTTCCTATTTTTCTATTTTCTATATTTTTAAAACCCCAAATTTATTTCTATAAATATCAACCTACACCCCTCTCACCCTCATTCTCACACTCTCTCCCTCTCTCCTCTCATTTCTCTCTTTCTCTCCCTCTCTTCTCCGAGCGGTTGATGGAGCTAGAGGCGGGTGAGGCACGTGGGGTGGCGAGTGGAAAGGATGGAGTGAGGAACGAGACGGGGGTGTGGCGGAGCTACTTTGTGAATTCATGAAGCCAACGTGGGTTTGAGGTTCATTTTCACGAGGAATTGGCATCCTCGGCATAGGAAATCATCGGTGGAGGTAGGGGGATGGATCCTTGGCCCTTCCTTTCTATTTCCCCACATTCATAGGCTGAGGTGAGGCCGAGTGTGGGTTTTGTTCATGCCTAGGTTAAAATACATGATTTTAGGGTGAGCAACGGATTCGTCGTTTTGATCGTGTTTTTGGGTTGAAATGGTGCCTCTTGGTAGTCTAGAGGTTGGGGAATGGTTTCCCCATATTTTTCCCATCACTTGGGGTGATCGGGGCGTGGAATAGGACCCCTAGGTTGTGGTCAGAATAGGTTTCTGCCATTTTTGGTCTACTGACCGGTGAGGTCTGGTCGATCGACCGTCTCGCCACGGATGGGCTACCAGCCCATAGACGCGGTCGGTTGACCAACCGTGTCCATGCGATCACAGTCGTCGGACTGACCATGTCTATGAGAATGCAGTCGGCCCCCCAACTGTGTTCTCACCTGTTGACCCGGCCCTCTTGATAGGTCGACTGGCCCCCTTAGGTCGACCGACCCCAGTGGATAAGTCGATTGAAATGGGGTTCTCTTACCCGTTTTGGCCCCTAGTCAACCAATTGAGACCCTTTGGTTGACTATTGCTCTTGTGGATATCCCAGACACCCCGTGGGAACCGAGACCGTGTTTTTCGGTGTCTAAAAGAATCATTGTATCTTTATTAGCATGCCTGTGAGGTTTTGAGGGTCTGAGTGAACTCGCGTGTTCCGGACTTCTTCGTTGTGCTAGATCAAGTCACCGTGTACCTGTGTAGGTGTGGACGACTGTCCACAAACTGTGTTAGCTTCTTCAGAAATCGATTTCTGTGTGGGCCATGGGCATGGCCATTGACCGTGTATCATGTAACCCAGCTAGGGGCTGGGGGGTTTCTAGTCTTTCTTAAAAAGTGATGGGGTCATCACTTACCCCTCCACATTTTTTGAAGCTCTGATGGATTGTAGGCATGCGCCATTGTGTTCTTCACACGTTCATCCTCGTGAGTCTTGGATCCTGTGCGGTCGCACGATAGACCGCACAATGGTTGTATAGCCCAATAGGGACCGCACATCCCCCCTTGGGTGGCCGGTCTTTAGCCGCCTATCTTTCTGTTGGGACGTGCGGCCAGGTCCTGACCGCACATCCCAGTTGACCCTTGGTCAACAGCTGTGTGTCAGTCGCGTTGGGTGGTTTGGTCAAAATCGTATTGACTGACACTATAGTAGGTCAGTTCCGTTCAGCGGTCCGGTCAAGACCGTTTTGACCAGGAACTATTTTGGGTTCGTAGGCTTGTGTGGCCCAGGGCTTGACTGCACATCCCCTTGGGTGGTCCTACCCTGGCCGCCTATCCCCCTCTGGTTCTGACACTTGAGCGGCCCAATCCTAGACCGTTCATGCTTGGGCGGTCGTGACCTTGACCATCCATTCCCCCTCTGAGGGGGGTGTCCCTGATCGCACATGCCCTTGTGCGGTCAGCCCAGAGCCGCTCATCCCCGTGTGTTATCGGTTTACTTTAATGGGTTGTCCCGTGACTGTTGAGCGTCGTGTTGGGCTCCGGTCGACCCGGTTGTGACCCAGTGGTCGACTTTCGGTCTCGTGAGTGCCTCGAATACCCTGGAGATTTCGTGTCCGTGTTTTGAGGTGTCTGTGGGTTCTGTGATACCGTGGTTTAAGACCTAGGGACTAGATTAGATTGACGGTGTTGTGTCGTCGCGTTCAACGGTCTTGACCCGAGTCTCGTGACTCAGAGACCGTTGAGTTAATAGGTCTAGTGGGCTGTCTAGAGTTGGTGGCCTCGAGCCACCGGTTACTTCGCGTTACTCGCGATGGGTGCGTGTGTGACTTTCTGTGTTCACGTCAGTAGTCCATCCACTAGTCGTAGCTTCCAAGGCACGCGTGTGTCGACCCACCGGGAGTACTAGTGTGACGTACCAGAGTTAAACAGTGAGTAGGCTGGTTACCGTAGGGCCCCCGCGTACCGTCGAGTCCGAGCCGGTGGGGAAAATACCAGCTAGAAGACAGCCCTAGGGCGTATGGTCTGAGTGTACACACGAGGCTGAGGGTTCGGACCCGCACTGACGAGCGCGACCTCAGCTAGTCCTTATTTTGTGATACTTCTGGTTACTGTGTGTGTCCTTGTCTCCACCTGGGGCATGGTAGCTAGACACTTGTGACGTGGTGTAAGACGTCAGGGGACGCATCCGGTCGTTCTTCTAGTGGGTGGTGCTCTCGTCACGTGACGTGAGTTGTCGTGTCCATTTAATAAGACACGGCTGCCCTCTGGGTGCCATTTAAAATCACGATAGAAAACCTCCTATAAAATGTAAACCAGTATGTTATAACATGTTAAAAATGTGATATTAAAGGATCTAAAGCATGAAACGAGCGCATAAACACGGATCTGTGATCCTCACAATTTTCTCTACCTGTCCATGTCATCAATTTTATATAAATAAGCCTAAAGTGAAGGGCGCCCTTGACCCGGACGCCATTCACTAAAACACGACCCCTATATGGGCGTTGTTTCCCTTAATAAACGGACAAACAACAAAACTGTTAACCGGAAAGAAATAGCGACCAAGGTTTGGTCGCTAATTAAAGAAACAATGACCAAGGTTTGGTCGCTATTCAAACCTGAAAAAGAAATAGCGACCAAGGTTTGGTCACTAATCTAATAAATTGCGACCACTGTTTGGTCGCTATTCACCAGAAACAGACGTGGAAAAGAAACAACAACCAACATTTGGTCGCTATTCTAGGAAATATCGACCACGAGTTGGTCGCTATTCAGAAATAGCGACCATTGGTTGGTCGCTATTCACAAGAAGCAGTAGAAATAGCGACCACTGTTTCCAGGAAATAGCGACCACTGGTTGGTTGCTATTTACATGAAACAGGGAAATAGCGACCACCGTTTGGTCGCTATTCAAGAAATAGCGACCAAGGTTTGGTCGCTATTTACAAAAGTGATGATTTTTGAGTTTTTTTTCGAAACCTTTGACCCCTGAGTGGTGCGCCCTATACCCAGACGCCATTTACTGAAACATGGCAGCCTAGCAGGCACCATTTATATCTTGATTGGCCTCTCTGGTCCCTGTAGAGTCCATAGAAAAGGGTCCCCTATGTAAGGGCACCATTTCTGAACATCTCCGGCAGCCATCAAGGCACCGATCTCACCTAGTTTTCCCTTGTATCGAACGATACTGGTTTTACTCCTAGTAAGTCCCTACGCAACAATACGTCCTTGGCCTCCATTCCATAAAATCTACCTTATATATCTTACTGGTCAAACCTTGAAGTTCCATATTGGCTATAAATGGAGTGGATGTCGAAAAACATGATCAATGCGGTGCATATAGGGCTCAGTCTGGTCCTGGGAGGAGCACCCGAAGCTACTTGTGCCCATGGGAGTTTATTGACCACTGTGTTTGACATTGCACCGAAGTACTTGCTTGCTAGACTTTAGGCATTCCACTCATTCTCGTGATATTTACTTGATTGATTGACTTGAGACCCACAGAGCAGCGCGCGCGCCGGCGAGATCGGCCGCTGTGATCACTCCCGATGTCGGATCGGGGCGCATAAGCTGCCCCCTTCAATCCCTTGCCTCCCCTTACCCATTTCCTCCCCCTCCACAGCCCCCACCACTAGCAGTCCTGGTTCAGGTCACAGGCAGTAGAGAACCTTCAGTTTATAGAACATGCCACGGTGTCATCTTGAAGCTTCAAGAGGCCATCATACACCGTTGGAATCATCGTCCAGTCAGCTTCGCAACGAGGGCATCCTCGCCTCTATCCAAGCTCGGAGCTGCTTGGGAGAGTCGTTCTTCACCGACTACGCAGGATAGATCTGGCCAGCAACCTGAAGTGATTTTCAGAAGCTACTCTGGCCACTCCCTTGCAAATTTGGGCATGAAACTTGGCTGAGGGATTCTCCTTCAAGTCCTCTCCCATCCCAAAGAAGCGGAGCTAATTTTGGACCTCGGCATCAAAAGTTCCAAATTTTCCCTCCGTGGTGCGCCAGGTCAGTGTTCCAGAGCCTTCACTGACCCACCTTCACTGTTCTGGCCATCACGATCATCTTCGCCATCTGCCGATGACGCTGTTAGCCACAGATCGAAGAAGACTTGACCACGGTCACAACGACTCTGGTCTCGCCTTCGATAGAGCTCGGGACTGCTCGTGACACCTCCGTCTTCCAGCAGCATCATCGTGGGAGCAGCCAGAACTAGAGTAGTCCAGCCCTACTCCAGACCCTGCTCCGGCCAGCGACATTGACAGAAAATTCCACAAAAATTTTGACGTCTTCCTGGGTCAAGACAGAGAATTTTGGCACTAGTTTCAACCTTTTCTGAGCTCAGCAGAGGCCGTGGTGGTGTTGTCTTAGACTACCTGTCCGACTGTTTCAGAAGCTGGCAGCACCGACAAAACTAGGCACAATGGGTTTCTAGCTTCACTCCCCCTCCCCGCCTGGCTGGCTTACAGCCCCTCCCTGTGTGGAGATAGTGTTTGGGTGTAAAGCACTTAACTCTCACCCCGAGATCCCCTCTCCTGTGCGAGGTGTAGTGTTGTAATCAATTTGTTTCAGGTCAAGCATCATCGACACTGTAGCATCCTAGATTCTTGCCGGATCTCTATTGGATCTTAGCGGACCTTTATCAGGTTGTTCGGATCCTTTTGGAGGAGTTTCGGATTGCTTCTGTAGCTCTTGAGTTGAGTTTTACTTTCCGTGTGAGTTTTTCTCCCGTTTAAGCTACGGAACCCTACGGTGAGTTTATTCCTCAATGTGCCCAGCCTGGAGGACGTGGTCCGGATTACAGGCCTCAAAGTAGATGGGGAAGCAGTGACTGGCGTCACCTACCCAGACTACCGAGAAGGCGCCCAGAAGTTGTTGGGGCTGGACTTAGACAGTCGGAAGAATAGGTCAGTAGCCAGGGCATCGATCATAAGTCAGCAACAGGAAAATAAAGTATAGAGAAGAGCAGGATAGAGAAAGAGAGAGATCCCTGTAGGAGGTTAGAGAGCTGTAGAGATCTCCCGGATGAGTGCTCGTCGGTCCCAGTGCTCACTCGGTGAGTGCTCACTCGGTGGTAAGGTCGCCGGAAGGAACCTCTCTCAAAATGTGGGCAGTCGCTCTCTTCTTCTCACTGTGTAGCAGGGCTAGTAGCTCTATTCTCTTGAGTAGCGTTATAGTGGAATGAACCACCGTGTCCTTCTCTTATGTCGATCTCTCTTTTATAGGGGGTTGTCCTGGAGCGAGGAGCCTCATCTCTTGATAGGGAAGAGCCTCATTAGTAGAGTAACGTTTCTCCGCTATAGTGGCGGGAATTTCCCGTTCGAGGGTGATTACCCCGGCATTGGCTGCTCCCGGAACGAGTCTTACGGCTCTCATGGGGCGTTCTCGCCCGTTATGGGGTCAAGGCTGACGTCGTGGGGGCAACGGTCGGTCGTCCGAGAGTCCTCCGGCGATAAGTGTGCTTGGGTCGTAACCGTTATGCATTGTAGAATCTGATACTTTTTTGGGCCGGGCCTCCTCTTGTTGGGCCGAGCACGTGCACCCATTCTTTAAGAGGGCTTACCGCGAACAATCCTTCGTGGGCCTGTCATTATTGGGCCGTTCTCGGGTCAAACCGGATTTACCCTCCTCACTTTCCCCCTACTCTCAATCGCCGAGCACTTTGCAAGGGACTGAGAGTCGATCAGGAGAGAGTTTTCTCGGAGCACGAGGCCCGAGGTTAGACTCCTCGTATCATGGGTGTTAGAAGCTTCGGGGCCGGCTCGGCACGCAAGGCGCTTCTGGCGGTGGCAGAAGCCACGCTGATAATGATGACTTGTGTCTTGTCTTGTTTTGGGAGCGCGGGATTCGAACGATCGCCTGGTGCTGTGGCGGGTGCCTTTTCTCCTGCCTCACGAAAGGTGGCGCTGACCCATCGTGGGTGGTTATAAGGGTGACTGCGTGGTCTCCCCGCAGTCTCCATCTGTGTTCCGCTGGTTGCCGTGCTCGTTGTAGGCGTCTTCCTCCCTTGTCTGGTGAGGATTCTTCCTTCTCTTGCATCTCCCATCTTAGGTAATCATGCCTCCACGTAGGGGAGTCCCTCAAGTCAGTTCTTCTGCTTCCGAAGAAGCGCCTCGCGGCCGAGGTGGGGTGCCGAACACTTCGGGTGCCGGCACTAGTTGACTCAGTTCTCTACCACTAGTAGCGTATATGGTGATTCGTGGCCTACGGGGAGCTTTCCAGATTCCCCCCGAGTACGACATCATCTTCCCATCCGTGGGTGATGATATCATGAGTTTCCCTTCTGGCGGGATCATGGTCCCGGTGGCCTCCTTCCAGGTAGGCTTCCGCCTTCTAATTCATCCCTTCATCGCGTCTGTCCTCCATCACTATGGACGGCATCCTGGGGAAATAACCCACAATTCTTATACCATCCTCTGTGGATTCATCTATTCATGTCATAGAGCGTCGGTGGAGCCAAGCGTCGATCTGTTCCGACACTTCTTTGTTCTCCAGAGTTGTCCGTCTGATACCTATTTCACCTATTAATTATTTCAGGGCTCGCACCCACCAACATTTTATCTGAGTCTCTCGTACCACGTCTAACCACAAGGGTTGGTCAGAGTGGTACGTGTATATTATCAAGTCGAAAGACCGCGATGCCTCTGATAGTTGGATGCGCAGAGGCACTCGTCCCACCTGGCGTGATACGAAGCCCTCCCTCATGGCTGAGGACTGCCAGAAGTTGAAGGCCATCCTTCGGTATCCTCTTGTCAACGCAGACTTCACTCTGACTCCAGTGCTACTCCAGGAGCTGGGGTTGAGTCCTCCATTACCGCAAGGTACTAGTCTTCTCTTTTTGTCAGGTCGCTTTGGTTGTGAATGGTACTTAGCCAATTTATGCTATGCTTTCAGGGTTGCCCGAAGTTCAGGGTTGGACCCACGAGATTGTCAGGTTGCCGCGGCCTGCTCCCCGCTCCGTGGATTAGTTGCTTCGGGGGCCGACCAGGTGTCGATTGTCGCCCCCCAGGTCGAGGCTGTATTCGCCCCAGGGAGGCTGCAATACTCGGTCCCGGTCGGTGTTCCTCTGGTGCATTCGCCAGCAGCATCCGTAGCGAGTGGAGGACTTAGTCCTCAGAGGTGCTCTGTGGTGAGTGGAGGACCTAGTCCTCAGAGGAGCTCCCCCAAGGGAATCATTAGTGCAGCTGGTGAAGAATCCACCATGGCTGGTGGTAGTCGCGCCCCCTTGACCGATGACGACCTAGCGGCGCTGGACACTCAGCGTCGGGCAAGGAAGAGAGCGAGAACTTCCATCCCTGCTCGGAGTCGTATCCCGCCTCCTCTGCCATCCGGGCTGCCTCCTTTTGAGGCTCCGCCATCGCAGTCGGCTGGTGAGTCAGTGGTCGCCCCCCCTGTGTCGGTCCCCTTGGCACGGGGGCGCGATAAGGGCAAGGCTCCTGCTGCTGACGACGCCAATGTTCCCTCTCTGTTGGGGTCTCCTCAGCATAGTCAATCTTCACCATCTGGGGGCTTGACATCCGGGCTGGCCGGGATCACGACGATCGTCGATCTCATGGGGAGGAGTGTGCAATGGTATGAGCACACCAGTGAATTCGACCCTGGAATCGAGAAGGAGTTGACGGCGGTAGCCTTGAGGGTTGCGTGCCTGGTCATCAGTGCCTTCGGCCTATGGAGGCACCATTTCTAGGGTCTTGCTCGGATGCTGGAAGCTAGCCAGGCTAAGCAAGCGGGGCTCGAGGAGTGCTTGAAGGGGTCTGAGGCCGCCAATGCTGGGCTTCGTGACCAGCTAGCCCAGCAGGGACTAGCCTTTTCCTCGGTGGAGCGGGATCAGGACTTCCACCAACTCCGCGCCAACGGGGCTAATGCCCGTGTGACCGAGTTGAGGGCGCAGGCACAAGCCGCGGAGGCCCGTGCCCAGGAGGTTGAGGCGGAGCTTGCTAGGCTGCGTTCGTCCATGTCTTCTATTAGTGAGGAGGCGGTGGAGAGTTTTCGCTCCTCTTCGGCTTACCGGGATGAGCTGACAGAAGTGGCCTTGGAGTTCTATGGGCCAGCCCGCGATCGTGGCTTCCGGGAAGACTAGAGCATCGCGGTGAAGGCCACAATGGCGAGTTTTGGCCACGTGGCGTCGTCTTTTCTTCCTCCCTCGACTCCTTACGGCCCGAAGGCTGACGATAGAGAAGGGGAGCCTGGCGCCGAGGAGGTCGATGCTGAGGAGTTGGTATTGAGGGCGAGCGTGGGCGAGCGATCATTGTTGACACGCCAAAATTGACATTACTTTGAGTACACCTTTTATTATCTTATAACACCCCAACCGAGGCAAGGGTATCATCGAAGAAAAGACAGCAACAAGCAAGCCTGGTGGGAGTTGTTGCCAATTTGTCTCAAAGATGACCCGACTCTCGAAGTCAAAATTGGAGCAGATTTACCTCCCGAGGTGCAAGCTCAATGTAAGGATTTCCTTTCAGAGTATGTCCATATTTTTGCATGGTTTGATGATGATCTCCCCTGGATCCCCGAGGAAATTATGATGCACCACCTCAACCTTGAGCCCGCTGTCAAGCCAGTTTAGCAGCGAAAAAGAAAGCATGTCCCGATAAAACAGGCGATCACCAAAGAACAAATCAATAAGGGGAAGAAAACCGGACTATTTCCCCTGGTCCTCTACCCAACTTAGTTGGCTAATGTCATCATGGTGCCTAAAGCTTCGGGCAAGTGGCGAATGTGTGTTGACTTTACCGACCTCAACAAGACTACTCTGAACGATTGTTATCCTCTGTCGAGCATCAGCCAACTAGTCGATTCGACTTCAGGCAATGAGCATCTCAATTTTCGCGACGCCTACTCCGGGTACCACTAGATCCAAATGCATCTTGACGACGCAGAGAAGACAACATTCATCTACAACTTCGATGTGTACTACTACACCCGATGCCTTTCAGGTTGAAGAACGCTGGAGTGACCTATCAAAGGCTGGTCAATCAGATATTCGAGGACCAGATCAATCAGAACATCGTGGTCTACATCGACGACATGCTTGTGAAGTTGTTGAAAGCTAAAGACCACTTCTCTGACCTCGCAGAAACTTTCGAAGTCCTCTAGAGGTACAACATGAAGCTCAATCCCTCAAAGTGTGCCTTTGGAGTCAAGTCCGAAAAGTTTCTAGATTTCTTAGTAACCCACCGAGGGATTGAGGCAAATCCCGAGAAGATCCAGGCCATCCTAGATATGCAACGGCCAGCAAACGTCAAAGACGACCAGCGTCTGACGAGGAAGATTGTCACTGTGAACCGCTTCATATCCTGAGTCGCAGAGTCCTACCTGCCCTTCTTCAAGCTATTGGGAGGGCTGAAGGCGGCTACCCTGACCTTCACCTGGGACGATGAGTGCGAGAAGGCCTTCACTGAGCTGAAGTAGTTTTTGATGGCTCCCCCGATACTCTCTGTAATACCCTGGATCCTTATTGGGTCTTATTGGATTCTTATTAAGTCTTTCGGATCTTTTTTGGAGAATTTCGGATTGCTTTTGTAGCCCCCGAGTTGAGTTTTACGATCCGTGTGAATTTTTCTCTCGTACTGACAAATGGACTATTTTTGTGTTTTTCTTTTGATTTGGTTAATGAGTGGTTGATGATTGTGGAGTTTAGTAGATGGGATATGAAATGAATTTATGTGAATGAACTTGCGTCATGTTTTGTTATTTTTTCCATTTTTTGTATTTTTTTTCACTGAAGAGGGAGGAGGGCGGCCAGGGTCTTGGTCACCTTCACTAAGGATTGGGTGACCAGAGCTTTGGCCACCCTCTGCTTTGAGGGTTTCTTAAAAGTGGCGGCCCTCCTCATTTGGGCGGCCCTCGTTGTGGACGTCTTGGGGGCCAAAGAACTTGGAGAGCATTGATCCTTGCTTGAGTGAGGTTCTAGCCAACTGAATCCTCTAGATTGGGTAATGGGGAGAAGGAGAGCTCGCCTTGACATTGTGCCCGATCCCTCTTCCTCAAGTGAAGAGCAAGAGGAAGTAGAAGATACGGCGAGCTCCTATTCTTTGGCTACAGCTTCTGCAGGCTTAGAGGAGAATGGAGAAGATGGAAGTGATGGGGAAGAGGCTATCCCCGACGAGGGGCTGGCCAATGGTGACGATGGAGATGAAGGTGAAGAAGGTGAGGGCTCGGAGGATGGTGAACCCGACCAAGGGAAAAGAGGGCGGCAAGAGAAGGTAAGCTTCATGCCCCTACTTTGCATTCATTAGATCAATATGTGGGTGTGTGTTTAGTGGAGAGACGGAGGTCAGAGGATGGTTTTGTGGGGGGGCGAACCAGTGGGCGGCCAGGGTTTGATAGATCTAGAGGGGGGTGAATGGATCTCTTTCAATAAGTTTTTACGAATTAAAGTTTTAATGCCCAATTAAAAATTCTGAACAGATAATCCTAAGAGAGCCAAAGAGGTAAGCTTAGCAGAAATAAATCAGACAGTGAGGCACTTGTTCAAACGGATGTCTTGCTGAAGAAGACTAAGAGTGGATCGGTCCTACCTTTTATCTAACGATTGAAACAGAACAAAAAAAAATAGATCAAGCAATCAAACCACAAGGGACACAAGAGCTTTTAGGTGGTTTGGTCCATAGACCTACGTCCACCCCACACTCCAAACCGGAATGTGGCTTCACTGCTGTGCCTCACAGCTTGTGTCCGCTGAGCATTACAGCTTGGCTTACAAACGCTAATTTACAACTTGCCCAGAGGAACACACTCCTCTCTTCCTCCAGCCCAGAGGGTAAACACTAGTGACGCCAAGTCACTAGCAACCAGAGACCGAGGTCTCTCTTCCTCCAGACCAGGAGGGAACCGATAACATCTAGTAATGCATCAAAGGATTAGGGATCGAAATACTATACCTAACTTACCTATTTGGCGAGTGGATGAGGCAATGGCGTTCATGATTTTGCTTACTAAAACGGGTTAGCCATTAATAATATCCAATAAATAAGAATGAAAGCATAACCATTCATAAATATGAACTACATTGACAAGATGGGGCACGCAAGATAGATCATCATAATTCATCCAATTGTAACGGACTCACAAAGGAGCGCCAGAGAAATGTAATGGTCTATCTATGGTCCGTTACACCGTGTTGGCTCACATTCTACGAGACGGATGACCTAATTCACCTGACAGTCTAATATTTACGTGTCAGAACCTATAACGGACTCACGATAGACCGTTACATTTTCTGAGTTTTCAAAAAAAAGAAACCAAGCCCCATTCGTTCTTTCATCCAAACCAAAATGCCCAAACGCAAATCGAGTGCCAAAACCAACATCGGCGATTTCGGCCACCGTCGACACCGGCGATCACCTAAATGACGAGGGAAAAAGGGAAGAAAAGAAAGACAATCAAGAGGTTTAGGGCACGGGTGGACATGGAAAGTGACTCTCCAGCGGTGAGCTCTCCGACGGATGAACAACCAGCGGCGGCGACGGCTCAAACGATGGAGGAAGATGTTCCCGCGGTCGTAGAAGAAACTGGGGAAGCAGAGGAAGAAGCTGGAGGTGCTGAGGAAGCTGCCGGCATTGAGGAGGAGGTCGTGACGCCAGAGAAGAAGAAGAGGGGCCAAGACCTAGAGGTAGGCCTCTAAACCCTAAAAAAATTCAAATTTTATTTATGCATGCGTGATTGGAGAGGTGAAAATGGGTCTGGGGACCCATCGGGATGCATTGTAGGCCATTTTGACCATTCCCAGGAGCTGGAGAAACAAGAAAGATAATGCCCGTTTCGGGAGGCTGTAACGGTCGTTCCAGTGGCCGTTACACTCCCTGACGCCCCACCAATGGTGCGTCAGAGGAACCAGAGCTTAGAAATGCTATTTTTTGGTTTTTTCTTGTATTTGATTTTTTTTTTGTTTTCATTCATGCTAAATGCAATGCAATACAATGACTGACCTCATGCTCTATGTGTGCAGGGGAAAAGAAGGAACCAGATATCCTGGCTTCAAGTGCGAGCAATGTATCAGGCGCTACCCGAGTATCAAAGAGAAAGATTGCCTGATATGGGCTTCAGAGAGGTGCTTAGCGTAGAGGTGACCAGAATGGACACTCCTCTGTTGTACGCCGAAGGAAAAGAACAGGCCCTCTACTATCTCAGCCAAAGGTTGGTGAGGACTGAAGAAAAATACACCTACATTGAGAAGATCTACTTAGCTCTAGTTTTCACAGCTAAGAAGCTCCGACACTACATGTTGTCTCATGAGATCAAGTTGATATCCAAAGCAGATCCACTAAAATATGTTCTATCCCAACCGGCACTCAAAGGCCGCTTAGGCAAATGGGTAGTAATTCTTATGGAGTTTGATATCTCCTACGTGTCGTAAAAAGCCCTCAAAGGACAGGCTATCGCAGATTTCTTTGTTGTGCACCCAGTGCCTGAAGACTGTCCATTAGAGGCGAAACTCCCTGAAGATGAGACCCTGGAAGTAGACCAAGTGCAGCATACCCTCTGACAGTTGTACTTTGATGGTGTGTATAGAATCGACACTCCAGTGACCAGAGCAGCCAGAGTCAGAGTTGGTGCAGGCATAGTCCTGAAGTCACCTGAGGGAGAGGTCATATATACCTCCTACTCAATAAACAAGCCTTGTACGAAGAACGAGGCTGAATATGAGGCCTTAATTATCAGATTGCAAATTGCCCTCTCCATGGGAATCCAGATGCTTGAGGTGTTTGGGGACTCCATGCTAGTCGTGAAGAAAGTTGGAGGAGAATTTGATGTCCGGAAGTCGGAGCTCCTTCCCTATCACTAATTGGTGCTACGCCTGATGGCGAAATTTTACCTTATCCAAATGAGGCATGTTAATGGAGGACAGAACGCTCAGGCAGATGCCCTTGCAAAACTGGCTAGTTCCTTGGCAGTCCCGCCAGATCAGAGCCTGAATATAACTATTATCAACAGACGACAAGTCCCTAGCATGATAGAAATCCCAGCAAAGGGAGAAGAAGATGAAGTCTTGGCCTTAGAGGAAGTCCAACAGCCCGATTGGCGGAAGCATCTTCTACACTGGTTCCAACACCGATAACTCCCGAAGGAAAAAGAATAAAGAATGAAGTTAATCAGAATCAAGGATTCTTATGAAATGAGGAACGGAACGTTGTTCCAGATAATGGCAGATGCCCGAAAGAAAGTCTTGCTCCGTTGCTTGTCCATGAAGGAAGCTTGGCAGGTGATGCAAGAAATTCATGCTAGGTCAGCTGGGGCACATCAGGCCGGTCTGAAGATGAAAATTGAAATAAAGAAACTAGGCTACTATTGACCCACTATGTTCGATTGCTGTAAGTTCGCCAAAGCTTGTCAGAAATGTCAAGAACACGCCACCGTGTCAAGCGCAAGGGAAATGCTGAAAGTAGCAAAGGGAAAGCAGATATTGCCCAAAGAAGTCACGACCCTCACTGTAAACGTGGTGACGGCTGAAGAGGAGGAGGTGTTGCTGAACATCTCGTTTGAAGGAGCTTCAGGGGAAATGGCAGAAGCCATCACCAGCACAGTGACCACAGATCCATCGATACTGATGCTGCTCCAGAAGTACCAGTAAGAGATAGAACTCCTGAAGAAGCAGCTGATGGAGAAGATGGAGCAAGGCTTGGCCTCCAAGTAGCCTGAAATGCAAGCCGAATCGTCACGGGGAGGCGCCAACCCAAGTGACTTCCCACCGCTATATACCTTGCCCCAGTCGGTAGAACCTAGTATGACAACCACCCAGCAGTGTCTACCTCAGCCGCTGAAGCCGCCAATTCTGCCAAAAGTGCACCAACCACCTCCATTGGTGTGGCCTACTCCGCAGGCGACCACTTTGGTCACTCCTTACCTGTAGCCGGCACACTTCTACCCGAAGTCGGCCGATCCGACCACTGTCAACAAGATGATGGTGGAAAGGATGATTGAGCTGAAGCTCGCTGAGCAAAGTGAAGACGACTATGTTGCATTCGATGCCTATCGGGTGCCATGCCCGCCACACCATGCAGCCAAGTGGCTCCCTCTAGGGATTAGTAAACCGCCCAAGTTTGACAAGTTCAACGAGAAGGGATCCCCGAAGGAACATGTTACGTACTATATAATCGTCATGGGCGACCTAGCCACAGACGAGTCATACTTGTTGAAATTTTTTGGGTCCTCGCTGATGGGGCTTGCATTTGAATGGTATTCTAGCCTCCAGGTCGGGTCGATCAGCGACTGGCCAGACATGCAGAAGAAATTCAGAGAGAGGTTTCATGTCACTGAGAGGGAAGTCATGGTGGCTTAGCTCTATTCGACATGGCAAAAGGGAAATGAAACAGCCCTTGAATACATTAAGAGATGGAAAAACCTCAGAATGAGGTGCAAGCGGCCCCCGCATCAGGAGGACATTGTGCAGATTTGTAAACAGAACCTCAGAAGGGAGGTGCTGGAAAAGATGATTGGTATGGAGATATGGTCGTTCGATCGCTTAAACAATATTGTGGCCGAGGTGGAAGCTTTCCTGGCCAGTTCTGCCCCTACATCAACTTCTACTCCCGCATAGATGGCCAAGGCAGCAGAGCGGCACTCAACGCCTAAAGAAGCAAACACTCTTGACATCAAGGCATTTGAACAACAAAAAGATAAAGGCAAGAAACTAGGCCTACTGGTCTGACTCGGTCCCGCGCCGACTCGATCCTGTGCCGACTCGGTTCTGACTCGGTGGACAGCAAGGTGCGACTTCCAAAGGGACGTCGCCTTCCTGAGCTCTTCTGGAGGCAACACATGACTGGATCGTTGGCGGGGCGTCCCTGGTCGACTCCTGGGAGGGGCGGTCGCTGAAGTTGACCTTTGGTATTTAAATGTGAATTTTTCCCGAACTGTAATTTCAGACCTGCACAGGAAACAGATTTGTGCACCTCGGCGGCACGAATTAAATCTCACAGATCCTGAATCAGATCGAGGCGAGCCCAGTAGGGTTGGAAAGAAGACTCCTAGATTTACCACATATATTGTTTTTACGTCAATGCAGAGCAGGGATTAGAAATGAGAAGCTCTGCAAACTACGTATTTTCTTATGGATCTGGTTATAGACACTCAGGACAGAAAGGGATCTGCCTGAAACTGACCTTTGACTGAGGGTGAAATGATTTTTATGGGATCTGGAAAAATTATGGATGGAAGGTGGGGATGTGAGGAACACGTGAGATTTTTGGAGATTTTCCTGGAGGTGGCTAAGGGGTTGGAAAAATGGAGAAGCTAGGGGCTGTCACGTAGGTCTGCTGAAAGGTAGATTGCGCAGGGTGTAAAATAAAATGCGGGATAATTAGCAAACGGTGGCCAAATTTGACGAATAATATATGGTTGGAAAGCTAACACGAAGGGGATCAATCCCTCAAATTTGAAACTCGATCAGAGCTGTGTACTGGGAGAACTGACCTGATCTGTAGGCTACTATTTAGGATTTCAGGATTCAGGATAGCAAAGGGGAGGGTGGCTTGTGGCGGCTCGTTGGCGGCATGAACAGTGGCGGCGGCGGAGATGGCTGAGCTTCACACCCAGGGGGAGAGATAGAACTTGGAATCCACCAAGTTATTGTAGGGAATCCACCCTAGAAACACAGCAATCCTGCTGCAAGAGGGAGAGCGAGACCTATCTTGTGACTCGATCCGAGCACGGAAGAGCCGACTACCCGACTCATTGCCTGTTTCTCAACCACACACGGTCCCACGCATTTCCCTTGCTTAGGGACACCCGCGAGCTAGAGTCCCAGGTTGCATGTCCGTCCCGCATCAAATTGGTATCAGAGCCAAGTTGAGTCCAGGGTCGTCATTGCATAAAAGGGGAAAAAAGTGTCTTAAGTCTAGGTTGTGTCTAGGTTGGTATTCGAGTCAGTCTGTCTTGTCTGTTTGTGTCGGTAAGCAAACAGAAGAAAACAAGTACATCCACCTCCATGGTCCAGGACGGCATCATTCTCCTAAGAGGATATGTTGCGCCACAAAGGGACACCCCCCCTGGGTACGATCATAGCACGCACAGTAAGCGCGCGCTCTCTCTCTCTCTCTCTCTCAACTATTATAGCACGCACAGTAAGCGCTGTGTGTGTGTGAGAGAGAGAGAGAGAGAACTGGGGAAGGACACAAGACATGGGGACAACCAACGAGTCTTTCTTTTCTTACGAGGTGGTGGTAAGGGGTGGAGTCTGGAGTGAAACTGGCCGTGGTTTCGTTGGCACCGTGTTCCCTTCTTTTTATTATTTTTGTCCTTCCCCTCCCTCCCCCACCACTTTGGTCCGTATGAGAGGGACGGATGCACAAGGATGGCACACAAGAGAAGGGAACAGTGAGTCCTGGACAAAACACCGTCGCTCAACGGGCGCCGACCGTGATGTCATGTCCAGTTCGATGGCCTCTCAGAAGCCCCGGGAGAGATCTCCTCAGATTAGATTGGCACTGTCATGTCTACTGATACCCTACCGACCCCGGGCATATTAAGATTTCTATCGTGCGTGGTGATCAGCATCCGAAATCACGGGAATTAATCGACTTCTTTAGAACAGCTACTAAAGAAAAGAAACCACATATAAGAGCCTGGTTGATATATATACCAGTTTCACACCCTGGATCAGATCGAAACCTGCTTCATGCACGTCGGAAGGAGTAATTCCCATAAGCCTTAATTAATGGCCCTTACCTCTTAGTAAAAGCAAGGAACTTCATCCTCCCCTTAATTACCCATTGATGAATGTGTATTGGTCATTCATGACAAGGGCAAGTCGATCGGCCTTACCGACTTTGGATATGATAGATTATATATATATATATAGCTGTTTTACTTCATCTAAATTAGTGCTTCGTGAATTGTTAGAAGTTTCAATAACCTACTCCGGGTTAGAATATGGCTGGAGTACTGACTTTGGTTAATGAACTTGAGATCTCGAATTCGATCCAATTCGGAGGTCATAAGCTAGTGGGTTGGATATGCCCTCTATATATATCCAACTCCACCCGGGGGATCTATTTGCTAAAACCAAGTTCCGCATGCAGTATCAAAAATAACTTAAAACTTTTCTTTGCAAAATGGTGTACTCTATTGAGCATTTCTTCCTTCCTTTATCAATTACAATTAAAGGGAAACAAAGGGAGTAAATGGGAAGAAATGCCTGACAGAACTTAATAAGAGACGATGACTAGTGGAGGCTCACAAGATATAGAGACTCAACACATGAGTGCTGAAGTACAGACAGGCTAACCATGCACTGTCACCCATACTCCAAAGCACCAATGGCAGCACAAGAAACTGCCGACAAACTCAGGACAAGGCAGCTAGACCTACTCATGTAACGATCCTTGAGTCTCACGACTAGGAGGCAAGATCGTCACAGATAGCGGAACAAGTAGCCAATCAGTCTACTCCTAAGCCAGAGGAAACAGCGCTCCGCAGGAAACGACTCACTGAGACCCGAGGGGACACCAAGAACCCTCAGCACACCTGGACATGCAACCGAGGTAGAACAGTACCCTGAGACATACAGAACACTGTCTCGAGCTGAACAAAATAGTCGAGACACAAATAGGGTCGCCTGTCAACCCCTGGTCTCACCGGGTTGACCGGAACCAGACACAATAGATACACAGACACACACAGCAATACACAAGTAGAGAAGATGACACTATGGGCAAAGTGAACCACCACTCAACTGCTAGGTGAACCCGGCAGTCAAGGGACATCTGCTATACGACCAGAGACAAGGACGCTGGCAGTTCTAGATTGAGCCGTTAGGGAACTGTCGCAGTCAGGGAAGAGACCGCACCCAGTCACCTGAACTGACCGATATAGAAACCACCATCACACAGACACTGCCCTAGAACACAGACTTAAGACAGACCAACACACGAACAGACACAGAACAGAACAATAGCCTTCACCGCCAATAACAAGACTGTAACGCACCTCTATAGGTGCGTTACATGCTCTGATGCACCAGGGCAGGGGCGTCAGGACAAACAGGCCTAAAACCTACACTCGAATGATGTAACGGCCTACTATAGGCGCGTTACATGCTCTGACACACCAAGGCAGGGGCGTCAGGGCCAACAGACCCAAAACTCGACGAACAGGGCTGTGACACACCTCTATAGGGGGGGCACAATCATGTAACGGTCCATAACTGGTCCGTCACACTGACCTAGCCTCGAGGAACCTAAAACAACTAATGGTTGTGGCGGTCTATCGTAGGACCATCATACAGTGTGACGGTCTCTGGAATGACTGTTACACCGTTACGACGGGAAAAATAGTGGAATGGCCGAATCAGCCCGTTCCACGGCCCATTCACGTCGAAGCACAGGGGAAACAAAGCCATACGACGAGAAAAGGCTCCTGGAGGCTAAAAACACCACATGCATGCATCAAAACGCAAGATCGGGGCGATTCTGATGAATCGACCCGGTGAGTTGTTAATAATCTTCCTCAAGAACGACCCTGCCCTAGGAGTCAAGATCGGAGTTGAGCTCCCGTCTGATGTTTAGGAGCAATATAAACATTTTCTTGCTGAGTACATCCAAGTCATCGCATGGTCTGATGAGCAGCTTCCCGAGATCCCTGGGGAGATTGTAATGCACAAGCTCAACCTCAACCCGACGGTGAAGCGTGTCCAACAGCACAGAAGAAGACATGCCCCGGAGAAACAGACGATCATCAAGGAGCAACTCACCAAGGGGAAGGAGACTTGTCTCTTCCATCCCGTCCTCTACCCAACGTGGCTCGCCAATGTCATTCTAGTACCTAAAGCTTCGGGAAAGTGGCGAATGTGCATGGACTTCACTGACCTTAACAAGGCCACACCGAAGGACTGTTACCCACTACCGAGCATCGACTAGCTTGTCGATTCAACCTCCGGCAACGAGCTGCTCAGCTTCCTGGAAGCTTACTCTGGCTACCACAAGATCAGGATGGACCCAGAGGACATTAAGAAGATCACTTTCATCACCGACTTCAGTGTGCACTACTATACCAGGATGCCTTTCGGGTTAAAGAATGTCGGGGTGACATATTAGCGGCTGGTCAACCAAATCTTTGAGGGACAAGTCGGTCGGAATGTCGAGACCTACATCGACGACATGCTCGTCAAAACTCCAAAGGCTGAAGATCATCTTGCCGACCTAGCTGAGACCTTTGGCACCCTCCTCAAGTACAACACGAAGCTCAACCCTGCCAAGTATGGCTTCGGAGTCAGATCGAAAAAATTCCTAGGTTTCCTGGTAACTCAGTGCGGGATTGAGGCAAACCCCGACAAGGTTCAGGCCATCCTAGATATGTGGCCAGCCACCTGTGTCAAGGATGTCCAGTGCCTTACCGGATGCATCACCGCACTCAACCATTTCCTATCTCGAGCGATTGAACGATGCATGCCCTTCTTCAAGCTGTTAAGGTGACCCAAAATGGCATCTACCAAGTTCGCCCGGGATGAGGAATGTCAGAAGGCCTTTAAAGATCTTAAGGAATTTCTGGCCTCGCCCCTGGTATTATCAAAATCGATCCCGGGTGAAGCATTGCAATTATATCTCTCAGCGACTCCCTACACCGTAAGTTCAGTCTTAGCCTGAAATGATGCGGGAATCAAGAGGCCGATCTAGTACACCAGCAAGGTGCTCAACGAGGCCGAAAGAAGGTACCCTGCAACTAAGAAACTCATGCTAGCATTGGTTACCTCGCAGAAACAGAGGAAAACGAAAAAGGGAAAACAAGCAAATGTGGGCATCCTTCTAAGGATCTGCCCCAGATACATTCTCACATGCCCCAGGCACCCTCGGCTCACGTGCGTTGGCGGCACCAGCAGGAGGAGAGTCCCCATCCATCTCCACTACCTGGGCCTCTGCTGCCGAGGTGTCCACAGGAGCACGCTCCCCCGTGCCTGACATCAACGATGGCACCCCAGCTTCAGCTCCAGCAGGCTCCTCCTCATCCCCGGAAGCCTCCAGGCCATAGGGCGACGAAGGGAGAGGGAGGACTGGGGCCTCACACCCCAGGCTTGCCGCGGAAGCCTCCACGGCAGCACTCCAACCCTCCCAGAAGCCTCGATCGCGAGCTGGCCCATAGAACTCTAGGGCCACCTCCGTCAGCTCCTCCCAGTAGGCCAAAGAAGAACGAAAGCTTTCCACCGCTTCCTCACCCGCGATCAACAACGAGGAGTGTAGCTTGGTCAACTCGGCCTCAGTCTCCTGAGCCCAAGTCTCTGCGGCCTGGGCCTGCTCCCCCAGCTTAGTCGCTCGTTGCTCGGCAGCACCTGCTCGCCCCTCAGTCGCTTCCACCCGATCGCAGAAGGCATCTCGATCGCGTTCCATGCCAGTGAAGGCCAGACCTTGCTCGAGGAACTACTCGCGGAGCTCATTCCGAGCCGACTCAGACTCCTTTAGGCCTTTCTCCAGCTCCTCCTGAGAAGCCCAACTAGACTCCAGCTTCTGAGCGAGACCTCAAAAATGGTGCCTCCACAGCCCGAAGGTACTCTTTACCAGACAGACACCCTTGGCAGCTATCGCTGTCAATTCATCCTCGACCTCGGGGCCAGACTCACCCAAGGGCCTATGCCAGTCGACGCACCTTCCCATAAGGTCAACCGTGACACAAATCTTAGCCAACTAGGACGGTTGATCCCGAGGTGGCAATGGCAAGCTGCGTTGTGGAGATGCCTCCGCACCAACGGCAGGAGCCTTACCCTTGTCGCGCCCCCGCGTCGAAAGGATCGATGCAGGGGGGCAACCACTGATCCGCCAGCTGCCAGTGGTGGCGGAGCCTCGAAAGGGGGCCACCCAGACACTGGCGAAGGTGGAGCACGATGTCGAGCAGGGGGGAAGTTCTCACTCGCTTCCTCGACCGACGGTGAGAATCCATGGCTGCCAGCTCATCATCAGTCAAGGCTACACGACCACCGCCAGCCATGCTGGAGCCCTCGCCAATGGCACCAATGACTTCTTCAACGAGGTCCCTCAGAGGACTAAGACCTCCACTTGCCATAGAACCACCCCCGCCCGTAGCAGACACGACCGGTGAATGCACCAAGGGAATGCCGGTAGGGACTGAATGCTGCAACCTTCTCGGAGCAAACACCACCCCGGCTGGGGGGGCGACTACCGACACTTGGCCAATTCCCGGAGCCACGTGGTCCACGGGGCGAGGAGCGTTCTGCGGCAATCTGACGATCTCGGACGTCCAGCCCCGAGGCTCGCATGCCCCTGAAGACAAACAAGGAATTTGGTTAAGCATCTTCCGCAAATGGAGCAACCTATTGAAGAGATAAAACCCATACCTTGCAGTAACGGGGGACATAGCTCCAGCTCCCGGAGCAACACCGGAGTTAGAACCAAGTCTGCGTCGGCCAGAGGATACTATTCGATGGCTTTCAGCTTCTGCCGATCCTCGGCCCGGAGGGAAGGCTAACTATCTCGCCAGGTGGGGGGGAAACCTCCACGCATCCATCTATTGGAGGCCTCCCAGTCCTGCGACTTGACAAGGTGCACATACTTCTCCGCCCAACCTTTGCGATTGTATGCGGTGGAGGAAACTCAGATGAGGTACTGGCAGGAGTGAGACTTGAAATAGGTGAAGTACGTATCGGATGGGCAACTCTGAAGAAGGTAGAAATGTCAGAACAGATCTACAGTCGATTCCACCGATGCCCTACGACACGAATAAACAAACCCACACAGGATGAAGTATGAATTTAGGGTTATCCCCCCAGGATGCCGTCCGTAATGCTGAAGGATAGCCATGATGAAGGGATGAACAGGGATATAAAAGACCACTTGAAAAGAAGCTATTGGGATCATGATCCCACCGGAAGGATAAGCCATGATGTTGTCACCTACGGCGGGAAAGATAATGTCGAGCTCCGGGGGAATCTGGAAGGCCTCCCGCAAGCCACTGTACACCTGGTACGCTACCAATGACGGAGACCTAGGCCTGCTAGTGCCGACACCAGAAGTGCTGGGCACACACCCCCAGCCTCGAGATACCTCTTTGGATGAAGAAGAGCTAGCCTGAAGAATTTTTCAGCGAGAGGGCATGGCTACAAAAGAAGGAGAACGCGAGGAAGGGAAGAATCCTCACCGAGCGAAGGAGGAAGATGCCTACAGAGAAGCTCGACGACCAGCTAGACGTGGATGGGACTACGGAGA
This sequence comes from Amorphophallus titanum, assembly GCA_024336825.1. Lineage (NCBI taxonomy): Eukaryota > Viridiplantae > Streptophyta > Magnoliopsida > Alismatales > Araceae > Amorphophallus > Amorphophallus titanum. Next base: position 4,704,408 of record JANBPO010006173.1, read on the forward strand.
GACCATGCAGTCACCCTTATCATCCATGACCGGTCGCGCCACTTCTCCAGGAGTAGGCGAAAAGAGGGCTGCCACGCGTGCCATGCCTGCCAGGCAACTGTTTGAGCCCTGCACTCCCGAAACAACAAGACGTGGGTCATCATTACTAGCACAGCCTCTGCCACCGTCAAAAGAGCCTTGTGCGCCAAGCCAATCCCAATGCCTCCAGCACTCGCAACGCGAGGAGCCTGGCGATTGGAGAAGCCAAGGAGTACCCTCTACTGACCTACTCACAGCCCCTTGCTGAGTGCTCGGCGACTGAGAGTAGGGGGGGGAGTGAGAAGGGTAAAATCGGCTTGGCCTAAGAGTGGCCCAATGACGACTAGGCCCACAAAGGAACGAGAGCAACGAACCCTCCTAAGGAAGCGGGTACGTGTGCCTGGCCCAGTAAAAGAAGGCCCAGCCCAGGAAGTGCCTTAGATTCTACAGCGCGGCCCACGCTCAGTCACCGCCAGAGTATTCTCCGACGACCGATCGTTACTCCCCACGACTTCTGCCCTGACCCCGTAAACGGGCGAGCACGCCCCATGAGCACCGCAAGACTCGCGCAGGGACCGACCAGCGCCGGGGAAGCCGCCCTCCAACGGGTAATTCCCGCCATCGTAGCAGAGGAACGTTACTCTACTATAGAAGCTCTTCCCTGCTAAGGGATGAGGCCTCCACTCCAGGACAATCCCATATAAAAAGGGAGACAGAGGACAGAGAGGAGGACGGTGGTTCATTTCGCTAAAACACTATCTCAGAGAAGAGAGCTACTAGTTCAACAATACAGAGAGAAGAAGGGAAATCCTACCCACGCTCTACGAATCTCCTTCCGGTGACCTTACCACTCGGCGAGCACTCACCGAGTGTCCACCGGGAGCGGCGAGCACTCGTTTGGAAGCTATCTACGGGCCTACAGCCGACCGCGGTGATCTCTCTCTCTCTTTCTCTTCTTTTACTCTTCTATGCACTTCACTTCCAGTCACTGACTTAAGCATCGGAGGGTTGTCCCCTGGGATAACACGCGGGACTCCTTCTGACGTCTCTTTGACTTCTAGGTGAAAAGAACATCACAATTATAATCACATTATATTTTAACTCATTTTAAAATGAGATTACTTTAACATGTCTCCTCACGTGTAAGTCGATTTAAACTACGTTACGTGAACAGTATCATAACAGACACATGGTGCGTGGCACAAATCCAAAACATAGATTCTTATATCATATTAACATTGATTAGACTGACCATTCAACTCAAAATCTTAAGATGTTGACCGGAGAGAGCACCATAATTATTATTGCATTTATTTTAACACGTTTGTAACACGGGACTATTTTAACATTGGCAACAATCGTCTCCTACGCTTGCTTGATGGGCCCGCGTAAGCACATTTGTGCAGACGTGGCAAGCCCTGGAAGCCCCGAGCACGTGGATGGCTTGCCACTGCCACGTGGGGAAATGAGCATGTCTCCCGCCCACCATGGGATTGCCCCAGGTTGCCCAGGCCCACATCCCACCTGGGCACAATTTGTGGACCGAGCTTCTCGCTAGGCCGTCATTGGGCCTCCAGCTCAGAGGAAGGGGCATCTTCGTCGCCTTTCAAGGTGGAAACCCCACTACCGTTCAGCATATAAATAGAAGGGGTCTGCAGGCTCCAGCTTTCACTGTGATTTCTTCTGCAATTAATCTCTCCCAGCTAGCACACCAGGCTGCCTCCTGTGTTTCTTCCTACATCTCACTGCAATGGTAGTGGTTGCAGTGGGAGAAGAGCTCGTCTTCGGCATGGCCAAGGGAGGTGGCACCGCCGATGATGTCATGGGTCGGCGTGTATGCACCTCCGCTGGCGAAATTAATGGTGATGATGGCGATGATGACGACGATGATGATGATGGAGCGGACGTTGCCCCGGCAGCCTAATATTTAAGTACTCCAGATTAGCTAATTGGATATTTATATATATGTTGTGAGACTCATGGACGAGTTTACAAGTATGTGTGGTGCTCCTTGGGCTATATATGGAGATGTATCGAGAGTTTAGTAAGAAGATATGGGAGGTGGGATTTGTTTACCTCTCGTGGTAGTAGTATGCCATGTATCTAAACACTTACTACGTCTCATACGTACAGTGAGATCCTTGGTTACAGTATCTAGAATTTAATAATTATACATCTCTCTTACAGTACTGATCTCTCTATGTCTATCTCCATCCACCGACCCCACCCCCCCCACACGAGGTGTGTAAAGGTCAATGACTATCAATAAAAAAAAAACACACAAAAACAAAAACACAAAAAAAAAAAAAAAAAAAAAAAAAAAACATTCTCCTCTTGAATGTTGTTGACCTCATAGAGAGTGAGGCCAAGTTCTTCATCCAACACGCTTGACATGAGCCTCCGGTGTCTGACAGTGACATTCAACTCTCCTTCATGTCGAAGTTTTAAGGCTGTCGCCAATTTCGTCTAAGCGTCTGCGAGGGAGTTATTGGTCCTTGGAACATGACCTATTTCAAATAGGTAGAATGTTTCTTTTAGTTTCATGACGGCTGCATGGTAGGGGATCAATTCCTTATTTCGAACATCATAGTCGCCCAAAACCTGTCGAATGATGAGTTGAGAAACTCCGTACACTTTGAGACATTTAATGTCCATCTCCAGTGCCAGCTGAAGTTCGATAGTTAGTACTTCATACTCCGCTTCGTTGTTAGTCAATGACCTCATAAGAGCACACGAATTATGGAGAATGCCGTCTTGCAGGAATACAAGAACTATTCCAACATCAAATGCAAAGTTTGTAAGGCTATCGACCCTCTTGATTATTCGGGAAGCACCGTCAAAGTACAACTCCCAGGACGACAAATCAAGAGCGAGGATGTCATGCTCCGATTGTGGTGGGACACCTTTAGTACATCCCTTCGTTTATGGTGGGGGCACCAACACCTTCTCATCAGGTAGTTCAGTATTGAGCGGTGAGTCTTGTGGCACAAGATATGCGGCTAAGAACTCAGTCATCCCCTATCCCATAATGACCATGTGTGGGGCAAAGATGATGTCAAACTCCATGAGGATGAGGCCCATTTCTTGAGCCTTTCGGAGAGGATAAGCTGGCTAAAAAGAAATTTGAAGGGATCACATTTTGAAATGAGCTCCACTCGTGTGCTAAAAGGTAATGCCTTAGCTTCTTTATAGCAAATAGCAAGACTAGGCACACCTTTTTCATGGGTGAGTACCAATGCTCAGGCCCGATAAATTTTTGGCTGAGATAGTACAGGGGTTGCTCTTTACCCTCCTCGTTGATTTGGGCTAGAAGTGCCCCCAGAGAGGCATCCATAGCAGCAATGTAAAGGATAAGAGGCTTCCCTTTCACAGGTGCTCCTAGGACCGGAGGAGAAAATAGATACTCCTTAATTTGCTCAAAGACCTTCTGGCAGTCCTCGTCCCATATAAAGGGTCCCCCTTTCTTCATCAATTTGCCGAAAGGCATACACCTTCCAGAGAGGTTAGAAATGAACCGCCTGATATAGGCGAGCCTTTCTTGTAGAGATCTGAGCTCTGTCAAATTTCTGGATAAAAGTAGTTCTCTTATATCGGCCTACGATCTCTCCTATCACTTCTCTTAGAGCTATAGCCTCTGCCTAGCGGGAGAAATAGTCTATTATCACCGGATATACTTGCATCCTAAAGAGGATAGGGGCAATGGGCCCACGACATCTGTTCCCCATTGAGCAAATGGCCAACTGGGTGCTGTCGGATGTAGCTGTGTTGGAGGTCATCTTGGGACTGTTGCATGCTCCTAACATTTTTGACATGACTTGGCATATTTGCAATAGTCGTCAAACATCGTCGACCAATAATAGTCAAGTTTTTTATTTCAATTTTCATCTTTGGTCCCGCCTGATGTGCACCTGCTGTTCTGACGTGAACCTCCTTCATGACCCTCCAAGCCTCCTCAGTGGATAGGCACCGGAGAAGCACTTTATTCTTGGCATCGGCCATAATTCAGAATAAAATTCCATTCCGAACTTCGTAGGAGTACTTTGTTCTGATCAACCTGATCTTCTCTTCTCTTTGCTTGGGTAGCTGTTGGCATTTAAACCATTGCATGAGAGGTTCCCTTCAATCGGGTAAACTAATTGCTTCCGCTGTGGCGACTTCGTGCTCTTCCTCTTCGAGTTATTCTATCATGCTAGGGACCTGACATCGGTTGATCACCCGTATGCTGAGTGACCCATCCGGCGGGATCACTAATGAGCTTGCCAATTTTGCCAGTGCATCGGCTTGTGCATTCTCTCCCCTGACGACGTGGCCTATCTCAATGAGGTAGAATTGCCCCATGAGCCGCTTCGCCTTGGTGTGGTAAGGGAGTAATTCGAGATTCCAGACGTCGTCCCTGAACTTGTTCGACGATCAACATTGAATTGTCGAACACTTGTAATATTCGGATCTCCATATGCAGGGTGACCTAGAGGCCGATAATCAGAGGTTCATACTCTGCTTCGTTATTTGTGCAGGGCTTGCTGATGGAGCACGAAGTGTTGAGCACCTCTCCTTCTGGGGACTTAAGGATGATGCCGGCTCTGGCCCTTATTCTGGTGTGTCTAGATGGGGTACTTTCAGTTCTTGAAGCCCCATCGAAATACAATTGCCAAGTGGCTTGCTGGACTTGGTCTACCTCCAACGTCTCATCTTCAGGCAGCTACGTGATTAATGGGGAGTCTTCAGGCACGGAGTGCGCTGCGAGAAAATCTGCAATGGCTTGACCTTTAATGGCCTTCTGTGGCACGTAGGTGATGTCAAACTCCATCAGCAACACTGTCCAATTTTCGAGGTGGCCCTTTAAGGCCGGCTGAGTGTGTTGTGGCTCTTAGAGTGGTGGTCCGCACAGCAACAACTCAGGAGATGAATATTAAGAGGACCCGAGAATCGAGAATGGATCGGTGTTAGCACGGATAGATTCAAGGGAATCATGTCTAATGGCTAGAGGTGTAGTGGCCTTCGAGCTTGGCGTCTTTTGGTAATTTTCTTCCATCCTCGGTAAGGGTTTTGGCATGACTAATAGTTCTAGGATCAGAGGCAGGCATAAGGAAGGAGCGTGTGGCAGCGGCTAGCTCAACCGTTGTGGCGAAGAATGTGGCTAGCGATCAGTAGGGCCGGTGCTCGAGGCGTGGCATGTTGCAGTTTGAGGAATTGCAGCGGCGGTGCATCGAGAGATGCTGTGAGTGTGGTTCGATAAGACACTTGACAAGTGTTCTCGGAGGAGTTGACCTGATAGTGGCAATGGGTTTTTCCCTGATGCTGGAAGGTGCGGTTCCCAGCATGCACGAGGTTCGAGGTCAGGTCATGCTTGAAGACCTCTCGCTTTGTAGGAGGTGTGCTGATTTTCTTTTTAGTCGGAGAGAACCATATTTTTGCTAAGTTCTATCATCTTGCATCATGTATTTAGATTGGTTGACCTCATTTTGTATGCCATGAGGTCTAGGCGAGACGTGTCCTGTGTTTTGGCAATATGGTTGCTTGTGAGAAGCGTTGCCTTTTCCCTTGATGCGTAAGGGTGTTGGCACTATTCCGAAAGGTTGAGTGCCAGTTGGGCAGTGCTTGTGAGAATTCGTGGTTGGCGTTGTGATTTTTGATGCGTGATGGATCGAAGCTTGTGGAGTTGCAAAAGAATTGCCAGACTAAGGGAGAGAATCTGTGCTCTGGGTTTGAGGCAATGGAGCTTTCCTCACCTGGTTGCTCGGAGTTAGCCAGTCAAGTTAAGGATTACCGGGATGGCGGAACCCGAGTTGTTGTGATGGCTGTGCACATGGATCAGAGTGCGCAGCGAAAGCCTAGTGGGCTCATGACGCATAGGCCCAGGATCATAATATTGGCTGCTACGGGCGGACTCCTGAGGGGGAGTACTAGAGCATTGGAGGATTGGTTCCTCGACGTGAGATTGTCTCTGGCTGTGTGAGCCATGTTAATTGTCGTGCCGTTGCTTAAGACATTGTAGTTCGTGGCACTGGCAAGATGGAGAGTTGAGGAAACATGTCGACAGGTTTGCCGCATGAGTACCCTGTTCATTTGGTTGGAAGTTGTTGATAGACACTGAGAATGTGATCTAGAAGGGGGGGATGAACGACACCTCCGGACCCCCAAAACACGGTCACGGTACTCACGGGGTGTCCGAGACACTCACGGGCCAAGGGAGGCACGATTAGCCATAGACTGCCCACTCTGAGCCATCCAACGGGGTGCCCATCAGAACACGCCGGTCTCACCTAGCGCGTTCAGAACGCGCTGCACTCCCCCAGCGCGTTCTGATCAGAACACGCTGGCCGCCTATAGCGCGTTCAAACAAAACGCACTGGCCACTTGTGGCGCGTTCAGAATAGAACGCACTATACACCTATAGTGCGATCATAACCGCCCTACTGTTCATCTTCTCCGATGAACGCGCTTGATCGGGATAGCGCGTTAACTAAGAACGCACCCACCTGGGCGAGCGCGTTCTCAGTCTGCACCCGAAAATGGTGAAAAGTATGGAAAAACTCGTTCCATGCCCCAATCACCGCAGGTGAAGGGAAAACAAAAGGAAAAACATTCCCCAAGCCCCTAGGCATGCATCTAAACCCTCGGATTGGCCAAAAACGCCGTAAAACGGAAGATCCAATTCACTCCCCAAAAATGTGATTTTTTCCCAAAACCCCCCGTTTAGCCCACTCGGCTGATCGCGGCCTACGAAACTCGCGGGAAAGGAAGTACAGAGGTTAAGGATCTATCCCCCTACCTCCACTGAAGAAACCGTGCGCCAAAGCGACTAATCCACGCCGAAAATCACCCGGAACATGAACAACGCCTTCTCGGAATCCACCGAGGGATCGCGCCACGCCACGCTCAAACCGCCGCTCCATCCCGCGTTCCGATCTCCCCAACACGTCCCTGCCTCGGCCAGCTCCGCACGGTCGCGCACCCCGTGCCGAGAGGTCGAGAGACGGGAGAGAAACGAGAGAGAGAAGGGAGGGTGGAAAATGAGACGGGAGAGAGAGGGTTGAGGGTTTAAATAGGATAATCTAATTTTTTAGAAAAATATCAAAAAAAATAAAAAATCACGTTTTCGCGATCCTCGGAACGCACCGATCACAACGGTACCACTCACGCCTGGGTGAACGGCCCAGTTCACCCGCAGCGGAGTTCCGCAGGGTTTGCCGAAACTCGTATGAGGAAATCGAAAAAATACGCGAAAAAGGCCGCAGAACGCCCCCGGGCCTCCGAAACAACTCCGGATCGCGCCGATCCGAACACGAAAGATGTCCGAAACGTAATTTTAAACACAACGGAGTTGGACACTCCGAGAAAATAGATTCGGGACCCGAAAATAAGGATCCAAAATACCCCAAAGAGAGAAGAAGGGGTAGCCACTTGTTCTTGAGATATCTTCTTGCCCCTGGGATATTTGGATGTTCTTGAAAAAATTAATAAAAAGAAGAGGAAGAGAGGAGTTTGGTTAGCAGAAAGGAATAGAAAGGGGTAAGTAGAGTTTCAAATCAAATCTTCAATTCACTTACCTGGTTCATGGTAATTCTCCCATTGATATGACCAGCAATCTCAGAGATTCTGGGGAACGCCGTCTTGGCCTTCTTCAAAGGTCTCTACATCACACGATTCATCTTCTATTCTCAGTGGAGAATCCCTGTGTTAGAATCCCTGTTCTCTGTTATTGCTCTCCATTGTCTGTTGGTATTCTTGGCAGAAAGTTGCTTTGGTGGACTTTGTAGTAGCAAAACCCATCCTTTTATAGGGGATTTGGGCCTTGGTAGCTGTTGGGATAGAGTAGTCCGAGTTTGAGTGGAAGTAGTCTCTGGGGTTACGTTTACGAACCATAAATGGAGTAGCAAAATTTACAGTCAATTGATGCCAAGACCTTTGGCATCATTTCTTTGAATAGTGACCCAGATGGTGGTGTCCTTTAATTAACGCCCTTGTTAAAGATGCCATTTACTGTTCGATTCCAAGTTAAACATTTAAGCGTATTGGCGGCCTTCAAGCTATCGTTATGTACATTCTTCGCGGGGTCGTCATTTTGTCCTGCACCAGGTCTTTATGCTTGAGTTAATAGCCTTTACTGAACTGATGATTTTGATAAGCTTATAATTATGGTTTATTACATTAATAATTTTGTTGAGCTAATGGTCTTTGAGCACAGGGAAGAGTAGGTTATGCAGATCTCAAGGTGGTTAGGTCTCTTCCTTGGTAACATCATTCCATCTTTTGTATCATTTCCATGTATGCATTGTTACTATATGATATATACGCTATTATAGCATATCAAGGACCTTGTGGTTTTGATGAACCTGAAATTTGAATTCTCCTTCATCAAAAATAGTGATGATTTCGGGGAAGTCATGATCACACGGATAGGCCGTTAGGTCATCTAAGGTTTGGGACGATGGTTCCTATTTTTAAGCTGATACGCGGAGAAATGGGCTTCGGCTCAGTGTCAACTTATAAATATGGATTCTTGACCAAGTCTGGGTAGCTTAGCAATATTATCCTTAATTATCTTCTATTTTTGGTTGGTTTTAATTTTTTTTTCTTTTAGCCCAGCATGCATCATGTAGGACTTTGAGCTTCAATGATGAGAATCCTCATATTAAGCCAGTAACGAGGCGGCGGCCTGCTCAACTTGTTTCTTGAGCTGTCTCTTGAGATTCTTCCTTCTATTCCTCTCCTGTTTCTTGGCGATGGCTGCCTCTAGGGGAGTAGGAGGGAAAGGTACTGGAGTCAAAACTGGCAAATCCCCGCAGGGATATCTCCAAGCTGACATCTTGGCAGGGTGAGGTCGACGATTTTTCTTTACCCGGATTTCAATCCAGGGACCTTTCGCTTGCTGTATCTGGAAGGTGGCATTGATCACCTGCTTGATGACCTCTAGTGGGAGCTCCTGGTATGCTAGGATGCTGAGACTGGCATCCAAAGATGTGCATGTAGTTTGATGCCTTACTCGCGGTGGTGAAGGAGACAACCTTTGATTGGCTGGCGTACTAAAGCCGATGCCCGAGGATATATCTGCAGTTTGATGCCTTACCCGCGGTGGCAAAGGGGGTATCCCCTGATGAGCTGGTGTATTGGGGCTGGCATTGAAAGATGTATGCACAGTTTGATGCCTTACTCACGGTGGCAAAGCCTTTTGTTGAGAGGCAGACTGGGAGACGAGCTTGGCATCTTGCTCCTTAGCCTTGCCTTTGCGATCCAGCTGGGAGCAGGGTCTGGTGACAACCGAAGATGTAACGGGGTATTACCACTCCGATTAACTATGCTGACTTCGCATGTCAAGTGGGCCTTGTATTGGTAGGCCTGACTTATGAGATGGAGTTGTTGAAGGCTCTAAAGATGTCTTCGTTGCAATCTGGATTGGGTTGAAGGGCGTGCGGAGAGGACCCAATGGTTCACCGGCCGAGGAGGCACGACGTTATCATGTCGGAACCTCGCCCTGCTTTTGCTTCCCCTTCCTATCTCCTGATACTGAAGATGGGGGCAGGGTAAGGGAAGAGCGAGAGGAATTTGGGGCACCCATCGTCATCTCACCCACCAAGACATCCTCTTGGCCATGAGGAACTTGGAGTAGCCTAGCAGTATCCTCCCTGGAGAATGGGCGAGACTCTAGCTCTTGCTAGGGCCGCCATTGCATGGCCGAAGTGGCAGGGGTTGGCTAGCTGGCTGTCGATGTCTGAGAGTCTGGAGGAGCCTGGGTGGTAGGAGGATGGATGTAACACCCTGGATCTTTGGCGAATCTTTATTGGGTCCTGCTAGATTTTTATTGGGTTTTTGGATCCTTTTAGAAGAGTTTCAGACTGCTTTTGTAGCTCCCGAGTCGAGAACACTTCGACCCATTTACCCTTCAGTTCCTCGACTCGTGGTCGCTGCAGTTGAGTGTAGTCAGTAAATTCCTAAAAAATCCTTGTATATCAAAAGGGCCTACACCAAGACGGTGTGGCCATCACTCTTCCCCATACCAACAAAACAAAAAGGGAAGAGTTGTGAGCATTCACATTACAAATTAGTCTCCCCCATTCATTCACTCTCTCACAAATAAAGGAAGCTAGACTCTCCACTGCTCTAGCTTCACCTATGAGAATTCTATGGCTTCTTTCACCCCATATGACAGACAATGTAGCATGAGGGATGATCACCTAGTGCGCCGGTCTTCCTTTAAGCTCCATCTTCTACCCCAACTCTCTAACAAAGTCTGCACATTGTTTAGAAGGCTGATAGTGTCCTGTGTCCCCCTTGCAAGAACACCCCAAACGTCTTGAGTGAAGGAACATCCTGCACAAACGTGGTCCAACATCTCCTTCTCTCCACATAGGCAGCAAACAGTGGATATATCATGTGGGAAAGAGGCTAGTCCGTCCCGTGTCGGCAGCCTTCCATGGGATATCCTCCAGGTGAGTAGCTCCACTTTCAGCGAGCTCCTTGGAGCCCAAATCTGTGAAGCAAAGCAGTGACACACCCCTCCGTCAGAGATGAAAAGTGTAAGCTGAACTGACAGAAAATACGCCCTCCTTCCCCTATGTCCACCACCACTCGTCCTCTGTGTCTGGTGTGGGGCAAAGTGAAGGAGACAAACAAGGTCCCCAAACTGCTCCATCTCCTCTGGCCTATAGGCTCCTCCTGAAAGTTGGTGCCCAAGTACCTTCTAACAAATGTGGGCCAAAGGCCCGAGAAACTGAGGCTATAGGTACTGCTGCGACTGCAAAAAGTCTCGGAAATGAAGCCTCCAGTGTATAGCCTCCACACCATCTATCCTTCCAGAAGAGGCACTTATTGCGCTTCCCCAACCGTACCTGTGTGCTAGAGGAAATGAAGTCCTTGCAAGACAAAATATCTTGCCAGGTAGGTGAAATATTGTGCTAAGTGGCAGGTGTCATATCCCAATCCTTTACTCTGCCATAGTATCGCTGCCTTACAACTTGAATCTTTCTTCTTCTTTTTTTATCTGCTGGATTGTATCAGATAACAAGAGAAAGATCAGTTGCTCCTACTTCAATATGAGGAAATATCCAGTTTGAAAATGTTAACTGAAGTGTTTTACTTACCATCTGCCTTCAGAAAGCAAAAAGAAACTGAAATGCTGTACTTCTTTCCTGGTATTTGGTACTTTGATGATTTTTGTTAATTACATAAATTTAGTAGCCGGTCGTACACCTGCCAATGCGTCTCGCCGCTATTGATCCGTCTCAGCCTCTCCGCCGCCGCGAGGATCGCGGGTGGGTATGTCATAGCGGCCTCCAGTGAGTTGGCGTGTAGTACACATACATCGAGCCGTCGGGAAAGAACCACAAGTTGCCTTGGCGCTTCAGCGATTGCTCGTTGCGTACGCCCTTGTGGTCGTCGATCTTGGTCATCACTACCACGCCATCTGCGGGCAGTTCTCTTGAGCAGCTAATCCAGTCCATCCTCCACCTCCTAGCGTGCGGCGGTTACTCAGCTGAGATAATTATTCGCTTCTCTGCTGGTATTAGGTTCACGATTTCCTCAAGCGATGGTGCCTCTTTCTCACCCAAGAACTCGGCAACGATGCCGTCGTAGTTCAGGCCGAACTCATGCGTCCACACTGGGCGGCCAAGAGACTTTTCAACTGCCTCATGGAACACATCGAATGGGCAGCACAGTTCAGCAGTGAACAACTGGAACTCCGCAATTTCGCGATGAGTGCATAGCTCCCACCAATTTGTTCCGGCTAGTTCAATGGCCTTGTCTTTTCCGATGGTTTGCCTTTTTGTATCGCTCATCACAATCACCTCGTCAGGTTGGGGAGGGGGAGTTACTTGGGGCGATGCACTAATGCCAACTGCTCGCCGTTGAAGATGTGCAACATGCCTTCGCATCCAGGTGCGGTGCATTCGACGACGTAGCGAACCAGGCCTGCTCGGGTGGTGAACACCGAGACTATCACGCCCGGATAACGATAGCCCTTTGGCTTGCAAACAATGTCGCCTTGCTCTAGTGGTTCACTCACGTCGCCACCTTGGGGTTGAGGGCTTGGTCACACAAGCAGGCAATCGACCGTTACCCTTCTCGATTTGCTTGCTCAACATCTTGTGCAGCTGATTGACCGTCACCGTCTTGAACTTGCTCATGGTTTCCTCTCAGTTCGGGGTGATGCTCACGCAACGACTCTACAAACAGAATGTAGAAATCTTCCTGCGGTTTCTCCGGCGTCGAAACAAACACTGGAAGACCTGGATAGATGGCCGTTTTCAATCGATCAAGTTCCACCCTCAGTCTCTCGTTCTCGGCCTGGAGGGAGGCGACATCTGGTGTCGCTTTCAGGAGCTTCTCCGTGTCGCCCAGAAGCTTGCGAACCGTGGGCAACGAGTGCCAACCAAACTCCTTTACCTCTTCCGATAGAGGGCGTGGATTGGCCCAGCTTTCATACGAATCGGTCTCCAGCACTGGCACTGGTGGATCGATACGAAGCAGCAGCTTCTTGGCTAGTTCACACGTCTCGCTCATGTCGCTATCTCCGGCAAACGAAACTCAGACAACGGGATAAAACACTCAACGTCCGCCCACTCAAAGTCCCACGGCTCATCATTGCACTCGAAGGTGGTCGGTTGCTCGGGGCCGCACGAAACACGAATGACTGCATATTCCCACAGGTAGGTACCGGGCTTGTAGCGGTTGTGAATCTGGAACGCTACTAGCAGTTGGTCGCCATCGAACAGCACGGTCTCAGGCGTGGACTTCTGCCAGGTGATGCTATCGCTCATTGTGCGCCCTTTCATCCGAACTCAAAGCCGATCTCTTCTAACGCATTCTCGAAAACGGATTTTGCGACAAGGTATCCCTTGGCCGCCTTTGCAAGTTGCGTGTCATCGAGGACTTTCTTTGCCTCTTCCGCAGCCTCACAAAGATCGATTGGTGCGCCGTTGCATTGCCTCATAAAAGCTTCTACGGTTTTTGTTTTCGCGCTCATCGCTCCACCTGCCAATCCGGGTTGTAAACCACGACCGTGTTTGTGTGAGGCAAGCTATTCATGCGGTTCGTGATCTTCTCAATTTCACTGCGAAGTATCGATGGATACAGCCACCCGACGCAGTCTTGAACCTGACGCCATCGCAGGCTGATTGCTTCTTGGCATTGCTCGCGAGTTGTTAGCTCGTCAGTCAGTTGCGTCTCGCTCATGGGCGGGCTCCTGGGGGTGGGTGGTTAGCGACTTACTTTGCCGCTGCCGTTGCATTTGTAACAGTGCATGTTCGCGCCATGGACTGGGCCAGAGAACAACAGCCTGCCGCTGCCCTTGCACTCTGGGCAAACGACTTTGTTTTGCTCGATAGTGAGCAGCCTCTTTGTTTCGGCCAGCTCTCGCTTGAGCGGATTCTCTACTGGGGAACAGTACAGTTCTGAGTAGCAGCTAAACGAGATTCGCAGCGAGTCGGCCATCTTTGCGCGCTCCTCACTGGTGATCGCGTCGTATCTCCCAACGTCTTCCAGGGCACAGCTCAACGCTTCTTCGATGTAGTCATTCGTCACCGTCGTCTCCTTCGCGGCTAGGTAGTCGGCTCTGAAATTTCAACGCCAACCACGAAACGCGATATGTATGGATGTTTGCCCTCTTTGTGCAGCCATGCCTCGGCTTCTGGTGGCAGTTCGATCTCAAACGACTTGTATCGCACTTCAACTGGACCACCAACGTTACTGGCCGCACCGTGGTCGTTCTCGCAGCAAATTAAACGGGCTTTCATGTTTGATCCTTCGCGGCTAGGTGGGGAGGGAAGAAGAATCAAACAGCTTTGCGCCGCGATCTGCGTCACCATCGCAATCGTTAGCAAACACTACAGCCCATGTAGGGTCATCGCGATGCCGAAAATAGCACAACGATTCGCTCCCGCCGTGACGCCGGAAGCCATCGCCGCCTCGCATGATGTTCTCGACGTCGTTCTCGATTTTCACTTCACATGCCGTCATCGGAATTGGTAGCAGGTCGCTTGCCGCAATCCGCTCACGGAAGCCCCATGCCAAAAGGTCGCGGGCGTTCTGGGTGAGTTGGTCTTGTCTAATACTGGTCGCTTCCATCATCAACCTCATGTGTTACGTGGTGGGGAGGGAGGAAGCCCGCAAGTCTTGAACGTCAACCGATACATGCGCGATACTATCGATCAACTTCACCGGCCACCGCTTCCACTTGTGCGTGCCACTCGTCGAACGCTTGATCTCTGCCACTTCCTTCGCGGTGAATTTCTGAGCTTCGTTGACTCGCGGCGTGTAGCCGCTGCCACCTTCACGCCACCACATCGGAGCGTTGCCGCAAAAGCCTGCTTTGACGTTTTGCAGGTAGTAGAGTCTTTCTTGCTTCGCCATCATCGCCTCGGGTTGGGGGGGGTAGTGAAAATAGAATTACGCAGCAGACAGCAACTCCAGTAGCTTATCTCGCATGAGCACCCAACTCGCCGACTCCGCCGACCACGCCGCCCACCTCGCCGCCGACCTCGCCGACCTCGCCGACCTCGCCGCCGCCGACGCCGCCGCCCACGCCGCCGCCCGCGCCGACGCCGCCGCCGACGCCGCCGCCGACGCCGCCGACCAGAAATCATCCAGACTTGGCTCTTCTCCTGTATCGATCCATCGCTGATAAAGCACAGCAACACCTGCAACAGCCTCTTTCACCAATTCGTGTTGCGAGCCAGCAAAAGAAGGCGACTGTTCGCTCGTCAGTAGCCACAATGCAAATCGCGGCCACACAAGCGACAGGTCCGCACCTGGGCGAATCGCCTCCAAAAATGCGGTCGGAAACGCCAAGTGATCGCCGCCGTTATTTGCCAGACCTTCAAAGATGGCGTCCTCCAAGTGCATTAGCTCTTCCGGCACTCCGATCTCAATCGGACCACGCGAATGGTCGTAGCAATCGAACGTGCAGCCAACAGCACAGCCTTTTGTGACGCCATTTTTCTCCCAGCCAATGCCGGCGCACAGTTCGTCCGCTTCGCGATGCGCTTTCACTCGCGACATGTACTTTTCTTTGATTGCTGGATCGTTATGGTAGGCAAGTAACATAAATAGGGCTCCTGTTAAGTTAAGAAGTGTTAGTGTGCTTGATCCTAAAATTGCTCCCCCACCCCACACCGGCATCCTGACCTTCGGGGGAAAATGTTACTTCTTTGCCTTCTTCTGCTTGCCGTTTAGCACTCGCTCTATCGCTTGTCGCTGCGTCTCGTTCGCAGCCTTCTCGTTGCCGACGAACTGCCAACCAAAGCGAGCTAGGGCGTATGCGTCGTATTCGTCATTGCTCTCGAACTGCACACCGTAGCGATGCGTGATCGCCGCAATCATTGGCGTTTTGTCGCCTTTGCCCTTGCCAGTTGCCCAGAGCTTGAGCGATGTAGGTGGCACCTCGTAGACAGCGACCGTGACGAGGCACATTGCTTGTCGCAAAACGCCACCGTACTCGCCCAACATCTCGCGGCTGCAACGAGCGCCGTAGGCATAGCCCTCAATGAAGATCGATGCAGGCTTCTCGTGCTGGTCGATAAACGACGTAATCGACGAGCACAGGTCCGTGTATCGCTTGTTTCGGTCGCAGACGAAGTGGCCGCATGGCTTCGACGGAAAGCACTTCGTGTGGTGCCTGGCTCCGTCGAAGATGCACACCGCGGTGTTCGTTAGTGATGCGTCGATTCCGATTACGTTCATTGGTTCCTCCGTGCTACGTGTTGTTCCAGGTGTCAAAAGTGCCGTCGTAGTTCTTAGGCTTCCGGTTCTCTAGCCACGATACGAACGCGATGCGATTCTCGATGCTGGTCGTGTGGCCGTGCGGGCATTCGCAGAAGTTGTAGCTATCGAATCGAACAATCTTCATCTTGGCAGCATCCCCGCGATCTCCTGCGTCGCAATCACAGAACAACGAGGCCAGCAACCCGCCTTCCCGACCGGTGAGTTTGTCTTGCTTGGCGAGTATGGCAGCCTTTCCGGTCCAGACTTCCAGTGTTCCGCAGTCCTGGCATCGCAGGCACTTGTAACGCCGTTGTGCGTAGTAGTCGTCCTCGGGAAAGGCGTCTGGCATTTCGACGACCACCCGCTCGGTCGCGTTCGCTGGCGTCACTGCCTCGTCTTTGCACAACTCCTGAACTCGCTCGAGCGCCTTGGCCATCTTGCCCACGACGACCCTGCCGACCGGCTTCCTCCAGCGTTCGCGGTCCAGTTCGGTTTTCGCTGTTCCAGACTTCTCGTCTCTAATGCGATGAGATGCCCTTCTAACGCTCGCGGCGGTCTGCTCGCGTTCATAGGCCTTGATTACGTCTGCATCGCCTTTAACGATGCGAGCGGTGGCTTCAAGGGCATCTTCCAGGGCAACGTCGCTAAACGCTCGCTGCCACGAGTTCAGCATCGCCTGTCCATCCTCACGCCCAAGGGCTTGCACCCAATTGCGCGTATCGGGGAAGCAGACTTTGAAATCGTTCCACCATGTTT
Organism: Amorphophallus titanum; assembly: GCA_024336825.1. Classification (NCBI taxonomy): domain Eukaryota; kingdom Viridiplantae; phylum Streptophyta; class Magnoliopsida; order Alismatales; family Araceae; genus Amorphophallus; species Amorphophallus titanum. The sequence goes on from JANBPO010006173.1 coordinate 4,720,881, forward strand.
TGAATTCTTCGGTGGTCATGTCCAGTTGTCTCGCTTACCGCCCTGCCACGATTGGTCACTATCGAAGAACCTCGCATCGCTTAGGTACTTTTCGCAGCCCGGACAAAACTCATCGCGGGCCAGCGGAAACTTGGCTTGCTGTCGGATGCGGGCAAGAATCCAATCCTCTGCCTGCTGATACGACAGCGAGTGTTTGTTTTGGATTTTGAGCAGGGCGGTTCCCCAAACCTGAAAGCACGCTTCGATCTTTGAGCGGCGGTGGTCAGGGTAAGAATTCCAGAACATGGTGAATGGCAGCGGGTAGCCACCATCCATCTTTTGTTCTGGCATACCACTCTTCTTAGAATCTATTTCTTCTTCTACTTCATCTTCATCTTCATCTTCAGGGATTTGCTTGGGTTTTGCTAAGTCGTTTGCTAGAGGTTTGCTAGAACTTTGCTTGGACTTTGCTACACCTCCTGCACTCCCAGCATCAGCTCTTTTGCCCCTTAATTCCTCATCGCGAACCATGCGACGCGAATACAAACACTTGTTCTCATCACGACTTAAGACGCCTTTGCGTTCCAGTTCATCGAGCGCCTTGAGCATCTCGTCGCGTGTACCACCACTAAGAGCATTAACAATGTCATCATTCGACCACGGTGTAACGCCATCAGCTTCACAGAGCACGCCGCGTCGCTTCGATTCGTGGCAAAGGCATAGCAAATCCATTAGCAAACCTCTAGCAAAAATCGTGCAACGCCTGACGTCGGCGTCCTTCATCCAGTCGCCCGGGTAGAACTGAAACGCTGGTAACTTAGCCATCCGTGAACCTTCAATAAGACATTTGTTCCCTAGTTGTCCCCGCCACCAAATAAGAACTTACGAATCGGCTTCCTTTTTAGAAGAGAACATTTGTTCCGTTTTGTCGTTTATTTGGCGACGTCCTTCACCCGCTTGAAGTCCCGTTCCGTTAACGTCGCCCCTCGCCACACTGGATGGTCGCTAAGCACCAACACGCTCTTGGCCTTGCTGCCGCCACGAGTGATTTTGGCGGCCAGAATTGGCTGTGACGGATCGACGCTGTCAGCGAGACGGATTTGGATTGTCTTGCCTGAAGTAGTCACGCAGCCTCCCTCATGTACCGCCTGACTTGTGCCAGCGCCCACCGATACGCTTCGGCACGGCCCTGAGCTTTTAATCGCACGTCGAGCAGCCTGGCACGCTTGGCCGACTTCTCGGCGTTTACTGCACCGCCACGAAGCGAATCCATGAGCCGCTGGCGGGGCGTCCGTTTGGGGTTAGGCATCTACCTCACCTCCTCAATCATCACGATTTGTGAACGTCCGATGCGGGTCCAATCACCGCCTGGGAAGACGACAATTAGCGTCAACTCTTTGCCCCGCCCAAGGCTTTCCATCCGAAAGAACACGGCTTGAAACTGAAGGCGAACGTGCTTCAGCTTCTCGCACGGTGGTTGCCGCAACGTGAAGCGATACAAGTGCCCCTGCCGCAAGTTCTCGAACGGCACCGACTGCGGCGAGGGGACGAGGGAGCGGGGCGTCATGCAGCACCTCCCGACGAAAACAACGGATACTTGCTGGGGTCGCGGCCGTATTCGCCGGTCTTCTTGATCAGCTCGTCGCTGATGCGCTGCTTGGCAATCTCGAAATACTTCTCTTCTTTCTCGATACCGATAAACGAGCGGCCAAGGCGGACGCAGGCAACGCCGGTTGTGCCGGAGCCCATGAAGGGGTCGAGAATGGTCTTGCAGTTGGGCGGTAGATGCGACAGGCACCACTTCATCACACCAACTGGCTTTTGGGTTGGATGCACTCGCTCGACAGCTTCATCGCGAATCATGCCATGCCAACGAAAGGCAATGCGACGTACTGCTTTCTTTAAGTTTGTCCAAGCAAGCTCGCAGTCCGCAAAGTCCGTTTCGCCGTTCATTTTGTCCCACACTAGCCAGCACGACGTTGGAGGTAGTTCAAAGTAGTTGCCGCCAAAAATGATCTGCCACTTGGAACTAGACCGCATAAGGGCCACTTGTTCCGCAGATGCTGGATAGTTGTCCCATTCATCGCTGCCATAATCCCTTGACACAGCCAATTTGCCGCGACTCTTATTTTTTCCAGCCGCTTCGCCAATCCCGTATGGCGGGTCTGTTACCACGGCATCCACACCAGCCAGCGTCGGCAGCACCTCCAGACAATCACCTAGGTAGAGCCGCACACTGCCACAGGGGCTCGTCCATGTTGGCCTCATTTCAACACCACCCTTCCGCCGCAGCAGATGCAGACACCTTTGCTCGCCCACCGCGTGTTGTGCGTGTTGCACTTGACGCAGAGCTGCGGCACCGATGTGTCGAACCACAGGCTAAGGACGTGGCTGATCTGCACAAGCGGTTGACGTGGCGGCTGTTTCTTGGTTCGTGTTTTCATGGCTCCCTCCGTGAAGACTATATGTCTTTTTTTACCCCAAGGGCATGTCTTGGGCTCCTTTTTGTAGAGTATCAATGACAAACATCTGGACTTTGGTGTTATTATCTATTGAGTTGCTCCACTTCCCACTTTATGGAACAGTGTTGAGTACAGGGACTGACGACCACTTACTGTTAGTCGTGCTTCATTTTCTCCTACTATGTACTAGTGTAGGGGGCAGGAGACTGGGCTTACCTGATTTTTGGGCATTGAAACAGAGGATTGGGTATGGGGAATGGTGTAACTGGATTTTGAATACTGGGAGCTGAGTGTTGGGTACTGGGAGGTAGGGGAGAAGACCAGGCGCTGGGGGTCAGCCCCATAAAAAGGAGAAAACCTGTGTCGTGTAAGGTTAGCGTAGGCCCATCGGGACGTGGCGGCCTACGAGGTTAAAGCTAGGAATTGATTCTAGAATGCTTTGGTTGCAGGTTGATGCCTGGGTATTGGCTATCTTTATGTCGTTAGCCGGTGATGTGGTTCACATTGGCTTGGGAAACTAGAGTTGGGTAGGCCGAATGGCCTTGGGAGGCGTCACAGTCGAAAGCTAGGATTAGGGACTAGAGCTGGCTGGCTGACCTGTGACGGGTTGTAGCCGAAATGTCGAAACTGGATGGTGGTGCTGGGTCTGAGTGACTGGCCCATGGATGCGCTATAGCCAAACCACTAGATCGACGACTGACACTGGAACTGAGTAGCTGGCCTGTTGAGGCATTATAGCCGCGGTGCTAGAACTGGCAACTGGTACCGGAACTGAGCGGCTAGCCTGTGGAGGCGTTGTAGCCGCGATGCTGGGACTGGTCGGCCAACTGTGGAAGCAGGTAGCCGAACGTTCAATGCTGCGATTGATGTAGGCCAACCCTCGGGAGCATAGTGGCCACTATTGTTATGGGGTGGTGCTGAGGTTGTCATCGACGAAATGTCGCAGTTGATGGCTTTCACCAGTGAGGAGTAGAGAGGGAGAGAGTTTTTTTTTCTTTACTAGCTCTACCACCCTTGCAGGTTTTTGCCAGAGCTAACCCCCTTTAGCTTTTTTCGGTACGCTCTTACGGGTTTTCGCACCGAGGGGTCACCCGATTTTGCCTGAGTCGCCCTTCCGAGTTTTTACCTCAGCTGGGTTGATGGTAATTTTTGCCCCCAGTGGTCTCGTAACGGGAGTCGATTGAGGCCACTAGGGTATCTCTATTTTTAACCCCATTTTGATGTTTTATTTTCCTTTTTTTGATAGGTTCTAGACACTGTCCAATAAAGTTGAAATTTTGAGCCAATTATTTGTAAAGTCTCATTATGTGTGATTGTCTTGTGCTCTGATTATCTTATTTTTAAGAGAATTACCATGTTGGTTGTTTACGTTTCCCAAGAATACTTCTGCCATATCAAAAGCTCGGGGCGTGGCACTCAACCTCGACCCATCGATGAAGCCCGTCCAGCAATGCAGAAGAAAGCATGCCCTTAAGAAGTAGACGATAATCAAAGAGTATATTATTAAGGGAAAGAAAATCGGCCTATTTCAACCGATCTTTTACCCAACGTGGCTCGCTAATGTCATCTTAGTACCCAAAGATTCTGACAAATGGTGGATATGCATGGACTTCACCGACTTCAACATGGCCACTCCGAAGGACTGTTACCCACTGCCGAGCATCGACCAACTAGTCGACTCGACCTTTGGTAACAAAATGCTCCGTTTTCTAGATGCTTACTCCAGCTACCATCAGATCCGGATGGATCCCGAAGACATTGAGAAGACAGCCTTCATCATCGACTTTGGCGTATACTGCTACACCCGAATACCTTTTGGGCTGAAGAATGCCAATGCGACATACCAGAGGCTTATCAACGACATTTTCGAAGGACAAATCGGTCGAAACGTGGTGGCCTACATCGATGACATGCTCGTCAAGACACCTAAGGCCGAGGACCACTTCAATGACCTAGCCGAGACCTTTGACACCCTCCAAAGGTACAACATGAAGCTCAATCCAGCGAAATGCGCCATTGGAGTTCGATCCGAGAAATTCCTGGGTTTTCTTGTGACTCAACGCAGGATCGAGGCCAACCCCGACAAGGTTCAGGCCATCATGAACATGAAGCTGCCCTCGTGCGTCAAGGATGTCTAGCGCCTGACAGGGCGCATCGCTGCCCTCAACTATTTCTTATCCCGAGCGACCGAACGATGCCTACCCTTCTTCAAATTGTTGAGGGGGCCCAAATTGGCATCCACTACGTTCACCTAGGACGAGGAATGTCAGAAGGCTTTTGCAAAGTTAAAGGAGTTTCTGGCTTCGCCCTTGGTGTTGTCGAAGCCAATCCTGGTTGAAACACTGTACCTATACCTGTAGCACCCTGAATAAAAATAATAGAGGAATTTAAACTTTTTCCTAAATAAATAATCCTAATTAAAGGCCAAATAAAAATAAATAAATCTTACTAGGGCCCCTATATAAATATACATCAATTAAAGTTCATCATATAAACACCACGTACAGAGGTTTCTCACTTTTCCAACTGACACGCCCTTCGTGAATTGTCATATGCTGCAATAGTTGTAGGGGTTGGCCGTAGAAGCTCCTCCGAGAGATTGCAAGCCCTGAGGGTGCTAAGTGGGCACACATTAATTGACGCCCCTGTATCAACCAAGACTGCATCCATACTAACTTTGTTCAAGATAATGGAGATGCAGAGTGGCATTTGTCGAGCTTCTAGAGGTGCCAGCTCAGTTTCGAAACATGTAATTGCCGGTCCTTTTGAAATCGTCGTCAATGCCATGGGAAGGCTATCAACTGCCATGTCTTCATTGACCATCACCTTCTGAAGGAAACTTGTTAGTGCATCTTCGTGAAGGGTAGACCTTTTAATCAGCTCTAGTACAGATATCTTGGCGAGAACTCTATCCAAATGGTGCAACAAGTCATATTGAGTACCCAACAATGGCTCAGTCTCTTCTTGTTGATCTGCGGCTGGCTGGGCAGACTGGGAATTGAAACTAGGAGCATAATTTATTTGGAACAATCGCCCGCTCCGTAGGGCCAGATTTTGTGTCGGCACAGCCTCTGATGGTGACAGAATAGGCTGAGTGGGGTGGATGGGTGGTGCAGTGAAGGGTGTGGGGTTAGGAGAGGTGAGAGCGGGGGTAACGGGTTGTGGCGGAAGGATAATGGGTGAAGAACTGGGCACGGTGATGCTGGGTGTAGATGGGGGTGTAAGGAGCAATGGAGATGAGGGCGGAAAGATAATGGGTGAGGGATTGGCAGTAGGTGTGGTGGTGATGATGGGTGTTGGTGTGGGAGGAGGGTTAGTTGGAAGGGTAGTGGTGATAAGTAGTGGGCGAGGTAGAGGTGCGGGTGAGGGTGTTAGCGTAGACGTGGAAAGGATGGTGAATGTGCGGACGAATGGTGTAGCAGATGGAGGAGGGGTTTGGCATATGGGTGTGAAGATGGTGGAAGTGGAAGGGTAGTTGTGATGGAAGGCTAATACTTGGTGGGTCGTACTGTCATCATCGAAAGACCATCCGATATTGGGGGTCGGAGGCTGGACTACATTCACCTGAGCTGGTGCTAGCGGCTGAGGTTGCGGAGCAGGCGGATGGTTCGGCATTGGGTTCTGGTGGATCCCCAAGTCTTGAACCTACTGCGGTTGCTGTTGCGGCGGCTGCTGTGGCTGCGGTGCTTACTACTGCACTTGCTGCCTCAGCGGCTTCCTTCTTTTCTCTTTCAACTCAGTAATGGCCTTATGCATTTCAGCCCAGTCAATCTGGTGTCCTTCATGCAGATCTTTTTAAGTCACTATATATCACACATCGCTTCATCCGTTATTTGTGTGAGGGTCAATTTAGTTGTTCAATGCTTTGATTGTTCGAGTGAGAACGAAAAGATTGAGAGAATATCTCTTGCATCTCACATTTATCTTAATCACACTTGGGTTTGAGATAATTAATGTAAGTTAATTTAATTCCATTATGATTAGCTTAGAAAGTTTTTTAAAATCTGTCATCTCGACAAGGGGACAATTCAACCTCCCTTCTTGTCCGTCATGTCTTTGGGCCAACAGGGTGGGTGCGATTTCCCAAGTGACGTCTACGCACTATCGTCCCCGTCGACCACTCTCCCGATGCCCAAGTTTTCTCTAAGCCCCGGGACCCCGTCCACTTCCCCTCTGTCATCCTCGTGCGATGAGGTAGCCTTGGGAGGTGCCACCGGTGGAGTCGACGTCGGGGTCAGCAATGACCTCTGCCAGCTCTTCCGTCTCTAGTTGCTGCCCTCTGGCCCCCATTGGCATTTCTTCCCTTGGCCTCTAGTCTGCTACCGATGCCCGCTGCTGCCACCCGTGGCCCTAAGCCACCTCCTGCCTCTCCTTCCCTCCAGCCTCCTGCGTTTGCGGCTTCACCTCTAGTGCCGGTGGGTGCCCTTGGGCCGTCTTCTGCCTTTGCTTCCACCCTGATTTTTGGTTCTTTGCCCTCGGCCTTTTCCCTGATTTTGGTTTGTGTTGGATGAGATACGGTTGATGATTGTTCTATTGGTTGTAGCTGGAGTTGTTCCATTTTCATTGGATATCGGTAGTCTCGAATGTTATGCAGAATTGGGGTCTCCATGTAATGCATAACATGGCCGCACAAGCAGAGGCCAGTTCGGATGTTCAGGTCAATCCTCCATCAGAGAACATTTCTACTAAAGTTGGAGATGTTGGTGGTGCTCCAGGATTATCTTCTTCTACTGTGATGACTCCTCAGAAGCTTGGTATTGTCCTCTCTCGCTTCTTGCTATTCTATGCTTCTGATTTTACCTTTTTATCCCTCTTTTGTATTTAAGCCGTTAACCTGCCTCTGTTGTGTTGATCCTTGATGCTTGTATACTTTACTTTACAGTCAAAAAACAGGCCCACAGTTGTCCTGTAAAATGAAATAATGCTTCCATCTTGACAGTTAGGGAAGTCGCCCGTGCCGGGTGCGCTCGACCCGCTCGGGGTCGGCGGTGCGTACACGGGCGGCGCGAAGGCGGACTCGCAGCTCAAGAAGAACCAGCGCGAGGCGCCCGAGCAGGGATGAGTAATGGAGGGTCTATGTACCCAAATTCACTTCCTCTATATGACACTAGGCGTAGTGATGCATGAGACTCCAACCTATCATGTATTTGATGAACCCTTGAGTGACTGACTTGTGAAAGGGTGAGGGGGTGGCTTTCATTGATGAGTTGGAGTGGACAGTGTGAGTTTTGAGGTTCCCATTAGGATGGGTCATAAGGATCCAGGTGAGTTAGGCTTGTAAGGAAGGGTGTTTCTTCCAACTCTAGACTTATGGTAATCCAAGTTACACGTTCCCTATGCTGGAACCCTGGTTTTGATAATGACAAGCTATGAATCATGTTGAAATTGAAATGCATAAGTACCTTCACAATAAACAAGCTAGATTTTTGTCTAAGTGTCAAAACAAAGGTTGACGCACATATAGGCACTTAGTCACTAAGGTCGATGCATTTTCAGGACTCAAACAACTAAGGTCAATGCACATTCCTTCTATTCTCTCATTAAGTCAGTGCATATTTTAGGTTAAAGTGTCAAAGGTCGATGCATGTTTTTGCATAGTTTAATAAAGGTCGATGCATGTTTACTATGCTACATACTAAGGTCTGGAGAGGGGGATTTCTACTGCCTGTATAGAGCGGCCAAATGAGGTCTTGACAGACCAAATGAGGCCCAGCTCCCACAAGTGACAGCCCCCCCCGAGGGCCCACTAAGCCCAATAACCTACTCAGATTAAGCGCTTCCTAGGCGACCTTCGGGTTTGAAAGTCCGAGTGTCAGATCGACCGGGAGGTCCCTTCAGGACCCTTGCGTCCCGCCCGAGCCTTGTGCCTGTCGCTCGGGGAACACCCCTTTGAGCCCGTGCCCTTCGCTCGGATCGACTGGCGGAAGCTTATCCGTGCGACCCTTAAGCGCCCTTTAAGAGCGGGAAGATCGTGGAGATAATGGAGAGTTAAGAGTCCTCATGCCTTAAAGAGCCCACGAGGAAGATGCAACCTCCCCTGAAACTCCTCACCTCGTAGGGCTCTTACGGCTCGTGAATCACTATATAAACTAGGGTGGCCCTCCTACGAAAGGTAAGCACTATTAAGCGATATTAACCCTGAGCTAGAATCACTTCACCACTTGGTGGAGAGGAATCTCGCACCCCCCAGCTCCTCCTCACCCCCCCTTTGCATCAGAGCTCTACCATTTTTGCTGACTTAAGCATCGGGGGGTTTCCCCTGGGGATCCATCCCTGGGCACACCTGATTTGTTTCCCTTCTTGTAGTTCTCACGATTGTGGTGTTTTAGAGTAATATCCAAGCTGTCTAGACATGAATTAGTAAATGGACTGCCAAAACTAAAATTTGAAAGTGACAAGATATGTGAAGCTTGCACAAAAGGCAAGCAAACACGCATATCTTTTAAAAACAAAAATATTGTCTCTACTTCGCGGCCTTTGGAATTGCTGCATCTTGACTTGTTTATAAGCGAAAGGAGCTAAATCTACCAATAGAATTAACCTCAGCTAACCAAGTGACAGGAGAGAGAAGGAGACCACTGGAAAGTAGAGACTAGATGCGTCCACTAACGGCTTATATTGCATCTCAAGCAACTCGCAAGTCTCGGAACACGACAAGTGACAGGCGCAACAGTACCAAAACTAAGTACTAGTCAGAGTATCACTCGTCAGTGTCATTCCAAGCCTCTGACCACGTGTTCACACACTGACTCCCCCGAAAGATTATGAATTTCTTGAAGTCCTATGAGAACTCCTCGGGGCAAAAAGTTAACCCCTTAAAGAGCAGTTTCATCATTTCCAAGGCTACACCTCGGAGGGTGGCGTCCAATATCTCTGAGATCACTAGTTTCCAGCAGCAGACCGACACCATCGTCTACCTTGGCATCCCACTTAGGCAAGGGAAGACCTTGATGGCAGATTACAAACCTCTTATTGAGAAGGTTACGGCTCGTATTGGTTCCTGGAACTCCAGGATGTTATCTCAAGCAGGCAGGGTTACTCTTATTAATTCTGTGCTTGGATCCATTCCTTTTTACCTTGCACCTGCCACTTCTGTTCCTAAGTCCATTATTAAGTATATCGAGCGTCTCTGCGCGGCCTTCTTTTGGGGAGATTCTGATGGCAGGCATCACCGGCACTGGGTTCCTTGGAGCGTTATGCAGCAGCCTCTCCTTGAGGGTGGGCTAGGTGTGCGCAGCATTTGGCATGTCCAGCTTTCTTTAGCGGTGAAGCTCGTTTGGTCTATCCAGCATGGTTCTTCTCTGTGGGCTACTTATGCGCGGCATCGCTTCCAGCCTGTGCATGGTTCAACCCATCCATCTCATTATCCGCATGGCATTCCCAGGAACACCTTTAATGTTGCTATAGAGGTGGTTTCCAGCAACACCAGGTGGGTTCTCGGTGATGGCAGCCAAATTGATTTCCTGGACGATGTTTGGGTTGGAAACTCTCCTCTGCAGAATTCTCTCCTTGCTTCTTATCGGGGGCCCCCGGCTACTGCCCAAGAGGTGCTCTCTAATGCTTCACATCCCATCCGTTCGCTTCTGCAAACTAGAGTCCGGTGACTGGTTTCCTCCATCGTTGCCTGATTATATGGCTCCCCCAGAAGTGTCACTGATATCTGAGGGAGAAGGGGTGCTCAGAGCAATTCAATCCAATATTTACCCTAAGCTGGGGGTATCAAGACTTGAAGATTTATTCAGGGATGTCAAATTCCTGCCAGGAATCATCAAACCCATAGTAGATACATACTATCAAAAAGTCAAATTGTTGAAGACCTTAGAGGTCCCCAATCCTGAAGGCCAGCCCACTATGTTCTACTCGGCTATGGAGCAGCTAGTAAAAGGGGACGATGATTGCAAGTTCCTTGAAGAGATATATGACCCACCTGTCCTAATTATGGGACTCCCCCATATAACTGGCTGAGTGGTTAGGATGGCCAAGAAGCAACAGATCTCCTTCTGCCAACCTTCTAGTAAGAAGAAGATGTTCAAAGAACTATGGTATCAACCAAATATTGACAAACAGTTACTACATATCACCCAGCACCTGGGGTTGGGCTTCTCTACAGAAGGTTACTATGAGGTCGATATGCTCTCCATCTCTGCTTCAACAAGTGAAGATTCCCTAGGGGTAGTTTATGATGAGTACCTGGGGGACTATGAACTGATGGAGCCATCCGTTGAATTGAATAGCCCTTGCTCGTCTCAGCCGCGGGCACATGATAGTCAAGAAGCTACCGCCTCATGTAGGTGCTGGGTGTCCATCTCTGCTGAAGCAACTCTATGTTTTAATAGCAACTCACAAAAGCCAAAGGCTGAAGAAAGTCATTCCACCCTCGAGGGCGCCCCATCTATAAGTCGTCATCCAAGCTGTAGAAAATCTAAACCACCAATACCAGGGCCACTTCCCCAGCATAGTCAGAAGCCAAGTGGCTCGGAAGACAGCGAAGTTGAAGTTTCGTTGCCAGGCAAAATAAGATAAGAATACACCTATGATGTCCTTGAAGTAGAAGAAGATGACAAAGACTTTATCGACTTATAGTGGGCCCCCCCAGAAATAGAAAATGGTGGCCACGCTACTATTGATGAGTTGGTCAAAGTAAATCTCGCCACTGAGGATGAACCTAGGCCAACCTTTCTCAGTGCCCTCTTATCGCTTGAAGAGAGGGGGCAATACATAAAGCTGATGCGGGACGGACCCACGGACTCGACCTAGGACTCTAGACGAGCTTGTAAATGTCCCTTAGCGAGGGAAGCGTGCGGATGTGCGCGGTTGAGAAACCGACATGAGCTAGGGTGGTCGGCTCTCTCGCAGTTGCCAGACATTGGCCAAAAATTTTTATATGCCAAAAATCTAAAAAAAATCTAAATATGTCAAGAACTCACAAAAAATTGAAATATTTAATTCTAAAAAAAATCAAAATATGTGAAAATCCCAAAAAGCTAAATATTCCAAGAAAAATCTAAAAAAAAATAGAGGGGCATCTCCCCACATCTCACACACACCACCACACCATCTCCTTTCCTTCCACGCTACCCCACAACTAGAAACCCCAAAGGCAACTCCCCTTTCTTCATCCCATTTTACTAGGGGATTTATACCTGCATTGCCACCAACAAGCAAACTAGTGGAAAATTGTACGCCCATCTGTCCATCCAAGCTAGTCAAATCCCAGGCTACCTTTTTGAGAGGAAGAGCATTCCTCATCCCTTGTCTTTCCATGAATCCTAATGGCAAATTGAGCTCTGCCAGCTCGACACTTCTACTTGAGTCCTAAGCAAATGAACCCTTCATATCACTTGATTTTCAACATATGTCGGGTTGCATTACGAATATCATTCCCTACTCTATATCCCCTTGATTGGACAAACGTCCCACATATGTTAGTGGGTCTAAGACGGACTTCAGATATGGAGCTTGAATTATCCTTTTGACCAGTCTTTCCCAGCCAAACACCTTGCTAGAATTAATTGATATGATAGGAGAAGTTAGCATAGGCACTCCCCTATCATCAGGAATGATCACCTCTGGGGACGTACTTATGCCCGGTGACCATCCTTGCAGAATTTAATTATGTCAATTAGGCCCACTGTAAAGCTGAAGGACGATGTTTGCTTTCCTCACTTACTTATCTTAGTGAATGTTTCGCTTTAAATGCTTATTTATTTGTGAACTTCACTAATGTGTGTTTATGCAGCTGTACGTCATATAGCATCGGGATTCACTCTCGCTCATCACCGCCTTCTCCTACTATATACATACTATATATTATTTAGAGCCCAAAGGCTAATAACTTCGGGTACATAAACTCTGAGTTCCTCTCTAATAAAAATAATGAGGGGTTTATGTTCCCTAAGTTATTCGACGACCGTTTGGTTTCTTGATTGACCTCGGGATGACAGACTCGTCAGACTCTTGACCGACGTCTTTCCCGAAAGCCAGACAATAATACCTTTGGATATGCATTAGGCAGATTTTCCTCTTTAAACCCAGCATGCATCATATAGATCCCTTTTAGTCCCACCATCAACAAAAACAAAACAAAACCAAACAAAAGAAATACATTTAGAAAAGTGAGCGGCTGGTGAGGTTCATCGAGTGATCGACCATGGTAAGAAGTGTATTGTCTAGAGACCCGTTTGCATTGGTCATGGCATTTTTGATCAGCTTGCTGTGGTAGTCGGTGGCTTTTTATCGATTCTGGAGAAGTGTGCCGTAGATTGTAAGAGGTTGTGTCCCGAGGCTCTGTGGTAAGAGCGGGATCGAGATTGGCAGGTGTCCTTTTGGATCATTTTGAGGCGAAGGATTTGATGAGACAAGATGAAGGATGGTGCCAGTGCACGAAGGTCTCTGAAGAGACGTTGACGTTGGATATGGTGATCCCTGGTCTGTGCTCAGCAAGGGAGGATTCCCTGTGAGCCTACGTCGAGTGACATGAGGACCAAGGAGAGATCCTGTCATGTAGTTTCGCTGTGCTCCCTTGAGAGGGTAGAGTTGGCGGGAGGATCGAGATCGGTTGTGGTGTCCGAGCGAGGTTTGACTTGAGATGTGGTAATGGTCTGTGGAAGGTCAGCGGATGGCTTGTCGTGATTTGGATCGTGCCTGTTGGGCCGGCGTAGGTTTCTCGTTGACGAGTGTCTGGTGACCAATGGGTGGTCTTTCACAGATAGAAGATGCTGGTTGTTGGGGCTCGAGAATGCATGAGCCGTGGACCAGCGAGGCCTTGGGTGGCTGATCATGAGGCGTGTTTTTCCCAGAATTGGATCTGGGATTGGCTTGAAGTTTGTCTTCCAGTAGAGTTGGTTCTGTGCTGCCATGGGTGTTCGGTTTGTCGGGTGTGAGCTGGTGGAAGCTCGGTGTTGGTTGTCCCTAGTACAGGGCGTGAGATTAGTCAGCGAGGTGTGAAGCTGGCGTTTGGCTGGTCTGTCGGGCGTAGGCGTTGACTAGTGTTGGATCTCGTAACGAGGAGTACGTGTCCTCGGTGAGCGAGATGGTGGTAGCGGTGTTGTGGTTAGTTTTTGTGTTGGCTGAGGTGACGCCAGACTTGTACTCTTTTGCATGTGCCTGCTCTGATGATCGACATGTCTTGGGTTGTGAGCGAGGCATTATCTGTGATCATTGTCTGGCCACGTCCCTCAAGATCGTTATTTTTTACGTAAATCGAGATTTGGTTGGGCCTCTAACAGTGTTGTCAATTGGTTCCGGCATTCTCTCCTTGTCACTTGGTGCTTGTCCTGAATTTCAAGGATGAAATTCTTATAAGGGGGGAGGGCTGTAATGCCCCAGATTTTTTGAATATTTTTTGAAATATTTTTGTGAGTCCCAAAGTGTATTTTGTGCAAGGAGAATCCGGAGCATCCGGATAAGGAGGAGAAGAGTGGGGGTTCGTGGACCTGAGAGAATCAGAAGAGGGGAAAATCATAGAAATAGGATTAGGAGGAGGAAGGATCACCACCCAAGGGTGGGAGCTGAGCAGAAGAAATGATGAGTAAAGAGAAAGAGAAGAAGGAGAAGTGATCCCCTGAGTGCACAACATGCAGCCCTTATACTTACGTTGCCACCTTTTCTTGGCTGAAACCTCTTGAACATGGATCGGTCTGGTGTAGACTCAGACTTTGAGCTTCTTGATTTAAAATGTCTTCTCAAATAATGGACCCATCTAGCAGATAGTCTGGCCCGATTATGAACATGTAGCTTGATTGGGGCGGTTTCTCCTAAACACCCGGTGCCAACAATAGGTGGACATTCTTGGACAGGTGACTCCTTAGACAAATCAGCATCATGGAACCATGGAGTCTTGTCACTTGGCACAAGCAGCATAAGGTTTGGCAACTCCACTCGGTAGTTCGGCATGAAGCACAACTCCCTTGACAAAAGAGAGGGACAAAACTGAGGGGGAGTAATACACGGCGTTAACGTGGCCAACGTGCTGATACACTGAGGGAGATTGCATAGAATGTGCATAATGCCCTTTGACAGCATGGAAGATACGGCCAATTGCCCTTTGAACATAGAATCCATAATTCTCTTGGTGGCTCTATGAGTTAGCATGATTCGGGTGGAGCACCCCTCTTGGCCAATTATCTGAACTGTAATAGAGCGAGAGGAAATAACAGCATCAATGGGGAACCTACTAGCGAGCAAAGAGATTGCCACTGGTCTCACTCTTGAAGAAACTAGCACCAATGCGAGGGAAAGGCACATCATCCCCGAAATAACCAGAGATCATGACACAGATTGGCATTAAGTAGATGAAATCTTAATGCTTGATGTGTATAATCGGCACTGAATCATCCTGACTTGGCTCTTTGTTTTTCCGGGGGCTAGACCCAAGGGGTACCAACGGTAGCACAGACCCGCTCCGTGGGGTGGAAATGGATGAAGAAGTGGAGGTAGTGAGTTTGGAAGGTGTGGAGACTTCAATGGGGACGGTGATATTAAGTGACAACAAAGGCATTGCAGGTGAAGGTTCCAGCAATTGTGGCAAAGGAGGAATGGGAATGGCAGGCCTAGGTGTGAGTGAGGGTGAAAGTGTAGGTGTAGATGATGCTTGCTTAGGCTCGGGTGACGAGGGAGATGGAGAAGAAGGTGAAGGAAGTAGAGATGGCAAAGATGGAGGTGGCGAAGATGGCAAAGATGGTGGAGATGGTAAAGGCGTTAGAGATGATGGAGATGGTGACGAAGTTGGAGGTGGTAATGAGGGCAATGGGGATGGAGAGGAGGAAGAGGAGGGTCGCGGTGTCCACTATCAGTGTATCGACACAATGCGCCAGGTGACGCTAGGAGTGGAAGTGGTAGCAACAAAGGAAGTGGAGGAAGTGGAGGCACTAGCCTGAGCAAGGGTTTGGGTTTGCAGAGTTTGTGGAGAGGGCGTAGGAGGTGGCAAAGACAAGGTAGGTATTGGACTAGGTGAGGGACTGGGCAAAGGGGTAGGTGATAGGGTAGATAATGGAGCGGGTGCAACACTAGACGAAGGATCATAGGGGTGCCCCTGGTCTTGCAAAGATGGAGATGGCTGCCTAGGTGGCGCTGCTTGATGTTACTGCTCGCGGCGAAGATATAAAACAACCTTGTGAATGGCGGGCCAATCAATCCTCTTCTTATCTTCCAAGATGTAAATGTACTCCCAGAACTCGGGGCAATCCTCAACCAAATGCCCCTGCCGACAATGATAATCACAGAACTGGAGCATACTCCCGACCGCGGGTCGGGAAGGCACAACTGGAGGGAGTGGCAAAGCGTGAGTGGCCATCAAAGCCTGAAAAATATCACTGAAACACTCCGACAATGGAGGGTGAGGAGCCTACTTCGGGCAAGAGGGATGCCGAGGGATAGGGGATGGTGGAGAGGGTTGTAGAGGTTATGTAGGCAATGGTAAATGGCGACTAGTGGAGGAACTTGGCGGAGGCATTTGTAGGGATGGAGAAGATGGTATGTAGTGGATGGCATCCACTTGCTCAGGGTGTGATGTTCCCTTGATCAAAGGTGGAGGTACAAGTGGACATGAGGACACAGAATGCTAACTCATGGAGGGTTGACCCATGGAGGTATGTAGATTCATGGAGGGTAGACTCATGGAGGGCAAGTAGGTGGTAGATGTGGAAGGCTAACTCATGGAGGGATATGTGGGAGTGTATGGGCTCGTAGAAGGTGAACTCACATAGGGCTGATAGGTGTAAGTGCATGGACTTATGAAGGATGCGTGAGGGGTGTATGTGGGTGTGGAAGGTGGAGGGGACTCGGGGTCAAGGGAACCCTGGAGTTGCTGACGAGTGAAGCGGGCTCGGCTGTAAAGCTGTTGCCAAGAAGTGATGTCATTAAGGGCTAAGATGAAGTGATACTCGGGCATTGCATTGGATATCAACATCTTGATTTGCTCTCCCTCCGGGATGTGTCCCGGGACTTGCGTGACGAGGCGACACCAGCGGTCAGCAAAGGTGCAGAACTACTTGTCGGGCTTCATCTTCTCATGGGCCAGATCCACCATAGAATACTTGGGCCCAAGCTGGTCTTGATACTGCTGAATGAACTTGTCTTGGACAGCTTGGAAATTCATAACTTGCTATTGCGGCAATGAAAATAACCAATCCTGAGCTGGCCCTTCCAAAGATAGATCAAAGAGATGTGCCATCAAGCACTGGTCATGTCAAAAATGGGCCGACTCATACATGAACTCCTTTAAGTGCACCACGGGGTCACCGGTTCCACCATAACTTTGATATGCGGGAATCTGCGAAGGAGGTGGAAGCCACAGACCTTGGAATGCGAAAGGAACACTCAAGGAGGATTCGGGATCGATTTGACGTTGAAGTTCATCAAGTTAGAATTGGGTTTGAGCAATCATCTTTGGGGTAGGGAGAGATCGAGAGAAGTGTGGGCCAACTTGAGCAAGAGGTTGTGCATTTGGATCAGGATTAGAATAGTGGGCCAGATGAGAGGATCTGGGCTGAGAAGAAGAACGAAAGCCCATTCTGGGAGTAGAAGGGCATGTGTGCCTAGAAAAAACATGAGCATAATGATCAATTGGGCCAGAAGCATGAGGGGAAGAAGGAGAAGGCCCATGAAGATAAGAAGGCCCATTATGAGAATAAGGCCCGTTAAGGGAAGAGAGCCCATTAAGGGACGAAGGCACATTAAGGTGATTTGCAATGAGTCATTGGGCTTGGGCTGGGTCCATTTGACAAACAAGGCTTGATAAGTGGGCCATGAGATTAGCCTATTCTTTAGATGGATCAGAGGGATTGATGGGACATCGGAGCTAGGCCACAAATTTTTGGGAGTGTTGTGTTTGTTTAGAGTGTCATTGGTGTGTACTTGTATTTGTATTTTTGGGTGTGTATTTATATTAGTGTATTTGGTGTGTATTTATAATTTTTGGTTCACTTGTTGACAAACAAGACATCTGCTTACAAAATCTACGAGTTCCCTTTTCATGTTTGGCCACCAAAATGTCCTTTTCAATTCTTTGAACCTCTCATTTTATTTTTTACTATTTTATCTTTTTTATTTTGGCGGGTGCGGTCGCTCCAGCACCGATCCATCGGTAGGCAGGTCACAGCTTGTACGCGCTGGGGAGAATGAGCGCAACGATCAGCTCCGATGTCAGATCAGGGTGGGTGAGACCTCATTGTGAAGAGGACTCGACGTAGTATGATGACACCAAATGAAAACTCCCACAACAGGGAGATCGTCCTGTGGTCGGGCCTGTCTGGGCGAGTCGCGTAGCCCAGCGAGAATGGGCGCTGCGATCTACTCCGATGTTGGATCAAGGCGGGTGAGCCCTCGTTGCGAAGAGGACTCGACGTAGAATGTCGAGTGATAGAGGTTGGTAGTTGTTCTTAGTAGGATGATAGAGAAAGACTTTGTAATGGAGATCATATCCTATCGGGAGTCTAGTGACACAAATCTGTGCGGTCAGATGAAAACGACCACTCTGACTTGATCTGGGGGCGAATGATGATGAGGCTAGGCTCGTTATGAAGAGGACTCGAAGAGGAATCCCCTGTGGGCTGGGTTCATCTAGAAGTGCTGTGGGGGAGGTGTTGGAGTTGGCTTCGAATCTGGACCCAGAATGGCCAAACTCGGCATTTGTCCAAGCTTTACCTTGAACATGGTGTGCCCTGGTGTGATTCGACGGCTGGAGTCGCCAGTGTCGAGCCGCTTGTAGAAGGTGTGTTAGGAGTTGTTCCATGCTCTTCCGTCATACATCGCGTGACGTGATGGGTTGCTGGGAGACCCGAGTTGCCTCGGGTGCTGAATATAAATGGCTCAACGCCATATGTCTGAGGGTCGGAGGTGGCCCCAACTTGCTAGAGATTTGCCCTGGCCCCATTGCTGGGTGCCAAGTGTCGCGGCTTTGAGGTCAGGGCGCCCCCGGGTTAGCCCAGGTATCTTAATTGAAGGCGGGTAAACATGCAAATAGGGTGATCGGAGGTGGCCCCGATCGATTGTTGATGCCACCGTGGGTCACGACTAGCTGGTTAGAATCCTTGGTTGGGCCTGGTATGGCGTAGAAGGGGCTAGGTAGATGGTCCCTTAAAGACTTTCGGGGAAATTCTTGAGCCCTTATTTCGGTTATTTTTGCTTGAAAAATATCTGGGTACAACAATTATCTAGAAATGAAATTTAAAAATAAATTTAAATTATTAGTTTCTTGGACTTAAATATGAATATAGCACTTGATAGAAACCTTTGGCGGAGCAGAATTCATGTAGCCGACCTCAAATAATTGGGATAAGGCTCTGATATTATCTAAATAATTCATAGCAACTTGGTGTGATACGGCCGACTCGTGACTTGGAACCCTCTAGATACGATACGAGTTGGCTGTATCACACTGAGTTGTTACAATACGGCAAACCATGGTACACATGTATGATAAACATCAAGGGATGTTGTATCGGGTCAAGACATGTTCTTGGAAGGCTGAAGAGGAGATCTCAAAGAGATGGGGAATAGTGGCAAAAAATCATAATGATTTTATACATTTCAGAAAATGCCATGTAGCCCTTGAATATGATTACATTAATACAATCTTCTACGGACAACATAAAAACATATTTACACAAACAAGAATTGCTTTTTCAGATCTCAATGCCATCTCAACATGTTAGAGAGGTCCTCCTCTATCATCTTCATATCTTCATCCTCCTTATCCTAATCCTCCCCCTCCTCCTCCTCCTCTATCTCCCTCTTGATCCTGATCTCGGTAGAAATTCTTCTCGGAAACCTTAGAGGGACAGATCTCAGACATCTTGTAAGAGATGGCAAACCATGGACACCATAAGGGACGGAAGAATGTAAGTAAAGAATTGGATGATTCATCTGAGAAGAACAACTTTTTAAGAATCAGAAAAGGGAACAAGAATGGAAGTCTTATATCAAATCAAAGAGAGATGGATGGAAGGGAGACAATGGCATAAAGAGAAAGAATGAAAAAGAAAGGGAAATTCTTGAAAGAAATGATGATAAGGAAACCAGGGTTTGACGTATCGACCATACCGCACGTATCGGTTTTCCGATGGTACTGTACAATACGGCTGGTATCGCTGCGTACCGCAGCTGTGCCGTTGCCGTGCCGCTCTTTCTGCTGCCGATAAATCAGCCCGTTGCCATTGAAACTCCATCTCCCGTATCGCATGTGTACCACGGATCGACCATACCGACTTTGGGCTGGTACGGTCTAGTACTTGTGGTTCGCACCAGTACAGACCGGTATGTCAAACCCTGAAAGAAAGACAAAAGGAAGATAAGTCTCTTTTATTGTTGTTATGGATAAAGCATTTAGAACCAAAGGCTTTAAAATAAGAGACATTTGGCCTTTTACCTTTTAGTAACTCGTATGGAGTTTTCTTATGGATGGGTCTTACCAAAGCTCGGTTTAGAATGTGACAAGCAGTATTTGCAGCAGAGTTAGTTTAAATGCTTGGGTACAATATTTTTATAATGGGTCATTTTGGTTCCATGAAAGATTTGTTGAAGATGATTGGCCTCTGAGCCAGTACCATCAGCTAATTTTGCCTCCACAAGAGAACAAGCGATATTTATTTGCACCAGAAAATGAGGGGTGGAACCCCCGAAGGATGCCAGATCAGACATATCTTCCGACGTACTTGGTATATTGGCTAGCCACATTTGTTATGCCATATGGCGAGGAGGGTCTAGTGCGACTTGAGATTATATATCCCGCCTGCCTTCTTGCTGACGTACATAGATTGGCGATTGCCCCTGCTGCATTGGCAAACATTTCTCATGGTTTGGGAAATTTGATAGCGCACAACTCTCCCAGGGATCAGAGTGTATACATGTCTACCCATTACTTGAGTGCGTGGGCCGGGCTTCTGCTGCCATCACTATGTCAGAATGTACCAGTTGAAGATCCGACGGTGCCATTGATTTTCCTCTTCCGGAATCGTCTTGATCAGAGCCAGCACGAGCATTTATTAGGGATGCGGAGAATGCTTTCATTTGTCCCTATTCAAGGGAAGGAGGGTTTGCACTTAGCTCACAGTTGCTATGATTTCCGATCGTTTTATGTTCATGGCTGGAGTGGGTTATCTTATGACCTCCCTCATCATCAGACCACTAGCTTTACCTTCTACGAGGACTGGCTATGCTTTATTAGGTGTAGCATTTTTATATTCTGGAAGGGTAGCACGACGATCTTGGAGCCATATTACCCTCACTGCTTTTCGCGGAATTTCGGCTATGGCCACTCAATTCCTCCTTATGCAGACTTTGCTATAGATTGTAGGCTTTGCAGGAGTCCTGACACCCACCTAGTTGTTGGCAGTTGGTGGGATTATTTTTCTAGGGGCGGATCAGAGTAGCGGTGTTCTTTGCCAGAGGGAGGCAGGTTGGCCTCAGCCCCGAAGAGGCGTCAGCTAGGCACCTTAAGGGCTTCATTGCCCCTGCATATGGACGTCGGTCTGTGGTGATTGCCCCATTCTTGGCCTCCCACTGGGAACGAAAGACTCTAACTACCATGGGATTTCTGGGGAATTGTGCATAAAGAAATGAATTGTCTATAAGGAGGGGGGACAAATTAGTCATTCACAATCGGGTTTCCTCGGCCTCTCTGAGTTTTTGTAGAGGTTGCCTAAAGAAATTGTTGTGCTTGAACCACCAGCGAGCATAGTAGATATCAATCTGGCCAACCTACCTCCCTCTGGCAGGTCAACTAGGTTCTTTCTCTCTCCTCACCAGTGCAAAGGTTTGACTAATCTTCAGGGTACTTCAAAGGTACAACCAACCTAGCGTCCGTGAGGGAATCCACGGGTGCGAGAACTTACGGAGGCCTTGGTTAAGGAACTCCCGATCCAAAGAGATGGAATGCTCAATGGAGGGTCATTCCTTTCCCAAGAAAGTGTGAGAATATCCTATGGGTGTAGAGAGAGGAGGTCTCTCAATCATATGCTTAAATGCAAATGTGCAAGCAATCAATAATGACAATAAATCAGCAAAACTCAATCAGAAAGAAATTCTGTTAACACACAGAGAAATGGCGCCCTTAGCAGGGTCGCTATATCAGAAATGGCGACTATCCAACAGTCGCGTAATAGTGAACATCGCCTGGGTGCAGGGCACAACCAACAGAGAACAATGTGTCTCCTGAGCAGAGACGGTGGAAATGGAGCCTGCGGATAAGGCGCTACCAATGTGAAAAGCACCTGGGTGCAGGGCGCGACTAACAGAGAACAATGCGTCTCTTGAGCAGAGAGGGTGGAAATGGCGCCTGTGGATAAGGCGCTACCAATGTGAAAAGTGACCAACAGAGAATAGTATGTCTCTTGAGCATAGACGGTGGAAATGGTGTCTGCGGATAAGGCGCTACCAATGTGAAAAGCGCCTGGGTGCAGGGGCGCGACCAACAGAGAATAGTGCCTCCCTTGAGCAGAGACGATGGAAATGGCGCCTGCGGATAAGGCGCTACCAATATGAAAAACGCCTGGGTGCAGGGCGTGACCAACAGTGAACAGTGTGTCTCTTGAGCAGAGATGGGGGAAATGGCGCCTGTGGATAAGACGCTACCAATGTGAAAAATGCCTGGGTGCAGGGTGCGATCAATAGTGAACAATGTGTCTCTTGAGTAGAGACGGTGGAAATGGCGCCCGTTGATAAGGCGCTAAAAATGTGTATCACGCCCCACTAAGAAGCGCGACTCACAGAAAGTAATGTGGGAGAATGGGTGACAGGCGCCCTGGGATTGGGCACTGATCAGGAAATGGCGGCTGCGTGGCAGTCACGATATCAGTAAAATAAACAGAATGTCAATCGTTCCTTCAAAACATGATATGGATGGTCCCAAAATTGGCTAATCTGGTGGTGAGTTGCACGTGGTGCAATAAAGGAGGGTGCTACGTGGAGCACAAGGGAGGGGTACGCGCGGGTACCAAAAGGAGGGGCACACGAGGGTGCCAAGAGGAGGGGCACACGTGGATAGCGTTTAAAGTGTTTAAAGTTTAAAATCTTTACTTTAATCTATATTGCGCTTGTAATTCCAATTCGTTATCCATCTCCTAAACCAATCCTCCCAACCCTTACGGGGCCTCATCAGCCTCTTAGGTGGCGTCTCCGAGTTCGTGGTATCAGTTTATCGGTATCTAGATCTCTGGGTCGTTACAGTTGGTATCAAAGCGGTGTTGTGGTGATGTATAAGGAATTGAAAGTGCACTAGTCCAGAACAAGTCCATGTGTACTATTACTACTGGCTTATGTTGTTTTCCGTGATTACTTATAGTTCTTGTGTTGTTGTGTGTCTTCTTAGATTAAAATGCTGCCTAGACGGAGAGCTCGTGTCCCAAGGGAAGAGAGCGGTACTTCGCCTCATCCAGTGAATGTTCCAGAGCAAGACCGTGTTGATCCTGCTCCTGGTGAAGGTTTGCCTCAAGGTGGTCGTGGTCGAGTTCTGTAAGAGTTTCTGTTGTTCCACCCACAGACATATGAAGGGCAAGCGGATCCGGATGCAGCTAGAGTTTGGTTGGATGCAACCGAGCGTGTGTTCCATTCCATGGAATGCACGGAAGATGAGAAAGTGATGCTAGCCACATTTCAGTTGTAGGGCATAGCACTTGCGTGGTGGACCACGAAGTAGGAAGTGACTTTTAAGTCTCGTCCTCTTCGGCTGATTACTTGGAAGGAGTTTGTCACTTCATTTGAGCGTACATACAGTCCAGCTTATCTCAGAATGGACAAAATGTACCAGTTCATGGAATTGGCTCAGGGTGATATGACAGTCTTGCAATATCGGAACAAGTTTATTTATAGAATTGGGTCGATATGCTCCTCATATTCTTGCTGATGAAGGACTGAAAACTGAGCAATTTCTGCATGGGTTAAAGTCAGAGTTAAGGCAACCTCTGAGCACAATCAGAGTGGCGGAGTTAGATGTGGCTTATCAGGCAGCTGCAGCATTTGAACTGGATATGGCAAGATCTCGAGGACAAACCCAAGTTGAGCCAGTACAGCAGAGTGTGTAGCATCAGCAGGCAACTAGTCAACCAAGTGTGACAGGGGTACCATCTTCTGTTCCTTCTGCTAGTGGTACTTCCTCCATGAAATCCAAGTTCAGACAGATGTTCAGGAAATCAAAGAAGTAGTATGATTGACAAGCTTGCTCTAGTACTATGCAACAAGCAGCACCCTCTTCTTTTCAGCGACAGGGATCGGTGGCTAGTCAGCCGAGACCATGTCTGAGATGCGGTTCTGACTATTATTTTAAGAATCCCTATAATTATCTTTGTTGTTCAAATAAGTCCATGCAGTTTATTGCCGTCCAAAAATAAGAATATTCTATAGAATATTCTATCAAGTGTATTGTAAAAGACCAAAATGTCTATGTTGACCGTGGACTCTCTCTCTCTCTCTCTCTCTCTCTCTCTCTCTCTCTCTCTCTCTCTCTCTCAGGTGGGGGCACCAGAATTGTGAGGGAGAGGGTGGCAGGCTGTTCTCGAAGTACTCCTCCCCGAGATCAAAGAGCTCCAGGTCTAGATGTCCTTGCACTCGAGGGTGACCCTGACGACCTCCTAGTTCATGTCGAGGAGGCAGCTCATCACCTGCCCGAGGGAATCGAAGGAGAGGGATCAGACCTCGACGCCGGTGGCGATGGTGGAGATGACATGGCTGGTGCGCTGCTGGAGGGTGATGATGAAAGATCTGAGCCCTGGGTCTAGCCTGCAAGCCATCTCGTACGAGCTCAGCTCCGTCATGTACTGCATTCTACTACTGGAAGGGACGGAAGAGGAGGTCGTCGCCGTGGTGTCTCTTGTGGTAGTGATGGTGGTGGTGGTGGTAGTGGTGTTGCCATTGATGTTATTATGGGGCAGCGATGAGGATTCATCATTTCTCTTACTGAGCAGTGCACCCATCACAATCAGATGCTAGCAACATAGGGTGGCTGCTCTTCTTGGATCAATCTGGCATTCCTAATTGCAACCAGGAATCGAAAGAAGTGAACTTCAGATGGTGGGTCTGAACAGGAACACCCCGCTCACCTACTGCATGTTGCAGTCGCCGGTAGGAGAGGTTTCCCTGAAGCAACTGACGTGGAAATTAGAGAAATATATACTCTTTCGATGCTCCAATCTAAGCTAGATGTATACCATAAAAGCAGAGCTGATTACCAAGAAGCCAAGATCAGAGAAGCATATATGCAGCCACGATAGAGAAAAGGAGAAAAGATCAAATGTTTTAGCTTGTGCCTGGCTGATCAGAGGTTGTCCTAGCCGGAGTCGACGTGGATGAGCCTAGAGGTGTCGGTGAAGTTGAGGGCGTACTGCCCGCAGATGAGCCCATCTGCTCACTATGGTGGAAGAAGGTGGCGAAGGGACCGACGATGGAAAGTAGCTCGCAAAGGTTGACCCAGTGGGGGGTGGGGGCCGAGGTTAGGGAGGGGGAGAGGGCTGCTGAGATCTTTTAGGCTGTTGTAGGTGCAGAGATCATTAGTAGTAGGATGGGAAGGACTATGAATATGGAGTGTGCCGAGGATGAAAGGGTTATGTTGGCTTCTTATCAGCTTCAAGGTACCGCACGCACGTGGTGGACCACAGAGTGGGAGGTCGCCTTCCGTTCCCGTCCGCTTCGACAGATCACATGGGTAGAGTTTCTTGCTCCATTCAAGCGTGCTTACACTCCGGCTTGCCTGAAGTTAGCCAAGATGTACAAGTTTCTGGAGCTGCTGCAGGGCGAGATGTCAGTGCTGTAATACCAAGACAAGTTCATTGAGTTGGGCCGGTATGCACCCCATATTTTTACTGATGAAGCCGTGAGGACTCAGCAGTTTCTACGTGGACTAAAAGCAGAGTTGAGCCTGCCGTTGTTCGCGACCCGTGTAGTTGAGTTAGATTCTGCATACCAAGCAGCCATGGCACTAGAGTTGGAGTTGGCGAGGACCCGGGGACTTCCTCAAGCTGGGATGGTTTAGCCGACCGTGCAACATCAGTCGCTCTACCCGCCGTTTGTTCCAGGAGCTCCTCCTGCTTTCTCTGCTACAGGTGGTACTTCCTTCCTGCAATCCCAGGGCAAGGATTTTCGATTCAAGAAGTTCAAGAAAAAGAAGTTTGATCAGTCGGTATTTTCTGATCCGAGTCAGCAGTCTGTTTCTTCCATTCGACCGCGTCAGGATTTTTTGGCTTTTCAGCCGAGGTTGTCTTCCAAGTGTAGTGGCAGCCATCCGAGCGTGCCGTGTTCCCTACCGCCCATCTGCTATCATTGCGATCAGTCGGGGCACATCTCCCGAAACTATCCATTGAGGCCGCAGATGGTACAGTTCTCACAGACTCCCCAGCCGCAGCAGTCGCAGTTTCATCTTCCTCTGCCATCTCAACCTCAACCATTCTACTTACTTGTTCCCGCTCCTTCCCAGCAGTCATCTATAGCTAGCCGTCTGCTGAGAGCCAGGGTTACTCACATCACCCCCGCGGAGGCATCAGCGTCAAATCTAGTCGAAGGTATGGTTTCGATTCATGGTCATTCAACGCGTGTTCTTTTCGATTCAGGTGCGACCCATTCTTTTGTCTCTAAGGATTTTATTGCTCATGTCGAAGAACCGATGGATGAAGTTTCCTGTGAGATGCTTTTGGAGTTACCGTCTGGCAATTATATGTCCACTCCTCTGTGCCTACAAAATTCTCCGGTTCTAGTTAGTGGTCAGAAACTGCCAGCGAGGCTTTACGCATTACAATTGGCTGAGTACGACACGATTCTAAGCATGGATTGATTGGAACTTTATGGCGCCAGGTAACAATCGGGCATACTTCAGAAGCAACCATAGATGGAGCTGCTGAATCTATTTCTCTCTACCTGCAATAAAATGCCCAAAGAAGTTGAAAAAGAAGCATTGTGCTCATAAAGGAAATTTCTGAAGAAAATTCGGCAAAGTCTCCCTTTAATCAGGAGCGTCTGAGAACAACTAGGAGCACATCCACACCCTGAGGAGGGACGACCCCTAAATAGATAGCCGTAGGTGATACACCTAGGCCAAATGGACAGTGGGGAACACCAGTTCCAAGGGCTAGCCTACTAGGAACCTCCCCAAAGGCATTAAGGAGGAAGCGTGCAAGCCCCTCTAATGCACTGTTTGTGGCCCCCAGCGGCGGCCGTTGTCTCGCCGATGTGAATGACGCCTCCACCCACCATCTCGTGGCGGCGAACTATACCCCCGCCGTCTCACGGCATGAACGATACCCCCATGCCAAATAGAGAAGCAAAGAAAAGGAAGGGGGAGAAAAGAAGAAAGCCCTCGCTGACCGAGGCCTCACCATCAAAGGAAGGGGGAAAAGAGGAGCCTCGTCGTCGGAGAAGAAGCCCTAGCTGCCGGTGGGGTGGATCGGGAAGAAAAGGAAGCTTAAAGGGTTTGAAAAACCCTATGAAAACCCTCGTCGGGTTTAAAAAGAAAGAAAAGGGGGAGGGTAAGTCGGTGGAGGCACCACCGACTCACCGCCCACATTTTGGTTGAGCTCGCCACCGAATCGGCAGCAGCTGTGCTGCCACCGAATCAAAGTCAACGCCGAATCGGATCGCCATCGACTCGGAGCACCATCGATTCAAATGAAGCACCGATTCGAGGGCGCCACCGATTCAAGACTATTGCTCCCACCGAATCAACAAGTTTTGAGACGTGTCACCGACTCAAAGATCAAGTGAGGTGGGCCCCACCTGCAAGGCCAATAAAGCAAGCACATCCGCGGACCCCACTCCGTTCGTCCCTCACTCGCGACGTCAGCAGCTGGGGGGCATTTGTTGACACCTAAAATATGAATGGGTAGTACTTGCATACCCGAAATGGTCAACCAAAAGTCAAAGATGGGTCCACTCAGACCGCTAAAGCCTCAGGTCACCTCACAAGAGATACCGAGTCCCCCATCTCGTCATCTCGGGGTAACACACCTTCCACAGCTCACTAAGGTCGAATAACGGCCAAAGCTAATGAACCCGGCAATGAGATCAATCATTTCGGAAATACATCCACACCCCATCCAGTCCAGAAAAGAATGTACCAGATTTCTCCATGCTTTTAAATTTTTTATATTTTTTTTATAATATTTTCATATATTTTATTCTTATTTTATATATTATGAGATATATATTTTAGATTTTTTAATCAGTGGCCAAAGTGTCGCCTAGGCGACGCCTAAGCAGACGCCTTGTCGCCTAAGCGCTTAGAGACCCCGTGAGCGCCTTGTTTCACCTTGTTGCCTTGATAACTATGCTGGAACCAAAAAAGAAAAGCCCAAGGCACCCAGAAAATGATATTGATCCTGACTTACAATGGACACTGGCTCCATGCCTAGCTAACCAGTCTGCTCCAAGGATCACATCATAGTCCTTCATTTCCATACACACCAGATCGGCAGGTAAAACATGATCATTAATTAGAACTTCACTAGAGGGATAGAAGTATTTGATCTCCGAACCCGAATCAATAGGGGTTGCAATTACAAGGTGAGAATCCATCAAAACAGGTCTCATAGACAAAGAATTTGTAAAATTCTAAGAAATAAATGAATGAGTAGCGCTAGTGTCGAAAAGAATGAAAGCGGGCTTGGAAAGAATAGTAAGAGTACCTTCAACCACACCACCCTCCTTAGTGGCCTCAGTTTCAGTTTCTTGAAGGGCTTGGAACCTGCCCTGCCGCTTCTGACTCCCTTGCGGCTTCTCTGATGGAGCTTGTTTAGTAAGAAGGGGACATTCGAGGATCTGGTGCTCCCTACTACCATATCGTAGGCAAGCGCCTAACTTACGCCAGCACTCCTCCATCTTGTGACCTGGCCGGTCACAATACTTACAAACTGCCTTGGACAGGGCAGCCAATCTCGTCTTCTTATTGTTCTCTCTTGATTTCTTATCTTTTGAAAAACTCGACCTGCTATTGGACCTCTTCTTGCTGGAGGTCGGTTTGAAGTTCCCGGAGATAGTTGCTTGCGCCCTTTTCTTGTCTCTTCCTTTGATCCGATCCGTCATCTCCATAGTATCCTCCAGTACTTATGCCTTTCACATAATCTTGGCATAGTTGTGGATCTCCATCGGCGCCAATTGGTTGATGTCATGCAGCTTCAACCCGTTCAAAAACTACTTCGCCTTCATCTTTTCGGTGTAAACTAGGTGCGGCGCATACCAAGACAAACTGGAAAATTATGCTTCGTATTCTGCCACAGATAAATTCCTCTGTCATGGTGAAGTGAAATCGGCCGCCTTCTTTTCTTGGACTCAGTCGGAGAAGTATTTATTGTTGAAGTGTTCGAGGAACTCCTCCCACGTTATAGGGCCCCCACAGTGGGTTGCTCGGTGCATTGAACACCCTCGCCTTTTCTTTAGTTCTTTTTATTAGCCGGTGGGACTCATTGTATCTTTGAGGGGTATGCTTCTTGAGCTGCATAGGCTGGTCCTTGGGCTGCTCAAGCTCGTCTGGCCTATTTATAATGGTTTGTAGCCGTTTTATGGCTGGGTTGATTTCTTCATGCATCTGCACTGGGGTTTGCTTCTTTTTGTTATCTATTAGCCTCCTGATAGCCGCTGGAGGGGCTGTTTGAAGGCAGATAGGAGCTATAGGGGGTGGAGTGGGCCGGGCCATGGCTCTACGAATCTGGGCCTCTGGAGCCAGACAAAATGCCGATCCTGTTATCTTTCTTGTTGGCATTGCTCGTCAATTTCCTTGTCTTCCCTTAGGAGCTGGAACACAGTCTTTATTGGTGCATCGGTTGTAAGCCTCTGACACTTCTCTAGGCAATTGTTGATATATAGATATCACATTGATTGATGCTCCCAGATTGGGCATTTCATGAGGGCTTGGAGGATCGACTCTGTGCTCCCCCATCTGCAGGTCCCCTCTTTTTATCAAGCCTTAGACGATGTCCTTGAATATTTGACAATCCTCAATAGGGTGCCCGAGGATTCTATGGTAGAGGTAGAAGCAAGGATCATCTCTTCTCCTGATGTCGTCAGGCCTCTTGGGCTTTGGAAGAGTGATCTTGTTATATTTGAACAGCCCACTCGAACAGTGCTCGAGTCCTGTCTCTAGGAAAGGCATAGAGCTTCTTTTCTATATTCTATCGGGGATGCCTTTCTTGACATTTAGTAGGCTCACTGGGGGGAGGATTGTGCACCCATTTGTGTCTTTTTGCCCTGAGGCTAACAGCATGGACCGCTTTCAGCATCGGTCATTTATTAATTTGCCTGGCTTGATGACTTGAGTCGGTAGGCAATGAGGGATACCTCTCGAAGAAGTCTTCCACTTCTGTGGCAACATCAATTAATCGGTCAAAAGATCGGGTTTCCATTCCGATGATCTTTTCTAAGGTTTCTTTCTTCAAGTTTTGCTTACATATTCAAATTGCATCTTCTGGATGCGGAGGGTGCTGGCACTTCATACTGAGATCCCTCCATCTCTTAATATATACTGCAGCAGGCTCATCATCTTTTTGCCTGATCGCCAATAGCTCAGCCACGGTTACCTCTGCCTTGGTGATGTGAAATCTTTCAGTAATTTTTTACTGCATATCTGACCAGTCTTTAATAAATCTGACCGGTAGGGGCGGGGTGGCGTACCGAGCCACCCCCTCTCTTTCAAACCCTCTCTCTCTTCGTCTCTCCTGCTCCCACGACCGAATGTCGGGCACCCTTCTCTCTCACCCTCCCTTCATCTTCGCCCACGACGGGGGGCTACCGCCGTCGTCGTTGTCGTCGCCTGGATCATCGGGGTGAGCAGGCCGCCACAGAGCACTCCCCCTCCCCTTATCTTCTTCTCCTTCCTTCTTCTTTGCTCCTTCGTCTTCCTTTTCCATTTGGGGGACGGCGGAGCCCTAGGCTCCTTTCCCTCTCTCCCTCATTTCACCTTCCCCTTTCTCTTGTTCTCTTCTTCTCTCCTTCCTCTTCCTTTTCTCCCCCTCTTTGGTTCCACGGGAGGGCCACTGGGCGTCGACCGTGGGGGGCGCCGATCGTGCCAGCGAAAGAGGCACTCGGCGTGCCGTTGAGGGGGCGTGTCGGCAAAAGGGGTGGCACGGGTGTGCCGGTGGAGTAAGACACTGAGTGTGACAGGTAGGGCGAAGGGGCATGGGTGTGCTGGGTAACGGGCCACCGTGGGTGTGCCGGGCTGGCGACGCCAAGGCTGTGCCGGGGAATGGCTTTACAGGGTGTGCCGGGGAGCAAGCACCAAGTGTGCCGAGTAGCCCTCGGGGGAGTGTGCCGGGCGAGCGGGGCACGGAGTGTGCCGGGTGAACACCAGGGGGTGTGCCGGGCGAGCGGGGCAGGGAGTGTGCCGGGTGAACACCAGGGGGTGTGCTGGGGAAGATTGCCATGGGCGTGTCAGGGAAGGGACGCTGAAGCTGTGCCGGCGAAGCAGGGCGCGGGTGTGCCGGGCAAGGGCACACAGGGGTTATGCCGGATAGACAGCCAGACCAGTGTGCCAGGGAAGGAGGCGCTGGGGCTGTGCCGGGGAAAGGCCATTCCAAGGTGTGTCGAGGAAGACCGCAGTGGGGCGTACCGGCAAAGGGGAGGAAGGACTTCTTCAACCGTAGGACTTTCGGTGTTGCCCCTTGGGGCCCACCGTGACTTTGTTGGGGCCGTCACTCCTTGTGGACACACACCCGTGTTTTCCCCTTACGCCTCCGGCCTAGGGGAAGCTCTGCCAAAATTTAGTCAGAAATTATCGGCGTCTTGTTCATCCCAATTGTAGCATAGCCCCTTCATAATTTTCTTTCTTGTCCTTTGCTTGTGGCTTATTCTGACTTTGTATTTATTGCGCCTTGTTGATAAATGGCTGCTCCCAGTAGTTCTGCTGCTCCTGCTACTGTCGGTACTCAAGTGCAAGAATGGACTCATGTACAAGTATATCTCAAGTACGAGCAAGTAAAAATTTAATTCAAGCAAGTAATGTTAAGTGTGTATCAGTAAAATTGGCTATTTTAATCAAGTATCTTGCCCTTTCTTGGGTCACAAGTCAAGTATTATCTGTCTCGGGCCACGCAAGTCAAGTCAAGTAAGGAGAGAGAGAGTAGGGTGGAGTGTCTCAAGTCAAGCAAGTACTCCAGTGTAATGTCAAATACCGTGGTCAATAAACTCCCATGGGCACAAGTACCTTCGGGTGCTCCTCCTAGGACCAAATCGGGCCCTATATGCACAGCATTGGTCATGTTTTTGACATACACTCTCATTTATAGCTAATATGGAATTTCAAGGCTTGACCAGTACGATATATAAGGTGGATTATAGAATGGATTCCAAGGGCATATCATTGTGTAGGGACTAGCTAGGAGTAAAAACCCACGACGTATGACACACGAAAATACTAGGTGCGATTGGTGCCTTGTAGGCTACCTGACGTGTTCAGGATTGACACCCTCAAAATAAGATGCCTTTCCTAGGAATTACATAGGGTTTAATGAACCCTGACAAGGGTTAAATGGTACCTCTCAAGTTGCCATTTAATAGTGAATGACATCCAGACTCAAGGACGCATCATTCAGGAGTTCAAGGCTTCGAAAAATCAAAGTTCGGGGTCTGTTTAATAGGCGACTGGGTCACCGCCATTTTTCAGTAAGAGGCAACTGGGTACAGGGCGCCGATTCCTGGGACTGTTGAACAATGGGTCAACTGATGAAATTGGCGCCCATGAGGCTGCCACCTTCTTGTAATAGGCGCCCCTATCCCTGCCATGTTTAAGATGATAGGCGCCCTAGGGTCAGACATGTTTTAAAGGGGTTTACTGGTTCAGGTTTAATAGGCGTCCCTGGGTCTGCCATGTTCTTGAAAATGGCACCCCAGGGTCAGTCTTTTTTCAAAAATTGGTGCCCTGATGACTGGCATCTTTCAGTGATAGGCGCCCATGTGTCAGGCTCCTATCAAACTTGCTGTCCAGATTTCGGAGGGTTTAACTAACGGCTGTTAGAAGGCGCCTATCACTGGTGGGATGACAGCTTACACAGGCCGGAGTGATAAATGGTCGCAAAAGTTATTGGGAAGAAATGGCGCCTTAGGCTCTGCCATCTTCTATTAATAGTGGACTGGGGTTCAGACTCCTTCTATTAATAGGCGCCCATGACTCAGACTCCTCTTAGAAACTGGCCCACCCATCAGTGTGCCTGAAGGTGACCCACTGCACCATGGCAAATATCAGACATGGGCAAGTATAGTGAAGGGGCCAGTCAAGAGGAGTCATCATTTCTTTGACCCTTTCGATCCCCTCCCTAGTGAGTCTCTCAACCCATTTTCATCACTTCACGTTGTCAAAGAGGTCCACTGTCCCTTCCAGACATGCCCGTCAACATCTCACCCTGCATGCATCCACACACCAGAGCTTGGAAGGAAAGGAACATCGATCTCTCTCCTATGCTTCATCGTATTCCCCATCATATAGGAGTTATGTAATGAGTGAGTTTGGGCATACTGGTTTCTCAAAGTCTACCACATTTAGCCAGACACTTGTGCATGATAGGTACAACTCTAGATGTCTAGGTTCTCCTCAGGTTGTCTAGTCAGGTAGGCATCATAGGCATGCTAGTTCCATGTTTGGATGTCCAGGACCACCCTTGCATTCGCGTAGGTATGAGTCCACACAACTATCTCGGAGTCTGCATCATCGTCACTATCTTGAGTCCAGCAACGCGTGATATATGGAATTGGCTGACGCCCATAGGCACCACCGTGAGTTTCAAGAGGGCAATTATGTCATACCTGAACGGTTTCCCTCGGAAGCCGTAAAGAAGTTGCACGCTCGTGGTGCTGGTCCCTTTCGAGTGGTGAGGCAGGTCGGATCAAATGCATATGCTGTGGACCTACCAGAGGACTATGGGATTAGCTCCACTTTCAACGTCTCAGATCTAGTCACTTATAGAGACCCAGCGGTGATACCCAGTGAGCCCTTTGAGCCGTCTCCACCCATTGTGAGCGACACCACCCTACAGTGTCCACTTCCAACCTTGTGACCTCAGCAGCGAGAGCAAATAGAGTGTATACTAGATGAGCAGGTAACAACTACACAAGGCGGAGTGTACCAGCACTATTTGGTGCGTTGGAGGGGGTAGTCCGCATCTGAGGACACGTGGATCACCCCTGCAGAGCTACAGAGGATAGGTCTAGATCTGCTAGAGCAATATCAGAGTGACCTTGACCCCTACTCGATAGGGTCGAGTTTCTCCCACTCGGGGAGAATTGGTGGAGAGACCAAAGCTACCCGTCGGTACCAGACACACAGCACGACTCGAGCGACACCGACATCCTTGTGGCTAGACGACAGTATGGAGTCCCTACCTGGGTGTTGTTACTTTCCTATGTTTATTGTGAATGTATTAAGATGTATTTTGTATTTTAGCTTCTAGTTGGGTCAAGATTTCAGTTGATGAAGAGCAGGCCTACATTGGGGACCTATACCTGAGGCCGAAAGAGAGCTACATCCCCAATTCCTTTACCTTTCTTGATCCTTTTGATCCTTTCTCATGGGAACCCATCAGGAGGGGTCACACATTCTTTGATCACTTTGATCCCCTCCCTAGTTAGTCTCGTAACTCACAACCTCCATTTCACCTTGTCAGGGAAGTCGCCTATCACACCCCTCCCACACGGGCCAGTCCACCAACACTCAGCCAGGGGCCCATTCATCGGAAAGGGATACATGCTCTAACATCTTATAGGGGTGATGAAGAAGGTAACTTTGGCTCTCCTAGCCCACCCAAACCTCCCAAATCTCCCAAAACCAATGGGCCGTCATTGCAGGAATGGTTCATACTAGGATGTCTAGGAGTCCCCCATTCTGCCAACCTCCGGTTGCGTCAAGTGTATGCTAGTCACACATTTGGATGTCCTGGTCCACCATTGCATGGGTCTACATAGCATTAGGTTTGTCTAGGACATAGAGTGTGCTTTTTTTTATTTGAATAGTTTATTAGGATTCTGCATACGTCGAGTCGAGTTGGTCTAATGCAAGCTCGTAGGTGCTAGTCCCCTTCGAGTGTGAGGCAAGTCGGGTCCAATGCGTACATTGTGGACTTACCCAAGGAATTTGGGATTAGCTCTACTTCCAATGTCTCGGATGTAGTCACCTATAGGGACCCAGTGGTGATTCCCAGTGACTCTTTGAGCCGTCTCCTCCCTTTGAGAGTGACCCCACCCCTGAATGTCCACCGCTAGCCTCATTCTCACAGTAATGTGAGCATATAGAACATATACGGGATGAGCAGGTGACGATTACTCGGAGTGGAGTGTACCCATGCTACCTGGTATGGTGGAGAGCACGACCCACATCTGATGACACGAGGATCACCTGGGCAGAGCTACGGAGGATGGATCAAGATCCGCAGGAGCGAGCAGTCGCACCCCTTACTCGATGGGGTCGAGTTCTTCCCACCCGTGGAGAATTGATGGGAATCAGCACCATGCATCTAACATTTTTTTAGTTTGCATTTGTATCCCTGAGTCAATTGGGTTTTACAATTGTAAGGCATTATAAGTGAATAGGTTAGTCATTAGGAATTAGTGAATTTCTTTGTAAAAAGGACAAGTAGGTCTAGCGGGCCCCCACCCTCTCTCTCATTGGGCCACCTACCCTCTAGATCCCATGGGGGCGGGTCCATGGTCCATGGTGGACTTGGACCAAGGAGAAATTTCAGATAGGTGTAGCCTATCCTTCCAACCACGTCTTTTTATATACCTACTGGATGAGAGACTTAAGGATGGATAACAGATGGACACTTTTGATACTGAAAAGTATGCGTGCCTTTGGTAATCCTATGCATTCATCTAATTAATGAGCAGGTTAGAATAGCAAACACACATAATGCCAAGTCAATCACACAGGAAACACCAGAGAATTTTAGGTGGTTTGGTTTTCACCTACATCTACCCCACACTCAGACCAGAGTGTGGATTCTGCTGACTAATAGCTTGAAACACTGATCCACAGCTTCAGAGATTAGATCCCTACAATCCGTTGAGCTTCACAGCTTGCTAGACCGCTGATTCATAGCTTAGACCACTGAGCTTCACAGCTTGTTGTTCGAGGATGCAATCTCGCCTGCTGAGCTTCACAGCTTGCTCTACTGATTCACAGCTTACAAGAGAATTGAAATGCAAAACGAGAAAGTAAAAGGATGGAAACAGAATTAAGGAAAATATAGCTAGACAGGAGCAATCTGACTCTGGGTTTGATCCAGGAGTCAGAGATGACAAATAGATCTCAATCTCACTTCTCTTTACTCTCTCTCTCTGACCTTCTTCATGATACTCTGCTTTTCTCCCTGACCTTCACTACAGGCTCTTCTTCTCTCTTCTGCTCTCAGCTTTCAGCTCTTAGCTCTCTTCTGCTTCGAAATCTTCTCTTCCTTTTTCTTCTATCTGTCTTCTTCTGAGTAATCAGGCCTTCATATATAAGCTCATGAGAGAAGGGCGTGCGGGAAACATGTTCCCGCCCAGGGAAATGGAAAAGAGGTGCTCCGCTAGAAGTCCATGAAGTCCCGCGATCAATGACACCCAAGAGGGAGGGGGTGAATTGGGTGTTTTCAAACTTTTAAGAAAACCTTAACTAATTTGAAGTTTGTATGATGAAATAGCGATTATCAATTTAGATCTAATGCAAAGCAAACAGATCTTATCAACATCAATTGCTACAAACGTGTATGCTGCACTGAATGGAGGTAGAAGAGAGGGAGGAAACCACACAATTGGACAATGATTTTTAGGTGGTTTGGTTCCAGCAATGGCAACCTACGCCCACCCCTCACAGACTGTGAGGATTCACACACTATCTTGTAAGAGATTACAAGATCAAGGACACACGCACACGTGAGGAATGTGAAACTCCCACGAAGGTGCAAGAGCACCGACTCACAAGAAATGTGAAGAACAAAGAGATTACTCACACACACACCAAATATGCCATGAGGCGATCATCATATTGGAATTGTGTCGACTCATATAGAAAGTCCCTCACATGAATAAAGGGATTACCGTTTCCATCGTACTTTCAGTAATTGAGGAGCTCAGATTGCGGGGGAAAATGGATATTTTGGAAGCTTGGAACGGAAACATCGACCAAGGACTGCAGACCAACCTACTTTTACAAGAAAGTCAAGTTGTTGTTGCATGGTGGCCCACTTATCAAGGAGCTCCTGCTCCCTAGACGGAGCAGGGTTAGTAAAAGGAGAAGATTGGACTTGAGGAGCAGAAAGCAAAGTAGCCGAAGGAGGTGGCCCGTAAGACGGCACCAAAGGGTAAGCAGCCTAAGTGGGAAGAAGCTCAAAAGAAGGATATTGGGCCGAGGGATGACCCAAATTCGGGTGGAGCTGGGCTGCCCCTTGCTGAGGGCGCCAGAAATCTGATGGGCCCATAGAGACTTGTGGTACTGATGGGGTAGAGGTATGGTGATCCAGCTGGAAAGAGGAAGGGAGAGTAGTCTTTCCCTTATCATAAGATGGTTGGGCCGATGCTGAGGATTGGCCCGTTTCAAGATTGGAGAAGGTAATGGTCTGAGACTGGACCGGAGTGAGATTGATTGGAGTATGTTGGACGGCGGTGTGGGATAGGCCTTGCGTAATCATGGAAGGTGGGGTGTTGGGCCCCTGCATGGCCTGATAGATAGCCTGAAGTTGGGCCGGGTCCAACTAGGCCATCATCTGGAGAATGGAATTGGCAGAAGGAGGGGAAAAGGATGGTATGGCCTGGGCGCCCTCCATAGGGATGAAGGAGGGAGGAGGAGCAGACCCCTCTCCTGACGGGAAGGAGATGATCCTAGAAGGATCTTCTAGGAGTCCTTGAGGAAGCGATTCCTCTTGGGAACGGGGAGGATTGAAGGAAGCCATGGGGAACTCGAACAGAGGATTGGAATAAACCTTGAAGTTGGACTCAACTCTAGGGGATGATTGAAATGGACGAAAGTAACTCCACATGCAACTTTAAAGCACCTTATAGAATGAAAACAATCAACACAAAATAAACACACACTAAGCAAGGTGATTTCAACAAAATGTAAGTGAAGAGAGGGTGAAAGACACTCAAGATCAACCAAGTTTTTTAGATGATGCTCAAAAATTTCAATTGTTTCTCCCTTAGAACCTTAGTGGTTTGATTAGAACTGTGCTCTCAACAATAGGTTCCTAATGGGAGGGGGGGTATGCGGCTTGGTTGACTCTAAGGGAGAAACAGCCTATAGAACCTGATCAGCTCTCTAGAAAAATCACAATCCTCTGGGATTCTCCATATTTTCATTTTCACGTTTGCTTATAATTTCAATTGCACCACACTGTAGCACAATTAGATTTAAGCATGTTCTTCGCATATAGCCTGACTTTCTGTCGGTTTATGTACTCGAAGCAGCAATCAAATGATCTGCTGGTTGCAGGGTAAGCCAGCAAAATGAGCAGAATTCTTCACAAGATGATCAGCTTTTTGATTGTATAATATGATGAGTTTCATGGTGGATTGGCGCACGCGATCTTCCAAATGTTACGTGCTTATCTCTTCACTCGCACGAACCGGCCGACCGCTGTGAAGTTGTATATATCCCGTGGATGATCGAGTGTATATGAAGCTGAGTGGAAATCGGAACCACAACTTACTTGACTTTGCTACAAGACAAGCTCAAGTGCGACTATTGAACATGATAAAAGGTAAAGGCCAGGTAGTCTTCCTCACGTTCGTACAATGGCCAACTTGATTGCATGCAACGTCGTTCACTTCGATCGTCTGCCTAATTAACTAGACCTCTAAAGCTCAATCACTATTTATATATACAACTCCGTACAACTTAATTTTTCTCATCTTCTAATCTATTTTTGTTTCCTCTCACTCTGCGAGTCCGCTTTGGAAAATGGAGGGCATCGGGATCAGTTTGTCTAAGATAGGCACCCCTTAGATCAAGGTATGGAATTAACAAATCCACCGACTACTTGAATTGGATCCATATATATATTGGCATCACAACGTTTCTCTCGGCGCGCGTATAAGAACTGACCAAACTCGATCTTGACGTATGCCTTTTTCCCATGCACACGGACATCCATCGTACTCTTAACGATGTGCCCCTGTTGTAAACGAAGTAATGATCACTAAATAAATTATCGCATGAACATATGTAGAATATGATAGCACAAATATTATATACACGTCGTTCAATAAGAATACGTAAGATTCGATCTAAATCTAAAAAGAAATAGCATACATGATAGTACAACAAATAAAAAATAAGAAGATCAATTTAGAACACTTAGTCAAATTTACTCGCAAGAATTGTCCTTAGAAAAATTATCGCCCCCGTCATATCAGTGCGGCGGAGTCCACGATCTTTCCCTACAATAGAATAACTACAGAGATATATGCCCGCACGAAAATAATCTATCCTCGACGACAACCTCGAGAACACGTACTCTTTTATCAATATATGAGAAATTGTAGTACAAAGACGATTTCTCTCGCTGCAGCGTCCTGGCAAACTCGCGGAACATGCTTAACCTTTCCTGAACCGCCCGGCGGGCGTCCAAGGGCTCGCGTTTTGCCTTCTTCTGAAGTTGTGCCCACCAGGGCTCTATGAATATAAGGGACCGACGTCTCATCTTGCCCTCGTTTGCAGATAACGCCGCCCTGACGTGGTTGATATGATCTGCTGCAAACCCAGAATTTGCTTCAGCATTACTCTCAACAGAGGGTTTGGACATGCAGGCAGCATAAGCGGCACCAGCTTTGGCCATGGGGTGGCAAGAATCTGATTCCCACTTCATGGTGAATACCATGTTTTTATGTTGGGAAATAGCGGCTGTGGTGGCTACGGCCGTGACACAAGCGGGAGACGAAGCTTCTCTTTTGTTCATGAGATTTGGTTCATGGTCACCTGGAACTGGAGATCTTTTTATTTTCACGAGAGATGCTGAAGAAGTAGCCTTGGCTTTGAGGGTCATTAGACTTGGGGGAGTATCCCGAATGTTCCCCATAGTTGTTGCTGTTTTGCTATGCAGACAAGCAGCTCTAGCCATGGCGGTGATACCGTGAGAACCATCGTCTCTGCCCGCCCTTGCTGAGGGAGGGTACTTGCGTTCGACCATGGGATTATGATAACCTTCTCCGGTCCTCGGTTGTGCAGGGAGTAGTGCAGCTCTGCGCTTGCCAGTAACGGGTTGAGCAAGGGATCGTGCCACAAGATGGAACTTTCTCATGAGATTACGACGGGGCTCGACTCTTCTGGGAAAATCAATTCGGCTTCTCCTCGCCATCAAAAGTTGGCCCTTCCTGCCCATGGCTGAGAAGAGGGGATGATGCAAAAGGTTACTTACAAAGCAGTGGCGGGGCAAGAAACATTCTCATTAATAAAGGGGAAATCGTAAGAAATCTGCAAATTATACGAATGTGAAAATGATATATGAAAAGTTGAGAGAAGTCAATATTAACCCCTTAGGAACAACTCCGTCATGATTCCACTCTCTCCCACATGATTTAGAAGTTGAGTGTTCAAATCCGAAAATAGAGTGGGTGAAAAAAAATACTTAATGCAGAGTTCTCAGTTCATAATTATAACTTCTGATTTGTTGACACGTGAATTATAAAAAAATAATACGTCAATTAATAACTCTACTCGTTCTTAAATTTAAGATGTCAAAGTGTCTAAATTGAA
Organism: Amorphophallus titanum; assembly: GCA_024336825.1. Taxonomy (NCBI): domain Eukaryota; kingdom Viridiplantae; phylum Streptophyta; class Magnoliopsida; order Alismatales; family Araceae; genus Amorphophallus; species Amorphophallus titanum. Next base: position 4,760,949 of record JANBPO010006173.1, read on the forward strand.
TTCTAAACTAACTATGTTAAATGTGTGTGTGAGAGAGAGAGAGAGAGAGAGAGAGAGAGAGAGATTCCTCCTCCAGCTCCGCTATCCTGGCTTCCCCCTGTGTGGCATGAGCCAGTGCCTCTTGCATTTTGCCCGCCTGCCATGTCTGCCATCTCAGGTGTGTAGTAAGGCATGAATAAAGAAAATTCCATGGTGAAATCCTCACATTTATAGAAAGCATTCCCTTTTCCTCTGCGGCACGCTGCGTAGCATGAGCAAGTTGCTCATGTAGCATGTCACGTTCTGAGGTTGGGATCTATAAACTAGAGGTTACACAGTCTACCCTATTGCTGACGAGACGGCATCAAGCTGGGCATGTTGTAACACATCTGAGGTGACAATTAGTGGGTTAACACCAGGGATCTAGAGTAATAATTAGGAACATACATTACACTTATCGAGGCATTCAAAGCTGCCTGGGTATCACCCAACTATTACTCCGTGTCTGCCAAACAAGCTCGCAAGTTCGTTATCACGTTATCACGGGCATCCTACACCCATGGCGTATGAATCAACACTCAAAAAAAAGAAAAGAAAAAGAAAAAGAAGAAGAAGAAGAAAGGCCATTTACCTTAACAAGCCCCCCAGGATGGAGCCGCTACGCATACATCACCTTGTAGAGGCATAAGTAATCCTCACTATCTTGCGCGTGCGACTCCACAAGTGTGCCACCCTTTTCCAATCCTCATACTGTTCGGGGAAGCTCACCTACCAATCAACGCAGGTTGCTGGCCCATGTGTCTTCTTACCTACATGGGGTGGTGCAGTCATATCCATGCATTCCTGGGAAACTCCTAGGGTCCTCATGGCCGATCATAGTCGAAGTGGCTCGATTTTATTCAAACAATGGAGCCAGAGGTCCCGTCTGAACCGGGCACGGCTTGTTATAACCCATGACTGGTTGGCGTCAATCATGCCCGAATAAGGTCTCTAGTTCACCTATGTTAGGTTGTACATATCTTCTTAGCTAGATAAAATCAAAATAAAAAAGAAGAAGAAGAAGAAAAAGAAGAAAAAGGAAAAAAATCCTACCATCGCTATAGGGAACTCTTGCAGCTTGCGTCTTAACACCATTAGTTGGTAGCATAAAGGTGTTGTGCTCATGATGGGTTGCCACCGTCTAGCTAACGGCACCGTCACTGGTCGCCAATGCCAAGCTCTCCCCATCGGAAGGTAATAATAGCTCTATAGCTGCGCCATCATGTGTCATTGGCATAAAAAAAGAATAAAAAAATAAATAAACAAAAATAAAAATAAAAAATAAAAAATAAAGAAATAAGGTAATATATGAAAATTGGGTAGGGCCTGACTCTAAGATAGACGTTAATACCATTGTCCAAACCTCATCAAGTCTGTATGAAAGTCCAACCCAAACTTCTAAGGAAGCCTGCGATCTATATGCTAGTCTCACTCACCATGTGAGTGAGTGTCCTACTATAGACCGTCTTCCATCAATCATCCAAGCTCAAGTCCAATATGCCCTCTCTCCTCCCTCGTTCTCTCTCGTTCTCTCTCCCAGAGACGCCAGGCTGCAGACAGAGTGGTCCGCGGGTGAGGTGATGACGCGTGGGACTTGCTGAGACTCGTGGTGGAGCGAGGAATGGCGTGGATTTGGTGCGATCCCGAACGACGGATTCAAAGTCGACGGTTCAGGTCGTGACGGCATTTTCGGTGCGGTTTAGTCACCCATGGCCCTCGGTTTCGTCAGTGGAGGTAGGGAGATGGACCCCCTCCGCATTCTGCACGTTTTTCCTGTCTCTGTGCGTAGTTTGGTGGCCGATCAGGGGAGATCGAGCCAGTTTAGTATAAATCGTAGTTTTTGGGGTTTGTAGGTTTGGCTAAAAAATGGCAACCATTCGCGATGTAGTTAGTGTCAAATTGACCGCTGGGATGTCAGGATCCCAACCCCACTAGTTTCGTGTCGATCGGTTGTCTTTTGGGACCGATAGGAGTCCGGGAACCCCGGTGACTCGATTTGGGTCGATTTATTGGAATCGCCCCGATCTCGCGTTTTAGTGGATGCATGTGCCATTTTTCGACTCCAGATGTGTTGTATGATCATTTGGCATTGTTTCCACTACGCTTCGGCATGAATGGGGTGTGGAACAGGCCGATTCGGCCGTTCCCCTGTTTTGCTTGCCGAATTCGTGTAACGGTCACTCCAGTGACCGTCACACTCTGTGATGGTCCCCCGATAGACCGCTACAATAGTGGTCATTTCACATTCTTCGATGTAGGGGTCGTGTGACGGACCAGTACTGGACCGTCACATGACTATAACGTGCCTGTGGTGGTGCGTTACGCCCTTGGTGTGATGGACTAGCTTAAGACTGTCACATGCCTATAACGTGCTTGGCTTGGTGCGTTACGTGCTGTGATTTTCGAGGCCTGCTGCTGTGTTAGACCCTCGACGACCGTGCTTCTCCTCGAAGACCGGGTCAGTCGGTTCGCTGTAACGGATCTCTCCCTGTGCGTTATGGTTAGGTAACGCACCTGTGTGGGTCCGTTACGTTGTCCTTGACTGGTGTTTGTCTAGCTATGGTGGTTGGTGTAACGCACCTACCACCATGCGCCATGTGGTTGTGGCGGACTCAGCCTGGTTCGTTATATGCCTCTTGTCTGTGATAGTGTTTTGGGTCCGTTGGCCATAACGCACCAGTCCCAGTGCATTAGGCTAGTGTAATGCACCTATATAGGTCCATTACATGCCCTTTCATTTGAGTTCTGGTCCGTTGGCCATAACGCCCCTATCCTGGTGCATTATGCTGATGTGGCAGGCCCGTCTTGGTGCGTTACATGCTCCGTTTTGGATTTTAGGTCTGCTTGCCCTAATGCCCCTGTGCTAGTGCGTTATAGCAGTGTAACGCCCCTATAGAGGTGTGTTATAGTCCTGTTGTTGGCTGTGATGGCCGTTGGTCTATTTGTGTGTCTATCTGTCTTAAGTTTGTATTTTAGGGCAGTGTCTGTGTGTCGGTGATTTCTAGATCGGTCGGTTCTGGTAACTGGGTATGGTCTTTTCCTTGACTGCGACAGTTCCCTGAAGACTTGATCTAGACCCTCCAATGTCTTTGTCTCTGGTCTTGCAGTGGCTTTCCTTAACTATCGGGTTCACCTAGCAGTTGAGTGATGGTTCACTCTGCCCAGAGTGCAGTCGTTGTCCACCGCTCCGATTTCTGCTTGTCTTGGCTTGATCTCATGGTTTGCCCGTGACCCGTGGGTGTCTGTTGACATCCTATGAGGGCAGTGACCATGATGGGACGGCCAGGAGTGTTTGTACATGCAGTATGTGTGTCTGTGGGTGTCTGTGTGTATGTGTCGTGTTGGGTTTCGGTCAACCCAATGAGACCAGGGGTTGACATGTGACCTTGTGTGTGTCTCGGTGCTTTGTCCAATTTGAGACCGTGTTTCTAGATGTCTCAAGTTATCGTTCTACCTCGGTTTATGTGTCCAGATGTGTTGAGGGTTCTCAGTGTTCCCTCAGGTCTTCGCGTGCCATTTCCTCCGACAACATTGTTTCCTCTGGCTAGGGAGTAGACTGATTGACAGCTTGTTTCGCTGTCCGTGATGATCTTGCCTCTGAGTTGTTTGACTCAAGGATCATTATGTGAGTAGGTCTAGTTGCCTTGTCCTAAGTTGTCGACAGTGACTGTGCTACCATTGGTGCTTCGAAGTACGTGTGATAGTGCTCTCTTGCCTCTCTGTACTTCAGCACTCGTGTTTTGAGTCTCTGTGCCTTGTGAGCCTCCACTAGTCATAGCCTTACGGCACGCTTAGGCGTGACGGCTCTTATAGTGGGGCACTTTCCCAGTTTATGGTTCTTAAGCTAGTTCCGTGGGCCCCCGGTTCAACCGTAGCGTCCTTCGAAGGGTGAATACTAGCTAGAGGCCTGGCTTAGGCAATGGGCCAGTGTGTGCACACGTGGTCAGAGACTTTGGACTTGCGTCGTTAGACGTGACCATGACTAGTCGCTCGCATTATGGTACTGTTCTGGTTCTAGCAGTGTCTTTGTCTCGGCCTAGTCCTTGCGGTAGGTTACGTGGACAAGACGCTAGTAGGTGCAGCATAAGACGTCAATGGACATAGCTGGCTATCCTTATGGTGGTGAGCTACTCTAGTCATGTGGCACATGGCTCTTCGCGGTTCTCTTTGCATTCCTCACATGTCGTGACCTTTCTAGGTTAGCCTCCTCTTGGCTTTTCTATAGGTCGACGTCCTGTCGCATGCACGACGTTCTAGTCATGCGTGGGGAAGTGTGCACGACGTTCTAGTCATGGCGCGTCTGTGTCTATCTTGGTCTTTTCTAGACTTTTGGTCTGGTCTCGTAGGCCTTATCCTTGGCCTCGTGGTTGTCGATAGATCGATGACGTCTGATCTTTCGAGTTCAGGGACGACCCTTCTGCCGTTGTTAGGAGTAGCTTCGGGTGCTGAGGTTAGTTCAGTAGCCTTGCTAGTGTGGCACGGGTTAGTCCCCTCTTTCTTACCTGCTCCCCACTCCTGCTTCCCTTTCTTTACAGCTTTGTAGTTTAGTTTTCCTGTATTGCTACTGTTGTTATCTATTACTTACCTGTTATTACTTGCTATTTTTAGTTGTTCCGTGTTACTGCGTATTTTTCAGTGGGGATCCACGTGACCCCTACTGAGCCAGTGACACGAGTCTCACCTCTGCTTTTCAGGTGGGTCGTGGTTCGTGCTGCTTCCGTGGTTCCTGGTGTGCAAGTTCGTAGATGCCAGCTAGTACCTTCGTCAGGCATCCCCGGACTCTTTCGGTATGTCTTTTCTGTTCTGTCAACTATACTGTTAGACTTGTCATCTTCCTTTGGACTGGACAAAAGAAGAAAACAAAACAAAAATAAAGGGGGTTGGAAAATAAACAATGCACCCTGGTTTGACTAACCCCACTCTTGCATCTCATTTCTCTTGAAATTAAATTTAAGTAGTTTCTGTTCATCATTTTCATCATAATGCTTCTGAATAAATTGAGAATTCATATTGAGCTTTCATGATTCAAATAGAAGATTTGCTGCATAAGTTGTTGATATTGTTATGCTTCAATTTGAGATCTGTCGTTCATGACAATATGAATTGCATTGACTTGCTGCATTTCCTCGCATGACCCTCTTGGTATATTAAATGATACGTTGGGAGAATGGTAGATTATTTCTGTCTGAAAATCCACATCATGTGTAGAGGCTAGTCCTCCACCCAGTACCAAGGGTCCATCTTGCATGTAGTATTAAATCTGTATTTTACATTTCATGATTGCATATTTGTGTATAATGAAAAGAATGGTTGTTGTCTGCTTGATCCTGCTGCACCTATTGAGGGGGAGTCAGATGTGCTTTGATCTGAGCTGGAAAGTGAATTTCTGTGAAAGAGTATGAAGAGTTTTGTCAGAAATATCAGTGCTAATTTGTTTGAGCTATCTCGATAAGTGTTTTAACAGGGCTATTAGTTAGACTCTTATGAGGTTGACTCTTTGCCTAACAGAGTCGATGAAATAATTCTTTTTTGGTCGAACTTCTGTGTTGTTAAGCTAGCAGGTCGATGCACATGGAAGGTGCTCCGACATCACTATCCGAATTGAGCTATTTGCTGCTTAATGAGGAAGACATCATCTTGATGGGGAGTTATAGGAGTTTCTTGGTTGTTTGCAAATCCGGTGTTAGCTTACCATGAGCTTTGACGTGGTTATCTACCTCGCCCATCTCAGCCTCCTTCACCTCACAAATATGTCCACTCAGTCTTTTACTCTTTTCTATGACTGTTCTGTCATGTTCTTTGCATGTCGTTGCATAAACTTTTTGTACACTCATTCAGGGGGAGTTTTATAAAGAGTGTGTCTTCTCTTCTGATTAAAGAGACACCATTACTAGACCTCCTTCATCTGAAAGGTATTGTTTGATCTTACAAGTGATCTATGATTTATCAGAATTAAATCTGGTCTTAATTGCTCAAAAGATGATCATGAGTGCATTGTCAATAGTCTTAAGACATTATGAAAATTGAACTGTCTTTTTCAATGTCCCAAAGTCTGATAATTGTAAGTAGAAGGACATCTCTGGTAGAATATCTTGCACTTATATTGGTCTTAAATATACAAGTCCCAAAGGTACAGTTAAACAAAAAGAAAAGTACAAAACCTTGGGGCATACCCCGGCTGGCAGAAGCCAGATGAAAATTGAAGCCATAACTTCTATACAAGAGCGCCTCAACTAGGGCCAAAATAATTGAAGTTGAGGCAACACCTAAGGACAACTATACATGCCAAAAGTCTTGCCTGATTGTACCTACAGTACCTCTCAACATTAGAGACGATCCACCGCAACTAAGGTAAAACCCAAACATACCCCTCAAAACACAAACTAGACGAAATCAAATAAAAATCATAACCGAACCTTCTGGGATGAACTCCCACACGGCATCACGCCAAAATATTTTACGCCTCCATAACCACCAAGCCGATAAGGAGACGACCGAGGACACCCACGACGATAGTGTCCTGCCTGACCACATCGATAACATCTGCGTAACAGGCATTGGCTCGCAATATGGCCCACCTGAGCGCACGTAAAATAGCTCCTGACTTTAATGATTTCTGGGCAAGCCTAACTGAGGTGGGGACCACCACATCTCTGGCACTGTTCTACCTGAACTACTAACCTTTGCTATGGTAATTGATCCATCGGTTGAAGTACACTCTCAGTCAAAGTCTACGTCTACGCCTGCTGCCTATTCTGACTGCGTCGAAGATCTCTCATCCGCCTGATCCTTTGCCTTCGATTTTCTCTCTGAGGTTGTCTAAGAGTAGGTGAAGGAGGTCTAGGTAACACCGCTTGCTGGACAGGAAGCTGCTGTGGGTCACCTTGATGAAGTTGTGCCATTCGGCTCTGCTCTTAAACCCTTAGAAAATCCATCTCCAAGATTGCCGCAGTCTAAAAAGCTGTCTCCAAATTGCTCACACCAGCCGTCATAAGGGTACGACAGATTTCTGATCTCAACCCTGCGATGAATTGCTGGGTCAGCATCACTTGATTTGTCATGACAGGTGCTGCAAACCTACTCAGCTCCCAGAATCTGGCCCAATAAAATGCAACTGGGAATCCCTCCTGTTGCAATGCCAGGAATTGAGACGACCACAGGAAGAATTCAGCCGGTCCCGGTACATCTGGAACTACAGCAGTGGGCAAGGCTGGTATTTCGCCGTGCTCTACCTGAGCCCTAGCTGCCTGCTCCACCGGGGGCCGTACCTCTTCCCTCTACGCCATACGGACCTTAAACATACAAAAAAAAACAATTCGAACAGAATACAAAATAACCTAAGACGTCACACGGATCCCTACCTCACAGTAAAAATCACAATAAAATAGTGGCACCTTCATGGGCGCCATATTCCTGACTTATAGTTTTTCTACCGAGCTTTTCTCCTGAACTATACCGAGGGTTTCTGGCACTATATCTCAGTCCGTAGATGTAGTCCCACGTTTTCACGATGATTCACGCTTACCCCACTCAATTCTTGGTGATGATTGAACCCTCTGCGAGATATTCCTTCCTTCGGATTGGTGATTTCATCATAGAGACCTCCATAAGTCCATGCGAAGCCTTGGATCCCCTCAAGGCCGTCGAGCAGGTTGTAGCCTAAAAACCCATGACACCGTGTTCTATCACATCACTTTAAAGAAACGTGATGCATTATCCCTCTTAGAGTGTTGTTCTGGCCTCTTTGAGAATTATTCTGTCTGTTAGTAATTGGCGACGCTGACTTGGGTGCCAGAATGAATTGGCGACTTGTCCTGTGCCGTTATTTCTCTGATATAGCGACCTGAGCCTGGGCGCTATTTCATCCAACTTGTTCTGTTCACAGAAAGTAAGCTACCATTCATATGGGCGCTATTTCTTGAAATCACGGTAGCCTGATGGGCGCCGTTTACCCAGTTTTATGATATGACTTGATTTCTGGAATGATTAACGAGGAGTCATACTTGTTTAAAGTTCTATCCCTGAATTCCTTCGTTCGTGAGATCTATCTTATCATCTTACAATGGTTATCTCTTGGAACTCTATATTGACTATGACTATAGTGGATGTTAAAAATATACATGACTCAATTGCTTGCACATATAGGGCCCGATCTGGTCCTAGGAGGAGCACCCGAAAGTACTTGTGCCCATGAGAGCTATATTTATGACAGTGTGACATTACACTGAAGTGCGTGACTTGCTTGATTGGCGTTCCACAGACTCATACTTGACTTGACATGGCATGACTTGCATGGCGTAGAATGGGTATTTACTTGCTTGATAACTTGTTAGCCAATTCACTTGACATGACTCCATATGTTTACATGCTTGACCATCTTGATGTTTATAGTCTACATGAAATATTGAAATCTTGCCAAGTTCACTTATTGTCTCTTACAATACTCTCTCCATTGCCATTTTCGTGCATACATGTATAGCTATACTCGCATTCATGCAATATGTAATTACTTTAAGCAAGCTTATACTTGAGATATAATTCTTACTGAGCGTTCGCTCACCTAGTATTTTTCCCTATTTTTCAGGTAACTCCGATGACGAAACTCATTCGGATGGGGATGGACATGAGTAAAGAGCGTAGAGCATTATGAGATTTTTGGATCGGTGGGCCATGTGCGTGGCCTCGGACTGTGAGTCCAGTCAACCAGCTTGGGGCTGGAGGTTTCTTGTGTCCCCTCTTCGAGGGAGGAGTCTCGATAGTTGTGAGCCACCTCGTGAGTCATTGTGCTTCCGTGGTTTTATGCCTAGGGATTAGGCCAGATTGACGATGTAGTGCTGTCGCGTACGACGGTCTTGACCCGAGTCTTGCGACTCAAGGATCGTTGAGTTTAATAGGTCTAGTGGGCTGTCCAGCGTCAAGTGGCCGCGAGCCACTTCTTCCTTCGTGTTAATTGCAATGGGTGCGTGCGTGATTTTCTATGTTTACGTCAGTGATCCTCTACTAGATGCAGCCTTCTTACGGTACGAGCGTGCTGACCCACCCGGGAGTGGTGGAGCGACGTACCCGAGTTAGACGGTGAGTAGGCTGGTTACCGTAGGGCCCCCGCATACCGCCGAGTCTTGGCTGGTGGGAGAATTACCAATTAGAGGATAGACCTAGGGCGTATGGTCTGAGTGTGTACACGAGGCTGAGGGTTCAGACCCGCGCTGAGGAGCGCGACCTCATCTAGTCCTTGTTTTGTGGTACTCCTGGTTATTGTGGGTGTCTGAGTCTCGCGCATGGGACGTTGTAGCTAGACACTTGTGACGCAGTGTAAGACGTCAGGGGACGCATTCGGTCGTTCTTCTAGTGGGCGGTACTCCCATCACGTTACGTGAGTTGTCGTGTCCTGGGTTTCTGTTTCTCGTCTGCGAGATGGGGTTTCGGGTGTTATTTTCGGGAGCGTTCCCGTAGCCGAGGTCTGGGGTTTCCGGTGAGTGTCACCGAGAGCTTTCCCTAGATGGCGTAGAGTTCACAATAGCAAGGTCGTGACTGTGTTTTCGGACCTTGTGGTTTCGGCTCAAGCCCTGTCGTGAGGGCAGGTTTTCGCGACCGAGGCGTCGTGGCATTTCCTAGTAGTGTGGCTAGGGTGGTTCATGTCTGGTTGTCCCCCGACCGTGAGATCGGGATGTCGAGTGCGTGACTTGGTTGTCCCCCGACGGGAGACCGAGTCATGTTTTCTAGCACGGTAGGAGTAGCTATAGTGTCGAGTTTTGACCGACCACCGATTTGCTATTCCTGCCATTACTGTTGTTCCTTCTGTGGCTAGCGTAGCTTTCCTTTCCGTCGTTATTTTCTCGGTTGGGATTCCGCGGGATCCCTACTGAGCCAGTGATAGGAGGCTCACCCCTGATTTTCAGGTGTGGCGGTTCTGGTACCTTGAAGTTTGAAGTGCACCTGCCACATAAAACATTATATCTCTATACCAACTCGCTTCCTACTCTCTTCATCTAGACTCTATCTAGGAGAAGCTGTGACAACTACTTTATGCTGTATTAATCCAGACATTCACATTCTAAAAGAAACCATGGATAATGCCCACCTAATTCTCATACGCAATGGGAAATCAAGACCTACCCAACTGGGCTCTAGAGTGAACCCACAAAAATTTTAAATAAGAAAAGAGATCGAGAAATCTGTCGCATAAAACGAAGATCCCATACAAAAGGAAGAGAAGTTGTCATGTCTCAACCATGGACCAGAGGAATCTACAGCAAACGCGGGGAAGAAGACACCAAACCAGTGGGGACCCGAGACGGGAAAACGAACAGATCGCGCGGAGAGCACATCAAAACTCAACCTTGATACTTACAGAAGACAAGCAGAAGGGAACCGAGGAGCTTCGACCCCGGAAGCAGCTGTCGCTCTCCACCCATCTTCTACTAGATCTTCAGGGCAACCAGAACATCAGGTACTGCGCCATGCCATCGACGCCAAGCGATAGGGAAAAGAGAGGAACTTGCGAGCTTTTCTCAGGGCTTGCGGCCTCTCATTCATACGGGCAACTCGAGCGGTGGGGGTTCGGATTGTAGAGAAGAGGGGAGAGAGAGAGGGGAGGAGGGACGCCATTGAATGCGGGGTGTGTCCATGGGGACAAAAGCAGCGCCAGTAGCTGTCTTTGAGTGTGATGGCAACGCTCCTCTCTCTCTCTCTCTCTCTCTCTCTCTCTCTGCCTCTCTGTCCCTCTCTCTCACCCGCTCACAGTCTGAAACTCGCCCCAAGCATGGTTAACTCGTCCGTTCTCCCAGCAACTCCGCTTGTAACTCGTTCTAGATTCAACTCTTTGCTGAATTGTAATAACTGTGTTGCAGGCTCCTTCTATTAATTTAAACAGATATTAATGAAATGTAAATAGGAGAGATGTGTGAGATCTATGCCAAAGAATTGTTACTGTACAACTGTGAATGTGTAGCAAGGTATTACTTGTTACAAAAATATGATTGTAACTTCTAATTGCAATCTTGAACCGAGTAAAAGCTCCCAAAATAAGAGTCATAGAAGGTACTTTGAAGTGGAAAAAATGTCAATGTAATGTCAGATTAGAGCTGTCAATGGGCCACACTTCTAAAGGCGATTTTTCAACATCCTCTGCTTGGTCTGCTCTTCATCATCCTAGAGACCTTCAGTTTCCTTTTGAGGAGATCCTAGATAGAACCTCCGCCCAGTACTGAACTTGGTTGCTGATTGATTCTTGAAATTGTCTGTGATAATTCATCTGGTATTGACGTAAGTCTGCATTGTCTTGAGTTGCTCGGTAGTTTTTCCATCTTATATCTACATATTGATCAATAATTCAGTGGTATATTAAAAGGCTTAGTCGGAAGGATAGGTTACACCTATCTAAAAAATTGACCCTTGTGTGAGGAGATTCTTGAATCAAACCTCCGCTTAGTACCATACTGCGTTCGTTGATCAACATCATTGGAGTTCGATGTTGATGATTGTCATCCCTTTTTAGATCTCCTAGCTGCTCATTCAAAAAGGCTTAGAAGCTTAGTTCACAACAGATTTTTCTTTCTTTCCACATTTTAATTACTGCTGTATGTGTGGAAATTGGGGTTGATCTATTCACCCCCCTCTAGATCAGTAGCTCATCCATTCCTTATCACGTGGTATCAGAGCCTAACTCTCCTTAAGGGCTTAACATCCTGAAGAGATCTAGTGAAATGGATGGTAGGGGACTTATAGCTGAGGGTCATTCCATGAGTAGGCCGCCATTCTTCGATGGAACTAACTATGCTTATTGGAAGAATCAAATGTAGGTTTTCTTACGAGCTAAGGACTATGAGATCTGGAAGGTGGTTAGTCAAGGTCCATTTGAACTTTCCGAAGATGAAGATGTTAGGACTCGGAAGCAAATTCAAAGGTCAAATCTAAATTGGAGTGCAATCAACGCTATGCAATGTGCTCTACATTCCACCGAGTTTTCCAGAGTATCCTCCTATTCTACAGCGAAGAAAATGTTGGATAAATTGGAGCTAATATATGAGGGAACATCTTAGGTACGAGAAACAAAAGCTAATATGTTAGTATCCGAGTATGAAGCTTTTAAAATGAAGTCTGGCGAAACCATTTCCAAGATGTATGCTAGGTTAATGGTACTTACTAACAGTTTAAGGATTCTAGGCAAGATCTACAGCGATTACGAGCTGGTTAGGAAGATCCTCTGGTCCCGGACACCAATCTGGCATACGAAGGCCACTGTAGTGGAGGAGTCTAGGAATCTAGTGACCATCACGGTTGATGAACTCATCGGCTCCCTGATGACATACGAGTTGAATCTTAAAAAGGTCGATGAAACTGAGAATAAATAGAAGCCCCCGGTGCTTAAAGTAAGTTCTAGTAGCAAAGGGTCTTCTAGCGAGCATAGCTCTTCTAGTTCTGAAGAAGATTCAAGTGATTGTATTTATTGATTATCATTTTTTATAGATTTTTATTATTATTATATTTATTTTCTCTTTTGGGTTCACCTTTCGTATGTGAGAGCAGCAGAGTAAAATGAATGATAAGGGTGATGAATGCATATTATTGGTGACAAATAAGTTGACAGAGGCAACAAATGTACCTTAGTGGTGACAAATAGGTTGACAGGGGCGACAAATGCGCATGAGGGGTAACAAAAGGCTCTTAACGGTGAAAAATACACAAATGCGACGGCTCCCAGGGGCAAAGGTGATGGCTCAAGCATGCTAAAAGTGAAAAATGCCTATTAGTGATGATAAATAGATCAACATGGGGGACAAATGCACATGAAGGGTGACAAATTGATCCTAACGATGAACTATGAGTATGAAGATAAGCCCTACGAATATTAGAACCAGCGACAAACACTGCTACTTATAGGGGAAGAACTCCCCTTCGTAAAGGTAACCCCAACCTGCGATGGATGGTATCCTTCATTTGACGACAACCACATTACACAAAGATCAAGTATCCATCATGCAAAGAAAGGTTGCAGAAAAAGAAAATATATTGATAGGGGAAGAGGGTACAAGCGGTTACAGGTTATTCATCCTGTTTGGGAGGGAACCTGTCAGGTTGGAGGCTCAACACCCCCTTGTTACAAAACAGGCGATCCACCTTCGCCAAGGCATACTGCCACCCTTACAAGTACTCCTGCTTGTATTCCTCCGAAATGTTGGTGCTGCTGCTTTCCCTTGATTGCTGGTCCGACACAAGCAAGGCTTCCTTTCGGAAGCATAGTCGTTTGGTGGGAACCTACTCTGATGAAGAATCTGACTTCTCAGACGATGACATCTTTACGAGAGTGTCTTTGACCGCCAAAGGAACTCAAGATGTCCTTTATAGGAAGGAGAAGAAAGTCACAAAACCCCCAGAGCGTAAAAGAGTCTCCGTGCCTCCCTAACTTTGTGGAAATTAAAGCGACGGGGCCGTAAAGATCGCTCCATCTCCCCCAACTTTTTTGACTCTTGGTCCTTCCATTTTGTCGGTCATGAGATCACTTGGACCGAGGTTCCTCTCGTCCGGATACATCAGCCACAGGCTGTTTCTCTTAGACATGAAGTAGACGAGAGGCCGGAGAGAGATACTGCAATGGCTAACACTACATAGTGGTGATAAATAGTAATCAGTGATGACAAATAGGCTTCAAGGCTGACAAATGTCTCGTAAGGGTGATAAATAGATAACAGAAGTCACAATATAGAGTTTTCAAGTAATCCATATAGCTTGGGAAGACAATTCCCAAGTGGATGCCCTCTCTCGCCTAGCCTCCTCCGTCAGCCCAGAAGGTACCCGGTCGATCCTCCTTGAGGAGTTAGAATGACTGAGCACCAAAATCGAGCTCGTGGCTGTTGTACGAACCTCCCCTGGAGACTGGCAAGCCCCATACATATCCTGGCTCTGAGATTCCCAAGAGCCCCTGACCCTCAGGAGGCTCAGAGACTGAAGTACCAAGCTTGGCATTTCATCCTCCTCGATGAAACCCTATACCGAAGATCCTTTACAGGTCCCCTCCTCAAATGCCTTGACACCCCAGAAGCCCGTCGAGTGATTGAAGGCGTTCACGAGGGCATCTACAGCGCGCACCAAGGGGGGAGATCTATCTTGAGGATATTACTACGGCAAGGCTACTGGTGCCCCACTCTCCAGCGTGATTGCTCTACATATGTTCAGAGATGCGATCGATGCCAATGATTCGACCACCTAATACACCAGCCAGCCTCGAAACTCGTAACACTGACTGAGCCTTATCCATTCGCTCAGTGGGGAATCGACATGCTGGGCCTCTTTCCCATGGCACAAGCTCAGAAGAGGTTCATCATCATCGTCGTCGACTATTTCTCTAAATAGATCGAGGTAGAAGCCACTGCCAGAATAACCGAGATAGTGGTTTGGAGTTTTGTTTAGAAGTCGATCATCTGCAGCTTTGGTATCCCCCGAGTGTTAGTGAGCGATAACGATTGTCAATTTAACTCCACTTATTTTAAGAATAAGTGCATTGACCTCCATATCTGCAACCACTTCACTTTGGTAGCCCACCCCCAGGCTAACGGGCTGGTCGAGAATGCCAACAAGACTATCGTTAAAAGGCATCAAGATGAGGCACGGGAAGGCCAAGGGTAACTGGCTCGAGGAACTGCCCAGCGCATTATGGTCGTACCAAACTACTCCTAGAACTGCCATTGGTGAATCTTCATTTCAACTGGTATATGGCACCGAGGCTGTAATCCCTCTAGAGATTGGCAACCCATCTCTCCGAGTTATCAACTTCTCACCCGAGCTAAATGAGCAGAAGCTGTCAGAAAATCTGGACTTGACGGAAGAAATACATGAGGTCGCAAGGATCCGAGCTATGGAATACCAGCGGCACATGGCTCGCTATTATAATAACAAAGACTAAGAAAGAAGCTTCCAGTCGGGAGATTTTGTCCTAAGGAAAGCAGAAGCATCTTGACCACTGATGGTGGCGTAGGTCATCAGGTAGGCCTCCTCGCTCTCGGCTCAGGCGCTTACCACCCACCTAAGTGTTGTCCAGTCCTGGACCTACTCCGCTGCCCTAACGGTCCAATCAATCTCCGTCGCTAAGCCTCGCGGGTGTCATCTGACGCACTCCTCTGGCTTCTCGCACGTTGGGAACTCAACCTCCGTCTGATGGATGTCGATCGTCCTCATCACCAATCGGTAGTGGAGTGGTTCCCCTACATTCTTGCAGTGAAGCCAGATGTCACCTCCCGTGTAGGCCAGGGCCGCCGCCACCCATGGCTGGTCCTCGTGCCCCTCTCCCTGGTAAGGCATCCACCAGACCTGTCAAGTAGAGCAATTACATCAGCATAATGAGCATATAGTTGCTTTTACACAAAATCTCAAGTTTACATCTTACCGAAGCATAGGGTAGGGTGTTGAGGTCATCATGGATCGCCCAGACCTAGCGATGCAGGGATCCCACCTCCCGTGGCGCTGTCCACCGTCTCGCGATGGGCAACCGGTCAGGGTATGTCTCCTATCGTCTCCCCATCCCTGGAAGGTACACATAGTAGTCCCGCACCTACATTACATTACATCAAAGTGTCAACATACCACATATAATCATAAGTAAATTGCATAATCATTTTAGGAATCAAGTCGTACCTGAAGTAGTGGGGAGAACTAGCTGAGCATGGTGCGCTGACTGGTGGAACTGAGCGTGTCGAAGAGGAAAGCGAGGACTACTGTGCCCCACACGTACTCCCCAACTCGGTCAACATCCTCTAGCAGGGAAAGTAGGCAGCAGCTAACCACGTCTGCCCGGGTCGCGAACAGGAGCTTCCCGAAGAGCAGCATCAGGAACTTCCTCAAGACCACATCCGCCTCTGGTCCCGATGCAGCTGCTACCCGCGGTCGTGCTTGGTCCACGAGTCATCTCAGGTGCTGCTCTGACAGCTCTCCTGTCACGATCGCTGCTCCCCTCAGATTCAGACTCTCCTGTAGCCTCACTCTTGACAGCGTCGTCGAATGACGTTACAGCCTCAGCAGCTCCAAGCCCAGCAATCTCTGGGCTGTTGAACCTCTACTGTTTTGATGATGTCATACACTAACTGTCAACTATTTAATTGATCTGTCATTTAATAACACTTGCTTTATGTGCTTAATCTGAGGGTGATTTGCATTAAAATCTAATTGTGTGTTCATCAGTGTGCATACTATGTACTTGGTCTTTGCAATTACTTTTATACTTGCTTGTATTTTCAAGTTAAAAACTGCACGAGGTGTGTGTTTTGGAAAAAGTACACGAAGTAAACAAAAATGACATGAACATATAAGAACAACACAGACTAAGAATGACACGAAGTGTAGAAGCAACTGACTAAAACATGGAAAAATAGACGACACGAACTTCACAAAAATGACACGACGTATAGAATCAACACGGACTAAAACGACACGAAGTTCACAAAAACAACATGACATATAAGAACAACACGGACTAAAATGACACGAAGTTCACAAAAACAACACGACATATAAGAACAACATAGACTAAAAATGACACGAAGTTCACAAAAATGACACGAACATATAACAATGTTCATAGTGTTAACACCATCAAAAATAGTAGGGACATAATGCAACAGTGATCCACACCCTAGATCTACCCAAGACTTCACCCATTGTTTAGGAATTGTAGGTTCGCCCCTCCTTCATAGGGCCAAGGTCCCTCACCTCTCTTTCTTACTTACTAAGAAGGAACCGTAGATGGTGGATAATTGAAAATAGGTGTTGTGAAAGGCTGACCACCCTTGGAACGCACCTCCTTATATAGTTTTCAAGCCTCCCAAGGACTTTCCCACATCCTACAGGGTTCCAACCACTCCCAGGGTCGCTGGTTTAGAGAGAGATTAATACTAAGCACCCCTTCGGGTATGAATAGGTGTAACCCTTCGACCAGTGGTCATAATTGCTAGTGGGCACGCTCATCTGTTGGGATTTAGGTTGGGACGTCTTCATGTGAAGTCAAGAGGACTTCTTAATATAACTTGGGGTAGTGGTTTCATCGTATCTCAATGATCCTAGCATGAGTTATGGTTTTCGCAATATTGATATCCTTTCTCCCCCATTCCAGTCGCAACCCTTCGTCTACCTGGTCATAAATGTGAGTAGGCACACTTTTCTATTAGGATTTGGGTTGGAGTGTCTTCAGATGAAATTAAGAGAACTTCCAGATCTAACCTTGGGTCATGGTTTCATTGCATTATAGTATCCCTATCATGAGTTATGATTTTCATAAGATTAACATTTATTTTCCCCCGTTCCAGTCGTGACTTTTTGGTAGCCCGAGATAATTTGAGTATAACCCTAGTATCTTGTTGGAACTTGGCCTCGAGCTCAACAAAGAAGATGTGGCTGACATCCCATTCGAAATTGTGACCTTGATTTTAGGTCATTTCATTAATCATAGACGAAGTTATGAACTTCCCATTAATTACATGTGAATTCATCCAACAATCGCACCTCTTCATGTCGCATTCTCATCCAGTCTGTTGATCTGCTTTAGCCTGTCCCGAGGGTCGACCCTTTCCGCTACGTGCCGCCAAACCCAGTTTCACATCCAGTTCGAAGATGCTTTTTCATCATTCTTTTACCTTAATCATGAAAGATTCGAGGATCCTATCACCATACACGTGCCCCCCAACCTTGGGGCTATAAAACCCATGATTAGGGCGTCCCACAAGTGTGGATAAGGGAATACTTTTGAGGTTATGATCTTTTTGTGCTTGCAGAGAAAGAAAGAATGTGGGGAGAGCTCCCAATCCGTGAAAGGAAGATCCTCTTGCTAATTTGAGGCTGTTCCTAATAGATTTGAACGTCTTCTTCGTGGTTTGAAGCTGAGCTATTGATCACTCCATCTTGAGCATCCTCCTCTGACCCTTATCTTGCTGAACCATCCGACTTCCTGTAGATTTGTTCATGAATTGAAGAACCACTGAAAGCTCATCATCCCAAGGGGATTTCTAGCATCATTGTTGCTCATTCTGTCTATATTTTGATCATATTTCTGCACCTTATAGAGCATCTTGTATATCTGAATATATACTCTCAAAATACACTATGTGTGTGTGCGTCTGCTGGTCGCAGCGTGTGTGTGTGGTTGTGAATCTCACAGCATGTGTGTGTGTGGTTTCACTATATAGTGAAAGTGAACCTCACTCTGTGAGGGGTGGACGTAGGGGGCACATTGGTGAACCCGAACCACCTAAAAATCTCTCTGTCCATCGTGGTTTGTTCATTGCATTTTACTCGTGTGGGTTTCTTGTCGAACAGGGCAAACTACACATATATTTATACAGGCAACTGGTATCCATGGTGGACGGTGGTAAAATAATGACCCGAAATACATATGGACCAACCTGGCCCAATTGGTCCCAACAGACCCAGCCAGGCCCACTCCGTAAATGACAGCCCCATTACTGGGCCCACTAGCCAAGAAGCCCAATTCGATTCGGACCATGATGACTTAGACGGCCTTCCAGGCTCGGGAACGTCTGAATCACGATCACTCGGGAGAGCCCAAATGGCAGTCGAGCATAACCAACCAAGGGAAGCTCGGGGGACAAGAGTTAAGAAGGGCAAGCACCCTAGGAAGGAAGAAAGCCCGCATTAAAAGGGGGTAATGCCCCCCGATCACTCTCTCTCCCCCTGCTCTCGAAGGGCAACGAGCCGTTATATAAACCAAGGAAAATTTCTCAAAAAGGTAAGTGATCCTGAGCACTCTAAGCCACCCGAATTGGTGAAGATTAATCTCGTGCCCCATACTCTCGCTATTCTCCACACCACACTCTACCACTTTGCTGACTTAAGCATGAGAGGATTTTTCTCGGGGTTATCACCCTGGGCTGCTATGATCTGTTTCCTACCTTGCAGAATCTTGAACTAGAGTGGCTACCATCAAGTGTCCATAGAAGATCGGACGGCTCAGGTTGCAGCACGAGATCATGCTTCTTCATCTGGCGCCATCTGCGGGAAATGAGAGAAGGGCCAATATGGTGCGGAGAAGCAGTAGCCAGAGAAATACTGGTGAAAAAGGGAAGGCACTAGCAGTCGTGGATAGGGAACTTGTGCCCTCACGCTCTTCGGTGGGTCTCCTCTCCAACGATCAAGCTAACATCCTCCCTCCATCGCAGGCAGGGGGACAGCCCGCTTCCGGGGACCTGGACACTCTCTGATCTCTCAACGTCAAACTGGACATCCTCGTTGATTTGATGAGGACCCAGGTAGCTAGGGAGGAGAGGTCCCAATGGTCCCGAGCGAGTCCCTCCCGCGTAGAAGCCTCCCGGTTAATGGCTGGAGGATGTTTTATGCTCCAAGGCGGACGTCTCATCCGAAATGGGCCAGGCGGACCCTCGCAACCCCCGCCTGTGGAACCATAAGCTTCCTCCAACCCGCTAGGGGGAAAATCTGGGCCACCCCGCCAACGCACAAAGATGGATGCCCCCGCCATAGAACAACATGGAAGAAGTCAAGGGAACCCCCTGAGCCCCCTGGCGCCATCCTGACGCCAGCCCGAGCTCTCACTCCTACTGTGATACTTCGAGCGATGTTTCGTCGAGTAGGAGCGCGCCCTTCATGCCCTACAACAGAGCTCTACAAAGGAGGACTAGGATCGATCCCCGTTCTCTGACGTCATCTTGGAGGTAGAGATCTCACCAAGAGTTTCCCTATCGACATTCAAATCTTATGACGGCCAGGGTGACCCGACTGACCATTACGACAGCTTCGACTCCCTGATAACCCTTCACGGAGCGTCCGACACCATCAAATGTCGAGCGTTCATGACAACTTTAGTCCAGGGTGCTCAAGCATGGTTCCGAGCACTCACCCCGGGAGCATTACTAGCTTTCGACAGTTTGGACGATTATTCAAAGAAAGCTTCACTGGTAGTGGTTCTCCATGATCAATAGCCAGATTGTTGGTGCTCAAGCAGGCTCAAGGGGAAAGATGCAGGCCTATATCAACCGCTTCAAGGCGGAGGCCCCGCGCATCCCCCGCCTAGATGTTGTCTTAGCCATCACCGCACTGACAGGAGGAACCAGCGACGAAGGCCTCCGGAGAGAACTGGTGCTCCATTCCCCCTCCTCTCTCACCGACCTAGTGACTCTAGCTCTGCGCCATGCGGAGTGTGAGGAAGTCCTCAATGCTTGCTGAGACTCAGTGACCTCGGGATGGGAGGGGGAGAAGTGTCTGCCATCGGAGCAAGCCTCTGGCCAGGGGAAGAGGATAAATCAAGAAGGCAAGCCCAGGGAACCCCGCGCAAGTTCGAGCGCTATACTCCTTTATCTGCCCCTGTCCATGAAATATACTAAGAAATCAAGGACTCATGCCTACTTCATCGACAGGACCCAATGAAAGCCAATCCAAGACTCCGTAGTCATCGAAAACACTGCCAGTTCCATAACGACCACGGCCATCACATTGGGGATTGCCAGCAACTCAAGGATGAGATCGAGAGTCTCATCTGCCAAGGGCACCTCTCCCAGTACGTGACCGACGACAAGAGGATCGCGGAGTCCCTCTAGAAGAAATCGACAACCACCCCCGAGGAATCTACATTAACGTCATCTCAAGGGGATCAGCCTCAGGAGGGGATAGTAGTCAAGGAAGAAACCTTCATGTTGAGTGAGCCAATCGAGCTTTTGAGCCTCCTAAAACTCCTTCGGCAAGTGACCAACAGGCTCTGGTCTTTTCTGACCAAGTCCTGGAAGGGGTGGTTATCTCGCACGATGACGCCCTTGTAATCTCGGCTACTATAATTCACTGTAACGTAGATAGGATATTAGTAGACAATGACAATGCCCTTGATGTTTTGGCATGTGAATGTTTCTTGAAGATGGGTGAAGACCCATCTAGGCTCCACCCGATTCGAACCCCCCTCTGTGGGTTCAATGGCTAGACGACCTACCTCGAGGGAGCCCTAAGCCTGCCTGTTACCCTCGGTACCCCTCCCAAAACCATCACATTCATGGCAAACTTTATGATGATTAAAGGGATGTCGGCCTATAAATTATTTTTATCACTATTATTTACCACTGTGTTTTGTGGTGGGGATCTGTGGGACCCCTATTGAGCCAATGAGATGAGGCTCACCCCTATCTTTTTAGGTGTTGCAGTTCCTCCTCGAGGTTTGGAGGTGTAGTGCAGAGATTCATACTTGCTAGCTCACCAGAGCTGGGGGTGTACCCGATGTTAGAGTACGTTTCTTTTCCCTGCAGACTATACTTTGTTGGACTGGACTGTGTGGTTAGTTCTTTAATTGAAAATATAAGTTTATTTACTATTATTTAAATAGTTAATTATATAGTTGTTGCCTACATTATTTTAAATTTCAATGTACCTCCACACACCTAATAACCCTTTCGAGCCTTCAGGCTCGTGGGTGGCGGGCCAAGATTCAAATGGTATCATGTATTTCTCGGTATTCAGATCTTGGGTCGTTACAGATAGTATTAGAGCATGGTTATAGATGTACATGAGAATTTGAGATAATTGTAGTATTTCAGAGTCCATAAGGTCCAGTACAGTCGGTAGCAGACATAGGGTTTTGTGTTTAATTATCACTTTGCTTCTCACATAAGAGTTAGAGTGCATAGTATTAGCACTATGAATGCAATTCTGGTTATCGTCAGAGTGCCTGCGTGGGGCCTGGGGAGTAAGATAGAGAGCTACCTTCCCCAGCGGTGTGGCCACAGTTATGCTGAGTTGGACAGAGTTGCCGATAGGTGCGAGTTTCTAGTGCAACATTCGAGGAATCTGTGGCGAGGTCGGGTGGCTGGTGAGGATAGTTTGTGGCTAGGTGGCCATGAGTGTACTCCGGAGGTGTTAATGCCATTTTGGGCACCTTAGTGTGAGGCTTAGCCAGCCCTAGGGGCTTCGTCCTAGTTCATGGTAGCAGAATAGATGTTTTGATCGAGAGATGTGCTTGGATGAGTGGAGGATCTTCCGGGTGAGCTATTGGCTGTCGAGCCTGACATTCTTATCTTGCTTTGTGACATCAGAGATGATGTGCCAGTCCAGATTATTTTTACAGATTTAGAGGTAGGAATGGGCAGAGATGTCCTAGTGAATTCCTAGTCCGACGCATCTGCGTATGAGTGGGCTATGTTGGTTCTAGATTTGATTCAAGATTGTGTGGAGGTGGCTTAGTTTTGGGCCCAAATTGTGGAACTGAGAGCCATTGCACTGCATTAGGTGTGTCGTGCGAGGTGGTAGATGAGATGTGAAGGTTCAGGGACAGATTTGAGGGTCAAGGATAAGCATTGGCAGGTGCCCTTCGCACATGGACCCCATAATCCATGCGATGGGTTGGGCTGTCAAGTGTCGATGCACCACGTGGGTCCCATACCCCACGTGGAGCAGCAAATCACAAGGGAGACACTGAAAAATTCAACAATCTCCCCCCTAGCGACACCCAGGGGATTTGAACCCGCGACCTCGCTCTGATACCAGTTTACAGGATCAAGCCCCTACTATTGCGCTAAAAGCTCGAGCTGGTAGCGAATGTTAGACCATATTTTCTTATGGCAGCGCAGAACCCCACACTATCATGTTGTGGGTGGACATGAGGGGCTTCGCACATGGACCCCATAATCCATGCGGCGGGTTGGGCTGTCAAGTGCCGATGCACCACGTGGGTCCCATAGCCCACGTGGAGCAGTAAATCACAAGGGAGACGTTGGAAAATCTAACAATCTCCCCCCCAGTGACACCCAGGGGATTTGAACCCGTGACCTCACTCTGATACCAGTTTACAGGATCATGCCCCAACCATTCCGCTAAAAGCTCGAGCTAGTAGTGAAGGTTAGACCGTATTTCCTTATGATAGCGCAGAACCCCACACTATTGTGCTGTGGGCGGACATGAGGGGATTCGCACATGGACCCCATAATCCATGCGGTGGGTTGGGCTGTCAAGCGCTGATGCACCACATGGGTCGCATACCCCACGTGGAGTAGCAAATCACAAGGGAGACGCTACAAAATCCAACATGATTAACTTATTTTTACAGAATCAATGGAGTGACCGTGTTGACAAAAGTCGACTCTTGATACAAGGGAAGTCGACTTCTAGTGACACTTCTAGTTTGGGCTTTTGGGAGATTGAAGCAAGTCAAATTATCCTTCAAGGGAAGTTGACTTGGACTGATTTGCTATGAATATGCCCTTATATGTTTGAACATGTGGACTTGAGCTTTGATGAATGTTTTTATTCAAATCATGATCAAATAGTTTGAAACTTGTCTGTTTGATTTTTATGCATACCATATATAACGACCCAGGAGATCCGGATGCCGATAAACCAATAACATCAATTTACCGATACCAAAAACTCTGGGAAGTCACCCAAGAGGCTGATGAGCCCCGTAAGGGTTGGAGGAGTTTGTCGAGGGGATCCATAATGAATGGGAATTACACAGGCAATAATAATTAAAGCACAAAATTAAACTATAGTGTGGAAGCAATTTAAATATATCAGAGTGATAAAATATATAATAGTCCAGATCCATGCCATACACAAGTCCACATGTACAACTACGCCGAGGAAACAATCCTCTCGACCGGCCAGAATCTTCCAACCAACAATCCTCGACCAGTGGGGTATAAGCCCACATGCTTCCGCTGCACACTCTACACAATGCATAAAGGCAAAAGAGACAACTCGGCATCCGCATCTCAGCACACCTCTCGGCGCCATCGCAACTCACGAACTATAATGTACCACACCTCAAGTACTGATTCTGCTACTAGCCGATCACAAATCGCCATAGTGCAAACCATCGTGCTAAGAGACACCGCGCAAGCCACAAAGAACACCCATCTCAGGTTATCCTCATGTCCTGAAATGATTACTGAACCTTCACAGCACAATAGCTGCCAAACACAACACGCCGAACACGGTGCACAATGGCCCCCAATACACAAACTGGGTCCAAAGCCAGGTCACTGCCGAAATAAGAGCAGATCAAGTTTAGAACTAACAGAGTCCACACATAAGTAGACACAGGACGAAGGTTTCACCGAGACAACACTTCCAGAGCTCAACTCGGAACGGCACCACAAACAGAATGAGAAAGATCAAGCTCGTCTGACAGCAGCTCACCAGGAAAGAAAGCCTAGGGTCGCCCGAGCGCTCTCTCAACGAAACATCCAAACAACCACCTCAAGGCACAACCTTAGCACCTCAGGGGATGACCAAACCTCAAGTTGGAACAGCCAAAATAACATAATCTCCTCAAAAGAACATGCACAGCCATCACAGAGCCCATTAGCCACCTGAACACGTCACGAAAAAATGTAAACGCTGCACCACAGATTTACCTCTGCTGGCAAATTCTACCCAGCGCAGCACAACCGAGACCAATATCATGACAAAAGAACACTCTCTGTCACATCCTGACGGGAGCAAAAACTACCTCACATAGTGCCAACACAGCACAAGCAAGCACTCACGCGAGAAGCAAAGCGGTACAGGAAACATAACACCTATGCCAGTTGTCGACTGTACTGGACCTTACGGGCTCTGAGCACTACAATATCTCAAATTCCTATGTACTTTTACACATCCCTCGCAATACAGCTCTGATACCACCTATGACGACCCAACATTCGGGCTCGGGTAAACCCAAAATCACTTGGATCCTGAGAGGCCTCCCAAGAGCGATAAAGCTCCGAAGGGATAAAACGAGTGTGTGAAGGTGTATAGGAATACATTAAACTTCTCGATAAGATAGTAAACAATTACTATGTTTGATCAGGATTGCTAAAATAGTAGAAATAAAATTATATTTTTAATTAAATAAATCACTGACCATGCACGGACTTTCTGAAGGGAAGCTCTGACTCTACAAAGCTAAGGCACAAGAGCACAGAACAAGGCATAAGTGTTGGCCATCATCAGACCAAGATTATTAGCCATTATCAAAACATCAAAGCAAGGTTTACAACGACCCGGGCTTTATTCATCAATTCCATCCCACAATGTGCAGCCCAAGACTGGTGGCTCTAAGGCCATTGATATTTAACCCTTAAGGGAGACATTCCTCTAGAGTTTCTACCATGGAGAGGCAGGCCCCAGGGATGTGAAAACATCTAAGAGAGTGTTTCGACTACACACAAAGATGGAACTAATGTGCCTCCTTAGAAATAGACCTTGAAGTGACCAAGTTTGGACTGTTTGATTTAATGCGGGAGTCAGGAATTGACTGGAGTATAACTACTTTAAACTTATTATCACCTGCAGAGTTTGAGCCACCAAGGAGGAAGAGAAAGGGCGCAGAGAAGCTGAAATCTCCTCTTGGCTGAAGAATACTACCGGTTCACCACTATCAGTGACAGCAGGATCATGAATAGTACCGTGTACTACTGGTGGCGCCATGGAATAAGAAAGAACCTAAGCAAAAGATCTAGGCCGATTGACCTGGGGAGGACTACTAGTTACTAAAAATAAAATGAGAGCAAAAGAGGCCTTGGCAAAGAGACAAAGACCTAGAAAAACCATTGTAATCAGTATATACCCTAGAAATACTTGTAAAGATGCTGCAACAAAGATGGTAGAAGAAAGACGACAAAAGGGGAGCTCATCGCTCTCACCACCCCCCAGTCGCCTGGTGTAGATAAATCAATATTCGACCGATCGTAGGTTTGGGTGTTCAAATGCACTTAGTTTACATCTTCATGAAGGTGGGTTTGGGGGTCCAAAATATAAAATATGGCTTTGATCGACATGTCGATCATTTCAACACGACCTGGGAGATGAAAGTGACTTGTGAGAACTGGCGGAATCCAAATCGGATACCCAGCTTGAGGCCGGTGCTCAGAAGTTGATTCTTCAAATCCACTTAGTTTAAAATTGAAGAAGTCGACCTTGAAAGTCCAAAATCTAAAATATCACTCTGATCGGTGTGGCGATCATTCCAATACGACTTGGGAGGTAAAATTGACTTGGGAGAGGTGACAGAATCCAATCGGATACCTGGCTTGAGCCCGGCACTCTGAAGTTTATTGTTCAAATGCACTTAGTTTAAATCTTACGTTCCGTAAGAGATTGGATAGTGGCGCGGCAATGTGCCAACTGGGGGGAAAAACTAGCTAGAAGCTTGGCTTAAGACATTGAGATTGTGTGTGCACACGTGGTCAGAGGCGTGGACTTGTGCTGATGATCGTGACCCTGAATAGTCCTTATCTTTGGTTACTGTCATGGTGTCTCAGTTACCATGTTCGAGGCGAGTGGGAGGCACCAAAGGCGCAGTGTAAGTCGTCAGTGGACGCGTCTGGTCTTTCTTCTAGTGGTTGTTCCTTCTCTTGTCACTTAGTTCTGTGGAAAGTTAACTAAAATGGTGAATGCATGATTTTTCATGTTTAATTACGTGCTTTATTCACTGTCTTTTAATTGCTAGTCCTACACATCTTTCTTAAATTGTTGATATTGCATATTACCTATTTCTTTTGTGCTTTTGGATACGAGGTAGGGATCTATAGGACCCTACAGAGTCAATGAAATGAGACTCACCCTTTGTCTTTCAGGTGAGTGTGGACGTGTAAAATTACACGTCCACGTGTCCCGACAAATCGAGTATCAATAAACAACTCCAACTGAAGAGATTGCGGAGAACACATCTCGTCTGGACCCTCCGAATGAATAGTACACTGTCGTGAAGCCACTCCCGGAGTCACGACAGGGAAGAGGAACCAACCCTTGCGGGGCTCACAACTCGTGGGTCCCCAAGAGAACTAAGTGGATCGTCAATCGAGCACAAAACGGGCCCAAATCCAATTCCATGGCATGCCCATACGAGGTCTTCAGCGGTACACCTAGTGAAGTCTTCAACGGTATGCCCTGCAAGGCCTTCAGTGGCACGCCCCATATGGGCCTTCAGCGGTATGCCCTCGCGCCCCTTTTGCGGCACGCCCTCTTTGGGTTCTTCAGTGGTACACCCGTGCGCGCCATCCACGGCATGCCCTGGCTTCCCTCCAATGGCACGTCTGGCAAGGGAGATCTTACACCATCCCCCTACAGATTTTTGGTGCGCAACGGCCACGCTGAGGTGTCAAATAGAGGAGGTGGCACGGTGGCTACCCCCTACCACCAAGGACGCCCAAGTCAAATCTTCATCAATGCCTCACGCTCCTGCCCCTGTCGGTCGCGTCTGAAGGCTCCCCGCCACTGGGAGTATAAAAGGCATCTTCTTCGACGAACACACAGAGAGAGAGAGAGGAAGCATTCTACAGAAGAGAGAAGGAAGACACGAGAGAGATACGAATGACCAGACCAGAGAGAAGAGAAGAAGAAGAAGAGAAGGAAAGGGCTTTCCCCTCGGCGGCCACCAGAGAAGCCATTTCAAATGCTACTTATTCATTCACCTTGTTTCTCTCCTTGCTGGTCGAAGTAATGGCGAGTGGATTGTCTGGACTTATTTTCGATCCCCAGATTGTGGCCGACCATGCTGCATACGGCTACCTTGCTGTACCTACCACCTTCGGCAACTTTCCCCCAGTCGTTGGCTTCCCCAACTTCCTGGGAGTTGCATTTGTGGGTCTTCTGGATGTGAAGGGCTCAGAACCTACCAAGATGAAGAATGACAAAGTTGCTGCCCACCAAAGTGAGGGCCGGATTAACAAAACTTTATTGAAGAGCCAGGTGATTGTGAGCTGCCACATTCACCATACTACTTGCCCAACTGGGGCGCACATGAAGAAGCCCGCTAGGGGCAACAAGAGGAGCTCCAGAGCAAGAACTGTTGCTACTCCCCAGAGCTGACTCTCGGCATCTGAGAAGTCCACATTAATTGGGGGTGTCCTGGTCTACTTCAATGGCCGTGATGCCGAAGTTCTGTCAGATCGGGTCATCCCAACCGTCCCCACCCATAACATCTTCAAAGTGCTAGATAGCCAGATGATGAATCCTGATGAGAGCAAGCAAGGGAGGCTAGCCCTGAAATTATCAAAATTCAAGCAAACGTAGGTTCCCAAGAAGATTCGAGGCATAACACCAGCCCTGTGGGAGTTCAACAATTCTACTGATGCCTACAGGAGAGGGGGCAACAAAGTTATACATGCAGAGGAGGCTGTAGCTACAACTTCTCCATTCACTACCAGGGCCTGTGCAAGGCAGGCTGATATCTCCAAGTACTCAAGGAATTCCAATCAAGCTGCTAAATTGACACAACTGTCATACATGCTATCTACCCGGGACTGGATGCTACCTCCTACTATCTCTTTGAAGCACAGTTAAGAAGATATGATTAAGATGGTCAGGGAATATTTCTATAGCCTTGGGAGTCCCGTCGTGGGCTGGCAAAGGTCACTTTCTGTCATCAGGACTGAAGAAGGAGAAAAAGACAAAATGTCACCCGAGGGGGCGAATGTAAAAGAGAAGTAAGCTAGGGCTAGAAGTCTTGAAATGCCTCCACGAATGAAAGATGAAAAGAATTCCAACATATGAAGGGCTGATGTAGCACCCGTGTCGTAATGGATCCGTAGTGGTTCGGACCTGGATCCGATTCTGTCAGATCTGTCGATTTTTAAAGATTTTTCAGCTATTTTCTGACATTTTTCTTTGAGAGTTAGAGTATTTTAATAAATAAAATGGATATTTATATTATTACTCCAATGCTAATTGAGATTGTGGAAAATTTACTAGGATTGTTTGACAGTCATGCCACTCCTATGGTGCTGGCTGACCGCTATACTCTCATATTTCGATGTTTTATTAGCCCCTAATCTTGTAATAGTTGGGACTCTCTGCCGGATACTCCTTCCGTCGGACTAGGACCTCTATTATGAGACCTTTGTCAGTCCCCGAGAGCCTGGGATTCCCACTAGGATGTCGGGCGGGTTGTATCCCCAAATCCTACACGTATTGACTCGATTGGATCGCATGGTTTTACAGCCCAGAATCAAGACTGCCCTGTTCAAATTGCGGCCCTTCGGGGACCGTTTCAGTCAGTTTGTAGCCTAGATCTGACCGCCTGACCCTTGAAGTGGCCCCTTCTGTGACCGCATCTAACTTGCTAAGTGCTAGGTTCTGCTGGTCAAATTTTCCATGAATTTCAGTTGACCTAGCCATGTTTGAGTCGACCTATAGCCTCCAACTTGACCTGAGAGGAGTGGGTTGAACCCTGGTTTGGTTCCACCATGTCTCGGGTGGGCTGGGAGACCGTTAAGTTGAATGCTTTAACCTTCTGGGCCCAATCTTGTTGCTGCCGTCTCTAGACAACCATGGCTTCTTAGTGGGCCTCTAAGGACTATCTCAGTAATGAGGCGGCCCAGTAGAGTCTGCAGCCGTTATGAAGTGGCCCAGGGTCAATTTTGATTGAAACGGCCCACTGTGGACCGTTTTCCTTTGGTAAATGACCCGTCTAGGACAGTCTTTACCTGCTCGCGGCCCACTAAGGACTATTTTCATCCTTGAACACTGGGCTTGTCCCTCTGGCCCAATATCACTTGGTGCGGTCCATGATAGACCATTTTTGCGTTGTTGCGGCCCATATATGACCGCAACTTATCTAAAAGCTTATTTTCCACGTATTTCTTGTGTGCCTTGGTAATCGGGCCATGGATGGCTGGTGCTGCAATCAAATCTTGAAGTACATTCCTGACTCTTGCAAGCCATAATCCTACGGCTCCTCAGTCAATTATTGAAATATTACTTGGTCCTAGAAGGTAAGTTACATAGCTTGACCTCAGAATTTATGGCCGATTCCAATGAATGTCTAGATATTATCTGGGATGTTGGATCCACCAAATCAATGCCAATGCATCATAAGGGCCCGATGTGGTCCTGAGAGGAGCGCCCAAAAAGTACTAGTGTCCCGGGGAGTTGTAATGACATGGTGAGGCATTGCACCGAGTGCATGACTAGCGATACCTTTCCACCCCACTTCCACTCCCATAAACCCCATTTTCCCCCCATCATCTTCAATCTATAGTCCACCAGTTCACAGTCCAGAGAACCTGAAGATTGCAGAGAGATCTACGATGTCATCCGAGCGATTCAGGAGGCACAAGAGCTACCGATAGAAGCGTCTCCGAGTCTTCTTCGCATCGGTGGTTGTCTCGTCCTCTTCTGAATTCGTGGCTGTCCGGGAGAAGCGATCTACTCCGACTACACAGAAGAGGTCCGGCCAGCAGCCTGAGGCTGCTTGCAGAAGCTGCCACGATCAATCTTCTGAATATCTGGAGGTGGCGCTTGACCAGGACATTCTACTACAAGTCTCCCTCCTCCTTCAAGAAGCGGAGCTCCATTCGGCAACCCGAACGATTTCTTCTCCTTTTTTCCCCCAGAGTGCGCAGTTCTATCCTCCCTGGGATTGAACTGACACCCTATCAGTGTTCAGGATGCTGCGATCTGCTCTGACATCAGCTGGCACCCCCGTGGGTCTCGTTTCGAAGGAAGCTTGTCAACGGTTCCAACGCCACTGACCGGGCTCAATTCAGAGTTCGGGTATGTTCGTGGTGGCTTCATCTTCCAGATATTGCAGTGCTGAGTTAGTCCGAGCTAGAGAACAGAGTCCCTGCTTCCAGCTCCACCGCGACCAGCGACGACTTCCTCAACTCCTGTTAAAATTCCAGTACACTCCTGGACCAATCCCTGAAGTTTTGGCCCTAGTCCTGCTGCCAAAGGAGTCCAGGAGCACCCGCAAGAATTCCTGCATTGACTGTCTGTCCTCTATTCTTGAGAGGGGACAGAAATGACTCCCACGTTGTGTAAAGCTCTTCCCTTCATCTTTCCCCTCCCCGCTTGGCCGGCTGAAGGCCCCTCCCTGTGTGGAGATAGTTTTGGTTGTAATCAATTAACCCCCACCCAAGGTCCCCCTCCTGTGTGAGGCATAGTGATATAATCCTCTGAGCAAGTTGAAGCTTCCTCGCCGCGGCGTGGGTAAGCCCCACGCTTCCCCACGCGACCACGTCTCCGATCGGGACCGGTTTGTTCAAACCGATCGAGTAAGCACTCCTCCCTTGCCCTCATTAAAGTGCTTTTTATTCAATATTAGCTCTTAGCTATGCTGGCCGGTGAGAGAGAGTGCCCGATCTCGTAAGTCCCGGACTTCAAGTGACCACCGTGGGAGTGAGTGTTACCCGTGCCCTCGGCACCGGGTCGGCCACTAGGATTGGACTAATCATACCCCGTGAGAGTCTAGAAAACATTTCCTTAATGGTTTCATCATGCTTCATTTTAAACATCTCATATTCCGAGATTAGCATATTTACCTTGGTAGCTCTTACCTGGGACGTTCCCTTGTATATCAATTCCAATATGTCCTACATCTCTTTGGTTGATCTGCAAGCTGAAATTCTCGAGTACTCCTCTGGATGAATCGAACACTGTATGATATTCATTGCCGTCTAGTTGACGGTTGAAAAGCGAATTTGTTCTCTCGTCCTTGCATTTTCATCTTCAGGAAGTTGGAATGGACCGTTAGTAACAACTCTCCATAGCTCATGATTCTGAGCTCACAAGAAAACTTCCATCCTATACTTCCAGTACAGATAATTAAAACCATCGTTGAACAGTGGTCTGCTAATCAAATACCCCTCCGCTAAGAAGATGTGAGCATTGCCATTTTTAGATCTTCCCGGGTCATTGGACCACATTGTAAGAAATCTGCTCTGATACCAATTGTTGTATGCAAGGATGGGATCTAGAGGGGGAGTGAATAGATCCCCATTTAAAAAATTTATGCTCAAATAAAAAACTCACCCTACTCAAACTGAATTGAGGAAAGCTAAATGTAGATGAAGACTCACACGAAACCAATCTCAAACACTTAGCAGATTTAATGCATAAATAGATGATGGCTCACACAAAAGCTACTAGTTAAATCGATGATATCACAATTACAAGTTGGATGTCAAATATCAAGCCCACAACCCATCCTGTGAAGGAGATAGATGAAAAGGATCATGCACACATAGCAAGCCATGAACACCCGAGATTTTTAGGTGGTTCAATCCACACCAAGCAGACCTACGTCCACCCCCCACTCTACCACAGTGAGGCTTCCGCTGACTAACAGCTTGAATGACTGATCCACAGCTTCAAGGAACAAATCCCTACAACCACTAAGCAACACAGCTTGCTATCAAGAAGAAAAAATCCTCCCACACGTTGAGCCTCACAGCTTGTTCCGCTTACTAACAGCTTGATGAAGGAAACAAAGAACAACGATGAACAAAACAAAGATAATAGAACAGAAAATAAGAATGAGACAAATGTAGCTCCTGATGAGCATGATCGTCTGGATTTGATCCAAAGACCAACATAGTAGAAAATGACTCTAGCTGCACACACTTCTTCTCTGCCTCTCTCTTTCTCTTTTTCTCTTACTCTTATTATTATTTTTCTCACCAACTCTCTTCTCTCCTTCGTAGTTCTCTCTCTTTTCTTTTCTCTGGGTCATATGGAACACCCCCTCCCATACCCCCTCACACCTAGAGGTTGCCCCCATACACATCCACTTCATTTCCCCTCCCATATACCCCATTTCCCCCGATCATCTTCAACCTACAGATCTCAGTTCGCAGGCAGTAGAGGAATGCCCAGTTGCAGAGGCTGCCACATCTTCACCTGGAGGTTTCAGATGGCATAGTATATACCGTTGGAAGCGTCTCCCAATCTACTTCGCAACGGAGGTACTCTCATTACGTTCTGAGTTCGGGACCGTCCGAAGCAGTCGATCTTCTTGACTGCGCATCTCCTCCCTGAAGAGAAACCTGAAGCTGACTCTTAGGCTACCACGACCACTCTCTTGAAGATATGGAGGCCAGGCTTGTCCGAGAGCTTATTCGACAAGTCTACTTCTAGAATCAAGAAACGGAGCTCTGTTTGGTGCCCGGAATCAAGAGTTCTCATTTTCCTCCTCCTGGCATATGATTCTACTTCCTTTCAGTCTGCTCTGACCCCCCTTCAATCAATAGGCTCCTCCTCACCGCCCTGACATCGTCTGGTGCTCTCCCTAGTCGCTGCTCGAAGAAGACTCATCCACGGTCATCCTCGACTTGGTCCTGCCATAATTGGACTTCGGGAGCAGCCGTGGCAGCTACAACCAGTTGCTGCTACACCCTATGATCAGCGTGAGCCAGAGCGCAGAGAGCCTGTTCCAGGAGTCACCCTTACCGGTGGCGACGACGGGTCCATCCACAGAAATTCACCAGCGTACCAGGGTCAGTCAGCAATGATTTGGCACCTGTCCTGGTGAATTCTGAGTTTGGTGGAGTGCGTGGCGGTGTCTTCAGTGACTCACTGTCCAGCATATTTGGATCTGGATAGAACTGGAGAAGTGCCCTTCCGGCACCGACTAGCTAATCTCCCCTCCCCGCCTGGCCAGCTTAGCGCCCCTCCCTGTACGGAGGTAGTTTTGATGTAATCCTTAATTTCCCCTCCCCTAGTCCAACCCCCCATGTGTGGGGAGTCGTGCTTGTATAATCTGAATAGGGGAAGCTACATCGGGACAGTGTGTGGGGAACCTACACTCCCCGCTCGCCCTCGTCTCCAGCCAGGATCGACGTCTTCACGCCGATCAGGTGAGCTCCTGATCACTCTCCTCTGCTGGTAGCATTATCTTTGCTAGCTTAGTATTACTTTCAATTGTCCGTCGGATGGTGAGTGAGTGCCCGGTCCGGAATCCACCAAATCGAGTGCCACTGCGGAGTGAGTTATGAGAGTGGCCCTACACCCCACGCCCTCGGCGTGCTGGCCGCCCATCGAATCGGGCATCCCAGACCCTTAAGGGTTCAGCCCCAAGCTAGCCAAACTCCTGGAATCTCTAGGTCCAACCTCGGACCCTCATCCCCCATCGCCGGTCCACCTACGGACCTGGGTGTGCGCTACGCGAGTGAGTCCGTCATTCCGTTCGCTCTTGCTTGCTAGGTCCAAGGAGTGGTTTCACATCACATTTCCTTCGGCTTGACTTCCTGACAAGTGGTATATCATGGCTTGGCTTAAAGTATTGACCTGTGCCTTCTGATTGCCATTGTCCCATTAATGCAGTTCTAGGTGCATCGACCTTAAGGACATAGTGGGTGAATGTGCACTAACCTTCCATGACACACTGAATATATGTGCACCGACCTTACCTGACACAATGAATATATGTCCACCAACCTTACCTGACAAAGAGAATGTATATGCACCGACCTTACAATGCAATCGCTGACTCACAATTGAATAGTAGTATCGACCTGACTACAATGTGCATTGACCTTGATATAGCAAGACTTCTATAGCCACATCGACCTTCTAGACAAGAATGAGTGCAGGTGCATCGACCTGTTAAGCAAGACAGCACACACATTGACCTATTCCCATGCATGCAATGACTTGATGATTTTACCTGAATAAATGCATGGACCGATTGTCTATAACAATGTGAATGTGTTGATCATGCCTGACTTCATCCTTGCTTTTTTTAGCTCAATCTGCTGATTTCTTACTATCTTCAGTTCTCCACTATCTTGCCACTATCCTATACCATACTTTACAGTAAGCTCATGAAAATGCACATGTAGAACAAGACATTAAAAACTTGTCATTCTCAAAACCACAGACAACGGTGTTTGGCATCATCAAACCACAATGGATTAATGCAACATAAACACATGTGACATCACGCACAGATGTGTCATAATGTTTGACATCATCAAAACCACTGGAGCACAACAAATCGGGCTCATAGTCTGAGGCCACACACATGGCCCACTCGGAAACCACTTTTTCGGAGAAACCCACGTCGTACGGGGATGACCCACCGCACTCATACCGATTCACAGTGACTCGATCTGCCAAAATCATGAAAACCCAGTACACATGGGGTCACCCGAACCTCCAAGACCCACTGGCATATCAATCGAGGTAACCCGATACCTTTGGATACCCCAAAAAACACGAACATAGAACCCACGGTGTCTGGGACATCCACGAGATCGAAGGTCAACCACTGGGTCACGACTGAGTCCATCAGAGACTAACATAATGCGAAATGGACACGGCAAGCATGAAGAACCACGTGGCGGTCCTCTCTGGGCCGTCACAGCGCCTGGTGACCTCCTCCGGACTACAAGGCCTGGCCTAGTGTTCTAGCCAGGACCACAAAGGCCCAAAGACACTTGAACCGCAAGCAGTCACCTCCCAGAAAACCAAGTAGGGTGGCGATCCTTGGCCTGACTGCTAGCTTTTGGATGGTGGTAAGTCGCAAGGCTGCTACCCCACCCGGCCTCGAACGACCACAAAATGAAAAAATGGTCATGCCCTGATCGCAAGGCACTGCTTGGCGGTCTCCTTGAGACCGCTAAGCTCGGTAGTGGTCCATCGCGAGACCGCTAAGCTCAAACTGACATAGGGGACCCTTGGTGGTCTTCTTGAGACCGCCTCAGTCGGTAGCGGTCCCAGGAAGGATCGCTACTCCGTCTCGAGCTTGAAAATGGCGAACTCCGCAAAAACTCCCATTCCACGCCCCGTTCACACCCATGTGAAGTGAAAAATAAGGAGAAACTAGTCCCCAACCTCTCTAGCACCGAGAGTACCCATTTAAACAACAAAAATGTGATCAAAACACTCGATTCGGCTCACACCCCAAAATCATACATTTTCTCCCTGACGGAGAAATAAACCCACTCGGCTTGCCTCGGGCTACCAAACTGGCAGAAAATAAACTATACGAGTTAGGGGACTGTCCCCCTACCTCCACCGAAGATTTTACACACCGAGGACACCGATCCACCAAGAAAATATTGTTTAAACCCTCGTCGGCTCGAGAACCCATGAACTACCTCCACCATCACGATCCTCGTACCGTGCCCGACGCTCCTCGCCCCACGAGCATCATCGCCTCGCCCTCACCGCCTCCGTCAGTCACCCGGAGTGAGAGGGGGAGAGGAGAGAATGTAAGAGAAGAGAGAGGGAAAAGGGAGAGAAATGAGAGATGCGGAGAGAAATGCAATAGGTAAGGGAACGGGTTCCTCGTCTCGCCAGGAACTTGTTGACGCCACATGCGTCGCCATCTGTCATCATTTTCACCGATGTTTGTGCAAACCCTATTTTGTAAAATTTTAGGCTAATTTCTTGAAAATCGTTCTTCTCTCTCAATTTTGGTCTAGATGGCCGCTGATCGAGGCAAGGGAGATACCGTTGGAAAGGTTGTGTCACGCAGGTCGTGGTGACGCCCTTCTTCCCTCGATTCGCGGAGCGTGGAGGCGGGTCGGGCCGAGTGGAGCTGCGGTGCCCCTTCGTCCGTTCGTGCCTCGAACGTCGTTCCTGTCATGTAAGACGTAAGGGGATGGAATCTTCTCCGCGCTAGGAACCCGCCGGTACCACATGCGTCATGGTCCGATGCCAGTTTCCTCGATTTTCGGGCAATCTTCCATGCTAGTGTTAATTAGCCTTACATTCATTAAATTGACTCCATGGCCATCATTTTTAAGTTTTAGTGGCATGTTTAGTTATGGAATGTTCATATGACATGGTAGTTTAGCTTGAAAACTAGTTTCCCCACAATTCCTGTCGATTTCGGTAGACCGGGAGGGGGTTCAGTTTTAGACTTCGGAAGTTCGCAGCCGAGTTGGTGTAACGCACCACCCCTGGTGCGTTATAGTCCCCTGACGCATCGTCAGTAGGGTGTTACCTGAATTGTAACGGGCCACCTTTGACCCGTTACTGGACCATTGACCGTTCCTTTGACCGTTGACTAAGATAGGCGGTTAGTCTGATGGCCCAGCTTTGGTCCATCATAGTCACGTAACGCGCCATCTTTAGTGCATTACGTTCTATTCAAAAACTGTGGATTTTAGGTGTTCGGGTGCCTTTAACGGACCTGACCCTGTGCTTTGGAGTCATGTAGTGCACCTGCCCTGGTGCGTTACATTTCTTGTTTAAAGCTGTGGATTTCTTGGCGTTCTGGTAAGTGTAACGGCCCCTAGGAGGCGCGTTACATGAGTGTAACGCCCCATGCTTGGTGCGTTATAGTCTGTGCGACTGTCTTTGTGTTTTCTAAATTGTTCGGGTGAGTATAACAGACCGATGGAGGCATGTTACAAGCAATGTAACGCCCATACCCTAATCCATCACACCTTGTAACGGGGTGATCTTAGTCCGTTACATTCCCTGACATTCTAAAAGATGTAAACTTAGTTCCTAATGCATTCCATTATGCATGTACGCCATGTTTAAGCTATTTTATAAAACTATGGCATTATTTTAGATCATATTTCAAGTGATGGATAAATGGGATTCACTCTTGATTTATCATTGTTTATCACGATTCTTTCTTATCTATGAGTCATTTTCTTAAGTACATAGCACATATCCCAGTATGATGTCATTAGTTACACACTTTGCACTTAAGCACACCATCTTGAACTTGTGATCCTCTCCGTTAGATATTCTTTCTGCCGGACCAAGTGATCTTGTTTCAAGGCCTCTGTAAGTCTCTGTGAGTCTGGGATTCCCACTAGGATGTCGAGCTGGTTGTACCATTAAAGGCCAATTGATCTAGAAAGTACTTACACCATCGATGTTTTCTGATTTTTGAGTTCCAAACGATCTTCATGGCGACTGCTAAGGCTTGCCTAACGGTCGTAACCATGACCGCTTTTTCCTGTCAAATGGTCATCCCTTGACCGCATGTTCTTTGAGTCAAGTTCTCTTGGTCTAGCTTTGACTCGTCAGAAACGGTCCAATACTAGACTGCCTGGTTCATGAAACAGTCCAGTAAACGACCGCTTGGTTCCTGATTGTGTCTAACCCGAGAGTTGACCTTGGGGTTGGTTTTCTTAAGTTCCTAGATGTTCTTAGGATTATCTAGAGTCTAAAATTATGTTTAACAAGTTAAGGATAAGTTATGAACTTTAATGAAAATGTCATTATGCTGTCGGAATGCCACCATAACATAATGTACCTTAATTTTTCTTTGATATCTCATGTCAACTTTGGTACATTCTATGCCTTGGCTACTTGGTCATGAAACTTATTATTTGAAATTAAACTATTTGCTGAAATTATTATCTCGTGAAAGTAGCTAGATTTATAACTTGAAGATGCAAGATCGGGCACGGATTGTGTCCAAGGGCTCCATGCTATTCCCCTCGACGGATTGTCGGAAACATGCTATAAATCATGGGGTACGATGATACTAACGTCGCATTGCGCTGGGAGTATTTTCTCTTATAAATGAGTGAAAATTATGAGGCTCGTATGAAAATTACATGCTTGATAATGACTTTCTAGTACATAGACATAGCCTTTGCAAGGTTGTGTAAAGTACTTTCTAGATACATGCCCGTACATTCTTGGCCAAAGATATATCTACATGATTAATCTTACTTGCTCATGCTATATACTCGATCTTACCAACTCGCTCAAATTATCTCGTAACTCTGTATTCTTGGTTACTTGGTTGATATCACTTATTTATTACATTCTTATGTTTACCCTATTTTCTAGAGCTAAGACATTAATCATTTAAATACCTACATAAAGTCTTTAGGATTCCTGAAGAAGGGGCAGTCGAAGGAGACTTCGAATATGACGAACATGAAGCCTACTCCATTCTGACAGATTTACCCTCCAACCCTAGAGATAAGAAACAAATGAATTTGACTCAGTTGAATACCAACAAGTTCTCTCCTCTGAAGTGATTACTCCACCACATGTTTACCACCATTATCACTCTACAAGGGAGAGGTAGAGGGAGACTTACATAGTCCCAAAGATTTTTATTCTTCTGTATTTTTAAGAGGATGAGGGTATGCTTGCCACATTTGATGATTCAAATCATAGGAACCTGCAAGGAGTCCAGATGAAACTTGCCCTATACTGCTCACTTAATCGCTATTTTTAAGAAGTAGAATATCTCCTTAGAGGATGAAAAATTCAAAGAAATCCCTAAGGTGAATGTTTACAACATGGACTTCATCACAAAGTTCATGAAACTTAAGCTGTCAGGTGGCAGAACTCAGGGGCACGGGCCAGTAGGCCAAGTTCAGAAAGAAATGGCAATACAACCCATTTTTCTGGAAGAGGATCAGCCTCAAGCAGCATAACAACCTAAAATTAAAGAGGGTCAGCAACTAATTGAAGAGGGTCAGCAACTAGTTGAAGAGAGTCAGCAAGTTGAAGAACATTCTGAACATGAACAACAACAAATTGAATGTCAGCCAGAGCAGCAACAGGATGTTGAACTTGCACAAGTTCAGGGGGAGGATCAGCCTCAAGTTGTTGAACAGGAAATGGAAGTAATTGCTGAGCAAGAAGTTGGTGAAGAAGCAGTACATGATGAGTTTTTGCCAATGCAAGGTGGTGAACAGGAAGATGAAAGGGGAGAAGTGGAACAAATGAAAGTTGATGAAGTAGAAGTTCATGAAAAATAGCAACTTCATGAATTCGAAGAACAATATCTTCAAGATGAGCAAGTCATGTAGCAGATTGATCAACAAATAGACTAGCTCATCGATTAGTTACACAGCAGTAGCAGTAGTTAAATGTGGATGAGAATATTGAGCAGGAACAACCATTTGAGGAGCAACCTGAACAACAAGGGGTGGAACAGCCACAAGATGAAGTGCCATAAGAAGCTGAAGTGCCACAAGCAGTTGAAGTTGAAGCTCCACAACAAGAGTACCTTGGTCTTGCAAATTACCATGGACCTTATCAAGGGTCGGTGATGGGGTTAGGAATTCAGCCACCAATGTCACCTGAAGAACCCTTTATCCCACCTAAATTTCAAGCTTCTACTGTATTAATACTATTCAGAGATGCTCTCGATATGCAGTTAAGATACTACACGATGTATGAAACATGAAGCACGACACGAGGTATAGAAGAGACCCAGAAATGACGCGAGGTATGAAAGTGAAGAATCAGCACGAAGCATGACCTCGTCAACACAAAAATCTGCACGAGTTATGAACATTGTTCATACTCGAGGTTCACATGGACAATCACGAACTTCATAAACTAAAACCTGCATGAGGTTAAAACGACACGAAGTATGGACTTGGTGAAACAACACCTCTTCAAACAAAAACTGCACGAATTAAGTTTTTGACAAAACGACTCGAGGTAAGGAAAACCTACTCGAGGTGAAGGACTTGGAAAGCTGCTCGAGGTGCTACAGTGTTCAGAAATCAACAACATGCTCGAACTACAAAACATACATCCTCGAACATTATTTTCCTTCTAACAAGAGAAATGCTCAGGCTCAGTAGCACATTGATGAAATATGCATGGACTATGAACATGTCTAAGACACAGAAAAAATGCATGGGCTTGCCTATGCACGGAGTAAGAACATATGCACGAATGCAAAACAGTAATGCACCAGTAAAGCATGTACACTAAACACAATGTCTGGCTCACTGTGTTGCAATCATCAAAATAAAATAGCACATGCTTATGCCTAAGGAGCACACTTTTTTATGATGATGGCAATCACAAACATTGAAACATTATATGCAGCAAACTCATTGACTATATAAACAACACATCATTGACTCATAGTGTTTGCTATCATCAAAACACAGGGACACAACAATCTCCCCATTTTTGATGATGGCAACACTATGAGTCATGTGCAAAGTAGTGAGCAAGTAACTCAAAGGAAACACAAGAAATTTATGACTCACAAAGTCTCCCCCTTTGCCAACAGCAAAAAAGAAGGGGCTAAAGGTGCATGATACCATATGATGATGTAAGAAAAGTAGACATGCATGATATGACATGTCACAGAGACTCCCCCTTAATCAAACAAATCTCCCCCTTAATCTCAGAGAAACTAAATGAATGAAAGTTTGGTATACTTAAGTGTGATATCACAAGTTGATAATCTCAGTAGGCTGATACCAGGAGTGATGAAAAGAGATGTCAACATAAACACAAGGACGATCAGAAGTTATCAAGATCAGTGAGTACAAAGATTTCTTGAATTACAGAAGCACATGGAATCTGAGAATGGAATATTCAGAGGCAGCGAGCAAGAGTAAAGAGCTCAAGCATTTGACTGCGGCCCTTGGATCGGGGCACACTCATGAACAAGATAGGAGGTCTCTTCAGCAGAGATGAAGGATTGAAAACTTTGAATTTTGGCATTTTTTTTCATTTTCAAGCATGGCCATTTTCAAGCATGGCGAAGCAACGAAATGGAAAAGTAGAAGATGGTGTTGAAATAGAGAGATTGGAAACAAACTGAAAGAGAGATTGCCCACGCGGGGGAGCAATGGAGAGCTAGGAGAATTGCTCATTAAGCAGAGGAGGAATTGATGGGGTTTGTAGGAAATCAGGAGATAAAAAGATTAAGACTGTGGGTGGTCTAGGGATATTGGGGACAAAAAGTTTGGAGCACCAAAAGGTAATGAGTGATTGGTGAAGGGAATCAACAAAGTAAAGTCTGCCCCACAGCCAGTCTATAGTAACACCTGGTTCAAATGGCACATCGGGCTCTCTGGTGTCGGTGTAGTTGTTGAAAAGCTATCTCTTGTCAGTGATAACTGCCGGCTTTTGTAACATGTCGTGGATGAGTGGTGGCCATTCCGGATTAGTCGGCATAAATAGATGACTCAGAGCAATAGTAATATCATTCATATCGAGCCATCTGTACCACTCACACTCGGGGTCATCCATCTTTCTTCTTTTGAATGGCCTCAGAGATTCCAAGGCTTTATAGGCAACCAGTGGTGCTAAATGGCGAGCAAATTGGCATGAATGCACATCTTGATGATCTAGCAATAAAGAAATCACTGTAGTCTGCTCTTCAACCTTTTCAGTGGGCCCCTTCAGAAAATGCTTATATAAAGACCACATGAGCGATCGTCTGTCTGTCTTGAGAGTGGAAGTCATAGTAGCCCATGGCTCTTCTTCATCTTTATCAAATTTCTCTTTGCCCGGCCCCTTGTATCTGAGGCCACCTCGAGGGATAAGATTGTGATTCTTAATGGGCTTCACTCTGTCTTGGAGGTTTACTCCTCGACCTTTACTAGATCTATACCCCATTCCCATCATAATGTTCCAACCTGGGGTATTCATCATGTTCTTCTTTTTCTTCCCCTTTTGACGTAGGGGTGATGTTGGTGCTGCTGTAGAAGCTAAAACTTGGGGTCTTAACAAGTCATGCCGCGGGTCGGCAAGATCTAACACAGACAACAAGGGCTTGTTGGCCGGCCATATGGAGGGTATCGATGTGGCAGAGCATATATCAACTAATGGCAAAATGGGCATACTAATGACTTTGATGACACACCCTTTGTGTGAAAATTTTATGCATTGATGATGCCTTTCCAGAAGAGCTTCGTGGAATAAATCCATCTTTTCACTGAGTACTGTGGTTTGAGTTCGGAGCATATTTGCAACATAAGTCAACTGAGCTTCATTTTGTGATCCAAGGACATGATTCTCAGAAGTGGATGATTCCCCTATAGCAAGAACTGATATGGGTTCAGGAACATAATCTGGATGCCACCCATCCTCTTGGTCTTCTAGAGGTGGTTGAGGATAGTGGTCCTTGAA
This sequence comes from Amorphophallus titanum, assembly GCA_024336825.1. NCBI lineage: Eukaryota > Viridiplantae > Streptophyta > Magnoliopsida > Alismatales > Araceae > Amorphophallus > Amorphophallus titanum. The sequence continues at coordinate 4,803,486 of JANBPO010006173.1, forward strand.
GATAGTGACCATGTATTGTACATCATCTGCAAGCTACTGTAGCTTATCTGATAGGCCAGTGTAACATTTGGCAATGTGATCATGTTGAGCCTAGGTCCTATGAAAACACTGTGAAGCTATTTTCAGCTCCTCATAGTAGCTTATAAATCTATCACTTAGCCTTCCAATCTGATTCCCAGCTATAGAGAGCACTCCCTGGATGTCCCTTACTAGCTTGTTGAAATTTCTGTCAGCTAGTTTATTATCTCATTGTATTGTTCCAATTCTGTTCCTCATGTCATATCTCATGCAATTGAATTATCTCTCCACTTTGGTTGACATATTCTTCATCTCAGCCTTCATTTTTGCCTTGAATTGAAGCAATTGATGTTCAAGGTAGTGGGTCTGCTCTGTCATGGCTGAGTTCATCATAGCAAACTGAGTAGATAGAAAATGATATAATGTACCAGTCTCTGGTACAGAGGATGTTCAAGGCCTAGATGACTGAGGGTCGGATGCTATGTGAGCCTCAGGAGGAACATGCTATTGTTCTTGGGTTTCTGGAACCTCAGGTGGTGGTACTTCTTGAGTAGTTTCTACTCCTTCCTGCACTGCAGGGTGTGTCTGTTGTAGATCATGAGGGTGGACCTCAGCTTGATCCTCATGTTGTTGGTCTTGATACTCTTGTTGTTGGTCCATCTCATCATGCTGTGTGTCATCTGAATTTTCTTGGCTAGCTTGTTCCTCGTCTGACCTTTGCTGCTGCCTGCTCCTGATCAGACTGTTGCTGTTCTGGCTGTTCTTGTTGCTCTTGTGATTGTTCCTGTTCAACGTTTTGCTACTGCTGTTGAGGTTGCTGTTCAACATGTTGTAGTTCTACCTGTTCCTGTGGAAAATGCTGCTACTGCTCATGCCGCCTTTGAAGTCTCCCATCAACCTTCTTGATTGTCATGAACTTTTTCACGAAGTTCATTGTGTAAATGTTGGTTGCAGGTATCTCCTTAGATTTTTCACCCTCTAGAGAAATATTCATTCTCTGAAAAATAACACTGGCTACGACTAGTGGAGGGTCGCTGAAGGAGTAGACTCTCTAACCAACGGAAACAACGCCTGAACCGAACAAAGTACAAGGACCACTCCTCGGACCGACACCGACTCACGGTGACACAAGTCAAGAACACACCACCTCTCGGGACCCCACGACACCCACACACATGGCCCCCACATGATGTCCAGTATCAGTCGGACCACAGGTCAACACGTAGATCGAGGTCTACTCACCCTAGATTTAAATCGACAAGAACCGAACTCCGGTAAGATAGAATGCAGGTGGCGGTCGACTCTGGACCGTCCCTGGCCCAAACGGTCAGATGCTGGACCGCCTCAAGGAGAGAGACGGTCCTCACTAGACTGCATGAGGAGGAGGGGTGGTCTCCTACAGTTCGCTGCTCAAAGGAGATAAACGGTCTCCTTCAGACCACTTGGGATCTAAGCGGTCCCCTTTGGGCCGCCTCAGGCATTAAACGGTCCCCTTGGGACCGCCACGCCACAAAACTGTGCGAAAGGTGCAAGGGTCACCTTGTGACCGTTAGGGACTGAAACGGTCTCCGTTGGGACTGCCAGGCGAGGTTAAAACGGTCACCCCATGACTACCAAGCCCAAAAACTGTTCAATGGCCAAAACGGAACGATCAGAAATGCCTCGGGAGTCACGCCCGCTCCTCGAGAGAAACGGTCGGCCGCTTGGCCGCCACAGAGGGTAACGGTCAGTCGGTCGACCGCATACCCTGTCGACACTCCCTAGTCAGCTAGCGGTCACCAGGTGGACCACTGAAGCTAAAAATGGTTCCTATTAGGACCATTTTCATTCCAAAAAATCGAGAACGATAGGAATGGCCCAAAAATGCCATTGTACGCCCCATTCACCGCCAGATGATGGGGAAACAAGGGGGAAACTCTTCCCCATGCCCAAGAGCATCATTTGATGCCATCAAACTCCGAAATAATGCATTGAAACTCTAGATCCGACGCTCAATCCCCAAAGCATGGATTTTCCTTCCCAGCGTGAAATAACCCTCTCTCAACTTCCCTTTGGCCTAGAAATCACGGGGAAGGTAAATAATGAGCTAAGGATCCATCACCCTACCTCAAGGTCACCCGAAACGCAACAGATCGCCGCCGATCTTTAAAAATCCGCTTGAAACCCTCGAGCTCCCACGAGCTTCCACAAACCGCACGCCGTCGTGTTCACCTCGCCGCCGCCGCCGTCGCCACGCCACTGCCTCATCGCCGTCTACAGCCGGGGAAGGCGTCGCCGAATTAAGAAAGTTTTTAAAATCCGCCATCAAGGTCAAGGGGACAATTCAACCCCCCTTCTTGTCCGCCATCTAGTCAAGGGCCAACACTCATGATCCATCTATCATCTCTTGTTTGCCAAATGGACTCGGCCTAGGCCCAAAAACTCATTGTAAATCATCTTCATGGGCCTCCTTCTCATAACGGACCTCATTCTCTTAATAGGCCCCCATCCTTTAATGGGCCTTCATCTTCCTTTAATGGGCCTCCTTCCTTTAATGGTCCTCCATCCTCTAATGGGCCTTCTTCTTTTAATGGGTCTCTTTCTCTTAATGGGCCTCCTTCTCCTAATGGTCCTCCATTCTCTAATCGGCCTTCTTCTTTTAATAGGCCTCCTTCACTTAGTGGGCCTCCTTCCCTTAATGGGTCTACTTTCCTTAATGGGCCTCCATCTTCTACCCTTGTCGTTGCTAGCTCGATTGGTCCTCAAGTTCAGGTTACTTCAAACCCTACGTATCCTTCTCCTCCCGAAATGGCCTTTCCTTATTCTTTTTAGTCCGGAGCCTCTTATCCGGCCCATTATCATGTTCCTGGTCTGAATTCACATTCTCTTGCTCAACTTGGCCCATAATCCCCTCGATCTCTCCCTACCCCGGAGATGATTGCTCAAGCCCAATGCCAACTAGATGAACTACAATGCCGGATCGATCCTAAACATTTGTTGAGTGTCCCATTTGAGTTTTAAAATCTTCAGCTTGCACCCCCTTCTCAAATTCTCGCATATCACCGTTATAGTGGAGTCGGTGACCCGTATGTGCACTTGAAGGAGTTCGTTTATGAGTTAGCCGAACATCGACATGACTAACTCTTGATGGCTTATCTATTTGGTCTGTCATTAGAAGACCCGGCTCAGGATTGGTTCTTCTCTTTGCCGCAAGAGCAAATTGTGAGTTTTCAAGTTGTCCAAGAGAAGTTTATTCAGCAATATCAAGACCAGGTTGGGCCCAAGTATTCTATGGTGGATCTAGCCCATGAGAAGATGAAGCTCGATGAAGAGTTCTCCGCCTTTGCTGACTGCTGGCATTGCCTCACCGCACAAGTCCCAAGGCACATTCCGGAGGGGGAACAAATGAAGATGCTCATTTTCAATGCAACGCATGTGTATCAGTTTATCTTAGCTTTGAATGATATCACCTCTTGGCAACAACTTTATAGCCGAGCCCGCTTCGTTTGTCAACAACTTCAAGATTCCCTTGACACCGAGTCTTCCCCATCTTCCACGTCCACATACACTTTGCCATCTGCGTCCACCACTCCTGCACAACAACCCCCCACACATGCCTCGCCATCCACATCCACCATTTACTAATCACCTTCCACGAGTCAACCATCCACTCCTACACACCTGTCCGCTCCGGCATACCATCCCTCCATGAGTCAACCCTACGCTCCTACGCACCCGTCCGCTCCCACAGGCCAACTGTCCATAAGTCAGCTTTCCACTTCAAGATACCCATGCCCATCTCCATCTCCCCCAGTCAAGGGAACACCACATCCTGAGCAAGTGGATGTCATCCACTACATACCTCCACGTCCCGCTCCACATTTATCTCCTCCTAGTCTCTCCGCAAGTCACCACGCACCATTGCCTACGTAACCTCTGCTTCCGTCTCCATAACCTTCTCCACCTTCATCCCATGCCCCTCGACATCCACCTTGCTCGAAGCGGGCTCTCCACCCTCTATTGTTGGAGTATTTTACAGATATTTTTAGGGCTTTGATGGCCACTCACACATTACAACTCCCTTCGGTTGTGCCTTGCTGACCCACGATCGAGAATATGCTTCAGTTCTGTGAATTTCACTGCCTGTAGGGACATTTGGTCGGGGATTGCCTCGAGTTCTAGAATTATTTTATGATCTGGAGATAAGAAGAGGATTGATTAGGCTATCATACATAAAGTTATTTTAGATCTTCCCAGCAAGCAGTAGCAAGAAGCACCGCCCAAGCAGCTATCTCTATCACTGCAAGATCGGGGCACCCCTGTGATTCCTCTTCGACTAGTGTTGCACCTGCTCCATTATCTGCTCTGTCGCCTAGTCCATCACCCATTCCCTCACCTATGTCTCCACCGACCCCATCGCCATCTCCTACCGTGTCCTCACAACCTCCACCTACCCAAGCCTCTGCTCAGGCAGGTACCTCTACCCCTTCCTTCACTCTCATTGCCACCCTCACTTTCACTCCTAACGTCACCCAATGTGTCATCTCGGCATGCCGACGGTGGGCGTCACGTGCCTCCTCGCCTTCATCATCACTATCTTCTTTGCTGGCACCATCTCCATCACCGCCCTCTTCATCATCCCCATTGCCCATGTCGCCTCTATCTCCGCTACCTTTGCCCACGCCATCTCCACTGCCTTCACCTTCTCTACCACCATCCCTGGCCTATCCTAAGCAAACCATACCTTCGCCTTTATCCCCACCTACACCTCCACCTTTGCCTCCACGTGAGTCTATCATTGACATATCCCTTTGCCATCACTCAACATCCCCACCATGGAAACCTCTACGCCATCTAAACCTCTTCCTCCACTTCCTTTCACCCCACGGAGCAGGTGTGTGATACCTTTGGTGCCCCTTGGGTCTAACCCCCAAGGAGACAATGAGCTAAGTCAGGATAATTCATTGCCAGTTTTACATTTCAAGTTCCAAGATTTCATCTGCCGGATGTCGATATGCGTCCTGGTTCCTGGCTATTTTGGGGATGATAAGCCCATATTGCCTATGACGGTTGTCAAGAAGAGTTCTCATCCATTGGTGCCGATTTCTTCTCAAGCGAGGTCGGTGGCAATCTCATTGCTCGCTGGAGGATCTATTATTGGTGCTATTATTTTCCCTCACTCCATCGCAGTTCAGTTCACTGGCCAAGGAGGGTTCTCCACCCGCATGGTGCTAACCCATACAGCCGCCAGGAGTTTGATGAATTCCATGTTCAAGGGGCAAGTGGCCATATTCTCAGTATTCTTCAGGGATAGTCTGCACATCTTATCCAATCTCCCTCGGTTCATTAGCAAGTCGGCGATGACACTGCCGTGTATCACTCTCCCTTAGCTTCATCATTCTCTTCTAGTAAGGGAGTTATGTTTCAAGATTGATTTCCAGATGGAGTTACCGGAGCTCCACATCTTTGTGCCAAGAGACAAGACTCTGTGGTTTATTGTTCATCACTCTAAGGAGTTCACTGTTCAAGAATGTCCATCTATTGTTAGCACTGGGTGTCTAGGGGCAACTGTTGGGACACGGTGCTATGGATTCAGAGGGGGGGGTGAATGAATTGCCCTTTAAAATTTTTTATCTCTACTGAAAATCAAAGATCTACTGCTAATTATGCCAGACCAGCAGATTAAACAATTTTCCCAATCTGGAAATTAATATGCAACGGAATGGAAACGATGACAGGAACAAATCATTAACCAGTTAACGTGCCTACTATTCATCTAATCGATGACAGAAGGAAACACAATCAAACCACAGATGGCACAAGGAGTTTTTAGGTGGATTGTCCTCAGATTAAAATCATCAAATGGATGTGCCCCCCTTGGCCTTCCCTCAAATTAAATACTGATGGAGCTTGCAAATATACAGGAGTATCTAGTGGTGGTGGTGTCATCCGAGACCCACATGGAAATGTCTTACTTGCTTACTCTCATTTCTATGCCCAGTCCAACAGTCTCATTGCAGAAGCCAGAGCTCTCTATGATGGACTAAAATATCTTCACACTATCACTAATCAGCTAGCTTATATTGAGTGTGACTCCAAAGTCTTAGTTCAGATTGTTAAAAAGAAAATTCCATGCCCGTGGATCATTCTTTCTTATGTTCAAGACATCTGGCGCAACCTCTCCCCAGCTGATACTATTTTGCACATCTATAGAGAAGCAAACACTGTTGCCAACTCTTTGGCATCTTTAGCATGTAGCTCCAAATGTAATTCTTTTTTTGTTCATCAAGAGCTACCAAATAATATCAAAGGTGCAGCTCGTCTAGATAAGCTAGGAATGCCTAGCATCCGCCTGATGTAATTGACATTATTCTTTCAATTATTAATAAAACTTACCTCCTAGGATTGGGTGGTGAAGTGGCTACTCTCCTTACTCCTGGTAAGGGGTGCACTCTCCCACTCCCCCCTAGGCAGGGTTTCCAAAAAAAAATGCATACTTCATGTGCAATCAACAAGTCCTGCACAAACAATGAGGCAGAATATGAAGCTCTGATCAGTGGCCTTCAAATTGATCTTTATATGAAGATTCAAATGCTACAAGTGTTCAACGATTTAATGCTGATCGTCAAGCAAATTCAAGGACAATTTGACATCCGCAAGCCTGAATTACTCGCTTACTGTGCCAAGGCAAAGAAGCTCATACAGTAGTTCTATTTCATTGAAATAAGCCATGTTGGTCGAAGTCAAAATGCTAAAGCAGATGCATTAGCAAAGCTAGTAATTTCACTGGCAGTCCTGCCAGCTGAATCACTCAACACAACTGTAATAAACAGGCGCTAGGTTCCCAGCATCATAGAGGAGCCAGGTGAAGAAGAGCATGAAGCTGCAACAGCAGAAATAGTCAGCTCACTCGACTGGAGGGAACCTCTGATGCAATGTTTCAAACACCAATAGCTGCCTAAGCAAAGGGAAGAAAAGATTAAATTGATCAGAATAAAGGATTCTTATGAATTTAGGAATGAAACTTTGTTCCGGATTATAGTGGATGCCAAAAGAAAAGTACTCCTCCGATGTCTATCGATGGAGGAGACCTGGCTGGTTGGAACTGGCCGGCTGGCCTGTGAAGGTGTTGTACAGTAAAGGCATTGTAACCAAGATGCTAGAATTGGAACTTGAACTGGAGCTGGGTGGCTGGCCTATGAAGGTGTTGTAGCCTGAATCTTGGGACTGGAGACTGGGAACTGGAACTAGCCGATTGGCCTGTGATGGCGTTGTAGCCAGAATGCTAGGACTGGAACTAGAACTGGAGCTGGAGCTGGCCGGCTGGCCTGTGAAGGTGTTGTAGTTGGAATACTGGGACTGGAGCTGGCAATGCCTGACCCTCGGGGGTGTGTTGGCCACTGTTATCGTGAAATGATTTTGAGTCTACCATCGGTGCAGTGTCGCGGTCGATGACTTTTACCGATGAGGAGTAGAGAGGGAAAGAGTTGTTTGTTTTCTTTATTTTTTCTCTTTACCAGCTCTACTGCCCTTGCGGGTTTTTACCAGAGCTAGCCCCTTTTAGTTTTTTCCGGTGCGCCCTTGCAGGTTTTCACACCGAGGTGTTACCCGATTTTGCCTAAAACGTCCTTTCAGGTTTTCACCTCAGTTGGGTTGGTGGCAATTCTTACTCTCAGTAATCCTGTGGTGGGAGTTGCCTGAGGCCGCCGGGGTCTCTCTATTTTTAACCCCACCTTTATCTTATTGTGTTATTTTTCTTTTTTTCAAATCTGGAGATTACCGTCCACGGCGTACTGCTGTCAGGGGACGTAGCTTGGAGTTTGGGGAATGTAGATAATCGGGTATTGTTCCTCCCTTAATAAGGGCTCCTACAAGTCATCAAGTCATTGTACTGGGGGCCACTTTGTCGTGGTGGGATGTGACTAGGGTTATGACTGATGGATCGGGATTGCAGGGAAAACTGGAGCCATGATTGAACTTGGAGATTCTGGATTGAGAGGATGTAGGATGTGGGAGTGTGAAGCAATAGAAATCTGGGATGAGCTGAGAGTGGAGCTCGCTGGGATGGTAACCGGGATGTCACATGGACACTGGAACTTGCCAGCCCATCGTAACGAAGCGAGGGCCGAAAATAGAATAAGCCATGCATGGTGATAAGTGGGTTGACTGGGAAGTGCAGGGTTAATGATCTGGGAATGTGGATCGATCGAAGGCTAATAACCGGAGAGGCCCATGGCCTGTGTAGGAGTGGGTGGGAGGCCACCCTGACTGGTGGAAAGAGGTATTTGTTCTCATTATCGGCTCTACTGCCCTTTTAGGTTTTCGCCAGAGCTGACCCCCTTTAGCATTTTTTGACGCACCCTCGTTACATCCCTTTGGATCCCATAAACTTCATCTCTTTGGCTCCATCTTTCACTCCATTGTATTCCTCACTCCTTGTTTGTTGATGGCAAAGGGGGAAAGTTTGTGATATTTTGGGAGAGGGAGAGTTTGTGGTAGTATTTTGGGAGAGTGCATGGTTTCTTGAGGTTGGAGGAGAGATTAGTGAAAAGAGGAAGACTAAATGGAAGATGCATATTCTACATTCTGGACAGGAGTTACATCATTTACCCAAGGGGAGAGTTAAGTAATTCTGCTCTGCATATGTGCACTTGTTCGTCTGCATTGCATTACACTAATGTCTTATCAAAATATAAAATTCTGTTTGGGGTTGCCATCATCAAAAAGGGAGAGAATGTTGGATCTCCTCTAGTTTTTTCAGCAGTATGTAGACTGCTATGAGCTGAAGGTGTTTTCAATGTGTGTTTTGAAGTGTGTTTTGAATGATTGGCAATAGTGGAGTTGACCAGGTTGACTAAGAATGTTGACTTGGGTAACATCATATTAACCATGATTATCTTGTGTATTTTGATGATTCTTTATTTGTCTGATTTTCACATACAGTAGTATTTGCCTGCAAACCATGGCACCAAAGTTCTACCTCCTTCCTTCGGCTATAAAAATGGGCACTCAGAGAAGATGTTGAGGCAAGAAGGCAGGACAAGAAGGAATGATCAGAGTGAGATTATATATAGAGGAGGAGTCATGTAGATTGAGGGAGGTGGGCATGCAAATGGGGATGCCTAATTGCTACCTTCAATGGTGTGAGGGCCCTTGCATGAAGAGGCAGAGAGTGGAGTGCAGCCAAGGATGACTTGCCGGCGGCGGCGGTGGCGCCGATGAGTTTCGGCCGGTGTGTTTGTTGTTTGGCGATGATCTTCCGGCAAGTTGTCCTTGGCTACATTTTGCTCTCTTCTTCTCATGTCAGGCTCCAACATGAGTGGATGCGACTGAGTGTCATCCTCAATATGTTTCCAGTTGAAAATTAGGACTCGAGAGCTTTGGAGCAGCTAGGATCCACACTTCCCAAAAGTTCCTCCACTCTCCATCTATATTTCTATATAATATTATCAAAGAAAGATTTAAATGGATCTCCTGTCTCATATTTTTCTCATTACCACTTCCATGCTTACCGATCCACATGTACCTGTGAGGCTAAGAGCATGGGATGGCTTGAACCATCATACATAGTTTCTCTGGAGGTTCAGCAAGAAGGAGAAAAGAAATGCATGATTTCTAGTTCTTCTCCTTTCACCCTCTCTCCTCCAACCTCACCCCTCTTCCCCATCCCACCTCCCTCTAGTGCACTCCCATCCAAGCCCTACTTTCTAACAACTCTAGCTCACCCCACCCCCACCACCTCTATCCCCTCAGCCCTCCAAGAGACCCCAGTCACATCATCCCACTCTCATAATTATTAGCCATCAACCCCTTGCTATGCAGCCTCCCTTTCTTACTCCCTTGGTCACCACAAGGTTGCTGCTCCGATGGCAGGTCGCAGGTAGACTGTCAGGTGTCTAGAAACTGCACCTTCTCCGGCACTTCCCCAACTCCTATGGTGGCAAACCATACACCACTGGAAAGGTCATCTAGAGGGATTTCCAAGCGTGGTGGTTTCATCTTCATCCGAGCTCCGACCTATCCGCGAGAGCGATTCTTCCCTGACTGCGCTAGAACTCTCAGGCAGTGAACCAGAGCCCTAGAAAAGTTTTCACCACGGTCACTCCCTGGTAGATCTGGGTGTGCAACTTGGCTGAGGGCACCAGTCCTCTATCATCCCCAAGAAGCGGAATGCAGTTCGGACCCCGGCATCAAGAGTTCTAAATTTTCTTCCAAAGTCGCACCAGGTTGGTTCTCCTATTCCTGAATGGACCCAACTCCACCTTTCTGGCTAGTACGATCAGCCCTGACATCGCCTGAGGTTTTCGTCAGTCCCATCTGAAAGAAGGCTTGTCCGCAGTTGTCATAGTACTAGCCCCGCCTCCATCCGAGCTCAGGACTGTCCGTGGCGCCTCCATCTTCCAGCAGTAATACCCTAGGAGTGGCCAGTACCAGTTCTGTCCAGCATTGTTCCAAGATTTGCACCAGCCAGTGACCATCTCAGGGTTAATTCAGAAAATTTGAGTGTCTTCCTGGGCCAAGTCGAAGAGTTTTGGCTCTGGTCTCAGTCCATTTGGAGTTCGGGAGTGTTCGTGGCGGTGCCCACTTCGTCTGACTATCCAGCGATTCCAGAAGCTGGTAGCACCGACGAGGAGCCCGGCACATCAAGTTTCTAGCTCTATCCCCTTCTCTCGCTTGGCCGGCTGAATGCCCCTCCCTACGTGGAGGTAGTTTTGGTTGTAAATTATTAACCCCCACCCCAAGATCCCCTTCTACGTGAGGTGTAGTGCTGTAACTATTTTAATTTCAGGTCAAGCACCACCACCGCGGCGTGCGGGTGCGTACCCACGCCTCCCCGCTCGCCCTCATCTCTGATCGAGATCGGTGTTTTCACACTGGTCAGGTGAGCGACTGATAAAAAATAAATGATTAAATATTATCATAATCCCAAGATGATCAACCATGAATTTTCATCCTGAAGAACATGATAAAGCAAGAGGTAAGATGAGAATAAAACACCTTGCATCAAGTATTAACACTTAGAACTTGTTCTCATTAAAATACATCATTGAACCCATTCAAACATGTATTTGGCTTCTCATATCAATCAACAAAAATACATTCCACCATATGATAAGATTTTGATATGATAATCTTGAATCTGTCAATTAATTAAATATGATGACATGGGAGCTTAACCATTTAATAGATTTCTTGAATTCACCAAATCTTCAACATCAAAATGCTTCATTACCCAAGTGTTACCAATAATGCGAAATGCAAAGGATGAATAATAGCATGGAAACTCATTCATTCAAATGACATTCTTGTTGATGAAAACTAACATTCATGAAGCATTATTTCACAAGGAGTATTATCATAATCATAGAATCTTCAAATCGCATCCATCACATGCATTAGTAAATATCCAATCATGCAAACATATTTTCTCATGAATTCTCATTTAGCACAAGGCATATGCATTCTTTCAAGTATGATTCACAAATTCATTCTCATTCAATAGAAAGCATTCTCAATCAAGCTTTCACACATAAATATGAAGTTTGTTGTCACACACACAAAAAATTTTGTTGCCATCAAAATCACACACATAGTGCAACAATCTCTCCCTTTTTGATAATGATCAAACTTTATGACACTTACATTTCCTTCTCCCCCTTTGACATGATCAAAAAGTGGGGGATCAACATGGGGAATCCACGATAGCATCAAAACTATAACTAACATTGCTTTCTCCCCCTTTGTCATTGACAAAAAAAATGACGGACAATGGGGTTGTCAAGAGAATCATATGCACAATATGTTCATGAAAATGTAATTTAAATATGCATGTGTTGCTATAAATGCCAAATATGCACAATATGCATGAACTAATTACACAAGCTAGAAATGCAAGTATGGACAATATGAACATGCGGAGTGCAAGTAGAATGATCAAGCATGATTAACCTCCAAGCAGATAAGTGTCTGTACATGTAATATACCTCTCCCATTTTATTTAAAGTGAAGGGATAGGTGTATGAAAAGTGCAGGTGAGTAAGTAAAACTAGAATGTTCTTGTGTACACCTATGAGAGTGTACAGATAAATAGAAGAAGACATACAATATATCATGCAATCAATAAAATTTCTAAAATACATATCAAATCAAATTACCAAAGGGTTGCATATAAGAGCATGAATTTTACAAACTCTTGTTAGTCTTAAATTTTAATTTATTTATATTACTAAGGGACTAGTAATGGGTAAGTTGGGAGGTGTGCAGTGGCATTCTCTCTCTAATTTTTGGAGAGAGAAGCTTCGGGTCATATCTTTCCTGCCCTGTTCTTCGTTCCTTCTCGACCTGTCCCCCTCCCTATCGGCCATGGCTGGCATGGCGGGGCCCCCCCGGTGTCGGCGGGGGGTCATCCTGTGCCCCCGGAGATCACTCTTCCACCATCTCAAGCTGTTCGAAGGACCTTTGTGCAAGTTCTCCTGGATTCTAAGCAGAGACCGACCACCTCTATCCCGATCAAGGAACCGGCGTTCACGGATCGGGGTGAGCTTGCGATATACTTCTCTAAATCTGATATTCATGCATCCATGCAACTTCTTCCGTTTGCAATTGTTGCCAAATGCTCATATGGTAGGCCTTCTTTTCTCGAGATCAAGAGTTGCCTTGTTTAGCGGTTGGCGATCTCCTCTGGTTTCATCATTAGTAAGCTGAATCCAAGACATCTTCTCCTTAGATTTGACAGTGAGGTGGATTTTATGAAGCTTCTTATATAGAAAAACTTGTATATAAAAGGTTTTCTGTTTCGATTCCTTTGGTGGACTTCTGACTTCAATTTTGATGTTGATCCGCCAACGATCCCTATTTGGATTGGTTTTCCTGCACTATCGGTGAACCTATACCATGAGGATTGTCTTCTCTCAATTGCTGGAAATTTTGGCTCTGTCTTGCGCATTCACGAGAGGACCTTAACTCTGACTGATACCACAGAAGCCTTGGTCTACATTTAATTGGATCTTTCAGCTCCGCGCAGGGAGCGTTTGTGGATTGACATGGATGGTGTGGGATACTGGCAATCGGTCAGTTATAATCGAGCCCATGTTCTTTGTTCTTTCTGTCACAAATTGGGTCATTCCAGTGATGAATGTGAGAAAAGATTGGGAAGGACTGGTCGTCCGCCACTTGCACAAGTTCCTAAAGCTAAGAACCTTCTGTAGGTCTTTAAGCCCCGACTTGCTAACCCTCTGGTTGTTCGACATAATGTGGCTTCAGAAAATCAATTTGAGGTTCTTCTTCAGGCAATGGAATTACAAGAGTTGGCAGATTCTAGTGTTAAATGTACTCAACAAGAAGGGTATGCTCAGGACAAACCATACATAGAAGGGGAGAATCCTCCAGGTCCTCCTTAGGTATTTAATATGGAACCTTCTTTTATCCTGTCCTTTTGTTGTAATGTGGAAATAAACTGCTCTGGAGTTTCTATGAGTTCCCATTCTGAATCAATTGTGTCATTTGCAAAAATAGCTCGTATATATTTGGGAGCTTTGTTAGGACAATTGCGAGCAAAATGCCCTTGTTGTTTGCAGGCAAAGCATTCATCAGATTTAGTAGCTGACTTACGAGCCATACGCCGTTTACGGAAAAATCGATAAGGTTTAAAAACCTTGACTGTAGTTTTTCTGAATCGTGGCTTGGAATACTTGGGACGTTGTCGACTGTATTTCTTTGTAAATTTGTGGCGTCGTCCTTGTCCTCCCTTTCGGAGTGGGAGATTAAAAGATTCGGCTCCTTCCAGCTGAGAACAAGCATGTTGAGAAATAGTTCATGTTGTAACACAGCTTCTTGATTTTCTGTCGAACATATTGGATAATATCTACAAATAGTAAATTATCCAATAACATATTAGTAACATTTAGTTCTGCCAAAACTAAATTACTAATGGATTCAGGAAGTGAGGCTAAAAATTGGGCTTTGATAGCAGCAGAACGGTGTTGTCCTAGCCTGTATACCTCTTTGGTATAGCTATCGACGTAGGCTTCAAATTGATCCAAATCACGGAGTTTGCGTTTAGCCAGCATAAAATAATCCGTAGACTATTGATGAGAGCTGATGGGGTAAAATTCTCTAAGCAAAAGGTTTCCAAGATTGACTACTCCTTGAGAGGTAATGTCGACCTGATCGGCAGGACTTAAATAGTTCCACCAATGTTTGACTTTGCCAGTAAGGGCTAAGGGCAATACCTCAAATAATTGAACATTAGAGGTTTTGCTAGCTTGCTGAGCCATATAAACCTTCTGTACCTAAATTCTCAGAATATCTTCAATTTCATCCATGTAGGCAAAATCTATATTTAGGATAGGAATATCTATGCCTAACATTATTATGTGATCTGTAAATGTCTGATGTGTTCCCATTTCTCTTTTGGGGAGTTTTGACTTCATCATATTTAATCAGTCTATAGAAGGATCTGCGGGTAGATGAATCTTTGTTTGAAATTCTCTGGTTTTAAAAGTAGAGAAATCAATAGCATGTTGTCAAAATAATTCGACATTTGACTGGTGTGCTTGCAGGACTTGCTGTTTAGCACCACCCTTTTACAACTTTGAGTCTTGAACTGCTACATTGAGTACTTCCTGTTGCACCCCTACTATTTTGATGATGTCATACACTATTTGTCAACATCTTGTTTGATCTGCCATCTTACAAGTAAACAAGATATTAAGAGTAAAGTTCAAGTAAAGAATGATTATGTAGAGAGTGCTATCAAGGAATTTGGCCATTTCATGCAAGCATGTACAAGTAAAGCAATTCAAGTAATTTAAGTACTTCATGTATTCAAGCAAGTAATTCACAAACTGTGGAATGTTGTAAATGAATCTAGCAAGTCAAGCACTTCGGTGCAATGTCACATCTGGTCAATCAACTCCCATGGGTACAAGTACTTTCGTGCGCTCCCGCTAGGACCAGATCGGGCCCCATTAATGCCAAGCATTGGGGTTATGGATCATAGATTCCAAGTATATTTAGACATCCACATAATATGTATAGCCAAAGAATTTCAAGGTAAAGCTTATGAAATAAAGCACAGAATTATCATTCAATGATCAAGTGGTTGTAAGAGAAGTTCAAGAAGGATTTAAGGCATCATGTTTAACGACATTAAGTCAAAAAAGGATTGAGTTGTTGGACAAGACATAATCAGCCCTTGCGAAAAATCTCATAAAACGGGTTTAGATCAAGTTTTTCACAGTCAGATGTTTTAGCTAGAAAATCTAGGAATTATGACCAGGTAAGATGTGGGACAGTAGGAGGCTCCCCTCGCATTCGCGAGGTCCTAGTTGTGTAACTACTTATCCACTTAAAGCATTTTCCCATAGACCTATTCCTTAAACATTGTTCTTCCTTGGAAATCTTACTGATTCCACGACTTGTCAAAAATACAGAAATGACCCTAGCAGAAATTCTATCCGTTCTTCGTAGTCGGAGCTTTACTCGACCACCAAGGAATTATGGTCAGGTAAGAGCTGGGATAGTGGGAGGCTCCCTTCGCATTCGTGAGGTCCTAATTGTGTAATCACTTATCCGCTTAAAGTGTTTGTCCGTGGACCTCTTTCCTTAGACACCGTCCATCCTTGGAAATCTAGCAAGCTACTCGACTTAACGAAACACGGTAACACAATAACACAGGAAGCATAAAACTTGTATCGATCAAGATCGTACAACTAAACCCATGTAGTTTTGAACAGATAATATCTACTCCGTTAACGTGCTGGAAAGATAGTATAATCATGGAGATCAAGAATATCATGAAGGTACAAGAAATAAGCTCATGGATTAGGATCATTATCTTTCATATCCTTAACTTAATTCTGTGTGGATTTAGTTTATATGCAATATAACATGACATATCTACATGCTGGGCGATATATCAGTTCAATTAAAAGCTCAAGTAGAACCTGAAAACAACTGGGAGAGTGAGTGAGTGGAACCCGTCCTGTGACTCGATCCGAGCACGTGAAAAAGTCGATACCTGAGACTCATTGTCAGTTTCTCAACTGTGCAGATCCACGTGTTTCCCTCGCTTAGGGGCGTCTGCGAGCTAGAGTCCTAGGTTCGCATCCCGTCCCGCATCAGGTTCCTCTTCAAGGGGCCAAAGCTTTGCATACCATGAACCTCACTCCATGATTTCTTGGTCTAGGAGTTGCATGCGGGAGGCCTAGCAGGACATTTTGGGATACATAAAACCATTACTTTGGTTGAGGGTCAATTTTATTGGCAGAGTCTTAAGAGGGACGTGGCCAAGATAGTGAGTCAGTGCCACACATGTGCTTCGGCCAAATAGGTTAAACAAAACACCGGCCTTTATACCCCTCTCCGCATCCACAATCGTCCATGGCAAGACTTGAGCATGGACTTCGTTTTAGGCCTACCTAGAACCGAAAGAAAACATGATTCAATCTATGTGGTGGTTGATAGGTTCTCAAAAATGGCCCACTTCATCCCGTGTTCTAAAACCTCAGATGCTTCCCGGGTGGTCCGATTATTCTTCGATGAGGTTGTTCACCTCCATGGGTTGCCCAAAACCATAGTCGCCGATAGAGATGTAAAGTTCACCAGCTATTTTTGGAAGACCCTTAGGCATTTGATGGGTACCCTCCTAAAATTTTTCACAGCCTATCACCCTCAAACCGATGGCCAAACAGAGGTTGTCAATCGGAGTCTTGGGAACCTCCTTCGGTATCTTGTCGAGGATTGTCCAGAAAATTGGGACCTCATTCTACCCCACACCGAGTTTGAATACAACAATTTTGTTAATAAGTCCATAGGGATGAGTTCGTTCAAAGCTGTGCATGGGTACAAACCTAGAAATCCCTCAGACCTCATTCCCCTTCCCCAGCATGCTAGAGTGTCTATTTTTGTTTGCCCAACACATTAGAGAGTTGCATGAAGAGATGCGCAAGCACAGCAACAAGAACAATGAGATTTACAAAAGGCAGGCCGACTCTCATCGGCACCACCAAGAATTCCATGTGGGTGATTCCGTAATGGTGAGGACTGAGAGGCTCTCCCCGGGAGCTGTCTCAAAATTGAGGCCTCGTGGGGCTGGTCCCTTCCAGGTTCTAAGGTACTTTAGCACTAATACTTATGAGTTAGACCTCCCCGAGGAGTACAAAGTGAGCCCCACATTCAATGTGGCAGACCTGGTGTCATACATGGGTCCCACAGTGGCCGCATTCCCTCTCTCTGATAACGAAGTAGAGGAGCCAAGTACCAACCAAGGTGAGCATTCATTCTGGTATCTGGGGTGGAGACCCTGGCATGATCGCATGTCCCTCTCCTTTCCCAAAGAAAGGACCCAGCGGCTCTTCGATGTCCTCATCGAGAGAGGGCAAATCATGTCCCGCGACCCGCCTGCCGATTTTTTCCAGTGGGACTTCAGTCACCCCCAGAACTGCCCTTTCCATGCCAGAATTTGCCATGCGATCGAGTCCTGTGAGGAAGTTCAGTACCTAATCCAGGAATAGATCCAGTGGGAGCAAATCGATGTTGAGGGGAACTCTATGGTGGTTCTAAGACTATGACAAGCCGTCAAAGAAACCATGAGCATTACCAAGAATGCACCAAAGCAACATGGCCCTCCTCAAGCAAATGGGCACGGGCTGCCTTATCAACATACCCCAGAATGGCTCGAGTTTCGAACTGATAATCTAGAAGCTCTCGAGCGCTTGCGAAGGCGTAGGGAGCGGGACGCCAGTCAGGAGACTGGGCCGAGCGATTTCTTAGTCAATGTCATCCATCCTCTTGCCACCCCGTCTCCCCCAGACTCCTAGACATCGACAACCAGTCGGCCAGCCCCTGCCACTTTGGCCGTGCACTAGCGGCCCTGGCAAGAGCTGGAGTCTCTCTCATTATTTAGGGAGGATATCGCCAGGCTACTCCAAGTTCTTCTTGGCCGAGACGATGTCCTGGTGGGAGAAATGATGATGGGCGCCCCAAGTTCCTCTCGCTCTCCTCCTACCTTATCTCCATCTCCGGCATCAGGAGATAGAAAGGGAAAGTAGAAGCAAGGTGAGGTCCCAGCCCTATCATGCCATACTCCTTCGGCCGGCGAGCCATTAGGTCCTCTTCGCATGCCCTGCAACCCAGCCCAGATTATAAAGAAGACATCTTCGAAGTCTTCAATGACTCCGGCCAGTAAGTCGGGCCCTCCATCACGAGGCCCGGTCGACGCACGAAGTCAGGGTAATTACCCGGAGCGACAATACCCTGCTACGTCTTCGGCTGTCCCCAGACCCTGCTCCCAGCCAGATCGCAGAGGCAAGGCTAAGGGGCAAGACGCTAAGCACGTCTCCCAACCCGCATCTCAACAAAAGACTTCACCATTGTGGGTAAGGCATCAAATCGTGCATACGTCTTTGGACGCCAGTACCAGCATGCCAGCTCACTACAGACCTCCTCTGCCACCGTGGGTAAGGCATCAAACCTGCACACATCTTCGGATGCCGGTGTCAGCATCTCAGCATACCAGGAGCTACCACCTGAGGTCATCGAGTATGCGATCAATGCCACCTTGCAGATACAACAAGCGGAAGGTGTTTGGATTGAAATTCGGGCAAAGAAAAGTCATCTACCTCACTCTGCAAAGGCACTAGCTCGGAGGTATCCCCACGGGGATTTATTGACTCCAACTCCAGCACCCCCTTCTCCTACTCCCCTGGAGGTGGCCATCGCCAAGAAACATGAGAGAAATAGGAGGAAGAACCTCAAAAGATGGCTCAAGAAATAGGCTGAGCAAGCAGTCACCTTACAATCTCTAGCCGAGCCAACGCCTCTCCAGAGGCTACGATGGCTCATTGACGACCTAGAGGAATATATCCCTCATCGTCCTACCGGAGCTGTCCCACTCGATAGCTATATCCCGTAGGAAGAAATGCAGAAGTGAGCTCGCCTCAGAAGCTGGGTCCAAGACATGATCCAGAACATCAAGAACGGCGAAAGGCTCCTCATCCCAGAAGAGCTCTCCTTGTTCTATAAAGATAAGGAGATCACAACAGAGCAGCTAGAAGAGATGCTTTGGGGCTACACCTGCAATATGGTGGCTATTCCACCCCCTGATAACATCAATGCCTCCTAGCGAGGCAACCTAGTGGCCTCCCTAACCAGACAAAGGACTGCTGCCCCACTTGGGCTATAGCTAGCTCCAGAACACACAGGCCATGGGAGGATTCCTGAGTTACCTCTCCACCCGTCTATCTTCGACCCGGAGTGAATTATCCTCTTTCGAGGGGAGGAATCCGCCTCCATTTCGGAGATAGAAATTCAAAAAGGACCTAGCATCTTTGATCCTTCCAGCACGGAGGAGATCGCTGCCAGCATTCCAGTCCCAACACCAGCTACGTCCTCTTCCACAGAACAGGTAGGGCCATCCGGTAAGGATGAGCCGCCTCGCAAGCCACTCCCAGAAGAGTCATCATTGGTGCCCCTGTTCCAGGAGTCCACGGGTGATCAGAGTTAATCCGATCCCAGTGACAAAGACAAGGCAGTGCAACTCCCCGACGGGGAGCAGCGTGACGACCCGCAGAAAGCTCAACCTAATATTCTACCGTCATTGGAGGAGGTTCGAGCTCGAGCCGACCGAAAAGTACTCCACCAAATGAAGCGCTTCCCCGCCAACATCACAATCTGGGAAGCCATTGCTTAGAGTAAAGAGTTAAGAGAAACTCTTATTAAGATACTCCAAGAGTCAGAAGTCTATGAGGCACACACGGAAGAAATGAAGGCCGCCACATAGAAGCCTTCGTTGCCACTGTCACTTTCACAGAGAAGGATATGCTGCTTTCCCCTCCATGTCATAATCGCCCTCTCTATATGAGGGGAAAAATCAATGGGCATGAGGTAAATTGGATCCTAGTGGACGCCGGTGCCGCTGTCAATATCATGCCGCTAAAAACATTCAAGACTCTATATCTAACCTCCTATCTCCAGAAGATTCAGGCGGTCAAGATATCTGGCTTCAATCAAGATACCGAGGATGTCCTCGGTCGGGTGGATGTTGACCTGGTGCTCGATGATTTTGCCTCCAAGGTGACCTTCTACATCATCGACGCCAACACATCCTACAAAGTGCTACTGGGTAGGCCCTGGCAGCATGAAAACTGGGTCATCCTGTCTACTCTCCATCAATGCATCAAGTATGCCAAGGGTGGGAAACAACACACGGTCTTCGCAGACCTATTCCCGTTCACTCCAGCAGAATGCAACCTTGCCAATGCCGCACTTTACTTCGGGGGAATCAATCCATACCCTGTAATCAAGAGCAAAAGTAATGGCTGGCTCTCAGAGGAAGATGAGGATGACCTCTTCTCCGTTGATGAGGAGAAGGCCAATCTTCATCGGCTACGCCTTAACTCCAAGTCTACCTCAGTTTGCCCCGAGAGGCGTAAAATCGATTTCGAGACCAATCTCATTAGCCGAGCTATCCACAAGAGCATATGCCTGCCATCAGACTGTATCTAACTCGCGTGTACATCAGAGGAGCACAAGGTTGAGCAGCTCACAATGAACGACGTCATGCGGAGGTAGAAGATTGAGATTGCGATATGATGAAACGAGGATGAACATGGGAAGGGGACAAAGCGAACCGCCGCGGGAGGTTGTTCCTTGTGGGGTTTTGATTGGAAATACACGAAACAGAAACACACAGAATGAAAATTATGTAGGAATTAAATGGGGAGAGAGAATTGACTAAAATTAAATTATGAAATTTACGAGGGCGGAGTGTCTCAAGCCAAGAAAAGACTTTATGAACCCAGTGTAGTGGGGCAAAAGATAATTTTGGGGCTCGACAAGGGCGGGGTGCCTCGGGCCAAAGGAAAAGGGTTTTATGATCTCTGCCCAGTGGGACAAAGGTTATTTTCGAGCTCAGCGAGGGTGGAGCACCTTAGGCCGAGGAAAAGATTTTGTGAACCCAGCCCGATGGGACAGAAGATAATTTTTGAGTTCGGCTAGGGCGGAGCACCTCCAGCCAAGGGAAAGCTTTATAGACACAGCCTGATGGGAATGATGGGTGAATTATTGAGCTCGACAAGGGCAGAGCGTCGTATTCCAAGGAAAAGGAGATTTTATTGGGCTAACATTGGGCAAGGAATCTGAACCGGTGGTGATAGGAGAGTCCTGTGGGACAAATATGGCATTGTTGCGGCTGAATACCGAAAGGCCGTGAGAGTGAATTGGCTGGGAGCAGAGGTCCCAAATCAAGGGTGGAGGGTTAGTCCCAATGGGACAAGTGGGGAGTACCCCGTAGGATGGGAGGACAGCATGGCACTATGGATTTCGGTGGGACCAGGGGTGCTGAGATAGACCACTAGAAGCCGAAAGGGGCTTATTTGTTGGCTTGATGAAGAGAAAGGAGCCGAGGGTGCATACAACTCGATAGGACTTGTTCTTTTCATTCTCCAACAGGCTTTGGACCCGTATTTGAAACGGGAGGCCTAATGGCTAATAAAGGCTCTTTAGTGTCAGTGGGACCGTTGATTACATGGTCCCCATAGGGATATTCAGTGACAGCTATACATCAGATCAACAACTATCTTTTTTTTTCTTCATTGATTTCTTCAGGAGACACTCCGAATAGCTTCGGCTCGGGCTTTCGGTGCTTACACCAAGTGTCATCCCGTTGACGCTTGTTCTTAGAAGCTACAGTTGCAGGGTCTTCCTATCTCCGTAGAAGATGTAGTCATTTATTATCCCTTGGGCATTCACCATGCACTGCTACTAGGGAGTCCTCTGTCTACATGGGCAGATGAGGAGGCCTTGTTGACCTCATAATTTCCTTTCTTCTTTTCTTTTGTGTTCATTTTTTTTCTTCCTTTTTTTTTTGAATGGGCAGCCCGAATGGCACTGATAGTTTAGTGCAGTGCCATTACCCTTTCATCCATTTCTTTTTAAACAAACCAAGGTGGGTGCATAGGAGAGCGGTCACCCCCTCAGAGAGGGGATGAGTGGTTCATTCCACCATACCAACCCCACAATGCCAACCCAAGCTCGGTGCTCCCGGAGTCGTGTGTAGCCTGTTACCTCCCTGCGTGGAGTGGGCCATTATTTTCACTATTGTAATTAATTATTACTATTATGCCGGGAGTTGCTGTCTTGGCCAGGACGTCTTCCCCACGCCCCGAGCATGGAGGTACACCCGCTACCCCCCTTGTAGTCATAGTTGCTTGCTTTCTTAGTATAAGTTCTTACTGCCGCTGCTAGAGAGCATGCTAGGATCCTAGCTCTTCGACAAATCACTCACCGCTGCAAGAGAGAAAGTGAGATCCGTCCCGTGACCCGACCTGGGCACAAGAAAGAGCCAACCACCCTAGCTCACTACCGGTTTCTCAACCATGTAAGTCTAACGCTTCCCTCGTTTAGGGACGAACACGAGTTTGCTAAAGTCTTAGGTGTGCATTTCAAATTGGCATCGAGTCTGTCGCCTCATCCCGCATCACTTTGCCAGAGGACTCAGAGTCAGCCAAGACGAGCTTCCTGCAAGGCACCATCAGTTCGATGGGAAGAGAAAGAAGGTAAATAGCCTCACCAGACACTGAACAAGCAGAAAGGAGGTAGCGAGCACCAGCGTTGAAGAGGAAGAGTGTAGGGGTGCCACTTTAGGTATCTCCCACCCTTCTTATAAAGTCTCCAGGGAGCAGCATGTCCACCTTGTTATGATATTTTGGACCAAGAGAGAACGGTCGAGAACTCAACCACCACAGTCGATGTGCCCGATAGAAAAACCAAGAGTCGCACCAATGGCTACTCCGTTCTGTTTCTCTAGGCATGAAACGACACTACCATTATATATGACAGTGACATCCAGCACACAGGGAAACAACCTTGTGCACCAAGAAAAGCACTCTCCAAGTTTTTCCCTCTCCTGACCATGTGCAATTCCTCTCGAGCACCAAGCACACTCGCTGCTCTAGAGTGGGGGCCTAGTGAGGAGGAGAAAATATGTTAGGCCCAACACGGCCTAGTAATCTTAGGCCCATTAACGGTTAAGAGTAGCCAAGTCCGGAGTGGCCATTTGCCAGTCGACCAATGGTCCTGAAATGTAGCCCAATCGAGACACATCAAGGACTGGCCAGCTTGTAGGCAAATCTCCATGTACGAGCATCCCGAACACTGTAAGATTCGCCAATGAACGAACGTTGAGACTGTTATTATGGGGCTTACCCTAATGAGTATTGAATCGCTTCAATGTTGCCGAGATGCCCGCCATGATGTCCTTCTTTAGGAAAATGGGTGAGTGGGCAAAGCACTCGCATTTTAGATTCTGTGTCTCGTGAACCCCCACTAGTGGTAGCCTTATGGCATGTTTCGACGTGTTAGCCTTTACGGTAGGGCATTTCTCGATTTACGATTTTTAAGCTAGTTCCATGGGCTTCCGCACTCGACAGTAGTGTCCTCGACCGTAGCGTCCTAGGAGGGGAGAATACTAGCTAGAGACCTGGCTTAGGTGAGAGCCAGTGTGTGCACACGTGGTCAGGGGCTTTGGACTTGCGTCGATGGGCATGACCCTGACTAGTCACTCGCGACTGTAGTTCTGTTCTGGTTCTGACAGTGTCTTGCTCTCGGTCGTGCTTTTGGATGACAGGCAGACGAACCACTTGTAGGCACAGCATAAGACGTCAGTGGATGCTGCTGGCTATTCTTCTAGTGAGGGGAGTACTTCAGACACGTGACTTCCACGTGACTCTCGTGTTTCTCAAGCCTCGTGACCTTTTCGGTTCAGCCTCCTTGTGGCTTTGCCCGAGGTCAGTATAGTGTTGTGTTATGTGCATGACATTTTAGTTGTGCATGTGGTCGTGTCTAGATGAGCGTGAATGACAATCGAGTCACGTGTGCTTTCTATTTAGTCTGTCTAGACTTTTTCTAGGGCTTTTATCTTTTCCCTTTTTCGTTGTAGGCCTTCGCTTGCTTGGTGTCGCGTCAACAGATCGACAACTTCTGACTTCGCCAGTTCAGAGTTCACCCTTCAGTTGCTGTTAGGAGTAGCTTGGGAGCCGAGGTTAGTTCGGCAGCCGTGCTCGTTCGGTACGGCTTTTCTCTTCTCTTTTAGCTTCCCTCTTCCTTGCTTGTTCCCTACTCTTGCTTCCTCATCTTTACAGCTTTCTAGTGTAGTTTTCCTGCTTTGCTACAACTGCTATTTTCTATTTCCGTGTTACTCCATATTTTTTGGTTGGGATCCGCGTGACCCCTACTGAGCCAGTGACACGAGGCTCACCCCTACTTTTCAGGTGGGTGGCGTCGTCTGCTTCCGCGGTTCCTGGTATGACGTGTCCGTAGCTGCCAGCTGTACTTACGTTGGGCTTCCCCCGACCTCAGTGTACGTCTTTCTTTTCTGCCAACTGTACTTGGACTGCACTGCTCGACTTTCCTTTGGACTAGACTCTGGTGTAATTTTTAAATTGAAATTGTTAATTAAAAAGTAATTTTATTTCTACTATTTTAGCAAACTGATCTAATGAAATTTAATTGCTTACTGTTATATCTCTGTTGCTTCAATGTACTACATGACAAACATGGGTAAAGAAGTGTTTTTAACATATTTTTTTATTTTAATTCCTCAAATTGCATGAAGGGCTTATAAGAACCAAAATTGCATTAATGCCCCTTCATTATAATAACTCTTTACATTAAAGGTTTTCAACCCCTTTAACTCATGAAAAAGGCTCACAAAAATAGTCCAATGTCACGAAATTTTTTGAATTAAAAATTCGATAAGAATCCAAAATTCACAGGTCTCACACATAGGCTCAGTAGGGGTCCCGTGGAACCTCACTACGGCTAAAGCGGTAACAGAGGTGCAGTAATAGAAATAAAAACAGTAAAGGAAGTAGTAAGAACAACAACAACGGAAGCAACAGAGTAAGAACGTCAGCATGACACAACGATGGTGACTAGAAATAGAAGACCGCCAACTAGCGAAAAAACACTCACAGGCCCTCTGCACAACCCCGACTCCACGGTCGGACAGTCCGTCCTAGTCAATGGAACCACAGACAAGGCCACACGGCCACACCTAAAACTGACACCCTTTGGGGAATCTCTCGACCCCGATCTAGAACCATCAGAAGACCCATGTCCACGCACACAGGGTAACACCAATCCCTCAGTTGGAAGGGACACGACAGTCCAGTCGGTACCTCCACCTTCACGGCATTGGGAAAGAACCACTCTAATATAGAACAGAACAGACCGAGCCATCGACAGTGTAACCACGCTGAAACCTCTTAGGTGACAGGAGTACTAACCCCACTGACAACGAGACCGGATACGTCCTCCGATGACTTATGCCGCAGCCTCACGTGTCTCCCTACACATCCTCTGGCGGAAACTGAGACACCAACACTGTACCACAAGGCAAGGACTAGCCGGGGTCGTGCTCATCAGCACGCGTCCACTACCCCCGACCACGTGTGCACACACAGACCATCCACTCTAGGTCGATCCTTTAGACAATTTTTTGTCACGCCCCAAACCGATAGCAACGGAACATGTTCGTTTGCTCGGAACGTGACAGTTAAACAGTCGAGTCGATCAGGGCAGAATATAAAATGACATAGATAATTGAACAAAATAGAATTTTATTTCAGATATAAGTTTATTACAAATTAGACCCAAATAAAAGAAAAGGACTCAATAAATGAAAAGTAATAATGAGACACTCTATCTAGACTTGACTGGAACATAATGATAAAGACCATGAGGTTCATCTAGGTTGCCGAGGCACTCTTCACTCTTGCCCTTGCCCATCTTGTGTGGTCTCGTCATCGCTAAGGTCAAGAGGAGGATGTTGTGTAATGTGTTTTGATGATGTTTAACTATGACTCATTTATCAATTTATCAATCTTAAAAAATATGGATAATTAATTTAGATACTCTGAAAAATTAAAGATTAAATAGCTCTCCATGAAAATTGACTAAGTATCAAGGATGTAGGTCGACAGAGCACAAGGTCCAGTCGACATAATTGAGTGTAAATGGCGTAATCTAGAACTTAGTTTTGATGTTGTCGACAGAAGCTCTAGGAGTAGTCCAAGTCCGATAGGTTTCTGTAGAGGTTTTCTCATCCAGAAGCAGAGCTCACTCCGGTCGACAGGGCTGACAACGATGAGGTCAACAGGACTCTCATAAATTTTCTCATCTAGACCCAAATGTAAAGGGCAGAGTTGAACCTCGGTCTACAGGCTCCTCGATCTCGTCGATAGAACTAATTATCTAGAATTCATTGCGGATCAAAAATTCTACATTCAGGTCAACAGAGATGGGACCTCGGTCGATAGGATGAAATCACGAAGTCCAGCAAATAAATAACGTAAGCACATGATCCAAAGGGCCAATCATTGTCCAATTAACCTAGAATCTGGTACCTCGGTTTCTGGAGTCTTCCAAGGGTCTAAACAACCTAGATTTTCATCTACTAAGATCAAGGGTTCAGATTTGAGCTTCAATCTATAACTATCACACGATTGCTATCCAAATGGGGAGATCAAGTAGTATTACGAGAAGAGCATAGTTTAGCTCGTCCCAATGAGAAAGGAAGGAAGAAGGAAGAGAGAGTGTGAGCAATAGCAGCCAATGCTAAGGGTGACGAGACGGTGCTGTTGGAGGTGAGAAAGCTGCTATTTGGAGAGCTTGTCCCAATGAGAAAAGAGAGAAGTTGAAGGAGAGACTAGTCTGAGAAAGGAAGAAGGAGAAGAAGAGAGCATCGAGCCGTTTGAGCATCGAGCAAGAAGTAAGCGTGAACAGAGCAAAGCAAAAGGAAAAGAAGAAGAGCACAATAGCAGAGAAGAAGAAGAAGAAAGAAAAAAATGTAGATCAAGAGATCTACACCGAGCCATCTTTGAGTCATTTTGTTCTGAACTGTCTTATTTTGTTTTTCCTGAATTTATTGAGCATTTGCAATGTGCGTGTGTAACTATATTGATCCACACTCAGTACATGCTCTTATCATCTGAGTACAAATTTGTATGTGGTTGCATGTGTGTGTGCTACTGGATTTCAGATTCAGAGTGTGTGTGGTTGTGTGGGGATTTATCCCTGTGTCTACCAGACTTGTTCCTACACTAGGGCAAGGGCAAAAAGGGTAATAACCTGGCTGTAGCGAGAACCCAAAGGGCGTTGCAGGTAAAATCGGGTACCCTACCACGTGAAAACCTGAAAAGGCACGTTGGCAAAATCAAGAGGGGGCTGGCTTCGGTGAAAATCCGAGAGGGCACTTGAGTTAGTAAGGTGACAGTTGAAAGTTCCTCCCTACTATCACCTGCACAAAACTCTGGACAGGATATTCCCACAAGGCCCAACGGAGAACAAACAAGCTATTCGACCCTTGTCATCATAGGCAAGACCAGTCATACTTTCCTTAACTTGGAACTTTCGTCGTCGTTAATGAACAAACCTATCTTTGCTTCAACATTTACCTAATGTCGACAAACAAACCATGTTCGACCCTCGTCATCATCAACAAGACCGATCGGCATTCCTTTAACTTGGACCTTTCGTCCTCGTTAATGAACAAACATACCTTTGTTTTGACATTTAACCAACATCGATGAACAAACAGTTCGACCCTTGTCATCATCAGCAAGACCCGTCAGGCTTTCCTTAACTTGGACCTTTCGTCCTCGTTAATTAACAAGCCTATCTTTGCTTCAACATTTAACCAATGTCGATGAACAAACCATGTTCGACCCTTGTCATCATCAGCGAGACCGATCGGCATCCCTTTAACTTGGACCGTTCGTCCTTGTTAATGAACAAACATATCTTTGCTTCGACATTTAACCAATGTCGACGAATAAATAGTTTCGACCCTTGTCATCATCGGTAAGATCGGTTGGCATTCCTTTAACTTGGACCTTTCATCCTCGTTAATGAACAAACATACCTTTGCTTTGACATTTAACCAATGTCGACGAACAAACCAGTTTCGACCCTTGTCATCATCGGCAAGACCGGTCGGCATTCCCTTAACTTCGACCTTTCGTCCTCGTTAATGAACAAATACATCTTTACTTTGACATTTAACCAATGTCAACGAACAAACCAATTTTGACCTTTGTCATCATCGGCAAGACCGATCGACATTCCCTTAACTTGGACCTTTCGTCCTCGTTAATGAACAAACACACCTTTGCTTCGACATTTAACCAATGTCGATGAACAACCAGTTTCGACCATTGTCATCATCTGCAAGATCGGTCGGCATTCCCTTAACCTGGACCTTTCATCCTCATTAATGAACGAGCATACCTTTGATTCGATGTTTAACCAACGTTGATGAACAAGACAGTTTTGACCCTTGTCATGATAACATGAAGCAAAGCATTTCCCTCTTAATTATATAAAGATAACTACAGATTTCCAAGTGGGTGGGTTAGGTGTTATGGGATTTATGTGAACTGTCTCTGCCACTGAGGCCCACCGAAAGAAAAATAATAATAATGATTTGCAAAATACACAAACTTACAGATGTCTTGCCTTCGTAGGATTGCCCCTTCTCTTTTTCCCCTTTATGAGCAGTCTTTAACACAGTAATATATAAATGTCATAACCAAAGCAATGAAGATTCTGGAGCTTCCTCATGGTCTGAAATTTAATGGAGAGACATAGCATTATATCAAATCTATTTTACCTCTGCTTCAGCCCTCTGACGTTGCCTTTCATGTTCAGCTTTCTTTCTTTCTCGCTCTTTCCGCAAGCGTTCATATTTTCTGCGGTGCTCTTCAATTTTGTGCGCATTAGGTTCAACCTGCAAATGCACCAGCATCAGAGATGTTCATGGAGATTTTTAAACAACCTGCAGATCTACAGCACAATATCTGCAATTAGCTGAAGTTGACCTTTACAATGAACTAAGGACACTTTTCATTCCACTATAAACTGCAGACTACCTTCTTCAGAGCTGCCGCTATCTCCTCATCATGGTCCAGCTTTGATGCAAGATGCAGATCTTTAGCTGCCTCTTCCCACTGGCCCAGCATAGCCCTTGCCATGCCCCGAGATTTGTACCCTTTTGCAGAATCAGGATTTATCTAGAATAAAGATATGAACAAACAAAACTAAGCTCCAACAAGGAACAAAGTCATAATCAATGTGATAATTCAATGGGTCTAGCAAATCCAAATGACAGAAACCTGTAAAGCTGCATCTGCATCTCGAATTGCAGCATTTGGTTTGTTCATCTTCAGAAAAATACTAGCTGAAAAGGTAGCAGAATTCAGCTTTCAGAGAAATGAGCAAACATTTGAAAGTGTGAAAGAAAAAAAACATATATAGAAGCAATCATATTGAAATGACTGGTTTTACCTCTGGTAGCATACAGAATAGCTGAGCCTGGATTAGACATGATTCCCTCAGTGAGATGCTGAATGGCTTCCTCCAATTTACCTGCAATTTGAAGAAACTTGATGGCAATGTCTACCCACAAATATCCTTTGGGAAAAGACAAGCAGCAAAGATAAGGATAATCTGCCTTCAAAGAGTGCATCCATAGCTTTTGCTTTAGACACTTGAGCAGCATCACGACTCTCTTCACAAACCTCAACTGATGGATCTCCCATCTAAATGTACAATAAAACAAATAAGGAGACTTGCGCGGCAAGATGAAGCAAATCCTGCAATAAAATTGCTATAAGGGAATGCAGAACCAGGAAGCCGAGAATCTCCACTAAAATAAATGAGGAGACTTGCACGGCACGGTGAAGCAAACCCTGTCATAAAATCACTATAAGGGATGAATCCTAGTAAGTCGGGGATCCCCATTGAGACAAATGAGGAGACTTACGTCGAACGGTGATATCCGAAATTATGAATAAATAAGGGGGTTGTGCGGAGCTACTAAAAATCAAGAACCTCAACTGTATGTGTAGGTGCTAGAGTAGTACTCTAGTGTTACTTAGAAAATCCGCATATTCCTATGTCAAGGATTCGCTGCTCACATATTTGCACTATGAAGCCACAGAGAAGTAGCCTTGGCTATAGATTGTGATTTACGCTATGCACATATTCTATGTAGTGCCGTCTATACGAATGCACATCTCCCTAGTTATGCTTCGGGAGTCACACTCTATCCATGAATTACAGACACTGCCCTCATTCTACCCCTGATATAAAGGAGCTATTCTATGTATTTATCTTATGCTTGTGGTCAATGGATGCCTACATGATTGCGTGAATAAAAGGATAAAGACTAAGAAGACACACTGTCAAATCGGGCTACACCCACTAGCCCCGCTCACTCGTCCCTCATTCGTGCCACCTGCAGGTGGGGGGCATTTTGTTGACACTAAAAATACTCTGAATAAGTTGTATCTATAGGTCTTAAGCTCTAGATGAGTGCTCTTACGCTGGCGGAGAAGAAAAAGAAGAAAAAGGAATGGTGGAAGCTGAACAAAAGATGAGATCAAAGAAAAGATGAAAAATAAAGGAGGCTTGGTGGTAAGAGACAGCTGCTAAACAAGACCCTGGAATTCAGAAGAATATTCACGGCCATCCCCGAAGCCGAAGATTTTGAGGTCAACGTTCCAGAGGCCTTATGTCAAATCCAGAGTAATATCGAACGGTAAGCATTCTTATGGATCGGTCCCGAGCTAATGGAGCAATGGAAATGTCAAGATTTACCAAGATGCCCCCTGATGGCCAAGATGAATCGGCCCCACTCCTTGTCTGCTTGGTGAACCAGCACAAGGGCAAGTGAACCGGCACACGGGTTGATACAGTGCACTCCTTGCATGCTAAATCGACGCGCAATGGACTTGAGGCCATGATACGGTGAATCAGGGCGGGGGGCACTCAACGTGGTTATCCGGTGCTCCCTAGAGCTTGAACCGGCGTGAGAATAACATCAGCTGGCTGACTATTGCCGGGTTGACCGGGCTTGGGTAGAAATGGGCGGGCTGTGCAGCTGGGGTGGTCAGCACAGTCGCCTGAGGGGCTATAGGAGACCCCTGGGGTGGCAGACTCTGCAGCGGGGTTGGGTATTGTGCCTGCTGTAGAGGCACGCCCGCAGGGAAGGTGCCGGTTGGTGGAAATGCTGCAGCTTGCAAGGTTGCTTCAGAAGATTGCTCGTTGCCTCTGGTAAAATCTCGGTCTGTCTGGACGTCGAGGGCAGGGCATTCTTCTCGTTGAGTTATTTCTTTAGTAATTCGATCTCTCACTGATATTGCTGTATCATATATAGTATGGTGGGGTTGGTTGTAGGGAAATCGGGCATGTTGCCTGTTTCTTCGACCGGGGCGTCCTCAGATGACGTAGAGGGTCCGCCACTCGCGCCCCTAGTGGTGATAACATTGGCTGCCAAGGCTGTAGGAGGATCTTCGGGCGAGGTCACCTTGACACTTGCCCGCGTCACTTCACTTGCCACTCTTCTTCTCTTGGTGAGGGGGCCGGGCCTGACAGCGAGCCTGGCCACCTCTTCAGAGTCGGTAGGTAAAGCCCCGTACCGACTAGAGAACCCTGCCATATTGTAGGTGAAGACCTTCCAGCTTCCGCTTCTTCTTGTCGCTTTCCTCGATGGCTTGCTCGGGAAGACCAGCCTATCAAAAATTGACCGTCGAGGTGGTGCCTCCTCTCGCATAGGGAACTGGCGCTGCTCTTTGGACTGATTTCTCGACTCCGCACTAGGTACGGGCCGAGCTTCTTCTTCTTCCTAGAAAGCGGAGGCCACTGCCCCCAGCAATCTCTGGTGACCCAAGGGAGTATTGCCTGGGCCCCGGAGATAGTTTCTCATGGCCTGCTCAATTCCCTCCCACTCTTGGTCGGGGAGAGCGGCCGGTAATTGGGTGTCAGTGGTGACATCATGATGGGTGTAGTTCCCATACACCGGGCAGTCAACATGGTGACGACGCCTCTGACATCGGCGGTGGGTATTTTCAGGCAGTGCTGGCACAGTAGCTGCGGGCTGGTGGGTCGTGGCCGTCATCTCGACCCTTTCATCTCTTCGCTCCTTGTCGCGGTGGGGGCAGCTAGGTCCTGCCTGCGCCGATGCCGCGGGTTGGGCTTCCTTGGGAACCCAAGCTTGTTTCAGTTTCACTGATTTGTGAGCCGATGCGTCGGTAGGTGCCATTCCCTCCTTCATCTTCTCCAGTCCTCGGAAAGAGTTGCGGAGATAAATGCATGCATGATCTATATAGTTTATTGGGTTTGGCTAGACTTGAGAAAACCTACCTTTCCTGGATGACTTGATGACAAACAAGAATATTGTAGCAAATATTCCGATACTCTGTTTCAAACAGAGCACCAACTGGAGTATGACGGCAGCTCTCTTAGAAGAAGATAAATTAGTCTTCTTCACGTCGTTTAGTAGGGAAGAAGAGAAGAATATGATGGTGCTTCAGTAACCGAGGAAGAAGAACGTCAACCGGCTTCTTGGTAGAACAATAACCTCCACTCCACGTCCGTAGGAATGAGCAGAAGCAGAGAGGAAGACGCAGTAGCAACAGCACAGTCTCCCACGATTGGAGAACAGAGGGCTTCCTTTCTCATCCACAGTAATCACCACTGGGGAGGAAAGAAGCAATAGGAAGAAGTAGTGCCTTCTTCACGTCTACCACGATAGAGGAGGAAGACATAGCACGTCAACATCGACGATGAGAACTTAGAGGTACTAGCCTCTGAAGGTCCTCCGTGGGTCCTATTTATAGGGAGAAGATCAATTGAAACTTTGTAGTTTGATTCAGATTTAAGTTTCTCCATGAGACTCCTATTAATATTGAAAATTCCACGTGTTCATCTTTCCCAGAGTAATACTTCCTCGTATTAATCTTTCCCAGTTCTATTATTACCTAGTTCCCTGTTCGAGCGTGACACTTGCTTGTTTTTCGTATTTTAAGGAATTGACGCCTAGAGTACGCCTGGAGTAAGGGCGTTATTTTTCCATTTGACGCCTCTCCGGTCACTCTTCAATTCCTTAAATGGCATCCTTTAAGGGGGCATTCTTTTTCCTTTCTATTTTTGGTGAGGGGTTATTAATCTATGTGACGCATTGACGACTTACCTTAGGTCGTTATTTAACTAAATAGCAACCATACTAAGAGTCTTCATTTTGAATTGACGCCCTGGAAGTGGTCGTTATTTCTTTTAAGTAGCCAGGAAATGACGTCGGTTAAACTAGTCGTCATATTGGAGGTATTACAGACTGCGTCCGTGCTCATTCGAGCAAGGTCGGTGCAGGGTCGGTGCAAGGTCTGTGCATAGTGTGTTGAATTGACGCCATTCATGATGGCACTAATTAAATGACGCCCTTGAAGATGGTGTTAATTCATAAACTTATTTATTAAATGGCGCAGTAATGGAAGGCGCTATTTAGTTTTGTTTGTTGAGTATATGAGTACTATATGTGTGTTAATTTCTTTCACATTATTTTTAATTTATGCTCGATTTTCATTCCCTTCAATTATCAGGGTTACTACACCCTCCCCCACTTGAAAGAATTTGGTCCCCAAATTCAATTGCATATAAACGTGGAGAGTGTAGAGTTCATACCATTTAAAATATTTTCGAGAATTGCTTTCTCATAGACTCCTCGGTCTCCCATGTAGCTTCATGTTCCGAGCATCTACTCCATTGCACCTTGACCATTGGGATAGTTTTGTTCCTTAAAGTTCACACTTCACGATCGAGGATCTTCATGGGCCTTTGCTCATAAGTGAGATCCTTTTGAATCACCAGGTCTCTATGATCAATGATATGTGATGGATCGTGCACATACTTCTTCAGCATGGATATGTGGAATACATTATGAACCTCGGACAATTGAGGAGGTAGAGCGACGCAGTGAGCAACCTCGCCTACTCTTTCTAATATTTCAAATGGTATGATAAATCTTGGTGTAAGTTTGTCTTTGACACCAAAT
This sequence comes from Amorphophallus titanum, assembly GCA_024336825.1. Taxonomy (NCBI): domain Eukaryota; kingdom Viridiplantae; phylum Streptophyta; class Magnoliopsida; order Alismatales; family Araceae; genus Amorphophallus; species Amorphophallus titanum. The sequence goes on from JANBPO010006173.1 coordinate 4,837,375, forward strand.
CTCTTTATTCCACGTCCAGGTGATATCTTAAGAAACACGTGGTCTCTGACTTGGAACTCAAGATCTCCTCTTCTTGTGTCAGCATAAGTCTTCTATCTTGATTGAGCAACTTGTAGCCTTTCCCTAATATGCTGAATCTTCTCGGTGATATCTCTTACCATGTCTGGGCTCAGTAGTCATTTCTTGCCAACTTCATCCCAGCATATAGGTGATCGGCAACTCCTTCTGTATAAAGCTTCGAAAGGTGCCATCTGTATACTCACCTGATAACTGTTGTTGTATGCAAACTCAACTAAAGGTAAGTGATCATGCCAGCTTCCACCAAAATCAATAATGCAAGCTCTGAGCATGTCTTCTACCACCTGATTGGTCCTTTCAGTCTGACCATCCATCTGGGGATGAAAAGCTGTACTAAAGTTGAGTCTCGTCCCCAACGAGTGTTGTAGACCTTTCCAAAAATGAGAAGTAAAGCGCGGGTCTCTGTCAGAGACAATTGCGACAGGTACTCCATGCAACCTCACTATCTCCTTGATGTATAAAGCAGCCAAAACATCAACTGACCATCGGCTCTTTATTGGCAAGAAGTGTGCCGACTTGGTCAAACGGTCAATGATGGCCCATATTCCATCATGTCCTCTTATTGATTTAGTTGGACCCATAATAAAATTCATACCGATATCCTCCCACTTCCACTTAGGAATATCAAGAGGATGTAGCTTACCGACAAGCTTTTGGTGTTCTGCCTTGACCTGTTGACAAGTGAGACAGCGAGACACGAAGTCCGCTGCTTCTCTCTTCATGTTAGGCCACCAAAAGGTCTTTTTTAAATCTTGGTACATTTTGGTAGGTCCCAGATGAATGGTGTACCTTGATCTTTGGGCTTCATCTAAGATCTTCTTCTTTAGCTCTGGACAATCTGGTATGCAAGTTCTATTTCTGAACATCAATCTTCCATCTGATACCAAGTGGAAATCTGATTTCTCATCATTTTTGCCCTTGATTTCTACCAGTGCTGGGTCATTGTCTTGAAGTCCTTGTATTTCAGAGAGTAGATCTGGCTGTATGCTCATATGTCATAGTGTAACACATCTGCTCTCCTTGTCTATGCTTATGTCAAGCTTCGAGAATTGTTCCAATAACTTCCATTCCTGAATCATACAATTGGCTAGTATGGCTCTTGGTTTCCGACTGAGGGCATCAGCTACAGAATTATCCCTTCCAGGATGATATTGTATAGTGAAGTCGAAGTCCTGGAGATATTCTAGCCAACATCTTTGTCTCATATTTAATTCCTTCTGGGAGAAAAGGTACTTAAGGCTCCTGTGATCGGAGTATAGAATAAACTGCACTCCGTATAAATAAAGTCTCTATATCTTTAATGTAAATACTACCGCAGCCAATTCTAAGTCTCGGACTGGGTAGTTCTCCTCAGGTTTCTTCAATTGTTGTGAAGAGTTAGCTATAACTCTTCCTTGTTGCATTAGAACACATCCGAGGCCAATGCCAAATGCATCAGTGTATACCTCGAATTTTTCTCCTTCGATTGGTAGGGCTAAAATCGGGGTAGTTGTCAGGTGATCCTTGAGAGCTTGGAAGCTTCTTTCACATTCCTCACTTCATTCATAACGGATCTCCTTGCGAGTTAGCCTAGTGAGGGATATGGCGATCTTGAAGAAATCCTTGATGAATCGCCTATAATAACTGGCAAGACCGAAGAAGCTCCGAATCTCGCTAGCGTTGGTTGGTCTTTCCAAATTCTTTACCGCTTCAACCTTTGATGGATCAACAGAGATAGAATTTCCCCCTTGATGTATCACTGAATCCTTGGCTTGGAGTGATGAGGCGAACTGTTCGATGAGGCTTCTTGCTGATGACATGTAGATGGTGATGAAGACCACATCTGGTTGAAGGATTTAATGAGGGGGCGCCTTCAGAACTCATGTCCACAGGTTGGGAGGACGTTCTCCTCCTCTTCTCTTGCAGTTCTACCCCTAGGCTGTGTTCGCAGCGCCTCTCCTTGGAATGGACGCTAAATACACGTGTGCTGCCCTTTCTTCTCACATATATGGGTGCCCTAATCGTTGGCATTTATACTCCACACAAAAATGTCTGAAAAGCTAGAGGAATAATCAGGTTTTTGTGCTCCCATTGGCCAGGGGAGCGTGTGCCCTTTTCTTGCATGAAACGGAACCAAAAACGTGAGTTAAGCTCATTTTAGACGATTAGGTGGCTAAAGCATGTTTAAGTGCATCAAACACATGACTTTTCGACTAACACTGATTGGGGAGGAGATTAGGTTAGGTATCAACCTTAACCAAAGCCTAAAAGCTCAGAAAACTCACAACCTTAATCAAAACCGTACGTGAGGGCGAAAGTAGAAAGGGTGACGACCCCTTTGACCAGGGGGGACGACCCCCTGGAAACCAAGGTTCTGTTTGCATTTCTTGTGTTATAGGTGTCGACCCCTTTGACAAGGGGGTACGTGGGTGCTCCGCTCGTTTCTAGCTGTGAGGGTGTTGAAAAGAGAAAAGGTTTAGGGCTTTGAAAGGGGGCACGGCTTATAAGGTAGGGGATGCCGCGATTAGATGAACCGGTCCGATTTTCGTTGGGTTCAAAGAGTGGACGACCGGTTCTGGGATTTGGGTTTAAGACAAGAAGACAGAGTAAGAGAGGGTGTTGACACCTTCATGTAAGGGTGTCGACCCCTTGAGGGGCATCCCAGAATGTTACAACAGACTGGTCTAGAGATTCAAAAGAGAGGTTTTTCACACTGAATTGCTTGAAGAGCAGTTAGAGTGTTCGGAGAAATAGGTGAAATGCAATTCAGTGATCATTGTTGCAAACACATCTGAATTTAAAATCATGGTCCCTCCTAGCAATCCAATAAACAATCTGCTTAGCCTTAAGACAGCATCAGGAACAGCTCCTTTATTTCATTCAAGGACTGGCAGGTCTTAGAAGGTTCAAAGGATGGTCAGGATATACTAATATCAGTTAATATCACGCAAGATCAATGTTCAAGCAATACTTATTTGTAATATATATATGGATATATTTCTGAGGGCTGCTGAGGCAACTTAGATTTCTTTCCTCTCAAATTGGAGGAAGCTTCTTGCCCCAGGGGCAAGATTTGTGAGGGCCCAACTGGCCCATTATGGATGAGTCACCTGCCTTGGAGGGTGAAGTGGCCTCCGACCATTTGTGGAGAGGCTTCCGCTTGGGGGGGGGACTCACCCGAGGAAGCCGCTACCTCTCCTCCCTGGCCACTTGGGTCCTCATCAAGTCGACGAGGATATCCAATTTGGTATTGAGGGTCTGGAGAGCATCGAGGTTCCTAGGGGTGGGTTGTCCCCTTGCGGCCGACAGAGGTAAGGCATTAGCTTGATTGTTGGAAAGGGAGCCCGTGGAAGAGCAGGAGGGCATATGATCCCCCTCCGTGGTCACCGATGCCTTTCCCTTGTCGCCGGTGTTTCTCCTACTGAAATTTCTTCGCACCATGTTGGCTCTTTGTACGTTTTCCACAGACGGTGCCAGATGAAGAGGGGTGATCTCGCGCTGGATCCTGAGGCACACGATCCTGGATTAGCCTTTTGTCATCACCACTATTGGAGGATTTATAAGGTAGGAAATAAATTAGAGGAGCCCAATGTTGGAACCTCGGGAAAAACCCTCTGATGCTTAAGTTAGAAAGCTGATAGAGCATTAGTGGAAGGAATGTAGTAGGAGGAAAAGTGAGGGACACACTCGCCACTAGTGAGTGTGGTGTTGAGTACTCAGGATCACCTTTACCTTTTTGGAGGGTCTTCTTCAGTTTATATAGTTGCTTATTCTCCTGGCCGGAGATAGGGTAGCCAGAGGGACCAAGGGGCATTATGTCCTAGAGGAGGGCTCTCCACCGTTAAAGCACTCTTGTTCTCCCCTATCCTATTGGGCTTCCCGCCTCCGAGCCGCAACGAGACTTTCTCCGGGATAAACGCCCCTTTGAGGGCATTTAGGCTTTTCCCAAGCGATGGGGGCAACATCAGCCGGTTATGCTCGGGTGTTGCTTGGACTCTTCCGAGTGACCGTTACTCGGTCTTCCGGGCCAGGAGACCGCCTAGGAAGGTATGGTCTGAGTATTTTTGGGTTTCAAGATAAGTGGACTCGTTTGTGGGTCGTCACTTTGAGAGATCGGCTTGGTTGGGTCGAATTGGACCTGGTTGGGTCAAATTAGACCTGGTTGGATCGTCTCGTGCTGCGTATCTTTTTGGACCGCGAATTTACCTCTCTTCACGACCCATTGATAGCCCTAACTATGTTACGCAATTTGTGCTATTTCTAGGGTTGAAATTTTTAAGATTGATACGTGTGTTTTAAACGATGAACTTTTGCGTTATCAGCAGCCCAGATCCCAAGGTGACCGAGGTATTGGCCACCCAGCCGACCAAGGTGGCTAGAGACCTGGCCGCCCAGACATCAAGGAGGCCAGGGTACTGGCCTCCCAGTCTCCAAGATGGCCAGACTCCTGGCTACCCAATTCCTAAGGTAGCTACAACCTTGGCCACCCAGCTCCCTTGAAATGGCCATCGACCTGGCCGCCTCCTGATAACTACCTGTCAACTCCATGATTTTACCTACTCCAGGCATGTCCTTCGCAACCGTTCCCACTCGAGAGGTCATGGCGCATGTAGTCTCACATGTCCTCACCTCTGAATTGGTCAAAAATCATTTTGAATCAATCTTCAAAGGTTTTCACAAGGGGAAATCTCCCCACATACAAAAACCCCATCTAGAATAGTCAAGGGGGGGTTGGACATTTTGGAGGAGGTGAGATTAATAGTTCGGTGAGCCCAGAGAGAGCTGTGAGGACAAGAGCACCCTCTCTGACCTTCCCTAGAAGAAGAACTCGAAGTCGAAGAGCTCCACCATGGAAGAGGCTAAGGTTATAGGAGGCGGCCATCGACACGACTACTAACCACCTTTGAATAGTCACACTTTTGGCCGCCTTAGATCTGTTGCTCGACGGGTCCTCCTTTGTTCTCTATCTTGCTGCATTTTAGTTCATCTTAGTGCATTCATACATAATAGATTTTCCTAAGTCCCTATCTTAAAGAGGTTCTTAATCCAAAACATAGGGAAGGCCGATGGTCGAAAGTCTCGGCCATCCCCCTTCCCAACCCCCTTCCCAGTACGACTGACCCCATTTGCATGTTTTCTTTTCCTCTCTAAGTATATACTACATCTTCTCAGTCTAATGGCCTATCTTCTTGTGTTTACTGGTTGATTTGTAAGAACTTCACACTGGACTCGCAGATACGAGCTCCCCGTTCTTGGTCGGCTTCAAAGGCATTTGTGATCATCACCCCTGTGAGAATAAGGTATAAGTCTCTAGTGATCACTCCATTTCTTCCTTTCGAATCCATGCACTGTAGGACAACATATTCGGAGACCCACCCTTTCTGGCGCCTACAACCTTCAGGCGATCACGGTGGGACCCTCTTGCTCACTGTGAGTCTTTACATTGAAGTTTACTACATTTATTTTCTAGTAAATAGCCTTTTCCTATTTTATATTTGATTTTTAATTGCTCACTATGCCTGTTCTGCCTGGTGAGCACAGATATCTTAAAAGTTAATCGATTTATGGATGGTTTAAGGCCCGACTTTATTCAACAACTTGGGTCTCAAAATATCTGTACATATGCGGAGATGGTCCAACGAGCACATTTATGCGAAAGGACCTTAGAGAAGGTCGAGAAACTTAGAGGCAAGAAAGAGGAGTCGAGCCGGAAGCATGATAGGCGAGAAGAGACAGGAATGAACAATGACGAATCCTATCTTAATAAGAGGTCCCGCAATGGGAACGATAATGGTAACGAAAAAAGGAAGGAAAATGGCAATAACAATGGTAGTGGAAACAGTAAAAGAGCCAAGGAGGAGGAAGAAATGCAGGTCATGGCGACTTGCTCATTTTGTGAAAAGTTCGGGCACTAGGCTGAAGAATGCTGGAAGCATCTCGGCACTTATCTCAAATACGGAAGTCTGGAGCATCGCTTGTGTAATGTCCCAGATCTTTATTGGGTCTTTTGGATCCTTTTTGGAGAGTTTCGGATCACTTTTGTAGCTCCCGAGTTGAGTTTTACTTTCCGTGTGGGTTTTTCTCTCGTACTAGTTACAGAACCCTGCGGTGCGTTTATTCCTCACTTCATCGACTCGTGGACGATACAGTTACGATGTACTATTCGCGAGGATCGTTTCGACTATTTTTGCATGTTTTTCTGAATTAGTACATTTTTGACTGAAATTACAGATTTTTAAAAATTAGAAAAATTTCTAATTCCTTTTTATATAAACCTTAACCCCCCCACCCTCTCTGATTCTCACTCGCGCTCTCTCTCTCTCTTTCACTCCGATTCTCTCTCATTCTCTGACCCTCTCGGCTTCAACTGTAGACGGAGGCGACCGTGGGTGAGGTGATGACGCCGGGAAGCTATTGAGACGCGTGGTGGAGCGAGGATCAGTGCGATTTTGGCACGATCCCAAACGGTGGATTCAAAATCGATGGTTCGATTCGCGTGGTAGTTTTCAACGTGATTTAGCCACCTCGGTGCTCGATTTCATCAGTGGAGGTAGGGAGATGGATCACCACTTTGTCCTCTATACTTTCCCTACAATTTTGCTTAGAATGGTGCTCGATCGGGAGATATTAGGCCAGTTTAGTGAAAATTATAATTTTGAGATTTGTAGGGTTTGCCAAAAAATGGCAACCATTCTTAGCTTAATTAATGTCAAAACGACCGCTGGGATGTCAGGATCCCAACCCCACCAGTTTCGTGTCGATCGGTTGTCATTTGGGGCCGGTAGGAGTCCGGGGCGATAGGTTGGCCGCGCCTTGCCCCTGCCGTCCGTCTTGCGGGCATATTGGCGCCAGAGCTGCCACAGCTTCTCGAAGCCCTCGGGCTCTTGTTCACGCGATTTCATACGAGATGCACCTCCCGGCCATAGAGCGCATGGAAAAGCTTGGCCTTCAGCACGAATTCGGGGGTCTTGACGCCCTTGGCGTCCTCGGTAACGAGCCGGGCGCCGTCGAGATAATCGAAGTCCCCGACATAGGTGCAGACGTGGAGTCCGTTTACTGCGAGCGGATAGCGAGGCTGGAGCTTCAACCCGGATATCTCCCCTGCCCGCTCCAAGAGCTTGAGCTGCGAATAGCGGACGGCCTCACGCTTCGAGGCGAACCGGATGCCGTCAACTTCGGTGGGAGTATTGCGATATTTCCTCATATCTCCTCCAGCCGCTTCAGGACGACGAGAGCCTGGCGCTTGGGGAAGAACTCGGAACGGCAGCGGGCGATAAGGCCTCTTTTGATAAGAGGTGTCAGCCGGTGATAAATCGAGCGCACCGTGCCGAAGCCAAGATCGGCCACCGCCTCACGGCGCCGGAACTCGAATGGCCGGCCTACCGGGGCAAGGCCCTGTAGATAGCTCAGAAGCTCTGCCTGACGCGGGTTGCTCATGCTGAAGGCGTGGGGGCGGTTCATGGCTATATCCCGCGATCTGGGACATACAGGCATAGGCTGCGGCTATCTTCCTTGCCGGCAACCGAGCACCAGTGAAAGAACTCGTCCTTCGATCGCTTGATGCGCTTGTCGCCGTAGGGGATCAGCTCACCCGTGCGAACGATGGTGAAGCCGCGACTGTCTTCCTTGATGGCGCTGTCCTTGACTTCCCTGCTTATCCCACCTCCACGCTAGGAAATCAGAGGATCTGGGGCTGGACAGGGGTAAGATCGATGGGAGCGATAGACGAGGCCCCTAGCCCACTGGCTAGAGATGAAGACGCGACGGCGGCAGACACGTCGTGGGGGGGAACTAAAGACGGGGCATCCGGACCCTACAAAGTCTAGCGGAGAATATGTAGCTGGGTCGGATCTAGCTAGGCCATCATAGGGAGAATTTGATTGGCTGAATTATGAGTAGAAGAATCAGCGGGAGAGGGCTAACTGCCCTCAAAAGCAACGGATGGAAGAAGAGGGGCGGACCCCTGATAAACGCAGAGGGATGTGGTGATCTAGAAGGGGAGGGGTTGAATAGATCACCCCTTTAAAATTTAAACGCTAGAAGAGAATACTTAGATCTTTTACAACCGAATCAGTTTTCATTGATCTTGTTTCTGTAGGAGAAGGAACCTGAGTATTGCCAACCAGGTTTTTAATTTGATTCGGTCTTTTATTGCTACCAAAGATGTGAATGCGGTTGTCAAGATCCACACTACTGTTGATATGAAAACAATGGGATTTCTTTCAGCTACCAGACTTAAACTTCCATGATGCTAGGGGGGTGGGGCTCTAGAACGTGTATGTCTGGGGTTATAGCAGTGCAATCTTACGGTTCTAATAGAAGTATTGCACTAGTACACATGTAAATTGTAGGATTACTCTGAAATACCTGTTTTTCAGTTCTTAAAAGTGTACTGAGAATCCTTCCCTTGTATAGCTGCTTTAGAAATTTCAAATTTCAGACACCATTTGTAAATAATTTTGATTTTATTTAGATTATCAGGAAACATTAGGTTGTGGAGTCCTAAGACATTAATTGTGGATATAGTGACACATACAGTTATAGAGGAGGATGTTGAACCAGGCCAGTTGCCTCTTTTTCCATATATTTCTTTTAAATTTCTAATAGATTATCTGAAGGGTGAATCTTGCAGATCCGCACAACAGTTGCAGAACTGAAAAATGCCGTTCGCATATTTAGTCAGTTGTCAGCGGCAAGCAGCTATCATTCCCATGGGTTTGATGGGAAAAAAATGGAGACCCATGTTGAATATTGCAAACATTTACTTGATGGTGCTAAAGTTCACTGTGAGGCAGCCGAACGTGAGGAGCAACAAGCACGCCAGAGATTGGAAGCTGCCAGGCAAGCTACGTTAGCTGAGGAAGCTCGACGTAAAGCTGAAGAACAGAAAAAGTTTCAGGCAACTCCTATATTGTCTCATTGCTACTTGTGATATTATTTTTGTTCACTTATTAATCATTGAATTTTGTGCATGGGACTAACACTGGGTATTTCTGCCCTATTGGTAACAGCTAGAGAGGAGGAAGCAAGAGGATGAGCTGAAAAAAGTGATGGAACAGGAGCAACATTTTGAACGTGTCAAGGTCAGCGACACGTAGTGTCAAATCATGCTTGTTTCTGACATCTTCCAGGATAACATTGTTATTTATCGCTTTGGACATTTTGCGTATGTGCATCATTCTCTATGGCTTCAGAACTAAAAAGACTCAATGAAATAAAACTGGCAAGTTTATTTTAAGTTATTTCACTCAAGGTCATGTTTTTGGCCATGGAAAGCTGCAAGGTTCTTAACAATGTGACAAAATAGATAACGAGATATGTCCGGGTAACAATGATACTTCAAGGATTGTAAGGATAGGAGATATCTGTGTGAAAACTATCACAGGGTGTCGACTTGTTCTTAGAGATGTAAGACATATTCCGGACCTCAGGATGAATCTGATGTCTGCAGGAAAATTAGGTGAAGATGGCTACTCTACCACTTTTGGCCAGACAAGCTAGAAGTTGACAAAGGGTGCACTTGTGTTGGTAAGAGGAAGCAAGTATGATACTCTTTATGGCATGCAGACACAGGTAAGCAAAGGTGAGATAAACACCATGGCATATGGTTCATTGTTAGATTTGTGGCATAAAAGACTAGGACACATGAGTTAGAAGGGGATGTATCTACTTGTGAAGAAAGATCTCATTCCAAATATGAAAGGTATGCATCTAAGCCCTTGTGACCATTGTTTAGATGACAAGTAGCATAGAGTTTCTTTTCAGAGAAATCGCCCAAAAAGAGTAATTGATATTTTGGAGTTAGTTTATTATGACATTTGTGGTCCGATAAATGTAACATCAAAAGGTGGTGCTTCTTATTTTGTTATATTCATTGATGATGCATTAAGAACAGTGTGGGCATTTGCAATGAAAAGTAAAAGTAAAGTCAGTAAGAATTTCAAAGTGTTTCATGCTGCTATTGAGCGTGAAACTGGAAAGTCTTTGAAAAGACTACGCACAGACAATGGTGGTGAATACAAGGCTTGGTCATTGAAGAAGTATTATATGAAGCATGATATTTGGCATGAAAAGTTTGTTCTCTATACTCTACAACAAAATGGAGTTGCAGAAAGGGTGAATAGGACCATTGTAGAGAGAATTAGGAGTATGCTCTCCAGTTCTAAACTGCCAAAATCTTTTTGGGTTGAGACAGTGTGTACTGCAGTGTATTTGATCAATCGGTCTCCTTCAGTGCCACTGGATGGAGACATTCCAGAGAAAGTTTGGTTAGGAAAAGAGGTGTCTTATGATCATCTAAGGGTCTTTGGCTGCAAGGCATGTGTGCATGTGCCTAAAGAGCAAAGATCAAAGTTAGATGATAGAGCAGTGCCACTTATATTTCTTAGATATGCAAATGATGAGTTTGGTTACAGACTTTGGGATCCAAAGGCGGAAACAATCCGTAGGACCCGTGATGTTGTCTTCAGGGAGGATCAAACAATTGAGGAGTTAGAGAAGTCTTCAGAGCCAGAGGTTATTGCAGGCGATTTCCCCATGTTTGTGGTAACAGAACCTCAAGACCAGCCTGATGAGCAAGACGAGACTGCTTTTTGAAGGTGAGGAGACAAAGTGTCAAATTGGAGAGGTTTTGGTTCAGGGAGACTAACTTCATGGACACTGTTAGTAGGGCTTGGTGCATGTAGAGGAGTGAGTCTTCAGCTATGCCTAAGTTGGTGGGCAAATTGAGGTAGGTGGCACAGGCTCTCATGGCATAGGGTGTAGACAAATTATTACCTGGGAGGGTAGCGAAAGGATCTTGTAGCAGATTGAGGGGCTAGACTGCTTAGAAGAGGTAGGGCTGATGGATGATGCTGACAGGTGTCTCAGGGACATAGTTTAGATTTTTAGGAGATTTTAGCTAGGGAGGAGGTCTATTGGAAGTGTAAAGGTCAAGAGACAAATGAGTCAAGGAGGGAGACAGGAATACTACATACTTTTAGCGCATTGCTTCTGGGAAAAGAAGAGTCAAATCTAGCACTTGTATTAGAGTGTGAGACCGGCTCTTCTCTAGGGAGGAGGAGATCAGGGATCAGGCGAGGGCTTACTTCTCCAGTCTTTTCAAGCAACAGGTCGATAATTGCTTCATATCTTCTTCCTTGTCTATCTCTTGAGGATTCACAATCTCTTACCTTGCCTTTCTTAGAAGAGGAGGTTCAACAGACAATCTTTTTCTCTAGCAGGTGACAGGGCGCTTGGTCCAGATGGCTTTCCCATGGGAGATTATTAAAGGTGACTTCTTGTGTGCTCTAAAGAAATTCCAAGAGGGAAGGACTCATTTAAGGGGCATTAACAAAATATTGGTAGTTCTCATTCTGAAAAAGAATGGCGCGCAAAGCTTTCTGGATTTCCGGCCTATTAGCTTCTTGAATGGCACTTATAAAATCATCACCAAGGTGCTGGCTAGAAGAATGGAGAGAGTAATGGACAAATTGGTCAGTGACTACCAAGGGACGTTCATCAGGGGCAGGCATATTTAGGAGAAGTTTTTGGTGGCTCACGAATGTTTGTATTCTATGAAGTCTCTCAAGAAGAAGGGGGTAGTTCTCAAATTAGACTTTGAGAAAGCTTATGACAGGGTCAATTGGTAGTGTTTACTTGATATGATCGACAGGATGGGTTTTGGAGATCCTTGGATTGGCTGGATTCATTCTTGTATATCATCTGCCTCTTTTGCTATTTTGGTGAATGGGATCCCTACCACTTACTTCCATAGTGGTAAAAGGTTTTGGTAGGGAGATTTCATGTCACCTCTCCTCTTTGTTTTGGTGCATCCATATCCTCAATAGGATGTGGATGCGAGCGGAGCGTGTTGCAGGGAGAGCATGCAGGAGAGGGGCTGGGAGGAGGTGTACCGGGCTGGGGCTGGGAGGTGTGCCGGATAGGCCACGGCAGGGTGTGCCGGGCTAAGGGCCGGTGGGTGTACTAGGGAAGCACTAGGAGGGGCGAGAGAGTGCATCGGCGAAGGAGCTGGGGAGTGTGCCGACGAAGGCCTGGCTGGGTGTACCGGGTAAGGGAATGGGGAGTGTACCGACGAAGGCCTGACCGAGGTGTGCCGGAGAGGGCTAGGGCAGGGTGTGCCGGCCAAGGCGCCAAGGGAGTGTGCCAGCGAAGGCCTGGCCGGGTGTACCGGGTAAGGGAATGGGGAGTGTACCGGCGAAGGCCTGGCCGAGGTGTGCCGGAGAGAGCTAGGGCAGGGTGTGCCGGCCAAGGTGCCAAGGGAGTGTACCGGCCAATGGAGATTGAAGGTGTGCCGGGGAAAGCAAGAGAGAGAGCGTACCGGCCAAGGCACAGGCAGAATGTACCAGGCTGGGGGTGTTGAAGGATGCTGGGAGTTTGCCGGCCAGAGCACCAAGGAAGTATGCCGGGCCAGGGACCTAAGGGAGGTGCGCCGGGTAAAGTCTGGATGGGGCCCACTCCTCCTCCATTTTCTTATGTCCTTTTCTCTTCTCCTCCTGATCCTATACAGTCCATGGGAGTTTTCTCTTCATTCTCTCTTGGTCGCTTTCCTTTCTTTCTTCCTCGCGAGACGAGTGTTCAAGTTACTTAGTTGTCATTCGTTTCGATTCTCTTTATGTCGATCACAGTTCCTTGTTTTAGTTGAAGCGTTCTATCATTGTTTATTCCATTGGTTTGTTGTTTCCTTTTGTCTTTTAACTTATTACCACTCATTTGTTTGTTGCTCCCTCTTGCCTTTATCATGTTACTACTTTCCAACAAAATTTCGACAGCATCTCCCCTTGACACGAGCGTAAGGGAGATACAGGGAACGTGCCCACATGGAGTGGCGGAACCCGACAATTGGAGGTGGAAGCCCGAGAGTGGCAACACCATTAATAAAACCTCAGAAAACTCGGAGGGAACAGCGGGTGGAAGACGATTCTAGGACTGGTTACAGATGCTATGAGTGGAGGATGAGGTCTGGATGTGCCGGCCAAGGAGTTTAAGGGCGTGCCGGGCGAGGCAAGTTGGAATGGTCAGGCTGAGGTTAAGGGTGTGCCGGCCAAGGGGGCGTGCCGGTGAAGGGCTATACCACGGAAGAGGCTGTGTCAGTAAAGGGGTGATCTGGGGTTGTGTCAGGGGAAGACTCCAAGAGGTCGTGCCAATGGATGGGGGGGACCTAGGGTGACGCACCAGCCAGATGGTGGAGGGGCTGTGTCAGCGAGGAGGGAACCAAGGCGTGCCGTCGAAGGAGTGTACCGATGGGGGTCGGCCAAGGGTGTGCCGCTGAGGGCTAGGGAGGCTGCACCGGGCAAGAAAGGACATGGGCGCACCGGGCGGGTTCAACTGAGGGTTGTTAAGGGTGGAGAGGGTATCGGTCCGGAAATATTGGGCTGGCCGAGTCCAGTGAGGGCTTGACTAGAGGAAGAAGGAGGGGCCAAGGAAGCTGCTAGGCGTGGACGTTCAGAGGTACAGGAAGGGCGTGAATGAAGATCCATGGCCCTGTAGGGAGGCTAAAATGCCGGGGGGAGGAAGAGCACGATCAAACACGAACGTAATGACACACATCAAACACAAAGATGGCAAGAAAACCCAAAGGGGAGGACTTTTATTCATGAAGAGGAGGGGCCGTGACCGGCCATGTACACTTCAAACATCGGAGTGGAAGATACAAAAAGATGGGAGGAGGAAGAAAGGGTAAGGAGAAGAAGAAATGGGGAGCTGGGGCTGAGCAAGGGCGACGGCTCCCCGCTCTCCCCCCTCCCTTACCGCCTCTCTCTCTCATCGGTGGTCATCGAAGGGGGGAATCCCATGGCAGAACTTGCTTCTTCTTCTCCTCCTCTTCTTCTTCTCTTCCTCTTCTCTCTTTCTCTATGTCTCTGCGTGTGTCTCTCTCTGTGTCTCCTCCTTGTCTCTCTGTGTCCGTCTGTTCGCTGGTAGAGGAGGGGTTTTTATACCCCAATGGCAGCAGGCGTTGAGCGCAAGCGGTGGAGGCAGGAAGGAGGGTGCATTGATGGGGATTTGACTTCCCCTCATCCCTGTTGACAGAGGTGTAGCCTGCGTGTCCTCCTCTCCGGGCGACACCTTAGACGGGCCACTGCGCGCCAATAATCCATTGGGCATGGGCATAAGATCTCGTCTGTCGGGGCGTGCCACTGGAGGGCTGGAGCAGCGTGTCGCTGGAAGACAAGGCAAGTGTGCCGCTGGAAGGCTGCCAACGTGTGCCGCTGGAAGGTTGCCAGGGCGTGCCGAGGAAGTGCTACAAGAATGTGCCGATGAGGGAGCACCTTAGGCGTGCCGGCGAGGGCTGGGCAAGAGCGTGCCATTGAAAGGGGCACGAGGTCTGCCACTAAGGAGCCCAGAAGGGGCATGCCGGTGAAGTGGGGCGCACATAGGGAGTGTGTAACGGGGGCTTCACGGGGTGTGCCAGGGAAGACCTGCCAGGGTGTGCCGCTGAGGGCCTGGGATGGGCGTGCCGTTGAGCAAGGGGGGGCCAGTCGGGTTTGCCGTTGAGTGACGGGGTGTGCCACTGAGGGCACCCAGGGAGTGTGCCGGGGAGGACCCGCCAGGGTGTGCCACTGAGGGCATGGGCTGGGTGTGCTGCTGAGGGTGGGGGCCAGCCCTGGTGTGTCGCTGAGCAACGGCCAGGGGTGTGCCGCTGAGCGACGGCCAGGCTGGGTGTGCTGGTGAAAGGGTGTGCCGGCTAGGCTGGCGGTGCGCCGCTGAAAAGGCACCAAAGTGTGCCATTGAGGGCTGATCGGGGCGCCGCTGTAACGCATTTAAGCCCGTTACGAGCACAAGTTGTGGTTTATTTGATTTTCTTCGGGGCCCACAGGTTATGAGCTCCTGGGGGTTGATTTCACTTCACTGTCGCGACTCGGAGACGGCTTCACGGCAGTGTGAGTATGTTCGGAGAGTCCAGATGACCCTTCTTCTCTGTGGCTTCTTCATTTGGGGTTGTTGTTGCTGTGGGACTAGACGGGATATACGGACGTGTAATTTTGCGCGACCACAGAAGGAGAGTTTGATGTGCGGAAGTGAGAGCTCCTCCCCTACTACCAGCTGGCACCTTGCTTGATAGCGAAATTCTACTTCATCAAAGTCAGGCATATCAATCGAGGACAGAATGCCCAGGCAGATGCCCTCACTAAGCTGGCTAGTTCTTTGGCAATCCCGAAAGATACAAGCCTGAATATAACAGTAATCAACTGGTGACAGGTCCCCAGTGTAACAGAGGTTCTGGCCGATGAACAAGAAAATGAAGCGGCAGCTGTAGAAGAGATTCAACAGCTCGATTGGCGGGAGCACCTCCTACGTTGTTTCCAGCATCAACAGTGTGGCGACCCGGGATCCGAGTACCAGAAAGGAACTGGCGCAACTCGAACCTCGGCCCGCCGCCCACGAGGCCGAATGATCGTTGGCGACCAAGCCGAAGAGATGAATGATACGGCCCACTGAAGCACAGAAGCCGATGAAGATCAACCTACCAAAGACTTCTCAAGCTGCTAGAGCCTCAAGTCACTTGGAATGAATGTCGGGGACTTCACCTCAGGAAAGTCAAGATGAATCCACAACCAACCGGTAGTGCGACTAAGCCTGCCTAATGATCTGACATCGACTCCATCATGCCGCATACCTAACACCAGTCACCCGACTAAGGACGACGGTCTACCCGATGGCTCCCCACCTGAATGAAGACTCTCCTGAGTAGGAAGAACACCATCGGCTCTTCATAACAAGGAACCGGAGGCTCTATTAGCAGAAAGTCCCGATCACCTGACATGGGTTCGGCTTCTCGCTATATTGGGTCCGTCAGCGGCCGATTGATCATCCAGTCAGGGCAGAATTATTCCGGATATCATACCATCCCACAAGGAAACTTTGAGCACAAATTGGACCGAGTCGGAAGCATAGATCATAGTGCCAAAGGCCGTGTCAGTAGAAAGCCCACGTGCTTGAGCCAAACTCATTCGAAGTTAGGATTGAGGTTGTACGCCATGTCGAGAGCTTCGTCAATGTCCTGTCAAGGTTCTTCAAGAGCCACAGCGAGAGGAACAGTCAACGGTCACCTCCGGAACCATCCCCGAACTCATTGGCTGTCCCACATTGAGCGAACAAGCTAATACGACGCGCAGGAGCTCTCCGGCACCTCTTTAATTGGCGCCATCTAATACGGGGCACAAAAATGAGGATGGATGCGGCTTCCCGACGCCATCCTCCCCGGCGTGCCCTCCGTGGCACTGTTTTAACATTAGATATATATATCCCTCATCTACTTGGTTCGACCAACTAACTAGGAAGAAGAAGAAGGAGAAAAAGACTGGAAGAAGGAGAACAAGGGCCCAAGGAGTGAAGACGCAGAGTGAGAGCCAGAGAGGAATTGGGGGAGAGAGTGGTTCTGATTGCCGAAGAGCCACCACCAATTAGAGGGGAGGAAGGTTAGGTTTCGTGGGGGAAAAGGCTTTCTCCGAGAGTCCATTCCCATGCCGCCGTCGTCCTTTGCTGTGCACAAGACCTCTGGCACCGGAGAAGAAGAGTTCCACTCTATTGATTCCGTAGGTGGGTCATAGTGATTTCTCTATCAATCCCCCATTGTTTCGTTTCTCCTCTGAGTGTAATGTAAGTGAACAGGGGGAAGGGGGCGGCGATGATATGAGCCTTATCCTCCCCCCCCTTGAAAAACTAATGCAAACACCTAGACACCCTAGACTCAAGACTCTAGACTTAGGACACTTTTTTCTCCCCTTTTTATGCAATGATAACCCTAGACTCAACCTGGCTCTGAGACCAATTTGATGCGGGACGGACTCGTGGAGGGACTCCATTCCAAGTTGAATGCAACCTTGGACTCTAGATGAGCTCACGATCATCCCTAAGTGAGGGAAGTGTCAGACGTGTGCGGTTGAGAAATCGGCAAGAGCTAGGGTGGTCAACTCACACTTTCGTGCTCGGATCGGGTCAAAGGACGGTTTCGCTCTCTCTCGCTACAGTGAGTTAATAATATCGAGCTAATGGCCCTAACACATGCTTTCTAGCCGCGGCATATAAAATGTATACAAGTAAAGTAAATGCCTATGAGGGGGGTGGTGAGTTTACCTCTACGCTCCTGGCGTGGGGAAGACGACCCCGGCCAGTTACGGTAACTCCCGGTAAAATAGTTATTACAATAATTACAGTAGTGATTTCTTGCCCACTCCACACAGGGAGGTAAAGGGATATAAGTGCGGCCCGAGAGGACCGACCCTGGGTTGATGGGCAGCAAACTACGAGGATTCTCGGGGCGAACTCGGCCTGCTGGTTTGACTCGGTGCTATGCCGACTCGGTGTTGCGTCGACTCAGTCCTGACTCGCTGGACAGCAAGCAAAGACTTCCAAAGGAACGTCTCCCTCCTGAGGTCTTCTGGAGGCGTCGCTTGGCTGGTACGATGGTAGGACGTCCTTGGTCGACTCTTGGGAGTAGCGATCGCTGAAGTTAAATTTTTTTATTTATTTGTGAATTTCTCCCAGACTGCTATTTCAGACCTACACAGGGAACAGATTTGCACGTCTCGGCGGCAAGAATTAATTCTCTCAGACTCAGAATCAGATCGAGGTGAGACTAGTGGCGTTGGAAAGAAGACTCCAAGGGATACAACATATATTTGTTTCACGTTGATCTAGAGTAGGGATTAGAAATGGGAACCTCTGAAATCTATGTGTTTTCCTATGGTTTTGGTTACAAACACTCAGGATAGAAAGGGATCTGGCTGAAACTGACCTTTGACTGAGAGAAACAATGATTTTTTTGGAATCTAGGAAAATTATGGGAGGTAGGGGAAGATGTGAGGAACACTGAGAAATTTTTATGATATTTTCCAAAATTACTAAGGGGGTGAGAAAAATCAGACAAATGGACACTATCTTGTGGATCTATAAAATGGTAGATTACAAGGAAGAACAATAAATAAATGCCAAGTTCACAGTTACGAAGAGGGGCTCTTTCTGGACGTGGGGTGAAGCCATGCTGCATCTCCAACTTACAACTTCGACCCCATCTTGAAGAGAAAAGTATTAGCTTTCAATTCCACACTCAAGGGCTTGATTTCATTGTCTATTCTCTTAGTTCTCCCCTTCTCAATTTCACAAATCATCACAACTGCATTATTTTATGCACTCTACCTACACTTTTCTCCATTTTGCATGCACTCTCTCCACAGTTCTACTGCATGTTTTCTCCTCCTATCTGTTTCTATCTCATCACAACACACACACCTATCTTTTGCACCCTTCCACAGGGGTTAAAAACCTCCCCCTAGTGTGTTCTCCACCTTTTATTCATGTTATTTTATCACTACGGGATTGATGCTACACTTATATAGTTCTAATGGGTTTTCTCTTGTGTTGATCTTTATTTTGAAGGAGAGCATGAATAGAATGTGAGGCCCTCTTCCTCTAGCCGAATGGAAGGAGACTCGGTTGAATCCACATCGTTCTTCGCACCCCGTTCCTTAAGCACGATCAAGTCTTCATCTTTTCCAAGGTACACGGCGCCCTTTCCTTCATCTCCTCATCCTTGTGGTGTTGCTACAACCTTGGTGGCGATCACAGTATGTTTCCTTATCTATTTACCCCCCTTTTGTTCATACTTTCATGCCGGTTCATGCTTATTCATATTCATGCTTAATGCATATACTAGCATAGTTTGTTTGGGGTGGGGTAGAATAAACATCAACAACCTATAATTTTTTGGTGATCACGGTGGGACAACTAGTGCCCATCATGTTATTTATGCTTTTTTGCAAGTTGGGTGTGTGTATGTGCATATTTAGATAGAGTTTTCTCCATTTTCCTACTATTCTGGGCGATTTCGGGTTTGTTAGGGCCTTGCGATTGTCTCCAGGACCGTCAAGACATCCTAGCGGTCATCACTGGACCGTTAGGGCCTTTCTAATGGTCATTTAGTTGAGCACTTTCTGATTCTGGCAGTTTTGGCGCAGTGCTCATAGGGCCATATTCGTTGATGCATAACTTGCCCTCTCGAGGTTGGGTTGCCTTGTTCTTGGGCCTGTTCTGTAGCCCTTTGTATTGTGTTTCCATCCATATATCATATGCATCATTTGGGTCATGTTTGCATAGTCTAATCTTGTTATTATTTTTGAGTTTTCTGCATAAAGTCTGCAGGCAGGCTCAGGGATAGGTTCACAGGTATGTCTTTGCTTGATTATTTGCCGGCGCTGATGGAACCGCTGCCGGCGAGCGTGGCGGTACCCGTGTTGGAGCCGAAATAGATGCCGGCGCCGGTGGCATTGCTCACGAAGATATTGCCGTTGAACTGCGTATTGATGCCCGCGACATTGGTATAGATCCACAGATTCGTGTTGCCTGCCTGGTTGTTGAAGGTCACATCGCCGTTGAAGGTGTTCCCCGTGCTGTTATAGGCGGTATACATATGCTGGGACGGGCTCTGATTGGTAAAGCTGGCCGTAGACTGCCAGGTATCGGGAGCGCTCCAGCCCATGAGGAAATAGCCGGCGCCGGTGTTGGTCACCGCAAAAGGTCCGTTAAAGGTATTGTTGCCAATCGAGTTGTCATTGCTGGTCCCATTCTTGGTAGACGTCATGGAACCGTTGTAGGTGCCGCCGTTGAACAGCAGGGCAGCGCTTACGGTGGTGAAATTACCGCCGAGGTTTACCAGGGGACCGAAGGTGAGGTTGCCCGTGCCCGTGAGCGTGAGGCTCTGCGGGGTGGAACCCTGTTGCGTGAACTGTCGCAATAATAGGGTCCCCCCGGAAAACCCGCCCGGACCCACGGAGATCGTATTGCCTGCCGTGAGGATCGCCGTAGCGGTCGCATTGCCGGTACAGAACTGGACACCGCCGCCGCCGGTGGAGGTTACGACGATATCGCTGTTAAAGGTCGTGCCGGCAGAATAGGGGCTGACATAGATCGTGCCGTTGCCACTGGTCGTATTGTTGAACGTAGCGACACCGCCAAAGATGTTATTGCCGCTGTTATAGGCTACATAGATATTCGAGGTGCCGGTGTTGTTGAATGTGGCAGTGGTGATGAATTGATCGAGGTTGCCGTCACCCAGCCCCAGTGAGCCGGTGCCCGCGTTGGTGAGTAAGGTGACGCCGTTGAAGATATTGTTGCCGGCACTCCAGTCCGTTGACGAGCCGGTCTTGGTAGACGTCACGGTGCCGCTGAAGTTGCAGCCGTTGAAGTACAGACCGGGGCTCGAGGACACGACATTACCGCCCAGCGCCGAGCCCGGGCCGAATTGCAGGTAGGTTGCCGTGCTGTTCAGGGTAAGGTTGATGGGCGCATTCCCGTTCTGGGTAAATTGTTTCAGGATAACGTAGCCGGCATTCAGCCCGCTTGATCCCGCAAAGACACTCTTTCCCGCGGCCTGGATCGCCGTAGAGGTGGTGTTGCCGCCGCAGAACTGGATGCCCTGGGCATTGCCGCCGGTGTTGAGATAGATATTCCCGTGCCGCTTTGGGCGCCTAGGCCGCCCAAGCGGCGCCTAGGCGGCGCCTTTTTCAGGTTGAACATGGCGTGGGGGCGCCTTGTCCCCCAAAAAATGCCTGCCCGCCTAGGCGCCGCTTAACAACTATGGGTTTCATTCATTATTACTTCCATTCGCTCCCCAGCTTTGGTCCTTAACAGTTTTATCAATTGTCATTCAACCTTTGCCCTTGATGGAAGGGTTTGTCATCAAGGGGTTTGGTGGAGTTAGAGTTGGCACAAGCTGTATAGTCCCACACCGGATGGAGGGGTTGTCTCCTCATATGTTGGAGCCTCTCTTCTATCATCATGCAGTTTTGGGATGGCATGTCACAAAACAAAAATGTTCAGTTTTCTTTAACCAAATGTACTAAACAATAGTGTGACCAGACAACTTGCATCTATTGGACAAGTTGCATCACCAAATATGTTAATTGGCCAAACATTTTCAAATAACTTGTATGATTTTATCCGTTGAACAGCAAACAAGCCCACGATATTTGACCACAATACACGGGCTGATTTTCCAAGACTGGGCCACATATGTGAATTATGTGCTGTCTCTTCGTGGGATTATCAGATTATTTATGGCTCATTATGCATCCATTTATGCCTTCTAAGGCTTCCTTATTTGGGCTTCAAGGTCAGGCCTTATGAAAGAAAAGTTTGGGCATACATGTCGGGCAGCCAACCCAAATAAGATTTCAAGATTAAATGCACTGAGCATATTATCCCACTACTGCATATTTATCTTGCCTGGATTTCCCTCCTTGATCTGGCATTCTTTTGGCTCTCCAGTTCCTTGATCTCCCATTCTTCAAGCATAGCTGGCTTCAAAATATTTTGGGGCTCTCCTTAGCACTTCAGCTTTCTATTCTGTATCACCCAGCCTTCTGAACTGCCAACCCAAGCTTTCTGTGAATTGGCCAACTTTGCCTTGAATCTGGAAACACAATACTGCTCCTTTCTCTATGATTTCTTTATTAGATTGATCTGATAAACAATGGGCATGTTTCCCTTTCTCCAAATTGCCTCCTATGACTTCTGCTGACAACACTTTCCCCTTTTTCTGTTGCAAAAGCAGGAATCTCTGTTACCCATTTCCAGATGTGGTAGCTTCACTTTAGGAATGTCACAGAAGAGGATAGGATTTGGAAGGGGGACACAGGTCCTCATCGACATGGTTTGCCATCTCTCACGAGATGTCCGGGATCTCTCCGAGAGTCTCTCCAAAGGTCGTGAAAAACGAATCTTTGTGTGTTGAATGCACTACGCTCTGATTGACATGATTGATATAGACTCGTCACGACACCTCCGGGTAATCTTTCGCGCTCGGGGCGTGACAATGCAACACAAAGGAGAACGTGGGAGAGGAAGGGGGAAAATGTCATGATTGCTAGAGGAGGGAGAAATCAATTAAAAAGATGAACTTGACTAAACTAGCCCCTTTAAGCTAATACTCCCTGGACTTAGGAAAAAGATGGATGTGAGATGCAGCCTTCCTTGGATGGATCTAGCTCTAACATTCAGCAGTACTTCGTGGGGAACTCCAAAAATCTCCTCCTTTAGCCATTAAGACAGGGGTTTCATTTATAGACCCTCCAAGTCTTTGGGGCGAGTTGGAGAGAGAACAACTAAAAGGTAGGAGGATTATGGACAAAGTCTTGAAGATAATTCTCCCAAGAGTCCATAGAAATTAATAGAGGGTTCTAAGGATCAGATTTGAGGAAGAAATCAAGAAAACCAACTCTTTAATCCGTCCACGTAGTAGTAGAGAAGAGTAGTTCTGTTAAAACTCTTCTGTTTGACATAACGCATCCACAATAGACTGCCATGGGTATATAACGCGCCAGAGACAGTCCGTTATGTGACCTTATCCAACAGAAGATAAGAACAACAGGCGAAGCGTTCAGACTTAGGAATCGGATAGTAACAAGGGTGCTATAGTGAACATATAACAGATGGAAGATGATCCGTTATGGCAATGAAGGCGTCCAGTGAGACGATGTTTGAGACGTCGAGGAAGTCAGTGGAGGAGCTGATAGACTCGACCTTTGGGGGTATATAATAGACCAGGTGAGGTGTGTCATGTGATATTATGACGGATGAACAAAGGTCTGTTAAGCAATAGAGACGCTAGATGAGACAGAAGGAAAGATAGTAGGAAAGACGGTGGATGAGACGGAAGCCTCCAACCCTCAGAGAAGGTAACGGACTATGATGAGGGCGTTATATTATGTGAATAACAGATGGATACAGGTCCGTTAAAAGAATAGAGATGCAACATGAGACGGTGAGTAAGACAGTGAAAGGACTATAACAGACCTTATTAGGGGCGTTATATGACTATAACGTGCCAGTCATGATGCGTTATGTACAAAATGGTGATAAATGAAACAGAAGTGCTTGCCTAGCAATAAAACAAGGATAAGACCCAACCAAGGAAGTTGATGACCCATGAAAGAGACCTCTAACTGACCAAGAAGACTCGACAAGGGTGAACAGCTCAGAGCATGATTAGATTTGTATATCAAATGAACAAGTGGGCCCAATTTTAGCATGCAGCAAATGGAACACGTATATATTGGCCCATTTTGCCAGATAATTCTACATAGCCTACTTCAAAATCTTTTTGGAAGGTGAGCCTACAAAGTTGAGGAGAGCTTACCCTCAGATGTCCTAGACTGTCTTTAAAAAGAAATTCTTAACCATTCTAAGATGCCTACATCTATTTGTTGATTTCGCATTCTAGAAACATTCTTTACACCTCCAATAACTTAAATTTTCTCTCTTGGTTAGCCACAGAGGCATCAAAAGCATACAAAGATATTCCAACGAAGAAAACAAAGGCAAACTCTTTCCAGTGTTTATATGACACCGTAGTGGCGAAGAACACATTCCTACCACAAAAGCCATGAGAAAGCAATGACAAGAAGCAACAATCTTTACAAGTTTATTTCCGACCGACGCAAGCATACAAAAAAATGAATGAAATTGCGGGCAAAGTTTGATGTGGAAACAAAGGAAATCGCAAGGAAAGGATGGGAACCCTACAACTTGATTCAATGGAACGAACATCTTGGGAGAGGCGTCGATGAGGTAGACCACGAGCTCCTTGGTCGCTTCCCTTTCCTGCGACCACCAGCAGCACCGTTACCAACAAGAACAAACACGAAACAGTCGAGCCAAAAACAAAAATGACAAGCCCGGTGAATGGTGGGAGATCGGGAGTGGGATGGGGAAGGAAGAGAGGAGGGAGATCCCCCGCGGTGGCCCCTCCACACTCGACCCCGAGCGCGGCCATGGAGGCACCTGCTGGAGCTCGCTGTCGGAGTCGGCGTCCTCTCGGAAGAGGTCTTCCGGGTCAATATCCATGGCGTCTGGACTCCCACCGGCACGGGAAGGTGCTGGGGGCTTCCTTTCCCGCGCTTTTTGTTGGGGGGTGTGAGGTGGACTTGGAGAGGGCGGGGCGGGGGGTTCCGTGGGGTGCTCCTTCCGATGGAAGAATCAGGTTGGACTTGGGTTTTGCATATGTACCCCTGTGCAACTTGCATTTGCGTGAACAAAATTACAAACCCGTCCTCCATTTGCATTTGATGGTATCCTTCGAGGGGATGGTCCTCCTCCTTCCCGAGACTGAAGGCTCATGTCGTACTGGCCTCCGTATTTTACTCAACCCTAGATTCGGGTTGCACTGCCCCCACACCGCGCCGGCATATCAAGTGTGAGTCTTCCAAATAAAAAAATAAACAAATAAAAAATTTGTAATGTCTCTGGATGATCCCAGGCTCACGGAGACATACGGAAGCCTTGAAACAAGATCACCTAGTCCGGTAGAAGGAATATCTAACAGAGAGAATCTCAAGTCCAAGATTGTGTGCTTAAGTGTAAAGTGTAACTAATGACATCATATCGAAATATGTGTAATGTACTTAAGAAAATGACTCATAGATAAGGAAGGATTGTGATAAAACTGCGATCAAATCAAACTAGATAAGTCTATGAACCATATAAAATTTTGAGATAATACAAGAGTATATGACTTTTGGCATGAAATTAACATAAGTTAAAAATACATCCCAAGTGCATAAAAATCATGAAATCTACTAGGATGAACAATTAATATAACCAAGTATGTGAAAATAGTACTTAAAACAGGAGTAAGACCAAATTAGCTTGGCGTACCATAAGATAATCGGGACTGTTCTACATTAAATTTCAGGTTAACCATAATACAGAACTCAGAAAATGCAAGCGTTCTCTGGATGACCATTTAATAGGGCTTAGTGGTCTATTGTAGGGCTGCTAAGGAACTCAGGCGGTCTCAGGAATACCGTTTCTTCCCGTCTACTGTAAAACAGTAATTAAAATGAAATATGTGCCAATCTAGGGTAAATAGATGCATGGTAAAATATGTCAACCAATAAATATGGCCTAATAAAATCATATCACAATGTAGAGATGCATGGGTTTAAGTAAAGTAAACCAATAGTTTTAGATTTCTTATTAAGGCCAAGGTTCACGCATGCTATGGTAACCCTATATGCGTAGTCAAGATAAAATATACGATACTCCGTGTATAAAACATGAAATTGACTACAATAAGAGAGATTTTATTCCTAACATTAAGTTTAAGCTATTTATGAGATAACCTACTTCTAGGCTAGGCCTTAAACTTCAAATTTAGGTCTAGAAGTTGACCCTAGTTTCTACTCGCCTAGAACTGAATCAACCACTTCACGTCTCTCTAACTCCTGATTCTCTTCACCTAGGACCACAAAAATTAGAGGGTAGAAAGAGTGTACTAAGGTGAACAAATAAGTCTAAAGGATCAACTTCTAATTACCTCGTTTAGGGCTTCTAACTTGTTGATCAATTTGGGTCGGTCACACAAGTTCCTGGGTTCCTTGTACTAAACTAGCGTCTTTGTAGGCTTCTAACTTCTTGTAGCCTTGATCTCCTAGAATGAAATTTTGAGAGATGTTAAACCTTACTATTATGATCAAAATACTCTAAAGAACTTACCTCTAATTTGGCCTCTTTATCCTTCTATTACTCCACCCTAAACACTGACATTTGCCTTCCTAACCACCCTTGGCTTTGGCTGCTTGAACATGTGCATGAGAGGAGAGTCTTTCAATTGCATTTGGATGTACTGGGCTCTCTCATACAGCTCTTCTGTAGTGGTGAGCGTGTTCATGGCCAAGATGTGTCTAAACTGAGGAGTGACATTAGACACAATCATCTTGACTTGTTCTGACTCTGAGAGGGTATCTCTTACCCTTTGTGCTAGGGACCTCCACCTATCAGCATATTGGACAAAATCTTCATCTGGCCTCATTTTCTTAGCCACTAAATCTATGATGTAAAGGGATGGGCCGATTTGGTCCTGATATTTCTGGAGGAACTTCCTTTGTACCGCATCAAATTTTTCAGCCTCACTCGGCTCCAAAGCATAGAACCACTCCAGCACGGGGCCATCTAATGACCTCCTAAAAAGATATTCCAGGGATCTTTTATCATTCTGCTAGAAGGAGGACTCGTACATGAAGTCCTTAAGATGGATAAAAGGGTTGCCAGTGCCATTGTACCTTCGGTACGTAGGCATCTCATAAGGGGGGAGATGGAATATTGGGAGGACCGGTAGGGAGAACTCAGGGGTGGACTTTATGTCCACCATATTTTTCAAATCCTGAAACTGCTCATTCATTTTGTTTAGCTTGTTGAGGAGGGACTGGGTGAGAGCATCGGTTGGTGAGAGTGGCGCTTGCTGTTAAGGAGGAAGGGGTCTCTAGGAAGCCTGAGAGTGGAACGTCAAACAGGAGGGGTATTGCAGTCTACCAGTTGACAGATCTGGCTGAACTAGTGTATGAGGATTGGCCGGGGTTAGAGATTGCGGGGAAAATCAGAAGGAGAGAGGCTACTAACTCACCTGCCGGTGAGGTGTAGGAGAAGGAATAGCCTGTGCTGGCTCTTGGATGGGAATGGTGGCCGAAGTTGGCTCTTCGGGAGAGGGGGAGAAAGATTTGCCCTTCAGAATGGCATGAAGGGCCTGAAGTTGCTCAGGATTGAGCTACATGGTGGCGAGGACACCCAACATGTAAGAGATGTCCTGGGAGGGGGACGCTTCCCTGATAGTAGTTTGCACCTCATGTGAGGGCTCACAAGATGGGCATGCATCCATGGCATGGGCGTGTGACTCACCTTGGTGGCCATGGCCCGGGTGATACTCTTCGTAAGAATAATGACCTGGGTCGTACATCTGGGGCTCGTATTCAAAGGCCCCAGCCTCAAATTCATCATAGCTCTACCTTTCTGGGCTAAATCACAGAACCTCATGTCCAATTCAAATCAAGCCCAAAGAGTCATGCACTGAAAACAACAAAACTTTGGAACATACAGAGGCAGCAGCATATGATGGTTTCATAGGGAGAGATTGATAAAAATGAGCAGAAAAATAGGCAACTGATTATTTCATTTTGCACCGAGAAGAAGAAGAAGAACTATAGCTGACGTTAGCTACTTCTTTCAGCCAAAGCAAGTACTAGAATGGAGTCACATATGGCAATGGAACAATACTACATATGATGGAAAGTTTCCTTCAAAACACAAGGACAATGCATATTCCAGAGAAAGACATGGTGACACCATTATGGTATTAAAGATACAGGTCTATCTCTCCTCAGACAAAGCACAAACCACTCTTATATACAAATCTATCATGATGTAGCCCAGAAGTCCCCACAAAGATTAACTTCATTACTAAAGCCACTGCCTTCGAGCATCCTATTGATAACAGCCGCTGTAGTCCCATCCTCATGAATAAACTGGTCATCCTGTGAGTCATCTGCAATTCGAAGGGACGAGAGAGCCTGTGCTGCTACAAGGCCAGCTGAGATTTCGGCTGTTTGGTTTGTTCCTTCAAAGCATGGCATCTGGAGACCTATTCCATGCATCCCATTTGTCATCGACCACTCAATTCCCCGGTCATTATATTTGCACCCAAGACCATAAGCATTAGCAACCCGTTCCTGTCCTTCATGTGTTCTGAAGCTTTGACAATCCATGAAAATTCCAATATTCCCAGAGTAATCCCATGGGTTGATTCTTCCATTTTTGTTCAGCATGATCTGGCGTGAGTCATCAGAGTCCTCACCAAGAAGAACATGCAATGCTACTGCCTCAGCTATGGCCGCACCTTCCTCATCAAGTCGCTGCTGCTCTTCTTTCTTCTTCTATTTCTTCTTTTCCAGCTCAGACCGTATAGCAGCCGAAGTTGCTAGTGCTTTCTCAAGGCGTCTCTTTTTCCTTTTTGGCTGCTTGAGGCGGTCTAACTCATCCTTGCCTTGCTTCTTCTTCTTCTCCTTCCGTAGAACAGGAGGCGCATGACCACATCCAATCTTCTCCATTAAACTGCTCTCTCTATAAGTGACTAGCTTTTATATCCGCCAAAAGAGCTTCACTAAGAGACAATGGGCATTCTCTACTGACATCCCCCACAAGCTCAGGACTAAATTCTAGATATCTAAACCACCAGCTAACTAATCCAAGCTGTACCGTCCTTCGCCTACACCCACTCTGGCCTGAAAGAATATCTCATCTTGCGGACAATGCAATCCCAAACAAAAAGGACAGGAGAAAGTAGGAGAGAGAAATGATAGGCACTAATGGATGCATCACTCATGGCCTTTTCTCCTAACTTCTTGTGCCCAACACAGCTCCCCATACTTTTCGATTCTTTCTCTACCATATCAGTCCTTAAGTTATCCATAGGTTGCTTCCCACGTCCAGTGTCTGACTTGGACTTAACTCTACATGTTTCCTGATCATGACCTTGCCGTTTGCAGTTCATGCAATATAGAGGAACATTAAGGTATTTGATCTCCTGCCAGAAACCTCCATAATCCGGTCCCAAGCCAATCCAAACCCACTCTGGTCGACTACTAAGAAGCTGCAGCTCAACACAAACCCTAGCCCCTTGGTGTTAACAAGGAATTCAGATGCCTGCGCAACTTGTAGAACAGGTCCTATATTAGCTACGATAGACATTAGAAACTTTTTCTGATAAAGATTCACAGGTAGGTTGGGGAATTCTATCCACACCAGGCTAAACGCTGGTTCCTCATCCGAGCGAAACATGGGAGTCCATTTAAAGAATCAGAATAACCTACCTTGAACATATAAAAACTCACGTAATAACACTCGAAGGTAGTCATCTTTGGTTTGAAACTGGAATAATAAGTGCAGGTTGTCAAGTGCACTGATGACAAAAGATTCTTTCAAACCACACCGTTGCATCAAGTGTGATCAGATTTCAGGAAAACCAGGTCTCCCATATGCTGTTTTGGCGACCACTGCAAATCTGAAAGGTACAAGCGAGGCTTCGATCTCCTCCTTTGAAAAGAAACATGCCGGCTCTCCTCTATCGGTTGAAGCAGGAAAGTGGACGTCTATATCCACTTGAGGAAGTACAAGAGAAGATGCAAGAACTTGAGCAAAGGACCTACCATCTCTGGCAACATGCTCCGTATGTAGCGCAGTCTCAGCCGGCGGGGAGCCCCGGCCAGCGACCATCGAAGCCGCCACCTAAAACACCAAACCCTAACCTTGATCTCCCCGCATTAGCCCGTATTAATTCTTTTAGGCCATTATCAAAATAAATCCTATGATCCTCGCTATGTCTTCCAATGTCAGGATCATATGACCCCACGGGAAGATGAATGCCCTGCTGATCGGGTCCCACCTCTCGTGCAGCACGTATAGTAGAGCCGTGTCGATCTGGGTGACCTCTATGCTGAGCAACTTTCCAAACCCCATAGCTATCAATCTCTCTCTCTGGTAGTCAGGCAGCACCTGGTACACCACCCAGACTTGCAGCCATGAAATCCTAGTCCGTCTCTTCCCCTGCACACATTTAGAATATAGAGTCAGCCATTGCATTGCGTTGCATTTTACATAAACAAAAAATAATAAAAAAGTCAAATAAGGCAAAGACACAAAAATTGCAATTCTGTTTTCTGGTTCCTCTGGCGGCCATATCTTGGGATGTCTGAATCCTCTAGCGGTCCAAATCTGGGCCATTTGAGGGTGTAGCGGTCTCTAAAATGACCGCTATGCTCCTAATGGAGGGGCATTTTTTTCCCATTTCCCCAATCTTTGGAAATGGCCAAAAGGCCCTACAATCATTTTTATTGGGTCCCCAGACCCATTCCCCATCCATTCCATACACATGCATGATCAAAATGGTTAAAAAATGAAATTTTGGGGGATTTTTAGGGCTCGACCTACCTCGGAGGACTGCCATCCCGTTGCCACCGTTGGCGCCTCCTCGGCCGCAGGGGCCTCTTCCTCATCTGCTCCACCCTCCTTACCATCCTCCACGATCATAGGAGGGGCTTCCTCCTCCGTTCAGACTGCCGCTGCTCCGTCCTCCTCCGGTGGGTTCGCCACCACCGGAGATGGGTCGTCTTCCTCTAGCCGATGTTGAAGGCATTTGATCGCCCTTCTCTTTGCCATCTTGGTGGATGGGGCACGGTGGTCGCTGATTGGGCTCGTCAGGGTAGTCATCGGAGTCACTGGGCTCGGTTTAGGTGTTTTTTTTTGGTGTTTGAATAGCATGAGAGGAAGGAATGAATGATCGATGTTTTTTTGAATGCCCAGAAAAATTGGCGGTCTATCGAAAGACCGTCAAGAGCTTTATGGCGGTTCATTCTTCGACCATTTGTTCCATGGGTCATCTTCCTCGAGGGATGTGAACTAACGTTAATTGGCGGTCCATGACTAGACCGTTAATCTCTTCTAGCAGTTGTAATATAGACCGTTTGTGGCTTGAATGTCTTGATGAGTTGATGGGGGGCTAAGCCAACAAACCTGTACACGGTGGTCAGAACGACCATGTTCAGGTTGATGCGATCAGACAACAGACCGCATCTATGTTAGACACGGCCAGTTCCTCAATTGCGTTCTCGATCTGTTGACCAAAACAGTAGGTCGACCGACCTGAGGCCCAGGGTGAGCGAGATGAGGGCTTTTCAGCCCGTTTGAGTCCCGTGAGTTGGTTTTCACCTCAAAACATAGAAGTTAGTATTTTATTCACATAAACCCATGAAATTTGGGCCATTCGGCCTTGTGAGGGCAGTGGTCGCCCGAGAAATGATTTATGTAATACGAGGTTTATAGATTTCCTATGATAGGTTTGGCCGTATTCACTTAGCCTAGTTTCACGTGGCTCGCATGCCCATGGTGGGTTATATACCGTGTGACTCCTATGACCGTAGAGGGTCATATCCATGTGAGTTCCGTATCGCGGTAAGTAGTTCTTGTGTGAGTTTACTGGATCGGTACCCACTAGTTTCTATCATCCAGTTGTGGGTAGTTTTCTTAGCCCTTGTAATGTTATACTGTGATTTATGGTGGTTTGCGTGCGTGTGTACGCCTTTCTCAAGATTTCCACGAGACTGAGAGCGCAGATGATAGACTGTCGGTGGGATTCTACGAGACTGCAGAAGATCCTAGTGACCAATCGTGGTTGGACCGGGTGAGACCGCCTAGTGTGTATGATGCTCCATATTCAGAGGTGAGACCGCTTGAGCATATGCACCTTGGTTGGGACAAGAGTATGTTGCTGACGGACACAGTGGTGCACACCCCATGTCAAGTAATTGGGCATGGCCGTGCTGACGAGCGCAGAGGTACGGGTCCTAGCCAGTCTTAGGGTGTGGTGTGTGTGTGTGTGTGTGTGTGTGTGTGTGTGTGTGTGTGTGTGTGTGTGTGTGTGTGTCACCTCTTCTCCACCAGAGACTAACAATCTGTATCGAGCACCCAAAAGAGACCTTGGCGTAGTATAAGACGTCAGTGGACGCATCTGGCCTTGTTATGAATACTTGAGTAGTGGACCCTATACTGGTGAAGGTTGAGTTACTTACAGCATTTCGTGGCCCTTTCGGCAGACAGGCTAGTGTCGCCTTATGTATGGGGCATGGTTCTCTCACTAGTTCTATCTCGAGACCAAGGTTTACTAGTGTTTAGATATTCTCCCAAGGGTGGAGCCTGCGGGTTTGGCCGCGTGGCCTTGTTAGAGGTTCTGTCAACAAAGGCGGGTTGTTACGACCGTGAAGAAGGGGGCAAATCAATATGTCTCTATTAGATCTAGGGAGGTGGCGGTAAGTTTATTTACAATTCAAATTTACTTCATTTCAAATATGCTTGATTAATAAAAGATTTACGATGCTTTTTTTCAATTTGCAGGAGGCATACACGAGAGATGATGGAGAAGTACAGGGATGACATCGCACAGCAACCGGAGATAGACCACCACGCGTGGATAGAGAGAGTCGGCCCACCGAAGAAAGGAAGATTGTATGGCTTTGGAGAGAGCTTAGATACCAACCAGGTGCTGCCATCTTCCCAGGGTTCGTGCTCTGTCCCGACCAATAGCGCGTTCGGCGACACTACCTCTACCGAGTCTGAGGCCGAGCTCAAATGCATGGTGAAGCTGGAGACACACCTCTCGCATAGACTGCGGATCGAGATCTCGAAGAGGGAGCAGACGTAGATCTCAAAGGCAGTGCAAACACAACTGGCGGAATCACTGCAGACGTATATCTCGGCGACGCTGGAGGCCACTATGACGAGACTGATGTCCTCGTACTTCAAGGAGTTTCGGGTGCCTCCTCACCATCCTTCATCATTGACCCCAGCACATCCTTCTCATGTGAGTACAACATTTCTTAGATTTTTTAATACTCTTATTCAAAAATCAAAAGTATAGAATTATCAATTACTTGCATATGTAGCACATCTAGAAATTAAGTAGAAAACCAAAGAAGTCCGATTCGAGAGGTCAATATCTGAAATACATGTCCGATCAATGTGTCGATTATTTCAAGACAACCCAAAATGTGTGAGCCGTAGAAGTTGACGGAATACAAATCAGATTCCAAGTTTGGCCTCGGCACTCAAATCAAAGAATTCGAGTTAAGTTGAAAACTAAAGAAGTCTGGTTTGGTGGCCCAATATCTAAGATATTGGTCCCCAACCGACGTGTCGATTGTTCCAACACAACTAGAAATGTGTAAGTGACCTGTGAGAGCTGACGAAATCTAAATCGGATTCTCGGTTTGGACTAGGCACTCAAATCAAATATTTACAAATTAAGTAGAAAACTAAAGAAATCGGGTTCGAGAGCCCAATATCTGAAATGGGGGTCTGATCGACGCGATGATTGTTCCAACACGACCAGCAATGTGTGAGTGGCCCGTGGGAGTTGACGGGATCCAAATCGGATTCTCGATTTGGGCTAGGCGCTCAAATCAAATATTTACAAATAAGTTGCAAACCAAAGAAGTAGGGTTCGGGAGTCTAATATCTGAAATACATGATATTTCTGAATTTTGTGGTCTAAAAATATAGTGAATTACTACCCATAGAGATAATGTTGCCATATCTTCAAGGTGAAGATAACAGCAGCTAACTCTAGATCGCACACGTGATAGTTCTCCTCATGACACTTTAATTATCTTGAAGCATAGCAAATCACCTTACCATGCTGCATAAGGATGCATCCAAGACTAATGCCTGATGCATCAGTGTAGACTTCAAAACCACCACCTTCGACAGGTAGTGCAAATATAGGCACAGTAGTGAGATGTTGCTTGAGAGTCAAGAAACTCTCTTCGCAATCCTTCGACCATACACAAAGATTTTCCTTCCTTGTAAGCCTAATTAGAGAAATAGTGATCTTAAAGAAATCCTTTATGAATCACCTATAATAGCCAGCCAAACCAAAAAAGCTTCTAACTTCAGATGTAGTCGTCGGTCGGCTCCAGTTCTTGATAGCTTCGACCTTAGAAGGATCCACAGCGATAAAAGGAATGAGACTTTCTTTAACCAGAACTCACATTTGTTGGGCTTTGCGTAGAGTTGGTGTTCCCTTAGTGTTTGCAAAGCTATTCTTAAATACTCTTCATGTTCCTCATTGGTCTTGTAATATATGAGAATATCATCTATGAAGACGACCAGAAATCGATCGAGATAAGGCTTAAAGACATTGTTCATAAGTTGTATGGAAGCTGCATGGGCATGGTTAACTGAAACGGCATAATCACAAACTCCAAGTGTCTATATCTGCTTCGAAAAGTAGTCTTGTGAATGTCTTCATCTTTAATTCTTAGTAAATGGTAACCAGATCTGAGGTCTATCTTAGAAAAATATTCCGCTCCGAAGATTTGATCAAATAGCTCATCGATACGTGGCGTAGGATACTTGTTCTTGATTGTGAGCTGATTTAACTGTCGATAGTCAATGCAAAGCCTGAGAGATCCATCCTTCTTTCTGACAAATAAGACCGGCGCGCCCCAAGGGGACGTGCTGGGTCGAATAAAGCCCTTCTCCTGGAACTCTTGAAGTTGCTTCTTCAACTCCTTCAGTTCCATGGGGGACATCCTGTAGGGAGCTATTGAAACAGGTGCTGCACTAGGGATAAGTTCAATAGAAAAGTTTACTTCCCTTTCGGATAATAAACTGGGTAATTCAGATGGAAAGGCATCGGGCAACTCTCTTACAATAGGGATTTCTTCAAGGATAATTTCTTTAGACTCGATAATTACTACAAAAGCAAGAAAAGCCTCACAACCTTTTTTTTGACATCAATTAAAGTTCATCATATAAACACCACGTACAACGATTTTCACTTTTCCAACACAAAGGGAATGGGCGGCCCTCACCAGGGCGCCATTTAACAGAATAGAGCCCCTTTGCAAGGGCGCTAATTCCCTTCACAAGGCCACAGGATTTTATACATATAGATATATATATATCTCTCTTAAAGACCCCACCAACCAATCATATATATATACATCTTAAAGACTTAAAGACTCAACATCTCTTAAATATCAACCAACTTGTACGGTGTTTAAAACCCGAAGCTAAATAGCGCCCCTGACCAGGGTGCTATTCACAGAAGGGCGCCCATCTCCCAGGCGCCAATTCCAGTACCCTTTCAAAAAAAATAAATAAAAATGACCAGATGATATAGCGACCACTTGCATGGGAGCTATTTCCTTAAACAGAGACACCATGCAAGGGCGCCATTTCCCTGAGGGACAGCCTATCCTTTCGGCTTCTGCTATTCTTCTAGAAGGAGTTGAAACCATAACAGCTCCTTTGTGCTGGCAATGTACCCTTTCTCCGATAACTGTTTGAAACCATAATAGCTTCTTTGTCCTGGCAATGGACCCCTTGTGTCTTCTTTCCCTATAATTATATTTCCACTCCATCTAATGAGAGATGGTGTTTGCCGACATTTTGCTGCTCTCGTCTCCATCTGCAGAAGAGAAACGTCTCCTTCCTATGTTCTTTTCCTGCTGCAGAAGCGTTGTAGAGGGGAACGTGAAGACTTAGTTTTCTTATTCTTTCCTCTACGTATCTCGTTATTCACGCCAAAAAGGTAGGCATTCTCAAGATCCGGCCTAACTCATAGTTAATACAGGTTAGCATGCATGAGTAGTACTAGCTTAATCTATCTTTTCTACACTTTGTAACCTGTTTTCACGTCTGTAATTTAGTCATCTTAGTCAGGGGTATATCAAAAGACTTAGTGAGAAAGTTAGGCTACGCCTATCTGAAACACTAACTCTTGTGTGAGTAGATCTGATATCTTACCTCTGCCGAGTACCAATCTGAACCCGATTGATCGTATTATTTTGTGAATAAACAACCTGAAAATGGCGCCCAAGGGGCTGCCATCATTTAAATAGTGCCCATCTCTTGGGCGCCATTTCTTGAATGCCTATATGGGTGGCAGATGCCATTTCTGAATTCCTGTAAATTGATCCATGTTTAAAAATCAATATCTATGAAATTAAATCCTAAAAATTTTGCATGAGTATGATCTTGCAATCGTGTTATTCATTCAGAAAAACATGAAAGCATAGCAATATTAACAGCTGCCTTCATTAGATTCAATGCACTGAGATTTTCAATGCTCCTAGATCTATGAGTATCAGTCCACTTAGATTTGTCTTTTGGCAATCTATGTGGACCATGCATGAAAAGCTTCCATGGATTAGGATTAATAGATTTAACAAATTTATGTATTTTATGAAGCTAAAAATAAAAGTTAGAGCCATCAAAAATCGGTGGACAATCCATCGAGCTAAATTCAACTAGTGAACCACAATTAAACTAGCACAGCACCAAAGAAGCAAGATCTTCTCTGCAGATCACTGGATCAGATCAACCAGAGAACCTGCTCTGATACCAATTGTTGAGAAGGAGATGGGTGCACGGAGGGATCTAGAGGGGGGGTGAATGGATCCAACCACAAATTTTAGCCCAATTTAGAAATTATAAAGGCTTGAAATAAAATGCAGTTGACGGGTACAGAAAATCTGCAGGTGACAATAACTGAAAGCATACAACGCGGAAGCTCACAAATAACCAATAGCTCTCATGGAATCAAGCTCGAATGCTTAGCACACAAACGTAAATACTCCAAGCGGAACAAAACAATAGTTCAGTCCGAACCACAATCGAGCACATGACGGGATGCAAAAATTAGATGGACGTTACCCTTAGCATACACTCATTCATGCAGATCATATATCAAACACACTAGCTTATACCAGATTAGCACTATGTCAGATTGAAAGAAAGAGACAACTCAGGCACCAACTTGCAAATGTGAGGTAGAAGATAGAGAACAAACGCACAACATCAAGCCATACTACACGCAGGATTTTTAAGGTGGTTCGATTTGCCTCGCAGATCTACATCCACCCCTCACTCAGATCTGAGTAAGGCTTCACCTTGCAAACCACAAGAAGCAAACTTAGTCTGCGACAAAGCGCTGACAAACAGCTTGAACCCGGAGGAATAAACTCCTCCCTTCTTCTGAAAACTCAGAAGGAATCCAGAGGAACCAGTCCCCCCTTCCTCTGAATTCATAGAGGGAAAACGTGAACAACACCCAGCTGCTCACAAACCTAGAGGATTCGATCCTCCCTTCCTCTGACGAACAAAGGGAACCCCAGAGAACAAGTCTCTCTTCCTCTAATAGACTCAAAGGGAACAACCGCTGAAAGTAGTGAACCCGAAATAGGGTATCGGAGTAACAAAGAGAAAAAAAAGAAACAAATGAAAAACAAAGTGAAAACATAAGGAAAATGTAGCTCCGAGCAAAGAGGAACACTGAGCAAAAAGGCTCAATTAAAAATCAAACCAGCATGAGGACGACAATAAGAATGTTTGGGCAGTCCTACAAAGCCCCATTATGTCAAAAGACCTGGGGATTAGCAAAAAAAACATGAAAGACACGGACCACCCGCCCCCGCCTTCGGCTTTGACGGATGTCCCGTGGTTGCACCCACTATTTGTCTCAGATAAATCGAGATATTACCCTCGACTCGGTCGGGGTTCACTATTCGGCGCATCGCTACTCTGTGGAATATTTTCACACATCGGGACTTTGTAGCCTGTCTATTTTTGTAATTATAGACTCCTCGCAGCAACCGAGATGGTCAGGCACCAGATTAAACCACCACGATTGTTAGGATTGCGTAATTCTGAGTAAAACCCTAAAAAGGGGAGGTTTTTATCCCTTGGGTGCTCAACATGAAGAAAGAAAACTTCGCAGCAATGAGGGAGATGCAAAGGATGGTGTGTACACCATCAAAGAAGTCTCACGCATGTGTATCACGCAGCTCGGACAAGCACAAATCCCCTCTTCGCAGCCCACAACGTGGAGAAGATGACAGACAAACAAAGAGGCGTGTCCTCTCCTCTCTCTACGTGACGTGCTACGAGAAAAATGGCTAAAAAACCCCAAAACTAGAGGTCTATACCAAAAAGCCAGCACAGGAGACCCGACTGGGGTTGAGCAGACCCGCCCGGGGTCGAGCAGACCCGTCCGGGGTTGCTTGACCCCAGATAGCACGCGCGCGACCTGGAGGACCTACCTGGGGTCACGTGCGGTCGGGGTGGTGCCGCC
This sequence comes from Amorphophallus titanum, assembly GCA_024336825.1. Taxonomy (NCBI): domain Eukaryota; kingdom Viridiplantae; phylum Streptophyta; class Magnoliopsida; order Alismatales; family Araceae; genus Amorphophallus; species Amorphophallus titanum. The sequence goes on from JANBPO010006173.1 coordinate 4,874,885, forward strand.
CGAGGGTCGGGGGACCCACCCGAGGTCGTTTGACATCTGTGGGCCCTGCCCGGGTCAAATGACCCCCGGAGGGGGGTCTAACCGGGGTCCAGGGTCATTTGACACCGGCTTCTCTTTCTCTCCGGTAGAAAAAAGAAAAAAAAAAGAGAGAAAAAGAGCCTCTCGGGGTCATTTTTATCCCGTTCACCCCGTATGAGTTCAAACACCTCCGGATGGCCCTCTACTTCTATAAATAGACCCCCAAGGGTCCAAAAGAAGGCATCCAGCATCTACGAGAGATCAAGGACACCTACACATTTGAGAAGAAGGTTGTTCATTATTTTGACCCTTGAGAGATAGGTGATCCTCCGGGTCTTGTATTTATGCCCTTAAGGGGTATGTTTATAATTATACCTCTCTGTGGGTTATGTTTGTAAGTTTTTATGCCACTGGGATGGCTAAATTATGTGATATATGCCAAGGAACATGGCCTCTTTTATTCACGATATGCATGCATAATTTTTTTTTATTAGTTCCCTTCTCCGTTCATGCGACGAATACCCGTGCTCATGTTCATGCTTGTTAATGTAGTGCAGCAGTGCTGTGCCCAGTTCTCTTCGTATCTTCCATAGTTCTTTTAGTTTAGTCGGAGCGTCTTGTTGTTACTTATTTCGTTTGTTTGTTGCTTCCTTTTGTAATTTAATATGTGCATAGTTCTGGCAAAAATTTGACAGCATCTCCCTCAGACCCGGATGCGAGAGGGGTAAAGTGGGTACACGTCCATAAGGAGTGACGTAACCCAAAAGTAGAGGTGCGCACAAAAGTGGCAACGCCTTGAAGAAACCCACAAACTGACGGATGGAAGGCACAGACCCCACCCTCAAGACAAAAGGCTAAAGGGAGGCTCCACCGGATCAAGGATGAAAGGTGGTAGGGCCACTGGATCATGCGGGTGGCAGGGCCACCGGATCATGCGGGGGCTCACTGGATCACGCGGGTAAGGTGGCTAGGCCACTGGATCACGAGGGCAACGGGGGGGACCGAATCAGGCATGGTGCCGCCACCAGACCAGGGAGGATAAGGAAGGGGGTGGTGAGTGATGGGGACATCAAGCCAGGCATCTAACATTTTAATTTATATTTTTATCATTGAGAAATTGAGTTCTTGCCCAAGGGCGCCCCTCTCTCCTCCCCTTGCAGCTGTGAAGGTTGCTTGATTCCAAGGTGTGAAGCCTTGATCTTGGAGTAATTCCAAGATCTACCACCTCTGTTGGATGCGACTTCCAGTCACCACCGCCTCCGTTCATGCCGCCATCGAGCCGCCACAACCTGATATTCAGCCTGCTGTCTAGAATTTAATTTCGAGGTTCAGGATAGAAGGTGAAAAATGAGATTGGATCTCCAAATCCGACCGTTGGATATAGCTGAGATTTTCAGGGTTTGTTTCCCTTGTCTTCCCCATTCCCAGTTCAATTTTCACGCAGATCAGCCTCCGTTTGCCCCTCCTCCCCATTACTTCTTCCACCCCTTGCAGTCTGCCTTTCTATAGGTCTGTGAGATAGCAACCTGTTCCACGAATTTTCCCACCCCCTTAGCCATCTCAGAAAATTACCAAAAACTTTGTGCACATCCCCCACATCCCCCTCTTTCACCCAAATTAATTTCACCATCCATATCCACCGTTTTCCCCTCGGTCAAAAGTCATTCTCACGCAGATCCCAATCTGTCCTGACTGTTACTTCGAAACCCCCATTTTTGGCTTTGTTTTCTTCAATAAGGGCAAAGCATCTCTTTACAATTTTTAAATCCCAAAGCCTTCAGACATGCCAGAAATTGTAGATCTGTGTCTTGGCATGTCCCTTGACCACCCAAGTGTTATAAAAACATCTCTTTGGGCCAAGAAACCTGAATCACTCAAGGGAGATCAAGGAGGCTACTAAGGGGAGAAAGAAGGCTACTGCAAGCACTGCATGAACAGTACTCCATCCAGGGATTCTTCATCAAACTCCAAGCTTTTCAAGATCTATTTGAAGCCATTCAAGTGAAAATCAAGTGGAGACTCAAGCTTTGTCCAAAATCTGCACCACTTACTCAGGGGGAGCTTAAATCAGAATTTTTCTTTTGTATTTCTCCTTCTAAATTCTTCGAGCTTCAATTGTGTGTTATTTGTAATCTCTAAACATTAGTGTGTGTGTGGATCTACCCAGATCCATGTGTGTGTGTGTGTGTGGTTTCTTTCAGATTCATGTGTGTTTCGGTGCGTTTGGACCTTCGTGGGAGTCCTGAACTCCTTACGAGTGTATGTGTGTTTTGATCTTATAATCCTTTACAAGATAGTGTCTGAATGCTCACAGATCGTGAGGGGTGGACGTAGGTTACCGTTGTTGCATCCGAACCACCTAAAAATTATTGTCTATTGTGTGGTTTGATCCTTTTCTTCTATCCCCATTCTGTGCGAGCACACACATAGATTATTACTTTTGTATCTCTTCATCTAGATCTAGCATAATTTATCATTTTCATATTAGATATTTAGTATATCAAAAGGTGAGTTCGGATTGACAAGGCTAACTTGTTAGGAAGATAACAGTTTGTGTGAGTAGAATCTTCAAATTCACACGTCCGCCATAGTACCAAGGATCCGCTGTGTGTGATAGATTTTGATTGATCTTATCGATAATATAATAGATCTAAGTTTCTAAAGGGTGATTTCATCATATTTGTTTAAATTGGCAGAAGTTTCTTAAAATCTGTAATCACCCAATTCACCCCCCTCTTGGGTGTCATTGATCGTGAGACTTCAATTGGTATCAGAGCTAAGGCTCTAACTTTCACAGATCTAGTAATCTAGAGAAAGATCCAGATCAATGGCCAACAAGGGGATGATTTCTGAGAGTCACTCTATCCACCGTCCTCCCTTCTTTGATGGCTCGAACTACTCATACTGAAAAAATAGAATGCATGTTTTTCTTAGGGCCCAGGAGTACGAGATCTAGAGGGTTGCCCGACTGTGAGATCGGGGTGTTGGGTTTGGTTCCAGTAGGAGTAGTTGTAGAGCCGTGATTTCATCGGCTGCCGTGTTTCAAGGATTCGTGCACGATCATGTTTTCCACCGTGCAGTTGTAGTTGTTCCTACTGTTACTGTTGTTCCTGCTGTAGTTGTTGCTTTCCGTGCCACTGTTGTTTTCGTTTGGGGTTCCACGAGACCCCTACTGAGCCAGTGATAGGAGGCTCACCCTTGATTTCCAGGTGTTACGGTTCTTCCTCGAGGTTCGAGGGTGCTACGTAGAGGTTCTTAGCTACCAACTCACCAGGCCGAGTGTTCACTCGGTGTTGGGTATGTTCTCTGCCTTAGACTGTACTTTTGTTGGACTGGACTCTGTTGTAGTTAGATTGTTTATCTCTGTTAATTGTTGAATTGTCCTGCTTTATTTCCTACTTCTATGTACACCACACATTTCCTTTTATCCCTTCCGAGCCCTCTGGCTCGTGGGCGGCGGGACAGGATTCGAATGGTATCGGGTCCTTCCCGGTATCTGGATCTTAGGTCGTTACAGTTGGTATCAGAGATGTGGTTGTGGAAGTACATGGGAATTCGGGATATTGCAGTGATCAGAGTCTGTAAGGTCCAGTACAGTTGGCAGCTGGCATAGGGTTTCGTGCTTATTTTTCACTTGGTTTCCCGCGTAAGAGCCTGTATGCATTGAGTTGGCGCTGTGAAGGCTGTTGTCGTTTTTCGTTGGAGTGCCGACGTGGGGCCTGAGGATCGAGATCGAGAGCTTCCTCCCCTTGAGATGGTGGCCCCGGTTGTGCTGTGTTAGGTTAAGGTTGTCGACGGGTGCGTTGCTGTGGTGCTACATTTGAGAAACTTGCAGCGAGGTCAGGCGATTGGTGTGGATTATTCGTGGTTAAGTGGCTGTGAGTGTGCTCTAGAGGACCTATTATTGGTTTTGGCCAACCCAGTTCGAGATTTATCCAACCCCTGTGGTGTTGAAATCATGGTTCGAGGTGGTAGAGTAGGCACTCTAGTCGAGATGTGCTCAGATGTGCGGAGGATCTTCTTGGATTAGGCTGTGGTCGCCCTGGATTTGGTTCGAGATCGTATGACAGTGGCGAGTTCAGGACTCAAGGGTGAGCGTTGGCGGGTGTCAATTATGGTTCATGTTGTGGCTCCTGGCGTGGTGAGTCACAATTCGAGGAATTGTGATGGTGGTGCATCGAGAGATGCTGTGAGTGTGGTCAAACGAGACACTCAGTGAGTGTTGTCGGAGGAGCTGACCTGGTGGTGGTATCGGTCTTGCTGGAAGGTGTGGTTTCCAGCATGCTCGAGCTTTGAGGTTTGGTCAAGCGTGGAGTTTTCCCCCGATTGGTCGAAGGCATGAGTGGGTTCTGCTTGGTTGGAGAGGATTTTGATTTTGCCAAGCTTTGTCGTCTTGCATTTTGTGATCGGATGGGTTGACCTCCCTTGTGTGCCATGAAGTCCGTGCGAGACTCGTCCAGCATTTTTGGCAGTGTGGTTGTCAGTGAGAAGTGTTGCCCATTCCCGTGATATGTAAGGGTGTTGGCGCTGCTCCAGAAGGATGAGCGCCAGTTGGGTAGTGTTCGCAAGAACTTGTGACTGGTGTTATGTTTTCCTAGGTGTTGTGAATCGAAACTTGCAGTATTTCAGAGGTTGAGTTGAGCATCAGAGGATTGGTTTTTCAGTGTGAGATTATCTTGGGTTACGTGAGACATGTTGTTACGTGCCATTGCTTGAGGCATTATGATTTGTGGCACTGGCTAGATTAAGAGTTGGAGAAAAATGTGGGCAAGTGTGCCGCATAAATATTATGTCCCTATGTTGGAAGCTGTGTCCTCGAATGAGATCGTGTTATGGAGGAGTGATCTCTGGCAGATTATGGGGTCCCTGTTGGTTGCTGTGAGTGGGTGGTTGGGTTGACTGAGCGGCCAATCATGGTAAGATGTGTATTGTCTGGGGACCCATGTGCATTGATCGCGGTGTTATCGACCAGCTTTCTTTGGTAGCAAGTGACACTTGTCGATTTTGGAGAAGTGTGCCGTGGATTGTCAGAGGTTGTGTCCCGAGCCTCTATGGTAAGAGTGAAACCGGTGTTGATAGGCGTCCGTTTGGAATGGTTGAGATAAGTTGTGATTGGATAGCAATCGAATGGTGCCTGTGTGCGGAGGTCTCTGAAGAGACGTTGGCGTTGTATGGTGATCCTTGGTCTATGAGCAGCAAGGAAGGATTTTCCTGTAGGCCTCAGTCGAGTGACATGAGGATCGAGGATTATGGAATCCTGTCATTTTATTTTGCCGTGCTCCCCTGAGGGGATAGAGTTGGAGTGAGGATCGGATTGGATGCGATGTCCGAGCGAGATTGGGCTTGAGGTGTTATAATAGTCTGTGGAGGGTCAGCGGATGGCCTGTTGCGATTTGGATCGTGCTTGCTAGGCCGATGAAGGTTTCCGTTGGCGAGTGTCTGGTGACTAGTGGATGGTCTTTCACAGACAGAAGATGCTTGTTGTTGTGGCTCGAGAATGGCATGAGGTGTATGTCAACGAGGCTTTTGGATGGCCGATCATGAGATGTGCTTTTTCTCGGAACTGGATTTGGTAGTTTGTTAGAAGTTTATCTTCTGGCAGAGTTGGTCCTGTGCCGTTATAAGTGTTCGGCTTGCCAGGTGTGAGCTGGTGGAAGCTCAGTGGTTGTTGTCCCTAGTGCAGGGCGTGAGATTAGTCAGCTGGTTGTGAAGCTGGCATTCAGATGGTCCGCCGAGCATGGGTGTTGACCAGTGTTGGTTCTCATGACGAGGAGTGCATGTCCTCAGTGAGCAAGATAGTGGCAGCGATGTCGTGGTTGGTTTTCATGTTGACTGAGGCAACGCCAGACAGTACTTCTAGCATGTGCCTAATCAGATGATCGATGTGTCTTGGATTGTGAGCGAGACATTGTCCATACTTGGTACAGTGTCTCAGTCACTGTGTTCAAGGCGAGTGTGAGATGGTTGAGACTCAGTGTAAGATGTCAGTGGACGCATCTGGCTTTGCTTCTACTTAGGAGGTGATTTTGTCACATGACACGTGACTTCTAGTTTTGTGACCGGTTCTCTGTCATTGTTGACGTAGTACTTCGGGTAGCCTATGACTAGCTTTACCGTGGCTTGTATAGTGGACACAAAGGTGAGGTCGTGTGTGCGTCGGTGTTTTGGTTAGTGTTATGTGAAGCCTACACGTCTGTTGTAGCATGACGTGTTTTGGCAATGTAATTGGGGTTTCTTGAGATTAGTCTGGCAACTCCCTACCAGGTGTGTGTGAAGCTGTGCCTTTCTCAATTAGGAGTAGTTTAGAGGGCCAACATCTTATCGGTTGCTGTGGTTTCTTCTATACCACTTTCCTCTTACTTCCGTTGTTGTTACTCCTGCTTACTGCTGTTGCTCTTGTTATTGCTATTACTGTTACCGCTTTGGTTTCTTGGTGGGGATCTGCGGGACCCCTACTAAGCCAGTGACACGAGGCTCACCCCTGACTTTTCAGGTGTGGCTGTGAATTCTGGCTTCGAGAAATCCATTTCCTCGGGCATGTGATCTCCGGTGATGGTGTAGCAGTGGACCCGGCAAAACCATTGACAATTGAAGAAGTCCGCAAGCCTGATTGGCGGGAACATCTACTGCAATGGTTCCAACACTGGCAACTGCCGAAAGAAAAAGAGCAAAGCATGAAATTAATTAGAATCAAAGATTCCTATGAAATGAGGGATGGAACTTTGTTTCGAATAATGGCACATGCCTAAAAGAAAATTCTGTTGCATTGCTTGTCAACGGAGGAGTCTTGGCAGGTGATGAAAGAAGTCCATGCCAGACTAGCTGGAGCACACCAGGCGGGTCCAAAAATGAAGATTGAAAGAAAGAAGATGGGCTACTACTGGCCGACCATATTTGACGACTGCTGCAAGTTTGCCAAATCGTGCCAGAAATGCCAAGAACACGCCACCGTGCTAAGAAGGCCACCGGCGCTATTACCTCCCACCATCCCTAGTTGGCCATTCACCTAGTGGGGTACAGACATGGTGGGCCCCCTACCGGCATCCTCATCAGGATGTAAATATATTTTGGCTGCTACGGATTACTTCTCTAGATGGGCAGAAGCTGTGGTGCTAAGAGAACTGAAGAGGGAGCTAGTTGCCAAATTTGTTCGTCAGAATATAATATCCCGATTTGGTGTCCCCAGCCGAATTATCTCTGACAATGACAGCCACTTCAGAAACCAAAAGATTTACCGACTGGCCGATAAGTACAAGATTGATTGGAGGACGTCAACTCCCTATAATCCTCAAGTTAATGGGCTTACTAAAGCGTTTAATAAAACCCTCTACACCTTACTAGCGAAAACAGTCAACGCTAGCAAGAAGGATTGGGAAGAAAAGATGTACGAGGCATTATGGGCCTACCATATAGTGTATAAGACCCCAACTGACTGTTTCCCATAGACCTTGGTGTACGGATCAGAAGTAGTGGTACCGATCGAGCTTGAGGTGCCATCCTTACGGGTCGTTATCTAGCAAGGCCTGGCCGGCGACAATCATACAAACATAGAAAGAAGATTGGAGGAGCACTCCGAACTTGAGGGGAAGTAGCTTTGAGCCCAACAAAATATTCAGCTGTATCAAGCTCATATGGCTCGTGCTTTTGACAAATTGGTCAAGGAACGAGAATTTAAGAAAGGCGACCTAGTAATGGTCAAAAAAAAAGAAGTGATGGCAGTTAATCCCAAAGAAAAATTGGTAGAAAATTGGGTGAGACCCTATGTCAAACCCACATGGGGGCATCGAAAAAAGCTAAAAGGAGCCAACTCTAGTGAAAATCTGAAAGGGCGATAGAGTTTGTAATGAGAAACAAAATCTTTCTCCCTTTTCCCCACTAGGGGCAACTAGCCATTTCACCCTCCAGTGGCCACACACCATTACAGTCTGCAAACACCAATCACTTGGGCTATACACCACCCTGGTTGGCCTATACCAGTCCCTGACTAGTATACCCCTCCAATTCATCAATCTTGCACTTCCCAGTTAGCCATGCAAACCCCAGTTAGCTCACACTTCCCCTAGCCTCACACTACCAAGATCGACCCGCATACACTAGTGACTCGTACACCATTCCGGCCATTCATTCCAGCAAACCTCTACCTACACACCACCTTGGTTGGCCTTCTAAACCACATCAACTTTGGATCCATCAATCATGAAGATCCATCAACCTAGAACTCCCAGTCAGCAGCCCATCAGGGTTAAACCACCATGATCCCAGCTATGGCTTCATCAATATGCCACAAAAGCTTACAAATTCCTAGATCCCAATCAAGACTCTAGTAATACACCACCAAGGCTTGCCAATTCCCAAATCAATTATTCGATAAATAGCCAAAGCTGCAATCATGGCTACAACGGCAACAAGCCATCAACAACACAAACTTTAGGTCATGTCCCTTGATAGCAGTGCACTATGGATGACAACCACAAGGTTCCCAGGTAAATAAAAAATACAAAAGATAAAAATTAGGTTAAAAATAGAGATACCCCAGCAGCCTTAGTCAGCTCCTTCCATGGGACTACTAAGGGTAAAAAATGTCACTAACCTAGTTGAGGTGAAAACCAACAAGGGCATCTTAGGCAAAATTAGATAACCACTCGATTTGAAAACCTGCAAGGGTACACTGGAAAAGCACAAGGGGGCTAGCTCTGGCAAAAACCCGCAAGGGTGGTAGAGCTAGTAAAGAGAACAAAAGAAAAGAGCTCTTTTCATCTCTACTCCTCACTGAAGGAAGTTATTGACCATTTCATCCCACTAACGGTAAGCATAACATCATCCCTACACTAATGATGACCAATACACTCCCCAAGGATCTGTCAACACCAGCACCAGCTCCAGTATTCAGCTATGCACCTTAGCGATTAGCCGGCCTAGCTCTAGTATTCGGCTGATACACCTCAGCGATTAGCCAACCAGTCCCAATCTTCTAGCTATCACTCCCCAGCAGTCAGTCAGCCAGCTCCAGCTCCAACTCCAGCTCCAGCTCGACCAATGACCTTGTTAGTCAATTGAACCTTGGTTTAGTTGACTGGCCTGGCATCTATTGACTGCACCTTCTGACCTACATGTAGTTCTAAGTAGACCGCCATTTCTAGAAAGCGGCTCATCCGGGACTGCGACTTTGGGTTCCCTACCTTGTGTGTTGACCCGCTGGCCTATTGAGTCGACGTAGGCACCTTTTGGCTTTTTGATAATCGCGGTTGTTCTTGCACCATGACTCCATGACCGCAGTTCTCTGTGGACCGCGATCACTTTGCCTACTCAGTAAGTCGACCTCACCGCATAGTAAGTCGACTCAGCCTTTGATTTGCCATGTATGATAGCGGTTCTCCCTTGACCGCTTCCATCAGATAGCGGTCCTGTGCTGACCGCGACCTACTCTAGATTTCTCAATTTTTGTGATTTTTGTGTGATATAGCAACCGTGTGGAATGTTAGCCCTTCAGGCCATTATCCAGTCATGTTTACGACCCCTTTTCTATAATTCTTGGCTCTTAAGTCATATTCTTATGACCTATCATTTGAAATTCCTTCTAAGGAATGGCCTTATTCTTAGTACTTGGTTAGTTGAGCTTAACCTTGGAATTCTTTGCCATTATATAATATGGATGTCTAGATTTTGTGGGATCTCTGATCCAACCCTCAATGCCAACGCGTCATAGGGGCCCAGTCTAGTCCTGGGGAGAGCGCCCGAAAAGTTCTAGTGCCCATGGGAGTTTGCAATGACATGGTGAGGCATTGCACCGAAGTATTATCTAGAGTGTTGAGTCTACGACATTCCACTTCCACGCGAACTAATACATGAACATACTTTCTTGCTTGACTTGACTCGATATATGGCCAAAATTCTTGAATATTGATCACTTGTGCATATCATTATATGGCCTTGCTTGATTTTACACTTTCTCTACTTGATCTTATATCTTCATTCGGCTAGACTCTATCATGATTAAAGTCTTGCCATTTTTACTGATTTATTGAAGTGTTTTGTTCATGCATATGATTCTTTCCGATTGATTAAATTGTTAATTATTTAAACTCTGTCTGGCGATAGAGATATAAATCCTACTGAGCTTATTACTCACCCTTTTCATTTAACATTTTTCAGGTAATATAGGAGTTGGAGTGCATGCAATTGGGAATGTGCTAAAGTGATCGAGTGGATCGGAACTGAAGCTTTAGTGGACCTGAGTCTTTTCTTGTTTCTTGAGTCTAGTTAGATTTGTGAGTCTTGTCCTTTTCTATTATTCTCGGTGTCGCGCCTGCACCTGCGCTTCACCGCCCCCTGGGTGGCGACCACCTTGCTGGGCGCGACGGGCGTACTGTGGTGCCTCGTGCCGCTGAACGTGCTGCTGATCGTGATCGGCGAGGGCACCGCAGCGATCTACGCCTGCATGTGCGTGGCGGCGATCCGGGGTCGCAAAGGCGCCGCCGCCCATGCCGCCTGGCGCATGCCGCTCTACCCGCTGGGCCCCTGGCTGGCGCTCGCCGCCCTATTGGCCGTGGGCGTGGCCGACCTGTTCGACGCCGACGGGCGCTGGGGCCTGATCGCCACCGCCGTCACGGTGATCGGCTCGGTCGGCTACTACCGGCTGTCGCTGAGGGCCGGCGGCCGCTGGGCCCACCGTGGGCCCGGCGCGGACAGCTGATCAACCGAGGCTGGCGACGGAGGTCTCGCCGTCCGGCCGCCTCGCGCGACGGCGCAGCAGGGCTCCGGTCAGGCCGATGCCCATGATGCTCATGGCCCAGGTCGCCGGCTCTGGCACCGCCGATAGCGGCGCGAGGCTGGCCGTGATCGCGCCATAGGCCGCCTTCTGGCCGTCGGCGTAGTAGAATGTATAGCCGGACGTCGTGTCGAGCGTGTAGCGGTTGGGCGAGGCGCCGATCTGCTGGCCGAAGGTGATGTCGTTGAGCTGCCCGTTGAGGAACCGCACCACGCTCAGGTTGGTCGGCGTCGCCGTGAACGTCTGGCCATCGACGGTGAAGGTCAGGTTGGAGACCTGGGCGGCGGAATAGTCCGTCTGCCCGATGGCGGCCGGGGCGAAGGCCAAGGTGAGCACGCCGGTTCCGCTATAGGCGGGCGCGGAGGCATCGGTCAGGGTCAGGTTGTAGGTCACGGTGGCGGACGCGGCGCCAGGCAGCGCGACCGCAGCGGCGGCGATCATCAACGACTTCAACGACGACATGCGGGTCCCCTGAGTGCAGCGCGGCGCAGCACGGCCGATCGGATCTTGCACCGGGGGGACCTAACATCCTTTGAAGAGCAACCGAGTCGATTCAGCCCCAGGGCGAGCTTGGACCTAGTCCTCGTGCCAGGTGCGGTTCTCGCGCTCGATCAGGGCGAAGGCGCCGGCGGGGCCCCAGGTCCCTGCCCCGTACGGCCGGGGCGCGGCGCCATTCTTGCGCACGGCGTCGTTGATGCCGTCGACCCACACCCAGGCCTTCTCCACCTCGTCGCGGCGCACGAACAGGGTCGAGTTGCCCCTGAGGGCGTCGAGGATCAGGCGCTCGTAGGCGCATTGCGGTCAAGCCGGAGCCGCAGTATCTGCTGGCGCTGAAGGCGTTGCGGCTGGACCCGGCGTCGCGGCACAAGGCGCAGGCGGCGGACGCTCCGGCAATTCGGACATTCGACGCGAGTGGGTACTGAGCCGCTGGGGCACGTGGAGCCGAGGATCTGCACGGCCCCGCTCCGTGAGCTGACCGAGGACACCAGTCTCGGGTTCCGTTGTGTCCGGTTCGGTGAGGACGTCCTCGGTGTCCGTCTTGACCCGTGGCAGCGGAACTTCCTGATCCGGGCGCTGGAGACCAAACCGGACGGATCGCTCCGGTTCCGCACGGTCCTCCTCCTGGTGGCGCGGCAGAACGGGAAAAGCGCGGTTTGTCGGGTTCTGTCCGCGTGGATGGCCGCGACGGGGCGTGCCCGGCTTGTCGTGTCGACGGCGCAGGACCTGGGGATCGCGCGACGCTTGTGGGAGGAGGTCGCGACGTCGTTCGAGCGGAACGACCAGCTACGTCCGCTTGTGTCCGGTGTGCGCCGCACGAACGGGCAGGAGGGCATCCGCCTCACCAACGGGGCGGAGATCATCGTCAAGGCGACGACCCCGGACGCGGCCCGCGGCCTGTCGGTCGATCTGCTCCTTCTGGACGAGTTGCGCACCCACAAGGACCACGGCCCGTACGCGGCGCTGGCGAACACGACGATCGCCCGGCCGGGGTCCCTGATCGTGGGCTTGTCGAATGCCGGGGATGACCGTTCTGTCGTGTTGAACGCCATGCGGGAATCCGCGATCGCCCAGCTCGACGCGGGGTCCGAATTGGGGCTGCTGGAGTGGTCTGCCCCGGATGGGTGTGCGCTGGACGACGTGGACGCGATCTGTGCGGCGAACCCCTCCCTGGGGTGGGGCCGCCTGACGCTGGGAGCGATCGAGGCGGCGCGGGCGACGGCGCCTACGCCCGAGGTGTTCCGCACGGAGAACCTGTGTCAGCGGGTGGACTCGCTGGACACGGCGATCGGTAAGGCCGGTTGGGACCAGGGCCGCGACGGTGAGCCGGGCATGTTGCGCGATAGGTCCGATTTGGCCGCCGTCGTGGACGTCGCCGAGGACGGCGCCCACGTGACCCTGGTGGTCGCGGGGCGTGAGGGTGACCGGGTTCGTGTCGAGGTGGCGCGTGCGTGGGAGTCGGTGGCCGCGGCCGAATTGGACTTGCCGGGCCTGCTGGACAGGATCAAGGCGCGCCGCGAGGGGTGGTTTCCGAACGGTCCGGGCGGGGCTTTGGCGTCGGATTCGAGTGGAGTACTGCAGAGATTTGTGATTATCTTTTCCCCGGAGTTGTGGTGATCATTTGGGGGGCCCGTTCCTGCACACTGTTGCCAGGTTCCGTTTTCTAAGTTTTGCTTAATATTAATTTCAGCTCATGTGATCATGCTCTGCTCCTGTGATCTGCTCTCGCAACTTGCTTAGGTCAATCGTACGGGCCGGAAATTTCTTATGTCTGGGTCTGTGAGTGGTCCTGGGATTAGTTTTGCGTGTTTTTATTTTTTTACGGTGCCGCGGGGGTTTTAGCCGACACCACTTTTGTTGCTTTCCTCATCTAGCACATCTGCATCAAGCTGTCAATTCCTAGCTGTTCTTGGGCTGGCTACTGTGCGGGCTGTCTTGTCCGAATCTCTGCTTCCCCATTGCCGACGGAGTTACTCACTATAATCAGTGGGTTCCCGCTGGTTCTGCCCATCTCCTTACGCATGTACTCTCCTAAGCGTTTTCGCTGTTCTGGGTTTTTCGTCCTTTCTTTTCAGTTAGCGCCTCTATCATTGCTGTTGGCGCTTTTCAATAGTGTTCTCAATAAGATTGGTACATGGGCTCCCCATGGATGCACTTTTCTCTCCGGTCACTCACCTGTTTCTATATTCTTTGTCCGAAGCAAAGTTTGATGTTTCCTTTGTTTCTTCACTCATAGCTGGGTTCAATTTTTCTTTTATTTATTTAATTTTTTGGTGGTCTTTAGATCATGCGTCGATATGGGGAATTACTCCTGACATAGAGTGGGAATTCTGAATTTGATTCTTGTGTTCCTTGAACAGTGTGGCGGTTGAGTTTGGGCAATCTCTGTTGGGTCATGAAGGGGTGCACTGCAGAACTATGACAATGGAGCAGTATGAGGTGCTGGAGCAAATAGGGAAAGGAGCATTTGGTGCTGCTTTCCTTGTGAGGCATAAACTTGAAAGGAAGAAGTATGAGCTGCATGCATCTGTTTTTCTTGCTTCACTAGCTCACTTTAGTTCCCTTCTTTGAGATTGATATTTCCATACCCAAGTTTTTACTGCAATGTTGTGGTTTGATGTCCTCATCTCATTACTCTGGCTTCTTGAAGGTATGTCTTGAAGAAGATCCGTCTTGCCCGTCAGACTGATAGGTGCAGGAGGTCAGCCCACCAAGAGGCAAGTTTCCTTTCTCTTTGTGTCCGAGTGTAATTTAAATTCCAATAGGGGACTGTTCTATGTTGATATACTCCTGAAGTTTACTTTTCCATTAGGCTGTTTATAAACATGCTGCGTCACTTGCCAACAAGTCAAGGCGAAACACTTAAAGCCCGCTGGAAAGTTACATCCCTTAGAAATTCTCAAGTGAAAGTGGGAAAGTATTGGGATGGATTTCATCATTGGTCTGCCAAAGACAAGAGGTGGACATGATGGTATTTGGCTGATCATAGACCGATTCACTAAATCAATACATTTTCTATCTATTAAAAGTCAATGGTCGGTAGATATCCTAGCAGCATTATATATGAAGGAAATAGTGAAGCTACATGGCGTCCCTATCACTATTGTTTTCGATTGAGACCCTCGTTTCACTTCACAATTCTAAAAGGGTCTACAACATTCATTGGGGATACGACTCAATTTTAGTACTGCATTCCATCCACAAACTGATGGTTAAACTGAAAGAACCAATTAGGTGATAGAAGATATGCTCAGGGCATGTGCTATTAATTTCGGTGAGAGTTGGCACGAACACTTGCCTTCAGTGGAGTTTGCCTATAACAATAGCTACCAAGCTAATATATAAATGGCACCATTCGAGACATTATATGGAAGGAGTTGTCGCTTACCCATCTGTTGGTATGAAGTTGGGGAAAGGTAATTTTTAGGCCCTAAACTTATCCGGGATACTACGGAGAAGGTAAAGCTTATTCGAGAAAGACTCAAGATAGCTTAGGATAGGCAGAAGTCATATGCTGATAATCAAAGACGTGACATAGAATTTCAAGTGGGAGACCATGTGTTTCTCAAGGTTTCTCCGGGTCGAGGTATTTGAAGGTTTGGCATCAAAGGCAAGCCCACTCCAAGATATATTGGCCATTTCGAAGTTCTTGAGAGAACTGGCGAGGTCGTATATCAAATTACCTTGCCTTCTCAATTAGCTAGAGTTCATGATGTATTCCATATTTCAATGCTCAAAAAGTATGTCCATGACCCATTCCATGTTATATGTCATGATGACCGGGTGATCTAAAAGGATTTGACGTATGAGCAAAATCTAATCAAAATAGTTGACCGAGAGGTATGTCAGCTTTGGAATAAGACTATTCCCATGGTGAAAGTCTGATGGACTAAGAGTATAGATCAAGATGCAACATGTGAGATGGAGGAAGCAATACAGAAGTGATTCCCAGAGCTATTTAATTGTAAGTAGAAATTACGCTCTCCATAAATACCATGCAATGAATTTGGGGACCAAATTCTCTTTAAGTGGGGGAGGGTCTGACACCCCTAGAAATTTTAAAAAAATTTCTGAGGTTTTTAGCAATTAACAGTTGCTGCGCAAGCTGGCCATGGACTCCGGCCGGCCCCTCGCCGCGGTCGCCGCCGACCTCATCGCCTACGCCAATGTGCTGAAAGGCGGCTCATGAGCCCCGTTCCCGAAAACGCCCGGCTCAGGCTCGGCTTCATCCCCCTGACCGACTGCGCCCCCCTCGTCGCGGCCAGGGAGCTCGGCCTGTTCGAGGCCGAGGGGCTCGACGTGACCCTGTCGCGCGAGGCCTCCTGGGCCAACATCCGCGACAAGGTCGTCTCCGGCGCCCTGGACGGCGCCCACATGCTGGCGCCCATGGCGCTCGCCTGCACCCTGGGCGCCGGCTCGTCCGCCACGCCGATGATCGCCCCGCTGTCGCTGAACGCCAACGGCTCGAGCATCACCCTGGCGGGCGGCCTGGCCAGGCAGCTCCGCGCGTTCGGCGGCGACGGGGGCGCCCCGCGCACCGCCCACGCCCTGAAGCGCCTGATCGATCAGCGCACGGTCGCCGGCGAGCGCCCCCTGACCTTCGCCGTGGTGTTCCCCTTCTCGATCCACGCCTACCTGCTGCGCTACTGGCTGGCCGACGCCGGCATCGACCCGGACCGCGACGTGCGCCTCACCGTGATCCCCCCGCCGCGGATGGCGGCGCGGATGCTGGCGGGCGAGGTCGACGGCTTCTGCGCGGGCGCGCCCTGGGGCGCGGTTGCCGAGGCGGCCGGCGCCGGCGAGATCTGGGTGCAGGGTTCGGCGCTCTGGCGCGGCGCCCCCGACAAGGTGCTGGGCGTCGCCGCCGCCTGGGCTGGACGCAACCCCGACACCTTGCAGGCGCTGCTGCGCGCCCTGATCCGCGCCGCCCTGTGGGCCGACCAGCCGGGCAACCGCGGCGCCCTGGCCGAGATGCTCGCCCGGCCGCACTATGTCGACGCGCCCATCGCGCAGATGCGCCGCGCCCTGGTCGAGCCGGACGCCTTCGCCCTGCAATTCCACGCCGAGGACGCCGGCTATCCCCGCCGCGCCCACGCCCTGTGGCTGCTCAGCCAGATGCGCCGCTGGGGCCAACTCGACGAGACCATCGACATCCACGCCGCCGCCGACCAGGTCTACCGCCCGGACCTCTACCTGCGGGCCGCCGAGGCCGTCGGCGCCCCGACGCGCGGGCGCCTGCTCGACGCCGAGCCGCTCAAGCCGATGTTCGACGGCCGCGCCTTCGACCCTGCGCGGCTCGAGGACTACCTGACGTCCTTCCCCCTCCGGCGGCGACCGGCGCCCGCGCAATAAGCGCTACCGGCTTCGCGCCAAGGTGACGATCGCGGCCTCCGACGAGGCGGTCGTGGCGCTGTGGGGGGCGGACGCCATGCCGCGGGGCTGGGTCGCCGATCCGCGGCTGCCGACGCTGGGCTGGCGGGGCTACGGCGTCCCGGCGCCGGCGAACGCCACACCGGCCGATGCGGCCGCCTACGCCGCCCACGTCCTGGCGTGCGGCGCGCCCGGTCCCGCCGACTGGGGGGTGGAGAAGACCTACCCGGTGGAGGCCAATTTCGACCTGCTGGCCGGGATCGACTTCAAGAAGGGCTGTTTCGTCGGCCAGGAGACCACCTCGCGGATGAAGCGCCGCGGCACGGTGAAGACCCGCATGGCGCCGATCGTGTTCGAGGGCGCGGCGCCCGAGCCGGGCTCGGAGCTGCTGAACGGGACCTTGCGCGCCGGCGAGGTGCTGTCGGGCGGCGTCGGCCGCGCCATGGCCGCGGTGCGGCTCGACCGGCTGGAGGGCGAACTCACCCTGGCCGATGGCCGCGCGGCGCGGGTGGAGTTCCCCGACTGGCTGAGCGCGGCCCTGGCGCCGACGGAAACGGCCTGAGCGCGCCGCGGGTCCGGCCGCTGCGACACGCTCCGGCCACGCTTTGGCAAGATTCGCCGGGTGAGACTCCGCCGAATCACGCGCCCGCACGGGCAAGGATCCGATGAAGCGACCACCCCCCCTGATCGGCGCGGCCCTGGCGAGCGCCGTCATCCTCGCCCCGACCGCCGCCCTGGCGGGCGCCGACTACTGGTTCCTGGGCGCCGGCCAGTCGACTTTCGCCTTCGTCGACATCTCCAGCTTCGGCGACAGCGCCGATGGCGCCAAGCTCGCCTGGACCACCCGCGTGCTGGAGGGCAAGGGCACGGGCAGGCACAAGATCAAGACCGTGCTGACCTACACCGCCTTCTATTGCGGCGAGGACCGCTTCCAGGCGTTGAAGACCGTGGAGTACCGCGGTGACGGTCAGTTGAGGAAGAACCTCGACCAGATGGGGCCTCTGTCCCAGGTGATCCCCGGCACGGTCGGCGCCTCGGAATACGCCTTCGTCTGCGCCGAGCCCGAGGCGCGCGGCGACAAGGCGCGCGACCTGGGCGACATCGATCCGATCCACACGGCCGACGCCCTGTTTCGCGCGGAGGCGCTGCGGGCGAAGCGGCGTTAGGCCGCTGCTGACACCGCCCGCTGGCGCGCGATGCGCCGACCGTGGCATGCAATGGACCGAACCTTACCCAAACGAGTCGGTCATTGAATTTTTTTTAGATTTTTGAGAATTTTTTTTTAGATTTTTGAGTTTAGACAATGCTAGTGCAGCATCCAATGGGTATTTAAATCACTGGCTAGGGTTCTTGTTCCATCCCCTCTCACCAAGAACTGCCCAAAGCCAGGCATGCATTTAAGGGTGGCGCCCCATAGCCGACTACCCATGGTTAACCGTGTCTCTACTAAGGCCATTCCTGAGAAACATTCAATCCCGGAGGGAGAAGAGAAGAAATATTGGAGATAAACCTCACGCAGGGTGAGAGATATCAGGAATCAAATTCCTTCCAAGGTACTACCGCTCAAAGAGGTAATCTGTTGCCCCAGGACTTTGTGCCTTTGATTTTTAGACCCTTGACATGCATACGATTAGGGTTTTCCCTGTGGGGACTTTGCCTCTCTTGTCATGCATTCATCACATAATTTTACATTTATTGAATTTCACTTCGGTTTTGATTTTGATAATAGCCCGTTTGGCTAGATATATCATGAAAGCTCACTTTCATTTGGGTCAAGACTGCCCCTATTTAAGACTTCTCTCATATTGGGGGGTACCTTGGTTGGTCATCTCATCCGTCAACCTCCTACCCCTGCACTTGGCCGAGAACAGAAGAGAAAAGACTTTCATGTACACCCATGATATGGCCAAAACAGTGACGGTGTTTACCGAAGGAAGTCGGCTAAGGGCGCTGTGAAGTATGTGTGGATTGCCCAGCTAAGGGTTGCCCTTTAACAAGCGGGGAAAGAATGTCGAACTCCTAGCACGGGGTTATTGATAACCAGAGGTGCTGTAAAAGCAAGCTCAAAGACTCTTTTCTGAAATAAAGATAAAGACCTAGGATAAAAGTCTTGAAAAACCACTCTTAAGCAAGTTAAGAAGCATTTCAATTTGAAAAACATGCGTAAGGAATAAATGCAAAATGTTACCTTGCACCCATATGAAGCAGCAGCCGAAGGCGATCTTGGTTATCGTGGGATTTATAGTCCTCAAGTGGCAAAAAGAGATATAAGAAACAAGGATTTGAAGTGGCTTAACAAGAAGGAGTGGTGTCCAGAATAGACTCAAACGAATAAGGATAAAAGGAAGAGAGGCGAGCACTAGAACTCTCTCACTAAGGTGCGAAAGCACTGATCACAAGAATGGTCTATATAAGAAATAGAAAATCAAGAGGAGGACTGAGGACTAAAGTCTTGAAAGTAGTGGGAGAACAGGCAGGTGCCCAAAGCAGTTGAGGTGGAAGAAGTTGGGTCAGACTTGAGATCGGGAGGAATCAAAAGGAGGAATTGGTAGATGGAATGAGGTGGATCCGGAGCGTTCGGAGGCAAAGGAGGATAATCATGGTGGGAAGGAGAATCCTCCGGAGTTTCTGGAGGGGGAGAGTGATGAGGGACGTGATGCCCCAGGAAAATGTATGGGACAAGATGAGTTAGAAGGAAGAACAGGACAAAGGACACGATGTCCTGGAGGAGTGAAAGAATGAATTGGAATAAAGATGGGAAGTCTAGAGATTCCAGAGGAATGGAATCAGAACGGACACGATGCCCTATTAAGAGGGAAAAGAAATGAGATAGAGAATCTGGAGGTTCCGACGGAATGGAATCAGAAGGGGCGCGATGCCCTGGGAGAATCAGTGAGAGATCTGGAGGTTCCGGAGGAAGAAGATAGAAAAGGGCGCAATGCCCTGGAACGTTTAGAGGCTCTGGGAGGGTGTGGAGAAGGAGGGCACAATGCTCGATAGACAGAGAAAAATTGGAGGGTCCGGATACAAGAGATGGGAGGGGGCGCGATGCTCTGAAAGGATAGTGGAGTAGAAAGAGGTCCGGAGGACCCGGAGGAGAGAAATGGAGCGATGCCCGGAAAGGAAGTCTAGAGGACCCAGAGGAGAGAAATGGAAAGGGGCGCGATGCATGGAAAGGAGGTCCGGAGGACCTGGATGTGGAGGTGTGAAGGGGCGCGATGCCCAAAGAGGGAGGTCCAGAAGTTCCAGAGAAATGGAATAAGAAGGGGCATGATGCCCTAAGAGGAGGCCTGGAGGACTCGAATGTGAGGCGCGATGCCCAAAGAGGGAGGTCTGGAAGTTCCGGAGAAATGATATCCGAAGGGGCACAATGCCCTAGCAGAAAATTGAAAGGGGCGCTATGCCCGGCAAGTAATAGGGGACCCAGAGATCCCGAGGATTGAGGTGAATGAGATGGGGAATGTAGAGGATTCAGAGGTTCTGGAAGGCGGGGAAGATACAGGTTTGGAAAGCTGGGAAAGAAGAAATGCAAATGCATGCGAATGCAATGCAATGGATGCATGGAATGCATGAAATGTATGAAATGCAAAGAATACGGGGGTTAGGAGGATGAGAACTCCTTCCTCACCCAACAGATGGCCCGATTAGTGATAAATAGAAATGTGGGTGAAGTAGAAGTGAAGGTGGATAGGCTAGTGGAAGGCCCCCTAGTATAAGAATGCCTGTCGCTCCATTGCGGTGAAAGTATACAGCCAATCGGCCTAACGGATAGAGTAAAAGCCCATGACGAAGTTTCAATGACAAATGACAACTCCTTTCAAGGGTGAAGAGCAATAATGTGAGGGAGTTGATAAGTTAGAATGGGAGGCATCATGTTGCCCAAAGATAGTGGCATATAATGAGTGTTGAACAGAATGGGCATTTATCCTTTGTACAGAAGAATGGATTCGAGATTGGAAGCTTAGAACAAGGGGTGCCCTGCCCGACCCTTGGGCATGAACATCCATGGCATCAAAGCTTGACGTTTCTTTCTGGTGAGCAACGGCAGGGACTTGGCTTCTTCAACCATGCTCGGCACAAAAATGCGGATTGGCATCCGACAAATAAATTCTTGCATCTTGAATAGCATATCCATGGCCGATTCCTTCTTGCCCAGCTCTCGATCATCTTCGTCACAAATACTGGTAGAAGGACACCCATTCCGAATAGCAGAAGAAGGTGAAGCGGAGTCGGAAGGCTCCATAGACGGTGGAGATGTAATGGAAGGTGTCATAGAAAGGGTAAGAGGAAGCGGAGGTTCAAACACATCAAGCTTCTCCTCTCACTCAGAAGCGGACGGGGTTGACTCGACTGTAAAAAGGGGTAGACCCTACTCAGGATTAGCCATAGGTAAAGGTGAAGGGTTTGGTGGAGGAATAGGCAAAGTTTATTTTGGGATTAAAGGGATAGCGAAGGGCCGAGGTGGCGGCAATGGAAGGTTGATTAGAGGAGGTTTGGTGGTGGGCTCGGCGGAGGCCGGTGTCATGGGCGTTAATAAAGGTATAACTAGCAGAGGTTCATTGGAAGGTTTGGCAAGGGCCAGTGTTGTGGAGGTTAATGATGTAGTAGTTGGAGGTGTAAAAGAGGGAGGTTTGGTGCATAGGAAATGCTAGATGGGGCGAGACGTATTAGGGGTCGAAGATGGGTCTTGGTGCACTGGCGTGGGTGATTGGAGTATCGACCCATCATCGTAGCACCAATAAGTCTCAAAGATGGGGGTTGGTTTGGGGATGGTGGCATCGTCCTGAGAACTGCCCTCTGATCAAAATTCATTCTCAGACCTGTCACATCCTGCCCTACCTGCCCTGTGATCTGAGCCAGAAACCATCATCAGTTTGAAGAGATTTTCATTTCCAGATCCACCGTTGGACGGATCTTAAATTCTCATATGTTGAATCTTTTCGAATCCTCTTCGCAACGACGCTAACCTCGTCTCGATCCGACACCAGGTCTGGGCGTGGCGGCCGTTCTCGCCAGAGTGCGCAGGACTGTCCAGGTCTGTCCCGAGACTGGCCTGTAGAAAGGGGTCACAAGTAAAATCCTCAGAAAATATGTCGGAGTAGATCCAGTGGCCTCTGCTCCCAGGGGTCGACCAAGGACCCTCCGCCAATGTCCCAGTGAACCACCATCTCCAGAAGACGCCCGGAGACGGATGTCCCTTTGGATGCCTGTGCTTGCTGTCCTGCCTGCCAGAAATTGCAGATCCGGAGCCGCTGCCCGTCAACCCAGGATCGGCGCTCCCGGATCACTGTTGTGACCTTTTACCTCCCTGTGTGTAGTGGGCCGTAATTATCATGCTGTAATTAATTATATTATTTATACCGGGGGTGACGATTCTTGGCCGGGAAATCTTCCCCATGCCCCGAGCGTGGAGGTACGTCTTCGCTACTCCCTGGTTGTCTGCTCATTCAGTATATGATTGAATGCCGCACTTGCATGATAGGATTATTAGCTCACTGCAAGTTCGATCACCGCTGTGAGAGATTGTTCACATGACCCATCCCGTGGCCCGTTCCGGCACGGAGGAGTATAGACCACCCTTGACTCACATCGGTTTCTCAACCGTGCAGATCCACGCGTCTCAATCGCTAGGGATGAGTCGTGAGTTGCGCTTCTTGTTGAGGATATTTCTCCTCTTCTAGAGCTCCTTGGAGTCACGTCGAGGTGTTCTTACTATCGTGTCTTGCTGGTTGCGTCTGCCCCAAGCGAGTCAGATCAATATAGCGAGTCCGAGGTTGCATTGTCAGTCCGAGTCACACCCATTCCGCATCAACTTTATTCCATCTTTGCAAGTAGTAAGGTTGATGATGAGAGTGAAAGTGATATTTTAGAAGTTTCTTTTGATGGGACATTTGTATTTTCTTCAATTTCTGATTAGGTATTAAAATGGAGAGAGACAACAAAGAAAGGCTGATATATGTGAGAGGTAGTAGCTATGTGATAGATGTCAAGAGTTGTCTTTTCTTTTCTTTTCTTTTTGAAATGATAGATGTCAAGACTTGTCTAATATCTATGTACATACTCGGGTGCATGATGACTTGTGGACACACTTTTTTATCTTATTTATTATTTATATATTTTTTCATTTGTTTCATTTTGGTTTATTAGTGTGTAGCCGTGCCAGTCGTAAGATGATGGTTTATTCGGACACCAAAGACCAAGGTGGGCTGGAGCTGCTAGTGCGCACCGTCTGACTAGTCAGACAATAGTGCGTATCATGTCGGGACTAGAACCCGCAATGCCATAAAGGTCACGATGTTAATTACATCTCTCCGAAGGGGAGAAACTTCTTGATTAGTTGTCAAGAAGTGGGGCCCTATAGCCTGAAATTTGCATTAATGAAAAAGGAGAGAGATAACTCGAAACATAGCGAAATGTTTCATGCTAAGGCAAGGGCATCTAAGCCACTTCAATTATTCATCATCCATTTCATGTTCAAAAAGTATTCCGAGTCGAAAGCATGATAAAGACATGAATAATCTTTGGGTAAATGTCTATCGAAAATGCTACAAGTTTGATGTCTAGTAATAAAAGGAGCAGGATGAATCTCGGTGAGGATAGGTCAGATTCAAAGAGTTGTTGGCCCAAGGTAAAGTCAGGCCATGGCCATAGCAGGGTGGTCCCTTAGATCCAAGCCTAGCTTGCAAGGTCATCATTTCTATTCCCTTCATATAAGGTATAGGGGATGAGGGGCCCCAGATCAGGCACCATTGGTTCCTTGAGTATTATATATTATTATTGTTATATATATATGATAATTTTTGTTCGATCATGTATTATTAGTCGAATGAATATGAAAATTAGTCGACTGAGTCCGCAAGTATGCTGACCTGAACTAGGCGAACCAACTCGGCCCACTAGCGGGCCAGTCGCCTGCAAAAAAAAGGAATCAGTCAACTAAAAATAAAAATCAGTCGACCTAAGCCAAGGATTAGGTCGACCGACCGACAGGTCAGTCGACCGAAGAGGAAAACCTCAATCAACTGAAGATGTAGATTCAGCCAACCTGGGTTGAAGTAGGTCAACTGAACCCCCCCTTTTTGCTTCATTCTTTCTTTTATTCGTTTGGTGCTCATTACTATGGTTTTAATTTGATGGATAAGGGGTTATTAGACCCTCATTACCTCTTCCAATTTCATACATTTCCTCCCCCTTTCTTCTTTTTTTTTAGATGGGCCAGGGGCCCTGATAAATAGGTTGATAGAGTTTTACCTCTGTCGACTGACCCTTCACCCCTGTCGATAGAGGTTTACCTCTATCGATAGAGTTTTACCTTTGTATTTTTTAGGTTTTCAAAGAATTAGCGGCGGACCCCACGGACGTCAATTTAATGGGCAACTATACCAATGGATGCCATTTTGTGGATATTATTTAATTAAAATATAAAAAATACTTTTCTCCGAGCCTCCAAAAACCTCCATTCTTCTTGGGAAATAAGCGTCAACCCTAATGGACGCCAAATTATAATTGGCGTCCGTAGTGGAAGACGCGAATTCATGTTTTTATATTTTTACAGAATTTTGGAGTGATTTTCATGTAATTTCAATTGGTGTCAACCATGGAAGACGCCAATTCTTTAAATAAGCGTCCAGGACTATTGACACCCATTCTTCTTGATTATGTGCGTCCGTTTTGGCGGACGCCAATTCAATGGGCATTCGTGCTTCTAGACGTGATTTCCCTTGCCATTTTTTAGCTCCCGATTCCAACCAAAATTCCTATTTCTTTAGAATGAGCGTCTGGGAAGTCAGACGTGAATTTCTTTTTGTTTTGAATTTCTAAATTTAAACTTTCAAATTAACGTCCATATAGGTGGACACCCATTTAATGGCCGACCACGAGGTCTAACGTCATTTTTCTGAGTTTCACGAACCTGCACGCAGCCCCTTCTATCCCTTTCAACTAGGGAAGGTTTCCTGTGACTTTCCATGACTGGGGAGGACTCTTTCCAAGGTTTATCTCAATCTAAAATGATTATTCTAATTATTCTTGGAATTAAAAGTCTGTTTCTTCCCCTATAAAAAGCCCTTCGTGCTGAGGGGCCGATGGGGGAGGCACGGAGGGGAAGTGCTATCGGATTCGTGGCTCAAGGAGAGAGTTCTCCCTACATCTACTGCTTCATCGTTTTGGAGGCTCTCTCCCGAACGACCATCTAAAGCCACGTCTAGCCATCCCAGGAGAAATACAGGCTCTTCTTCTTCTACTTTTTCTTTTGTTCTGTGTTCTTTTTTTTAAAACTACATTTGCACGCATGTATCATCATCTTCTTCTTTTATCTTCCTTTCTCAACCACATTGAGACCTCCCACGGTGCAACACTTGCACACTTATCTTCTTTTTTTTATCATTCATCATATATTTTTATCCCACCCTTTGCACAGGGGTTTAAGGGCCAACACCCAACAAGTGTGTTCATCTTCATGATTTCACGTTTATATTTATATTTAGATTTGATACTACACACCCCAGTTTGCTAATCCATATTCTTCTATTGGTGTTGTTTATTATTTTGCAAGGGTAATCAAGTATAAGAGAAACTCTCTCCGAGGGTAGATCTATTCACCCCCCTCTAGAACTTAGTGTCCATCCGTTCCTTCATTTTTGACCTTCTAGTGGTAGTTTAGGCACTGTGTCTGGGTCCTCTATTCAGTACAGAACTTTTGATAATTGTGACCAGATTATGCTTTCTATTGACTCTGTTATATATTATTTGGCATATGTTATCCGTTCTGTTTATTCTGAACTGACCTCTGAATCTGATTTATAAGTTCTGATACTTGTTCCTCTTCTGGCCATGTACATATGCATACATCCATTAAGTTGATTTCTAACTCCTTTCAGGCTGCACTTAGATGCATGTTGTCTCCATAACCCTAATCCACCTGATCCTTTTGACATCCGAGTTTTGGTTTCCTGACATTTGAGATTCAGTTTCATGAAGTGCAAGCTTGTGCTCATGAAGTCTTAGCTTTGTTGCATGATTCGAACTTGCGCTATAGTCTGAGCCTTGTTGTGTCATCTGAGCTTGTTTGTATTGACTGATCTTAGCAGTTTTGTCCGAGCTTGGTTTTGTCCGAGCCTAGATTTGTCTGAGCTTGGTTTCATCTGAGCTTAGTTTAGCCTAAGCTTAGTTGCATCGTCCAAGCTTAGTCATGATGACCGAACTTGTCTATGTCAGACTCAACTCTCAGCTGACTTCGTACGGCCTAGTCTTCTTGACTTCGCTCGGCACCTATTCTTCTTGGCTTTGCTCGGCATCTGTTCCTCTTGGTTTTGCTTGGCATTTGTTCTTCATACATTTGTTTTGGCTTCGCTCGGCATTTGTTCCTCTCGGTTTCACTCGGCATCTATTCCTCTCGGTTTCACTCGATATTTTATCTTCTTGGCTTCACTTTGCATCTGTTCTTCTTGGCTTTGCTCAACATTTATTCCTCTCGATTTTGCTCGGTATTTGTTCTTCTTGGCTCTGCTTGGCATATGCTCTTCTTGGCTTTGCTCGACATCTGTTCCTCTCAATTTCACTTAGCATCTACTCCTCTCGATTTCGCTTGGCATTTGTTCTTCTTGGCTTCACTCGGCTTCTATTCTTCTTTGCTTTGCTCGGCATTTGTTCCTCTCAGTTTTGCTCGACATCTATTCCTCTCGATTTTGCTCGACATTTGTTCTTCTTGGCTTCACTCGGCATCTGTTCTTCTTGCCTTTGCTCGACATCTATTCCTCTCAATCTTGCTTAGCATCTATTCCTCTTGATTTTGCTCGGCATTTGCTCTTCTCAGTTTTGCTCGATAAGCGTTAGGAACTTGTTTCGACGGACGGATGTAACAAGCTTCTCTCCTTATTCAACAAGATTGAAGTAGAAAATTCTACCTGCTTCTGTCAAGGTATCATCCTTCAAAGAACATATCTTGAAAAGTTTCACTGCTTGCAAGTCTTCGATTAAATCTAATCTGACTTCAACTTGCTTCTCAAAATCAACGCATCTGCCGACCAACATAGCTGAGCTGGTACTGAGGAACAGAGCTCGTTCTGCGTTTGAGGTGAAAAATTGAACGTTTAAAGCAATAACAACCATGGTTTTTCAAAGAAAGATGAAGTAACTAGCGAAGATTTGAGAACATAGGGCTCGGGAGAATGAAGGGTTTTTGCAGAATGAGAGCTTGACGAAGGATAGATGAAGACGAAAGGATAGTCGAAGCCCTAATAGATGATTTTTTATGGAGCCGCGAACCCACTACGACTGATGGCAAGAGAGAGAATGTAATGCCCCGGATTTTTCGGATATTTTTCGTGTGTCCCAGATTGAGTTTAATGGTTTTCGCGTGTTTTTGCCGGTCGGACTTTCGAAACCCCGTGTAGGGTGAACCGTCGCGTTCTCCGACTCCGGGACGTTATCACTGCGTTGTGCATTTTTCGAGGATCGTGGAGAGTATTTTTTTCCTATTTTTGTATTTTTTGGATTTTTTAAAACCCAAAATATTTTCTATTTAAACCCCCCACCCCCTCTCATTCTCTCTTTCTTACTCTCTCTCTTCTCTTTCTCTTCCCCTCTCTTCCGGGCGGTCGACGGAGGCGATGGTGGGCGAGGCGGAGATGCTGTGAGGGCGAGGACGGCGAGGACGGGTCGAGGATCGAGACGGTGGCGCGTGGTGAAGCCGGTTCGCGAGTTCGTGTGAAACCGGCGGCGTTCGCTAGGCTTTTCTCGATGGATCGGCGATCTCGACATGCAAAATCTTCTGTGGAGGTAGGGGGGTGGTTCCTTAACCTCGGTACTTCATTTCTCGCGAGTTTTGTAGGCCGTGGTGAGCCGAGTGGGCTTTATTGCTCATTTGGGGAAAAAATCATGTTTTTAGGGCGTGCGACGGATTCTTCGATTCGGTTGCATTTTTTTGGGTTTAAACGCGTTCTCTAGGTGGTCTAGAGGTTGGGGAATGGGTTCCTCATGTTTTCCCCACTATCGAGGGGTGATTGGGGCGTAGAAATGGACCCTAGGGCTGGGTTCGGACGGCTCTGCGCCGTAATCGGTCGACGGACTCGGGCAGTTCGGTCGACCGTTCGGGCGTTGGCTCGAACTGGGCCTCAGAATAGATATTTTATAAAAATTTTGGGATATTACACCCTCCCTCACTTACAAGAATTTGGTCCCCAAATTTAATACATGGAATTTAAGGAGAGTGTACTTACATTCGAATAATTTAGAAAATCTCTTGCGCATAGCTTCCTCAATTTCCCATGTCGCTTCGTATGGCCATAATTTGTTCCATTGAACTTTGATCATAGGAATAGTTTTATTCCGAAGCTGACATACTTCTTGTTCAAGAAATTTGATGGGTTTTTACTCGTACGTTATATCCTTTTGAATTTCTAAGTTATCATAGCTTATAACATGAAATGGATCTGGGACGTACCTTTTGAGCATTGAGACATGAAATACGTAATGAATTCCAACCAATTGAGGAGGCAAAGCTAATCGATAAGCCACTTTGCCAATTCTTTTCAGGATTTTAAAAGGGTCAATAAATCTTGGAGTAAGCTTGCCTTTGATGTCGAACCTTCGAATACCTCAACTTGGAGAAACCTTGAGAAACATATGGTCTCTGACTTGAAATTCCAGGTCCTGCCTTCTATTATCAGCATATGACTTTTGTCTGTCTTGAGCCATTTTAAGTCTTTCACGAATCAACTTTACCTTCTCGGTAGTATCTCAAATAAGTTCAGGGCCCACAAATTACTTTTCTCCAACTTCATTCCAACAAATGGGTGAGCGGCAACTTCTTCCATACAATGTCTCGAATGGAGCCATTTGAATACTAACTTGGGAGCTATTGTTGTAGGCAAATTCTACTAAAGGCAAGTGATCGTGCCAAGTTTCACCAAAATCAATTGCATATGCCCTGAGTATATCTTCGATCACTTGATTTGTTCTTTCAGTTTGTCCATCTGTTTGAGGATGTAATGTAGTGCTAAAGTTAAGTCGAGTCCCTAATGAATATTGTAGACCCTTCCAGAATTGCGATGTGAAGTGAGAGTCTCTATCAGAAATGATAGTGATAGGGACACCGTGTAGCTTGACTATTTCCTTCATGTATAGAGCTACTAGAATATCCAAAGACCATCAACTTTTGATAGATAGAAACTGAGCAGATTTAGTCAATCAGTCTATGATCACCCATATGCCATCATGTCCACCTCTTGTTTTAACTAAACCCATGATGAAATCCACCCCTATACTCTTCCATTTTCACTAGGGAATTTTTAAGGGATGTAGTTTACCAGTGGGCTTTAAATGTTCCGCCTTAACTTGTTGACAAGTGAGGTAGCGTGATACAAAGTCCGCTACTTCGGGCTGGGGGCTACACCCGCACGTCCCGCTCTTTCGTCCCTCTGTCGCGACACCCGCGGGTGGGGGACATTTGTTGACACTGAAAATATTCCTAATTTTTCCTATCTTCTGCTTCTGCAGGTCTTAAGTTCTAATCGAGTGCTCCTGTGCCGACAGAGAAGAAAAGCAAGAAAACAAGAAAAAGAATGGCGGAAGCCAAACAAAGGATGAGACCAAAGAAAAAGAAGAAAAGAAAAGATGCTCGGCTCCAACGGATAACCGCTAAAGTAAGACCCGAGAGTTCGGAAGAATATTCGGGACCATCCCCGAAGAAACAAGCAGAAGATTGGACAACAAATACAAGCTGGTTGATCAGCCAACCTTCACAAAAGAAGAAAATAAACACAGTTAGGCCTAGACAAACTAAATGGGCCAAAAAAATGCTAGAAATGAGTTGAGGGGCTTTAAACCGGCGCGGCCCATGTTAATCCATCACCACGTTAAACCGGCACGTAAAAAGCTCCAAGGCTGATTAATCCGGCGCGCAAAGTCTCGCACCGTTCTAAGCTCAGCCCCTCGTTGCTATAAAAGCTCTCGTCCCGACCAAGAGAACACTAGAGACTCCAAGAAAAAAAAGAGAACAGGCGTCTAGAGGGAAAGAGTCTCCGAGGTAAAGAGAGAGAAGGCGGCCAAAAAGAGAGAGAGCAGAGAGATAGCAAGGAAGGGGAGAGAGAGCGCAGAGTATAGCAGGAGAGCTGCAGTGCTCGAGGGAAGAAGGTGGGTTCCCACCAGCAATGCCCAATCCGGGCTATAGTTCTCTTCCCCTATTGTTATCTCTCCCCATGAATCTCATGTAATTTCTCTGGTTTGCCAGTTTCATAGCATGTATAGTTTCTTCTGAAGTTTAATAAACGAGCAGGAGTTTATCCTAAGTGTTAATCGTCACTATTTGATTCTTCTCCCTCTCTTTCCTTTTGTGTTTACACGATAACCAAAGTAGTCTCTGGATTGAGTGGGTTGTCTCACGACATCATAGATTTTTGATTGATTCGTTTCCTTAGCGAATTCCCATGAGCGAAGTCCCGTCGGAGGCCAGAGACTCATCCCATTTCTCTGATGTGAGCTCTGGGCATCCTGAATAAAGGGAAATATCGATCTTCATTTCAGTTCGCTCGTGCTCATCGTCTTGAATATGCGAACACATATACCATTATTTCTTGCATTTCGGCCCCATTAAAACCAAGGGATTGATCTGTATTTCTCAGATGCAGTCCGGGGGTGTTTATCCAATAAAGTTTGGGTACTCAAAACTGTTGAATGAGAACTTTGTTGCAGGGTTGCCTTGAGGCCAAGTGGAAGGCTTGGACGATGATGGATGCTCAAGGCACAAGTATTGAAAATAAATTTCTATTTTTTTTTAAAATCAAACTTGTTTTAACCGAATCTCCATTAATGAAAACTTAAAAAAAATTATTTTTGTTATTAGAATGTATTGCATCTTTCATGAATCACCATTGCATGATTGCACTTCATGAAACTGAATATTCATCCATTTGATCATCATTGCATGACTACATGGTATATCAAATGGTGACTTGAGGAAGGGTAGGTCATTCCTATCTGAAATCCATCACTATGCGTGAGAATGTGCCTCTGCCTCGTACCATGAGTCATTTGTTCATATAATTCATAGGATGCATGTTTTTTTGTTAAAACATCATTTGTGTAATTCATGCACATTGTGAGGGAGAGCTGTTAGCTGGTTGATATGTGCTCAAGCTAAGGCTCATTTGTAAGAACGATCATCTTGTGATAATGTCTATCATGAAAACTACTGGCCTATTCAAGAATTACGTACATTGAGGCTACATAAACTCTCATGCACTATCTTGTTCAAACTCGAAAATTTTACTTCTCATATTAGAATTCATATCCATTCTCATGCATATACACTGTTGATGCAACTTGATATTTGCATGTGTAAGATTATGGAATGCAGTTCTCCAAGTGCTGCTAAACCACAGGGATCCAAGGAAGCTTGGGTACCCAAGTCTGTAGTATGAGAACTTTGATTACCGGAGTGACTTTGGGTTCATGAAGAAATTGAGAAAAATAATAGATTCTCAAGGCCAAGGTAAGAAAACAAGAATCTGAAATACAAACATTCATGAGGTTAGTGATTTTGGTGCTTGAAGGTGTCTGGTGTTGTCTCCTGAACTAAGGTAATTCAACTTTTTGCTATTGAAATAGAATTTCATACATTGTCTTGTGGCACTGGGTGATTTTGTTTCATGACAGGTATTGCTTCTTACAAACTTGAACTGTTGTTCCTCTACTCTGATGTGCCAAAAATGTCTAAATGGTTATTTAAATAAGTCTTGATTGAAACTGCATGTGTGATATCACATTCGAGCTTAACTACATTTCTGGTATATCAAATCGTGTTTGTGGAAGAGTGGATCACGTCCAGTTGGAAGCTTTCACCATGTGTGTGTCAGGTCTTCGGACCTCAAACTCTGCCTTGTACCAAAACTTGGAGAACTCAAATGGCCTGGGACCCGCGAAAAAGGATCCAAAGGGTCTGGGATATTACACAGTTGGTCACAGAAGGACCAACTTACCTGGATTCATGACATGATAGATGTGATGCCACACATAGAGGTAAGCTTCTAGACATTCAAATTTTGTTATATTTTGATGGCATGAACACTAATAATCTTCCTTGCAGGTGGTGTGGACTCCCTACCGGAGGGAGATTGGGGAGATGCCATGGGTGGAGCCTGTCGTCCCCTACTTTGGGAGAGAGATCTGGTTGCAAGCCCTCAACCTAGTAGTGCCGCTACACTACAAATTGATCATGAGGACACTGGGGGTCTAACAGGATGCAGTTGAGTTCTCGACTCGGGGGACAGTACCTCGACCTGGGTGGAGGTTTTGCAGCCTCCAGGGAGTGGACGACTGGCGTCAGTAAGCACACGACCAGTTGGTTGACTGGGAGCAGCATGGACGACCAGTCCCTGCAGGAGCAGATTCAGACGAGGCCTACCTTCAGGCCTACACATGGACTTACGACACTCGGATCTACCATGGCACACATCGACAGGTGAGTTCCTTCATTTAGCATTCTCCAAACCTTAAAGATTCATGATTACGTGATTAGGGGCCCCTTGATTCAACAATCCAGCAACGCGATGACCTCCAGCACATCGTAGATGAGCTGGTAAGACTCTCACGGGCAACTTCTCAATGATTTTTGGGCTTGATTTGTTATTAATCCATTTATTTCAGCGAGAGGATCTAGAGAGGGTCCAATCCTCCCACGACGCCTCTTCTTCGACGCAACCTACCTGCGACCACACCGAACTCGAGAGATAGCTTGTTGGTGTGCTAGGTCATGCCGAGGCAGCTGAGGCCTCCCTCCAGGGGAGAGAGTAAGCAACCTACTCCTTTAGCTTAGTCTTAGAAGATTTATTGATATTATTTGTTGACCAAGACTTCGGGTGCAAGAGCGAGATCTACGAACGGCAGAAGTAGAGCTGAGGCGTCGCGATGCGAAGGAGCTTCTCCGAGACACGATAGAGTTGTGCTGTCACATCCCGAGCTTTTGATATAGTGGAAGCAATCTCGAAAAAATGTGAACAGTCGACAATAGTAAGTCTCTTGTAAGCAAGAAAATCAGAGCGCAAGACAATCACACATAAGACGTAATTTGCACAAGTAATTGATTCATACTTCAAACTTTATTTCTTGATAATCTTAAAGAGTACATCAAACTTTGACTAGACTTCACTACAACACTTTTGACTCAAGAAAATAAATCAAAGGTGTTCCCTCGTATGGGGGGATGCATATGATGTCATAGCCTTTATGGCATGGCGTGATTGGGTTTCGACCCGAACCACACAATCATCTAACAAAGTCAGGTCGAGTGCACCATGGGCTTCCACGAAGCCCGAACAAATTGTCACTTCGGTGACTGGCACGCCCACGCACTTAATAAACCGATAAGTGAACGATCCAATCTAGAAGTGCATCCACAAGTCTGGTACGCCTAGTGGGACCCATCCACCTTTCATCTCTTTGTCGGAATTAGGGGCTTCGCGGCCCCCTTCTTGTAATACTGATTGTTTCATCTTTGCAAATGTAGGTGAAGCACGTTCGACTTCAAGAATGGTGGTTTCCTTTGGCCCTCTGGTCATTGAGAGCCACATCAGGGATGGCTACCTTGCTATCCCCCTTTGCTTCGAGAGCTTCCCTCCCGTTGTGAGCTTCCCCAACTTCTTGGGGGTAGCCTTCATCAAAATCCTTGACATGGAGGCATCCGACGAGCACAAGACTCATGCCCTCATCCCGGGAGGCACTGAAGCTGCTGGTGGTCGAGCTGTGGCCAGAAACAACAGCAATTCCCCATCCAAGACGCCGGGCTGCCACGTGCACCATCTGCACCTGACTGTCGGCTCACCTCAGTAGGGATCGGCATCCCACCGGAGGAGGTGTCGAAGGAGCCGTGCAGTCGCCACACCAAGAAGCCGGCTCTCCAGCTCCGAGAAGTCCATCGTTGTTGGAGGCATCAGAGTCCATCTTAATGGGCAGAGGTCCGAGGAGATCCCAGACCGAACAATACTAACCATCCTAGTCCGCAACTCTTTCCAAGGACTAGAGAAGATAAGAGAAGGAAAGGCGCCCGTCATCCCGGCCGCTGCACCGAGAGATATGCCGACTCACAAGCTGGCAAAACTGAAGAAAGTTTGGGTTCGAAAAGAAGCTTGACCCATGGCACCTGTGCAGGCAGGGCCCAGCTGCTCCCACCGTGCAAGGGGGCGAAGAGATGAAATGGTCGAAGAAGCGGCCATGATCCGCCAACTGACAGTCACTGTACCAGTGCTGCCCGAAAACACACGCCACCGACGTCATAGGCGTCGTCACCATGCTGACTGCCCAACGTACGCAGATTACCACCATCATGGTGTTGCCACCGACACCCAGCTACCGGCCACTCGCCCCGACCAGGAGTGGGAGGGGATCGAGTAGGCCATGAGAAACTACCTCCGGGGCCCAGGCAGTACTCCCTTGGGTCGCCAAATCAACCCATCCACTAGTTTTCATATTATGGTTACCGATTAATATTTTTCTAAGAATGAAATTTAACTCCACAAAACACCCATGAAGTTATCACCATGTACGTATTATTTCACCAGTCTAGATTTTTATTTCTTGTTCAACCTATGGTTATTGTTCTGGGGAAGGAGACCAAGATAGCCCTACACTCCTACTATGCTTGTTAGTGAAGGGGCAAGGATAGTCCAACCTTGATTGTTAGTTAAGGAGTTGCTCCTCCCACATGAATAAGGAGAAGATCGTGAGACCTCCGAGACAAAGTAGATAACACCTCACATAAGCCCCAAGTTAACTATTCACTAAAACAAAGTGTTATCCATGGAAACTCCTTATAGAACCACGGCATACAGACCCAACTTCCTTAGGGGACTCTACTCTATAGGGAGGAGAACCTCCTACCTAGTTTAATTAGGGAAGTGTTTATCATACTTATAAGATAAAGTTCGCCTTCTTAGAGGAGATGCTTTTTCAAGGACAAAAGTCTAAAGCCTCCAAGCCAAAGTAGATAAGACCTCACATGAGCCATAGGTGTGTCCTTCCCTACAACAACCATGTTACAGCTCATATTTGTTGTTAATATTCAACAGAGAACATTCCAGTGGACTACATCGTACAGAAGAGGCAGCCTCAACCAAGAATCCAATCAACTAACTGAAGTGTTGCCCATGTTTCATAGAAATGCAAGACATCAAGAAATTTTGAAGTTAATAGTTGAAGGATTACCTGGGTAGACATCAAAGGTTGTGCGAAGGAGTGCCAGGGAGCAGCAGACGAGGTAGCCCCAAGCACCCCACCAGAAGGTTGAAGACCAGCTAGAGGAGTAGTAATGGGGGGAAGTGCAACGTCAGGGGGGGTCAGCTGGCAGGGCCAACACCACGGCATGGGACTTCGGAGTAGGCAGGGATGGCACCAGGGGGATAGTAGTAGTGACAGTCTGAGGAGGGCCAGTAGCTGTGGGAGAGAGGCAAGGGTCGACCCCCTGGGAGGCAGGGTCGACCATTGGCGGATTACGGACACAGGAAGGGCTGGGGGGTGGCACAAGGCCAGGCCTGAGACCAGTTGTAGCAGGGGGTAGAGAGCTAGTAACACCGCCTTGGCAAGGAGCAGCACCAGCCGCTACAGCCAGGGCAGGGGGAATAAATTGGAGCAAGCAAATTTTCACTTGGAGTAGGCTTTATCTACAAAATAAAAATGTAAAAAAATGAATAGAAAAAGGAAAGGCCCCATAGTTGACAAAGAGTGCCAGACAGTAAGAGAGATAGCTCCAAACGCAAGTAAAAGATGAATGAGTTTCAGATCAATTAATAGTGATGGCAAAGCATAACAGACTATCACAATTCAAATCAGTAATCAGTCAGACATCCAGGTACGATACTTGGCAGAGGTTCTCCTCACACAAGAGGTGGAGTTCCAGATAGGCATAAATTATCCTTCCAGCCATGCCTTTTAATATACTTACTGGATGAGCGACTTAGGCATGAACAGCAGATAAACGAATCAGATAAGGAAAATCATACTTTGCCTTAAGCATTCCTATGCATTCATCTAATTGAAGAGCAAACTAGAATTGTAAAAACATAGGATGCTATTTCAATCACATAGGAGACAGAGATTTTTAGGTGGTTCGATCTCAAACTAGAGATCTACGTCAACCCCTTACTCAATCGAGTAAGGCTTCCGCTGCCTAATAGCTTGAAAACCTTCCGCTGCCTAATAGCTTGAAAACAGCTGATCCATAGCTTCGGGGATAGAAATCCCTACAAACTGCTGAGCTTTACACCTTGCTGTCTGAGGTTCAGACCTCACCTGTTGAGCATCACAACTTGCTCTGCTGATTCACAGCTTATAAAGAGTTTGGAAGGAAAAACTAAGGAAACGAGGAAAACTATAACAGAAATGAAAAATATAGCTCCAATGGATCAATCTGACTTTGGATCTGATCCAGAAGTCAGTACAGGGCCAAAGCACTCAACCTCACTTCACTCTCAAACTAGCTTAAACGACGCTCTATTTTTCTTCCTCACTTCTTCAGACTCTTCTCTCTCTCTCTCTTGCTCTCTCTTCTCCTCTTCTGCTAACCAGCTCTCTAAATCTCTTCTGCTTCTTCGTCTCCTACTTCTTTCTCAAGTATCTTCCTCTTCTATCTCTCTTGTCTTCTGATTTCGAGCACTGGAGGCCTTTTATAGACCGCGTGTCTTGGGGTCCATGAACTCACGCATTGGGCATGTGGAGAGCTCATTTCCACGCTTTTCAAGAGTCCACGTGTCACGATCAGATGGTATGATGATCTACGTGGCAGGTTTTCATAATTGCCTCCTACCTTGGATCACGTGCCCCTCATTAGCCTTACTTAAGTTCCACGTGTGGTCAGCCTTCTTGTACTCCAGGTGTTCGAGCAGGAATCTAGGTTAACAAAATAGAAGGACTATTAGTTATAAGACAAATGATAAACCCAATTTTAATCCATAGTGTTTTAATCAGATTTGGTTAAGTAACAAAATATTTTAATTCTATAGCAGATATTTTATTTCTGTCACAAAATATTATATTCTTCCACAAAATATTTAAGTCCTGTATTTTTCTGTTGAGTAGGCTCGGTCTTTAATCGTTGAAAAAGTGCGCCGTATGAGTCTGACATAGGGCATATTTTTCTGCACGAAAATGGTCCTTTCACCTTTTTGGGGGGCCAAAGAGAATGAACTTTGCATTATGACATGACTTTGGGCACCAGATTCGATGTACAAAGTATTACTCATATAACTATCTTAGCAGAGAAAGGAAGGCACCAAAACCCAATAGTTGGTCTATGACATGTGAAGGACACCTCCTAAGACTCAAAGTTAGAAATTACATCCAAATTCTTATTTAATGTCCAATTCATACAATTAATGCCGCATGAAAACCCAAACAACATTTCCAGCCAACAAAGTGGCTTCACTTTGACACTAAGGACCACATTCAAAAAATATGAGAAATGTAGCTGGCTCATAGTATGACCATCGCCTCATTTGGGAAAAAGTGTGGGTCTGATAACTCCTTAAAAAAAATGACTTCACCAGAAAATTCCAACTTTAGATTCAAGAAAGCTAAATCCAAAACAAGATTTAAATCCAAGTTCTGATTTTGATTGTTTTGGCAAAAGCTTGAGGTGCCATTGTTGACGGGCAATTACTATCCTTGTAAATCTAGGTGGAAATATTACAACTGACTCCAGGTTGAAATGACAAGGCTTATAATTGATTGATTTATTGAGGTAAAGTAGAGTTCAACATGGAAGCATCATCTTAAGGAAACCTTTCTATATGTTAATGAGCGGGATCTCCCTTTGCAACTTCCTAGGAGACCCTAGGGTTACCCATTCATAATAAGTCAATGCCAATAGGGTTCATCTACATGGCCGCGAGCTTTTTAAAACTCCTCAATGCATGGCAAACCAAAATTTCACTATTCATCAATGAGTCATAAAGTATGGTGGTAAACTATAAAGATGTCCTTGTTTTTCACCTGCTATAATCACATTCATAAAATAGTTTGTAAAGCTTCTTCACTTGTTCTATTGCCTCATTCCTACCTGCCACCTTAAGAGCCAGACCATCAACAAAGAATGGAAATAGAATGAAAATGGAAATGAATCAAAACCTTTATCATCATAGAAGAAACAAATGACTCCTGTATGAGTTAGGGAGTAAAATTAAAAAGAAAAATATATAACTCAAAATAAAATTACCACCATAAAATGGCCTTTGCCTTGTTTCAGCAATTTAGGGTGGAAACTTTTCCAGCTTGATGTTTAGAATGTCTTTATTCATGGAGATTTGCAGGAGGAGGTATATATGGAGATTCCACCAGGATTTGACAACATTGAGACACAGGGGAAGGTGTGCAGATTGCGGAGGTCATTGTATGAACTAAAGCAATCACCACGTGCATGGTTTGATAGGTTCAAAAGAGCTCTAATTTCTATGGGATACAGACAAAGCAATACTAATCATACCATTTTTTTAAGCATAGTAAGGAAAAAGTGGCTTTGCTTATTGTTTATGCTGATGACATTGTGATTACAAGTGATGATCTAGAGGAGATGAATAACTTGAAGATTAGACTTGCTCAGGAGTGTGAGGTGAAGGATCT
Organism: Amorphophallus titanum; assembly: GCA_024336825.1. NCBI lineage: Eukaryota > Viridiplantae > Streptophyta > Magnoliopsida > Alismatales > Araceae > Amorphophallus > Amorphophallus titanum. The sequence goes on from JANBPO010006173.1 coordinate 4,913,145, forward strand.
GGGAGAGTTAAGGTACTTCTTTGGTATAGAGGTAGCTAGGTTCAAGCATAGAACTTTTTTGTCCCAATAAAAGTATGTGCTAGATTTATTGTCTGATACAGGGATACATGGGTGTAAGCCTACTATCACTTCTATTGACCAAAATCATAAATTACATAGAGATGTTGGTTAGCCAGCTGATGTGGTGCAATACCAACGATTGGTAGGAAGAGTGATATATCTTTCTGAGACTAGACTAGATATTGCTTATGCTGTTAGTGTGGTGAGTAGATATATGCAGCATCCCAGGAAGCCACATCTGGAGGCAGTACTTCAAATTCTAAAATATTTGAAAGGTTGTCCTAGTCGTGGTATTCTCTTCTCCAGGAATGGCCACCTAAAAGTGGAGTGTTACACAAATATAGATTGGGCTGGCTCAGTTGATGACAAAAGGTCCACCTCAGGATATTGTGTGTTGTTAGAGGTAACTTGGTGATGTGACGTAGCAAAAAATAATTAGTGGTTGCTCATTCTACTGTAGAGGCTGAGTATAGAGCCATGGCTCAAGGAGTTTGTGAGTTATTATGGATCAAAAGATTGATGTCTGAGCTTCACTTCACTCGGCAAGTACCCCTAATGCTCTATTGTGACAATAAGATGACTACTGACATTGCTAATAATCCTGTGCAACATGATAGAACAAAGCATATTGAGATTGACAGACGCTTCATCAAAGAGAAGTTAGAAAGAGGTGAAATTTGTATGTCTTTTGTTCGAACTAGTGAGTAAATAGCTGACATCTTTCCTAAAGGGTTGAGTACTCAATCATTTACATCCATTGTAGATAAGATGGGCATGAGAAACATCTTTGCACCATCTCGAGGGGGAGTATTGTTTTGAGTGATATTAAGTTGCAGGGGAGATTTTTAAGTTTTTGCAAGTGTGGGGATTTGGTAAATAAACATTCCATCTGGGTAATGACTCGCTCTTTAGAGTTAGGTTCCAGGGAGTGGTTATCCATAGGAGGTGGTTATGTTGCTTTTTTCAGTTAGCTTCCAAGGTTTATTGTAGTTTTGGTTTCAAATATTTACAGTAGGGTAATGCTAGCGAAAGAAATAAGAATTAAAACATTCATACGTGGCCATTTGGGCAGAGTATGCTAAGTACTTTAAGCATTCACTAGCTTATGTAGCCACTTGGCCATTGAGTATACTCAGTAATTTAGACATTCATATTCAAAATTCACCTAAGGCATAACAAAACAAAACAAAAGTGCATTACAAAACATATAATGGAGTAAGATATTTTTGCCATGCTAAGGCAGCAGATATGCTACAAATCAAGCACATACCTTAAAAATCAATGGTATAGATACAACCATTTTTAGATCTAAATATTCCATAATCAATCCACAATATAGAGAATAATATTCAAAAATTAATGATCAAACAAGATCTCATGCTATGGATGTAATCATATAATTAATAGAGCAAGCACAGATGGATAAACATATAACAACATTATGAAGGTTTTGATGGTAATTGATGACTTAAGCATGAAATTGCAAAAAATCATTATAAAAATAAAACACAGAGACAACAAACAAAGAAAAAAGGGTAAAAATAAATAAGTATGAATTGTGATCACAAAATCTATTATATCTCAATATTTCAGACCACCATCAGAAATAGATATTGCACCATACAAAAAATAATTTTATTTCAATAGAAGTGGACCAGGGCAATAATACCCTTCAAAGAAAGGAGTGGAGAAGGATCACACCAAGGCTCATAACACAAGGTGGTACTACCATTGCCAGTGTTGTTGTTGCTCTGTGTTGATGTAGGTGTGCAGGATTCGGTGCCAGTAGGTTAGGAGTCGGTGCCGGTGCAATGGTGACAACGTGCAACATGGTGGCATAGCAGCAAAGCAAGAGCGACGCGGTGGTAGATGGGCAACATCACCCAACACTGGCTACTGCTAGGCCCTACAGTGGTGGGCAACCACCGTGGAGCTGAGGAAGAGCTCAGTGGCTACTACGGCTAGTCCCTGCGGTGGTGGACATTACAACGGAGTTGAGGAAGAGCGGTGGGGGAGAAGGGGGCCGGGGAGGCCAGGAGGTGGAGGGGGCCAAGGGGAGAGGGAGGAAGGGTGTGTAGGCTCGCAGGGGGTAGGATGTTTCAAAGTAATTTGGTTTGGTTTGGTTCGGGTTGAAGCCTTAATTTGGTTCGATTTAGTTTAAGAAAAATTCTCTTTAAACTAAACCAAACCAAACCGTGCTCACCCCTAGAATGCTGGCAAAAATTGGGTAGCATCTCCCCTTAATATGGGAGGCTCAACCCAACAAAGGGCCTACACACGGTGGGAGCCGGTGCATGGCCAAAAAATCGAGAAGGCCTAATAAGGCAGTCTCGAATCCTATGATTACCAATTAGGGAACTGTGAGGGCTAGCCTACCAAGGGTCCATGGTAATTTAGGGGTTAACCCAGAGGCTCATAGTGTTTAGTGTTGCCACTTAAGTGGCGTTCATACCCCACTCCTCTATGGGTTTCCAGGAGAACATATCATAGGAAGATAGACCTCTTGGAACCTTGAGTGGTTCTTGTTAATCATTAATGTGGAATCAATTAGATGAAAAGTAATGATTATGTTGCCACTCCGATGGCATTTATGCTCCACTCCACAATGGGCTTCCAGGAGAACATATCATGAGAAGATAGATCTCCTGGAACCCTGAGTGGTTCGATAATGTGAGATCGACAAATAAGAAGCAATGAATGGGAAAAAATGTTCCCCTCCCCATTGGTGGATTGGTGTATATGTAACTTAATGGTATACAATGGAGCAGAGAAAACAAAGTCAAGTCTTGAATAAAGAAAGACATAATTTGTATTTTGGACTCATCAGGCCTTTGTCACACAAGGGACCGACATTGGCAAACCATTGCATAGCAGGTTTCAGAAATTCCCTTCAACAGATGAGGGAGAAATGATATGAGACAAAATCCTCTTGGGTCTACAGACTCGCGTTGGCTCCTGCAGATGCACCCAAGCGATACTAATAGAAAAGAAGGACCTCAGAGACAAACAGTCAAACACTAGGAGTTATATCTATACTGAGTGGTGGTGCTTGATGTAAGGGCCCATTAAGCACACAGCGAAGCACACATGCCTTATAATTGGCGAACGATATAGATCCCCTGGGGAAGGAAGATTGTTATCGCCCAAAGGAGCATGGCCGCCGATCGTTCGATGAGAAGAGCCTTAGAACGGAAGGCTGTAACCCTCCTTGACTGATCCCAGGATCCCACGATAGATGTAGCCCCTAAGGGCCTCCTCCCGGTCTAGGTATAAAGCCTATTGCTTGCCTTTCCACAAGCAGAAACTCAAATTTGTGAAGAAAGAGAACATTTAGAGGGATTAAATAGAGATGTTGGCAAGAAGAACAGGACTCTGGCACTAGAAAATGGTCTAAACTTAAACCGCCAGAGAGCCCCTAACGGCCATATGATAGACCACATGGGCAAATCGCACAGTAAGAGATAAACTTGAAAGAAAGCATTGGCTTTAGGGCTCTGGCATCATCAAACGGTCCATAATAGAGCCGCCAAACGTCATCAAATGGCCCAAAGATAGACCGCTAAGGATGCAGGCCTGGCAAGACAAATGAAAGCCCATTAAGCTTTAAGTGCTGGGAAAAGATAAGGAGCAAGGCCCAACCAAGGAGAGCAACCCATAAAAATAAGACCCAAAATTGACCAAAATGGCCCAATAAATGGTGAATAACTTGGGACATCATAAGGATGAATAATGAGATGACCCAACTCATTGGTCATAGAACGGGTATCAACAGAGATCTCCCGATTTATGGGAGGTCTGCTGGTTTCTCCTTGGTAGGTGAAGATCACATTTTCGCTAAGTTCTGTCATCTTGCATTGTGTGTTCAGATTGGTTGGCCTCCTTTTTGTGTGCCATGAAGTCTGTGCGAGACATGTTTTGTGTTTTGGAAATATGGTTGCCTTTGAGAAGCGATGCCCATCCCCTGATGCATAAGGGTGTGTTGGCATCATTCCGGAAGGATGAGTGCCAGTTGGGTTGTGCTTGCGAGAGTTCGTGGCTAGTGTTATGATTCCCGATGAGTTGTGGATCAGAGCATGCATAGTTGCAGGAGGATTGTAAGATTAAGAGAGAGAATCTATGCTTTGGGTTCGAGGTAATTGAGCTTTCCTCACCCTGTTGTTCGGAGTTAGCCAGCTGAGTTGAGGAATGTCAGGATGGCAGATCCCGAGTCGTGTGTGTTGATTGCGCGTGTGGTGCAGAGTGCGCAGTGGAAGCCTGGTGGGCCGATAACCCTCAGGTCCAGGATTGTAGTAATGGTTACTACAGGCGAATTTCAGAGGGTGTGAAGAGCATCAGAGGATTAGTTCCTCGATAAGAGGTTGTCTCTGGCAGTGTGAGCCGTGTCAGTTGCCGTGCCATTGTTGGAGGTATTGTGAGTTGTGGTGCTGACAGGATGGAGAGTTGGGGAAATATGACGATAGATGTGCCGCATGAGTACCCTGTTCATTTGTTGGAAGTAGTGTTAGGCATTTGGTGCTAGACCCGATTGGGGGTTGTAAAGGATATAGCCTGACAGAGGTTGAGGACGCGATGGTTAGAGTCGATAAGCTAGGTGCTCGACTTGTGTTGGAAGTTATGTCCTCGAGATTTCTGTCGGACTGGAACTTCTTCATTAAGGTCTCCGTAAGTTTTCGCGAGCCTTAGATTCTCACAAAGACGCCAAGCTGGTTGTACTACTAAAACTTTGTAACCCACTGGAATCCTCATCGTATTGTGTAGGATAGGGTTCGACTAGCTTTTGGACCCATAGAACGGGATTTTATTCAGGTTGTGTCAGTTCTGTTCTGAACGTGGCCTGTCCAGAGACTACATTCATTTTGATCACAGTTGGACCCCTGATCGCATTTTGTGAAAGACCCATGCCTGGATCTTCTACTCCGATCATGGCCTTGAGACCAACCGCATTCTGTGTAGGATTGCGGCACTGTTCATGCCCGTGTTTAACCCAGTTTTCGGAACTTGCTTTCTTTAGTTTGACTATGGTTTATAAGTTCGAGACTTGATTGTCTAAGATACTGTTAACCTTATATCCTTCCTGAATATCGTCCATACTGTTTATGTCATGATATTTCCTTTTGAAATTTTAATTGTGATATTTCTATAGCACAACTCCTTGATTCCATGTTGGCCATGTCTGCAAATTATGAAATTATTAAGGGTTGTGGGTCCGTTAACAACCAATGCTAGGTAGGAGAGAAGTTCATTCTATAAACTATGAGAAAATTCTGGGTGTGGCATTACACCAACCTCTATTATTGTCGAAATTTTGACACTCTGATGTTATGTTATTTTTTTAATCGATATTTTGTTGATCTGTTACTCTATTCTTTGTTTAAATGCTATTGGAATTCTAATATGTTCTAGCCAATTCCATAAGTTATGTTCATCTGGATCATCAGTTCCTTGTCATATATTGTTATCTTGTCCTTAGTTCTATATTGAGATTATTCCCTTTCCCTTGGGCTTTTCATGTCTATCATTGACAATTGAATTGGTTATTGATCATCTCCTTTGATTGATAGATTGTATTTCATATTGACTATGATTTTATATCGTTCATGACATAGCATTTCATCGAATATTGATTAATTGACTAATTACTTATATTTTACCTGACAATAGAGATGTAATTATTACTGAGTATTTTACTCACCCAGTTTCTCTTAACATTTTTCAGGTAATAATGATGAAGATGTTTAATTAGACGGGAAAGGGCAAGAGTGATAAGTGCTCTTGAAGATTGACGTTTGAGTCTTTTCTTTTTTCTTGGGTCTAGTCCTGTAATCTTGAGTCTTTTCTTTCTTTTTATATCAATGCCAGTTTGAGTCACGAAGGTGTAATAATGACATTTTGGATACTTAGACAAGTCACAAGTCTTATAAGGGATGTGCCCAACTCAGACACGACGCTACGGGCCTCAATGGATCCATCTTCTTTCTCAAAGAACGAGCCCAATTTAGACACCATGTGGTCTCAGTCTTCAGTCTCGAAAAATGGGTTGGAATCTTTAATCTCAAAGAACATGCCCTTAGGATGTGCTCCAATCCTTACTCTAGTTTCAATGACGCCCGTCGGTCTCTAGCCATATATAATGGCACCAGTCACCCCAGTCTCAATGGTACCTGACTACCCCAATCTCAGCTGTACCTGACTGCCCTTAGTCTTAACGATGCTCGACAGCTCTACCGAGCCAGCACTCGACCGCTCCGTAAAGCCGGCAATGAACAACTCCGCATGAGCCGGTGCTCGATTACTCTAGTCACAAGGGTGCCCAAGGACCCAATTACTCCCATTATAGCGGTGTCCAAGCACTTGATTATTCCAGTCTTGGTGGTTTCCATGACACCTAATTACTCCAATCACAGTTGTGTCCAAGCACCTGATTATTCCAGTCTTGGTAGTGGCTCTAATGCCCAATAGCTAACCCCGAGTCGGTGCCTGATAGCTCACCCTGAGTCGGTGCCAAATAGCTCATCCTGGGTCAGTGACCAACAGCTCACACTGAGTTAGTGCCAGACAGCTCATCCTGAGCATGTGCCCGCGATTGCTCCTTATGAGCTGTGCTCGACTACTCCACATGAGCTGAGCCGGTCAACTCCTCATTCGAACAAGGCATACGACAATGGAATACAATACCCGAGAGGCGAATGTCAAGGAACTTGCAAACTCTCTCATGACTAGGTGACCCGTCATTCCATATTGGGAATACAATGTGACACCCTCGAGTGACATCTTGTCAAGTCATGAGTCCTCCAATGGCCATTATGTATAAAGGAGGAGATACCCACATAGCAACCCCCAAGAACCATCATAAATGATAAAATTATCTCGTGACTTGTGTACAGTTGTAATCAGGCTTTCAACATCCCATATAATGCCTTTTACGACTATAGCGATGTAATCCAGTCAGAGAATTGACTTCCGCCCTCATCGGCCACTAGTCTGAACACCTTTCAATAGACCATCGTCACCCTCCCAACTCGGTCCCAACCCCCCAATAGAATGGACCCTACACCATCCTGAGCCTATCAGCTTTGTGTTGAGTGAGTGTCTGCCGCTCCACCTTTCGAGCCAATGTCTTGCTTTCCTGAAATCGAAGTCTGTGCCCTCTCTAGTGCCTCTCGCGCTCTCACTCTCTCTCTCTCGTTCTCTCTCATTCTCTTGTTCTATCGGCTCCAGCTGCAGACGGAGGTGACCGTGGGCGAGGTGACGACGCCGGGAAGCTGCTGAGACGCATGATGGAGCAAGGATGGGTGCGATTTTGGCGCGATCCCGAACGGTGGATTCAAAGCCGGCGGTTCAGTTCGCGTGGTGGTTTTCGGCGCGGTTTAGTCGCCTCGACGCTCGATTTCTTCGGTGGAGGTAGGGAGACAGATCGCTACTTTACAAATACTTCGTTCTGCATATTTTCCCTACTCCTGTGCGCGGTTTGGTGCTCGATCGGGGGAGATCGGGCCGGTTTAGTAAAAATCGTAGTTTTTGTGGTTTGTAGGGTTCGCCGGAAAACGACAACCATTCTTAGCTTAATTGGTGTCAAAATGATCGCTGGGATGTCAGGATCCCATTCCCGTAAGTTTCATGTCGATCAGTTGTCATTTGGGGCCGGTAGGAGTCTCGGAATCCCGGTGACTCATTTAGGGTCGATTCGTCGGAATCGCCCCAATCTCGCGTTTTAACGCTTGCATGTGGTGTTTTTAGCCCCCATGTGTGTTGTATGGTCATGCGCTTGTTTCTCCTACGCTTCGGAGTGAATGGGGCTCAGAACGGGCCGATTCGACCGTTCCCCTATTTTGCTCGTCGATTTTGTGTAACGATCATTCCAGTGGCCGTCACACTGTGTGACGGTCCAACGATAGACCGTTACATCCGTTGGTCATTTCACGTTCTTCGAGACTGGGTTGGTGTGACAGACCAGCATAGGACCGTCACATGGCTGTAACGCGCCTAGCTTGGTGTGTTATGTTCTGGGTGTGACGGACCAGCATAGGACCGTCACATGAGTGTAACGCGCCTATAGTGGTGCGTTACGTGCTGGTGGTTTCCGAGGACTGTGGCTGTCAGTTTCCTAAAGATAGTGTTTGCCTCGAAGATCGTGTCAGTCGGTTAGCCCTGACGGACCTCTCCTTGTGCGTCACGTTGTGTAACGCCCCTGGTCTGGTGCGTTACATGGTTCATGCTATGCTTTTAGGCCCGTTGGCCTTGATGCCCCTGTCTTGGTGCGTTAGGTGGTGTAGCGCGCCTGTCTTGGTGCGTTACGTGGTTCGAGTTTTAGTTTTAGGCCTGTTTGCCCTGACACCCCTACCCTGGTGCGTCAGAGCAGGTAACGCGCCTATGGTGGTACGTTACAGTCCTGTTGTGGCCATGATAGCTGGTGTTCTATTCTTTGCCTAATTTATAAAAATGTGTAAATTTCATATTCAAGTAGGGGCTGGAATTTCCAATAAAATTGTAAACTACGACGACCCCAAAAGAAAATTTAATCAGGCTCGAATCAAGGGTTTTTGGGTGAACTCGTAATTAGGATAGAAAATCCCAAATCGATCCAATTAGATCCTAATTTGAGCTCTAATGGGCTCAATCTGAACCCAAATTGTAGGCCCTCATCGGAGGAATAGTTTCCCTTGATCAACCTTTGAAAACCCTAACCCTAGCATTTGAAATTTGAAGTTTTGGTGGCGCGACTTTGTCAACCACGAATGTCACGCGGGATCATCTCCACATCAATCTCTAATCGAAAATCACGTCTCTAGGGTTGCCCCCAACCCTATAAATCGAAGCCCAACACTACCAGAATTCCTTTTTTGGCTAGGCGGCTGATGGCAAGCAGGATCGAGAGCATGGGGTGAAGAGGAAAGTAACGATTTTCGTTTAGGGTTCCAACATCATCGATCTTCTTCTTTGCGTCTTAAGGCAAGTTTCTCTCCGGCTAAACCCAAATCAACTATGTCATCTTGTAAGTTTTTTGTGCTCTTTCCATTTATAGTAGTTCACCCAATTTTTATCTTGTATATCAATCGCTACATGGGTTTCTCTTGAGGTCTGTCAAAGTTCACCGGAAGGCGGGGTTCGATTCCAGGTCACGGAACTCCAGTGACCACATCGTGGAGACCATGGTACCACGATAGATTGCCATCTACCTGGCAGGAGGTTCTTTTGAAATTGGTCAAAATGGCCAGATCACAGTCGTCGATCGATCGCTACCATCAGGTTGCAGGCCTTCCCTGATCGCTTTCTATGCTCGGGTTACAGCAATATCCCTATTTTTTTCCTGCATCCTGCTCTAATAGATAGCATGCTTTTAAGGCTGAAAATTCACCTAACAACTAGGGTTTCATGGAAGAACGTCAAAGTCTAACTGAGATCCATATCATTGATTAGCGATTATCTTTGTTCTCTCATGCTATACCCTGAAAATAAGTAAATTAATTACTACTAAATCTATTCACATATCTGAAATTCCAATGCTATTTAGACTTGTTGCTCGGGTTATTTATTTTAGTGCTATGATTGTTTGAGGGTCATGCCACTCCGATAGTAATGGGTCACTGATGTATCCCACTTTCTACTATTTCTAAACCCTCATTTCTTGGATAGTTGGGGCTCTCTGCTGAATACTCCTTCTATCGGACTAGAACCGCTATCTCAAGGCAGATGAAGGTAGACACGGGTCTCAATGCCGCGACGCACACGTTTACCCCTGTATTCCTTCCCGATTATGGAGAACGGGTGGCTTATGATCCCAATGGGAACATCAACGGGTATGTGCGGCATGGATATGCAGGTAATGGGATTGCGATGGATAGTTTGACTTACCACTACTACGCCAATACCAACCAGCTGCAGCGGATCAATGATAGTGCGGGCGGGTCTTATACGACGGACTTGAAAGATCAGGGCAGCGGGAATAACTACACGTATGATCTCAATGGGCAATTGAAGCAGGATGCTGCCAATGGGGTTTCTGCTATCGACTGGACGGTCTATGGGAAGATCGATACGGTTGTTAATAGCTCCGGCACTATCACCTACACCTACGATGCGGCGGGTAACCGGATCACTAAGTCTTTTGGTGGGACGAACTCGATCTACGTCCGGGATGCGCAGGGGAATATTCTCGCTATCTACACCCAGTCCGGCTCCGGCGCGCCGCTTCAGACCGAGGTAGACCTTTACGGCAGCAGCCGGCTGGGAACGGTGGGACCGCTTACGGTGGCGCCGACTTCGCTGGCCCTCTCGGGCGGGTACGGAACCGCTTACCTGAACACCTTTAGCCGGGGCGAGAAGTCCTACGAGCTGACCAACCATCTCGGAAATGTGCTTTCCACGATCACGGACAAAAAAATCGCCGTATCTTCCGGTAGCAGTTCTTTGATAGATCACTTTATACCGGATGTGGCTATGGCGCAGGATTATTATCCGTTCGGGATGGTGATGCCGGGGAGGACTTATCCTGGGTCCACTGCTTCCAGCTACCGGTATGGGTTTAATGGGAAGGAAAAACTTGATGAGATCAGCGGCTCGGGCAATAGCATTGATTTCGGGAGTAGGATAGATGATACTCGCGGAGGGAGATGGTATTCCCTAGACCGGGTAAGAAAGCCCTGGCTAAGCCCATATACATATGCAGCAGATAACCCGGTTAACAATGTGGACCAAGATGGAAAAGATGAAATTCACTTTCATTTTTATACGAATTCAGTTATTGGCCCAGACGGCCGAGTAATGGGAGGGCCAACTACGTTTAGCTTCGAGATTATCAAGGCTAATGGACCAGACAAATTTTTTGTTCATACGCGTACTGATGTGATCAGGATGCCCACGAATTACTCACGAGGTGGGCAATCTACACAGGAGAAAACAACCGAAATTTATCCATGGGACCCCAATAGCCGCTCTGGTTTTACAAAATCGACCACAAATTTCTGAAGCGGGAGGGGTGTTTAGAGCAATCTTCTCCGATATCTACCCCGATCTGAAGGTGCTAGAGCTTGAGGATTTGCTGGATTGCAGGAAAGTCCCTATAGGGGTTACAAAGCCCATTACAGATATAGACTGTCAAACAGTCGAACTATTGAAGACCCTGGAAGTTCCCAATCCTAAGGGTCAATCCACAATGTTCTATACGACCAATGAACAACCAGTGAAAGAGGATGATGATTGCAAATTTTTTGAAGAAATTTATGATCCAGTCGTCTCAATTATGGGGCTTCCTAATATAGCTAACAATGTGGTCAAAATGGTGAGGAAGCAACAAGTCCCTTTCTTTCAAGCTGCAAGCCAAAACCGAATATTCAAGAAGTTGTGGTATCCACCCAACATGGACAAAGAGCTATTACAGATCACCCAGCACCCATTCTTGGGCTTCTTGCTGAAAGATTTCTATGAAGTAGACATGATATCCGTCTCTACTTCTGCCAGCAAAGAGCCCTCAGGAGATCGAAAGGCATAGAGAATTATAGATCAAGAGCAACACATGCCTCCATATGGCGAAACGTAAAATGAGGAAATACACCTTTGGAGGCCTTCTCCACACGAGGGCATGGGGCTGGACACGTCAATCTCTGAGGGGCTGATCATGACCAATGATGATAGTAGCGTACCACTCATCCCACTTGATACTAGAATGGAAGGCATTGGTCCAAGCTATATTCTGGACTCCTCTCGATATGACCCTACTCTACTAGCATTACTATATGAGCAGCAGCGGGATATCAAAAAGCTGAAGAGGCAACTACTTGGAATGAGCATATGCCCATCTGACCCGACAAGAGGCATCCTCCCTCAAAAACCCCAGGCTGCAGCTTCAGAATGTCCCCCTATAACCAGGGCAGAGCTATATATAAACAAGCAGAAAGATGATGAATATGTCTTGGATTACATTAAGAGGTGAAGAAATCTCTGCGAAAGGTGCAAGCCTCCACCAAGCCACGAGACCGTTGTCCAAATTTGTAAACAAAATTTAAAGGAGTAGGTTTTACAAAGGATATTTGGCATTGAAATCCAATCCTTTGATCAACTGAAAAGGGTTGTAGCTGATGTTAAGGCCTTCGTGTCAAAATATTGCCCTGCTACCGCTACAACAAGCTGAGAGAACATGCCAATTGCTGCTGACTTCAGTGCTTTTGAACAGTGAAGGAGGAAGGCAAAAGAGGCAGCTGGCCCTTCGACCAGCAAGCCTCTTAACCATGGTAGGTTGAGGAGGGGGCGCAGGCCCACCTCTCCCTCCCTCTCTCTCTCTCTCTCTTCACCTCATGAGATTCTCTCCCTCTCACTTTTGAAAATTAAAAAAAAAAAGAAAAAGAGGAAGGAAAAAAAGAATAAAAGAATGAAAGAAAAAAAAGAGGGAACGAAGAGGGCCTCCTCCCTCCCCTAGTTAACCAGCGGATGTTAAGGCATGGCTGCGCGTGGGCTCTCCTCCCTCCCCTAGTGGACACACTTTTTCTATCTTTATCTTTATTCTATATTTTTTAATTTTATATCGTTTATTAGTGCATAGGCGAGCAAATCTTAAGGTGACAGTTTATTCAGATCCCAAGGATCGGGTGGCCTGGAGCCACTAATGTATACCATCTGACTTGATCAAACGATAGTGGGTTTTGTGACGGCACTGGAACCCTCCATGCCATAAAGACCACAACGTTAATTATATTTTTTCAAAAGGGAGAAAATCCTTGATTAATCTCTAGGAAGAGGGGTTGTATAGCCTAGAATTTGCATTAATAAAAGAGAACAGATAATCCGAAATCATATTGAAACTTTTCATGTTAGGGCAAGAGCGTTTAAGCCTATTCATTTGCTCATTGCGCACTCCGTGCTCAAAAAGTGTTCTGAGTCGGAAGCAAAACAGAAGCATGAACGAAAAAAAATGTCTGCCAGGAATACGATAATTTTGATATCTGATGATGACAGGAGTGGGATGGATCCCAATAGAAATAGGTCAGACTCGGAGGGATGTTGGCCCAATGTAAAGTCAGGCCATGACTATGACAGGGTGGTCCCCGAGATTCAAGCCTGGTTTATGAGGGCATCGTTCATGTTCCCTTCACACGGGGTTTGGGAGAGGTGAGGACTCCAGAACGAACATTTATATATGTATGTATATTTCTTTTTCTTGTTTCAATTCCTTTCAGGTGCATGAGCAAACCTTTGTTTTTAATTTGATTGCATGCTTTTTGTTATCATTTTTATCACTTACATTTTATTATCATCATCATTTTCTTATTACCATTATCATTTAATAATATTATTTTTTATTTTCTTCTTCTCCCTTCTCTACTTTCTTTTTAATAGATGAGAGAGAGGAGAATTTGGCCGACTAACCAAAGGGGGTGTGTCAACCCAACATATGGGTGGGTCAACACACACACCAGCCTTCGCATTTCTCTTCTTTTTTTTGTTTTATGTTATACACATATATATAAATGTGTTTGTCTCTTTTTGTTGTATGATGATGATATACAAGTCAAAATGCATCAAAACTGTTAATCTCGGGCTTGTAAAACTTTAATAAAATGTGGTCAATCGTACTGACATGTTTCATGAATTCAGGGTTGAACGTAGTTGGGGTCAGAGGCGCGTTTAGACAGGACGTGGTCAGGTCAAGACCTGTGATAAAGTCGAACCCCCTTTAACCTTAAATAGACCACTTGTTCACTGGATGCGGTTTTCAACAGTCACTCAAGATTTCGAGAAATGCACTCTCTAGGTATACCATCTTCAGAAAACATAGGCTTGAATGCGGTCTCTAGGTACTGTGGACATACTAAATTTTCTTTTATACTTTAAAATATCATGGGAATCTTTTATCATTTTTTTATCATTTTATCTTCCATTGGTTTATTTAGTGCGAGGGCGTGGCAGCCACCTAGGTGACAACTAATTCTGGCTCCAAGATTGCGGTGGTCCGGAGCCAAGAGTATACTCCGTCTGACTAGCCAGACGATTGTGAATATCAGGTCGAGACTAGAGACCCGCCGCACCATATCGGTCATGACGTTAATTACATCCCCTTGTAGAGGAGAAAACCTTTGATTAATCACCAAGAAGATAGGGCCTCATGGTCTGAACATCAATTTTTGAAAGAAATAAATAGCATATTAAAAGGCATTAAAATCCCCTATAGTGGGTGTGGAAGGACACTCAAAGTCATATCAATCATAAATCGACCATTTGATATTCGGACGAATGTCCGGGTTGAAAACATCACAATCGTAGTGGAAAAATCAGAGCATATGTATGCTGGGGCATGACGAATTTGATATCTAGAAGGTGAAGAAATTCAATTAGACCCAGTATTTGAAATCATATCAGTCACGTATTGACCATTTTATGTTCAGACGGACATTCAGGTTGAAAGCGTCCCAAGTACACATATCATGCCGAGACAAATGTATGCCAGGGTACGACACCTTTAATATTTTATTAAATAGCAAAATTTGGTTAAATCTCGGTCAAAATGGTTAAAGTTGGCGGAGTGTTAGCCCAGTGTAAAGTGTGGCTATGGCCCTAATGGAGTGATCCCCGAAGGCCAACCACGCCTTGCGAAGGTGCATTCATTGTTCCCCCTCACACAGGGTCATAGGGGAGGTAAAATCTTTATTGTTTTGCTCTTTTATTTTGTTGTGTGTTTATTCATTTTCTTTTTTTTTCTCCTTTTTTGTTATCATCATCTTTCTATAAAGGTTCATACCATTAGTAATATTATTTTTATAGCCTTCCAGTAAGTCGTGGTCGTACAGATGATTACAACGCAATGGTCCATAGAAACGTTTTAAACATGGGAAAGGTAATTGATTCGCTTCATTTTCACGACTAGCAGAGGACAGGTTAGGAAATTGATGATTCAGACACTGTAGATTGAGGGATACTAGAGAAGACACAGTCAGAATATGATCCAAATTCCTCAAGTTGTCAATACGAATATTTCCAAATGACTGAATCTGTAAATAAATTTAAAACAAAATAATTACATATAAAGAACACAAATTGATATGTGCTCTCAGATTTATGCGAAATAGAAAACCCTCCTTAATTGACTGATCTCATTCATGAAGCATGCGAAGGAGGCAAAACATTTCAAAAGGAATAGCTTGTACCAAACAAATCAGACTCCCCCTGAGAGAATGCAATCAATTCAGATGTTTGCATGATAATCCTAAAATTTTAGAATGGGCAGTATGCAAATATGCAGACTGAACTCTTGTGCTAACTCACCTTAATATGTGCATAAACTTCTAAATGCCCTAGTGAGGCTTTAACAAAGGGGTATGCAGCCTATGACTTATTTGAATAGTTGACCCATGGTACCAAGCGGAGAACTTGATCCGAAGATCACCTCACACATAGTGATAGTTTTTAGTTGGACCTGATCCAACCTTCCACAAATCACCAAATACACCAAAGGTCATTAAAACAATTGCAATGTATTGGAATATGAAGCACAAATTCTTCAACCTCCCCCTTTGCATGTCATGCATAAGAATGCATGAGAGGACAGAATGGTATTCATTGTTTATAACACATGCAGTCTCAAAGTATATGTGTGAAGCATTCTAATCTGAAAAATAAAAATCTCAAACTCCCCCTTAATGCAACACCCAAAACTACAAGGGCATACTATTGAGAGGGCAAGTGTTCACATGATTGATGAAATGGATTTCAATGCAACTAGCATGGACATTATCAAAAGCAGTTGTTAACACCGAGAGGCCAAAAACTCATATGGCTGTTAGAAATGGGACAGCAACAAGTTGACCAAAAAACCTTGCAAATTATCAGCAACAAATTCATCATTATATTAATTTCATCAACATAACATATTTTTCATGAATCAAGCATCTAAAATTTTTGATTTATGGTATAGGGTGGAGATATTGATCAGAAGATCATCTCACACAAAGTGTTGTCTTCTTGATATGGTTAACCCATCCTTCCAATAGACACCTTTTGATATTCCAGAAAATTCATATTAGATGATGACGACGCGCACGCCGTCGTCGTCGATCGCCTCGCGCACGCGGTCGATCGTGCGGCCTGCGGGCTCGGTGGGCACGAACCGGTGCGGGACGTGGACCTCGTCGAGCCGCGCGCGGGCGTGGCGGATCCAGTCGGCGGCCTTCCCGCTCGCGGCGGTCGGGTTCGCGAACAGCACGGCGGGCTGATCGCGCAGCCAACGATCGATTCCGGGCACGCGACGAATGTATCGGGAGTGCGTGCGGCGCGCAGCGGCCTGATCGAATAAGGTACGTCCCCATGACCGACGAGCACGAGCTCCTGCGCCAGACCGTGCGTCAGTTCGTCCAGACGCGGGTCGAGCCCCAGGCGATGGAGCACGACGAAGCGCAGACGTTCAACACCAAGCTGCTGCGCGAGCTCGGCGAGCTCGGGCTGATCGGCGCCACGATCCCCGAGGCCGCCGGCGGCGCGGGGCTCGACGCGACCGCGTCGTGCATCATCCACGACGAGCTCGCGTACGCGGATCCCGGGTTCGCGCTCGGCTACCTCGCGCACGCGCTGCTGTTCGTCAACAACTTCTACTGGGCCGGCAACGACGACCAGCGCGCGCGCTACCTGCCGAAGACGCTGACCGGCGAGCTCGTCGGCGCGATGGGGATGAGCGAGCCGGCGGTCGGCACCGACGTGCTCGGGATGCAGACCGTCGCGCGCAAGGTCGGCGACGGCTACGTGCTCAACGGCCGCAAGACGTTCATCACCAACGGCCCCGAGGCCGGCGTGTTCCTCGTCTACGCGAAGCTCGAGGATCGGATCACGACGTTCGTCGTCGAGCGCGGCTACGCCGGGTTCTCGACCAGCGCCAAGATCCCGAAGCTCGGCATGCGCGCGTCGACGATGTGCGAGCTGATCTTCGAGGACGTGCACGTGCCCGCGGGCAACCTCCTCGGGCGCGAGGGCGGCGGCATCACCAACATGATGCGCAACCTCGAGATCGAGCGGCTCGGTCTGTCGGCGATGAGCCTCGGCATGGCGCGCCGCTGCCTCGACGTGATGGTGCGCTACGCGGGCGAGCGCCGCAGCTTCGGCAAGCCGCTGTCGGAGCACGGGCAGATCCAGCGCTACATCGGCGAGAGCTTCGCCAAGGTCGAGGCGATGCGCGCGCTCATCTACAACGTCGCCGCGGACACCGGCCCGGCCGCGCGCAACCGCCTCGGCACCGACGCGGCGAAGCTGTTCTCGTCGACGGCGGCCAAGGAGGTCGCCGACGCGGCGGTCCAGGTGCTCGGGTTTGGTGGTTTTAAAACCCCTATGGAAGGGCAAAAAATAGGTTTGGTGTGTGTCTGTATACGTTTATTTGAAAGGAGTTGTTTTAAGAAAAGATGCTATGCCATGCAAAGATTAAAATGAATCACAAAAGAGGGGAAAATGAAGAAGGGAAGAACAAGAGAGAAAGCCCTAAATACTCCCTTAGATGACAAGTGGGTGAGGGATTAAAGATCCTCAGCGAAGCATAGCCTCACCCTCTCTCTTGCGGTCGGTTCTCCAGAGTTGCATCCTCCTTGATCGACAGCCAAGAGTGAAATTTATAGAAGAATGTGAACCTCAAAACCCTAGATCGGTCCTTAAAAGATCCAAGGATTGGAGGCCCAAATTCAGGTAATCCTGCCGATTAATGAGGGGGAAAGATTCCTAGAAGGATTAGGAACCTTCCACGATCAATTCGAGCGCTGAAACCTTCCCATAATGGTTCCAAAAATTAGAAATAGCAAGTTTCGGTCAGACAGGGCTTCCAACTGAGAATGTGCCCATGGTAAGCACCGTGTTCTTATTAACGTGCCCCCACAATAGGCCGCGATAAATATTGACTAGTCAAAGAGGGCTGGTCAAAGAGTCAAACCCCTTGCAATAACGCGCCCAAGGTAATGAGCGCGATAATGAAGAACGCGGTGGTAATATACATCGCGTTAATTTAGAACTAGCCAAGGCCTCAAGCTGATATCTAGGGTACTGAAGGTGAATCCAAGGTCTGAAAATGGATAAAAATGCTTCACAAATAGTCCCAAAAGTCAACTAAGGTCAATTGGGGTGTCAACTTAAGAGAATAAGAAAAAGTCTCAACTCATGGGTCAAAAATGGGTGCCTACAGATGCCCCTCCTTGATGTCCGCTTTGCAGGGGAGCAAGCGGAGTTGAAACGGAGGCGAGGCAGAGATGACACAAAGTGTTGGCAAAGCATAGATGAAGTGGAGATGCAGCAAAACAGACTGATAAGTGGACATCAAGGTAAGAAGATACCTGCCTCTACCGACAAGTGATTGGAATAATCTAGAAAGCTCCAAGCCAACCACAAGGTCAAGCTAGCACGGATGTTCCTTGCTTGGAACGATAGATAAGGAAAAAGAATGAAAGGAAGATGATCAACCTCTTGCACAAAAGAGGCACCACAGCACGTAGCAACTGTGGGCTTCACTCAGTTAATGGAATAGACATAGGCCCAGCGAATCTGTCAATGCCATTGTGTGGTTCACAATTAATGAGTGGATCAAGGAAATGACCGCTCCTGGCCCAAATGCGAAGTAGCCCACAGCCACGCCAATGGCCGCTTTCCGGCGGCGCGATCCCGCACTTAAACGACCTACATGGGTCAGATCCCGCCTGATGCCGCCGGTCGTCGGGATGGCTGGTTTGGATTATAGCGGCCGTTAAGGAAACGACCATTTTCTTGCCCTTCAGCTAGCGTGCCGTGTTGTGAAGGGAAACCAGGGAGTCATCCGAGTTTCTTTGCCAATGTTGGGGCATGAAGGTGCGTGTAGCGTTTTAGCATCGCCAACGATTTATGACCGGTGATACTGGCAACTTCCATCATGTCAAGGCCCCGCTCGAAAAGCCGAGAGGTGGCCTCATGGCGAAGATCATGGAAGCGCAGGCCCGCAAGGCCCGCACGATCAACACAACGACGGAATCGCATCTTAAAGGCGTTCTGGTCGACCGGAAACACCAGCCCGCTCATATGGCGTGGCAAATCCTCTAGCACCTTGCGGGCTCGGCTCGACAACGGCACTACTCGCCGATCTCCATTCTTCGTATCACGTAGCAAAGCGACACTCTTGCGAAGATCCACGTCGAGCCATGTTAAGCTGAGGAGCTCCCCCTGCCGCATTGCCGTCTCAATAGCGAGCCGAACAATCGCCCCCATCCATGCGTCACGATCAGATTCACAGGCGGCCAGAAGCCAATGCTCCTCCGTCATCCCTTCACCGTCGGTGGGCTCCAGTCGGCGCTCTCGCGCTGGGTCCGCTTTGGGACGCTTGACAAGATGAACCGGGTTTTCATGAAGATTGATGCCCCATTCCTTGCGACCATGCTCAATGATCGCGTGCCAGGTATTGAGCTCGCGGATCACGGTGCCGGCGGATACCTCGGTGAGCCGTCCGTCGCGCCACTCTGCAAAATCCTGATTTTTGACCGTTGCCGCCGCGTGCTGCGCCAGACGGTAGCGTTTCATCTGCTCCAAACGTTGACGCTCCTGGGCCTTGCCCTTATGGCCGGGCGTCACTTCATTTAGATATCGATCGATTAGGTCTGCGAGGGTGGTTTGGTGAGCGGCCTTCCTGTCCACGAACATGCCGTCGTCCATCTCGCGCTCGACTTTTCTTGCCCAACGCTCGGCGTCGGTCTTGCGATCAAAGGTTTGGCTCTGCGAGGGGTAACCGCGTCGGCGGATCTTGACCTGAAAGCCAATCACCTGGCCTCGGTCGTTCTTGCGCTCGAAAATAGTCGCCACGGGGTTCGCTCCGCAAAGGTGTTGCGAAGCCATGGCGACGACTTTCATCCAAAGAGCTCCTTAAATGTGACAAATAGGCAATAAGTCTGACAAATAGCTCACAAAGGGTGTAAAATGGCTTGGTTTACTGTTTTATGCTCAGATTCGCTAAAGAAGAGTCGAGCATGAACTAGCTCGGACTCGATGAAGCTAAGCTCAGACTTCTGCCTTAAGCTCGAACTCCATGGACTATACTCAGACTTAGCTCGGACTTCTGCACTAATCTAGGATTTCATAAAGAAGAGTCGAGCATGAACTAGCTCAGACTCGATGAAGCTAAGCTCGGACTTCTGCCTTAAGATCAGACTCCATGGACTATAGTCAGACTTAGCTCAGACTTCTGCATCAAGGCAGGATTTCATAAAGAAGAGTCGAGCAAACTCAACTCCAGAGAAGCTCAGACTATTATATGAAGCTCAGACTCCATTAACCAAGCTCGACTGCATGAAGCTCGGACTCAATGAAGCGAAGCTCCGACGTCATGCTAAGTTCGGAAGCTCGGACATCATACTAAGCTAGGAATTCATGATATCATGCTCGGGAGTCGATGCCACGCTCGATGAAAGCCATGTGTCTTCATCTCTCAATCATTGGCATGAGATCCAAGATTTGACACGTCACATGAAACACTCTATGAAAGTCTCTGAAGAAGATTATTCTCCGGCACAAATGAATAAGTGGCGGGAATCATTTCAGGAGAAAATTTCAAATATTTGAGGGCTCTATATAATGAAGCCTCCGGTCTTCAATAAAAGTGAGCTACAAAGGTTGAAGATGAAGGTGGGAAAGCTGCGACTGAAGAAAAAGGGAGTGAGAAGAAGAAAAAGAGAGCTCATCTGAGAAGAAAGAGAAAAGAAGGAAAGAAAAAAAAAGGGAGTGAGAAGAAGAAGAAGAGAAGAGAGAGATCGAGAGTTAGCTCATGGGAAGTATCTGAGTGCAGTTGGAGCATACTTGAAGACCCGTTGAGTCCATTAGCTCGTGGATCAAATCCAGGGCCATTCTACTCTTTTAGGAGCTATAGATTTTCTTGTTTCATTTCATTGGCTTGTTTTTCATGCTTAATTGTTTGTTGTTCCTTAACGATGAAACATATACTTGTGTGTGTATCTGTGCAAGGGTTGCATAGGCTCAAGGTGTTTGATTTTGTTTGTGTGTGTGTGTGTGCAGGATCTGTCCTCTGTGTGTGTGTGTTGGGGCGTGTCCCTGTGTGTGTGCAGACTTGTCCTGTGTGTTATGGAGCTTTGCTCTGTGTTGGGGGCGAGGGATGGCAGTGGGTGCCAAGGAACCAGCTTTCAGACTAGGAGAGTCCTAGCCGCAAGACAAATATAACGACTTTTGAACTTTACTACAACTTTCTCATTCCCCCAGCGCCACCACTTCCGAAGGCTTCATGCCAAAGGCATCGGCCATACGCTGGATTACGCTAAAGCCTACGTCTGCATTGCCAGCCATCCAACGGTAAACGTGCTGTTTGGTGCAGCCATCGCCCATAAGCTCTGCGACTTGTTCGTAGGTCATATTGTGCTTGGCCAAAAGCACGCGGAATGCCGTTCTGATTGCCGATGCATCTTTGTCTGTCATGTGTTACTCCTTGATAGCCTGATGTGACATAGTTTCGCATGAAAATAAATAAATTCAAGTATTGACTATCAGATTCATTGGTTTATATTTGGCTTCGTCCAGCATCCAAGGCACCACCCTGTTACACCGGAAAGCGGGGCCGTAGACCGGTGTAGGCGCCGAGGGTGCTGGACCCCAGCGTAAGCTCATGGGTTAACGAGTGGTGAGGATGCAACGCCTCCCCGAACCCTCTCCGGGGTAGTAAGAGAGGGCATCAATCGCCGCCTTTGCCTGAATGCCCGATTTTAGGGCTGGGCTTTGGCAACAGAGTCTAGGCGCAGCAGGATAAGGGCGGCGATTGATGCGGTGCGGCGCTGAAAGACGGGGAAGCGCGCGGAAGGGAACCCCTCATTGGGGCCTGAGTTGAGAGGCATGAGAACCGTTAAGACGGGCTTATGGAGCCGCGATGGGTCAACTCCATCACCAGCTGGGTAGCGTCCGGCCATCGCATCAACGCCTACCCTCTCTGGCGGAAGTGAAGAGAGGGAATTTCGATTTAAGAATCCGTTGGCAACGGAATTGCTGTAACTCCTTCAATAATACGAAGGCATTGTGGACGGGGGTTCGACTCCCCCCGCCTCCACCAAGAATGCGCTGCGCAGTGCACCTGAAGAGCGGCGTCCGTGCACGGGCGAGCCAAAACTCCGCGTTCCAGCGTGTTCTTGATGGGGGCGTTCTGGATTCGACACGATGAGATAGTTGAGAAGGCAGCACGAGAGGCGTCTGACGTAATCAGCGCAAAACCTATAAACGCCAATGATGACGTTTACACTGTAGCGAAAGCCGCTTAATCGCGGATTTCCTACCGGGAAGCCGACCACCCGCAAGGGCCTGGGAACAGAAGGTCGGCACCTTAAAATTGGAACAACCAAGGATCAAATCATGAAAGTACAAATCAAACAAATGCTTGCCAGTAGTTTTCCTGCCGCAGGCGGAACAATTTCAGTGTCAGTTAGTATTGATTTAATAATTTTAGAACCCATTGAGTATTGGCCCTATGATCCCGGAGACGGTGGAGGACCAATTTGGGATGAGAATACTGGCGCACAGCTCAGAGATCCTTTCAGCGTTCAGCCATAAAGGTCATTGACCTTATTGCAAGTTGGTTGTAATAAGCGGTAAACGCTTATGGCTACGAATCTTCCCATCTACCAACCGTATGGAACGGTACAAAGCTCGTATCAACGTATGCTTGGTCAAGGGCCAATCCAATACAACGTACCGCTCTCCTCACTTCGTCAGCAACAGACTGCCCCAACTATCAACACGTTCGGCAACCTATCCAATCAGGAACAGGTTGATACCATGGCCCAAAGACTGGCAAATCGGCAACGGGCCGAGCAGCAGGCTCAATTTACGGCTTTTGGTGATACCATAACCAACAATCTTTCAATGCTTGGTAACCTTCGAATAGGTAGAGATGCTGCGGCTAATCTGTATGGGGGAGCCTATAATACAGGTTATGTTCGTGATTCTGGTCCTGGTTATTTTGCTCAAGGCAGTACTGCTACTCCTGGGTCAACTCTTGACAGGTCAAGGCAAGCAAACCGTGATTTGAATTATGCCAACACTCAAGCAGCACTATTGCGTGGCGGTGTGAACCCTCGTGAGGTTGAGAAGGCTTATCAGAAGCTGTTGAAAAACAACCAATTCTAATGAAACTCACTTTACAGGAAGCGCGTAATCAACTTTATGGGGCTGGTACGCTTAATCTCGATTCACAAGATAATATCGCTCTGTTTGATCAGCGATTAAACCTTGTTCAAGAACGGTTTATCAATGAGGGTAAATGGGTTGGCACCATGCAGCCTATCAGGTTCACGGCTTTTGCTGATGAGATTGTCACTCTACCTCGCCAGTTTGTTTCAGCGTTAGCGGTAAAGTTCATCGGTGATGGCTGTCACCAAGCTGCGACCATTCAAAACCAATGGTACTCGTACATGAACTACGGGCCTTGGTATTTCAATTTCAGCAACTGGTCAAATTACGGTTATTCAAGGAATGTCGTAGATCATGGTGATGGATTTGTTTCATTCATTGATTCTCCCTACGAGCAGTTCTACTTGAGGTTCACGGTAGCCTCATCCTTGGATGCAGGGAAAGAGGTGATTGTGAAGGGTTGTGATGAAGATCATGCGCCTATCTTCAATCAGGAGGATACGAAGGCGTCCCCTATCAGACGAATAGTCACGTCGGGAGAGACCAGCCTTCGAGGCTGGCGCCGAAGGAGCAACCGCCCCGGAAACTCTCAGGCAAAAGGACCGCGTGATCGACTGAAATCTGGAAAGAGATGCGGCCGGAGGAAGCGTCGGCCAGGCCCAGATTACCACCCGTCACCAGCGCACCAACCACCAGAACGGCAAAACCGAAAAGGGCGATAAGGGCGGCGACGCGTTCCGACATGGCAGGAAAGGTTAATCCCTCATTGCGTCAGGATCACGGCCAGCGCCCCGCGAAAACGACAAAAAGCCCGGAAGCCCTCTCCGATTCAACGGTTTCGGATTGTTCACCGAACATGCTTAAGGGTTTGTTGACTTGGGCGGCGGCATGATCGGGCCGGTTTTCGAAGGCCGCCGCAGCATGATTTTTCCCAGCCTGGCCCTGAAGCCGGCCCGCTTTCCCCGAAATCGCCTCGCGCCGCCGCTGATCGTGCTGCTGCTGGGCTGCTC